>CM029275.1:4381222-5581222 GCA_016920895.1 Vaccinium myrtillus
ATGAAAATAACAGAATTCTGACAGTTGTATTTTCTCTATGAATCCGTATCAACTGAAACCTTTTTGTGACTTTGCTGTACTGTTTATTGTTTTTGCTTCACGATAATACTTCTCTCTAACTGACGACCCTTTCCAAGTTAAATCTGTCAAGTCCAAGCCGTACTTTTTATTAGGGGATTGGTGATGTTTTTGTTCACATCTAAGCATTGGCTCCTCTTCTTGGCTGGAGTGCGCTATATGCATGATTTCTCATTATGTGTGTAGCTCATATTTGCACCTCGCCTTTGGATAGTAAATTTTAAGCCTGAAAAGCCCTTGTGAGTGATCTCCACCGTGTTCTCAACGTTTAAGTTTGTTTGTCGCAGGCACCAGTGCACACGATCGCATCAAATGCTGGAGTTGAGGGGGCAGTAGTTGTTGGTAAGCTATTGGAACAGGACAATCCTGACCTTGGATATGATGCTGCTAAAGGTCTGTTATCTTCTCTAGAAAAACAGTAATTAATCATCTTTTTCTCCGCACGTATGAAAGAATTATTTCAGTGATTTTACTACTGTTGGTAAGCTTTTGCTTTTTCCCCCATTTTCTCTTGTTTGAGCAGGTGAATATGTAGACATGATCAAGGCAGGAATTGTTGATCCATTGAAGGTCATTCGAACGGCTTTGGTGGATGCTGCTAGGTAGCTTTCTGGGTTTTGACAAGATTTTATTTTCTTTCGCCAAAACTGTTCCTTTCTTGGTGGTAATTACTCACTGACCTATTTGTTACGCAGTATCTCTTCTTTGTTGACTACAACGGAGGCTGTTGTCGTCGAGCTTCCAAAGGATGAGAAGGAAGCTCCAGCGATGGGCGGAGGCATGGGTGGCATGGATTATTGAGAGGGGTAAGCGGCGGTTGTGCATCAGAAACAGTCTTGTTTTTGGGAATCCATTTTTTTTTTCCCCAAGGAAAATTTGAAACTTTCTATGATTTAATTTAGGGTAGAAATTGGGATAGTTATGAAGGGGAATTTTCTTCCCTCTCGGAAAGGCAAGCACCAGTGTAATCATAAAGAGATGTTTGAGTGAGCGGTGGGAAGTTTCTTCGAATTAGTGACTTGTTTGGTTCTCATATCCTCAATCATAGTACTAATAATTCGAAAGCATATTGTGATTGAATTAGGATTCCAACTCTGACTGACTCCTTCTGATATCTGTAACAACAAAATTTCCTTTTCCTCTAGAAATTCGACATGGTAGTATATTTGGAAGGACTGTCGGTCCAATCTGAAGCAAGCTCTACAAAGGGACCGGCAGATCTTTGTGCAAATGATTCGCACGAGTTGATGGTTGTTGACAATGTGAAAGTGACATGCGTCCTGCGGCATGAGAAATTTTGAGTTTCAAACTGGTGTAAAGTGATGGTTCATTATTCACCCACCTAAAACTAGATGAATATTACTCCAACGTTTGTGTAAGTGAAGAGTTGTTTAAGTAATGATAATTGTTTGGTTCTCACATAATGCGTAGGGCATGTGAGGGCGCAGGAGCGCGAGTGTGAAAGAGTCTTCAAAAAACCTTTCAGAAAACTAAAATTTGTGAGTCTGAGTATTGAGAGCACGAGTGGATCGCGAGAACTTAGAGTGGGATCGAAGACTATTTTGAAGGATTACGTGACTAAAGGTTCAACTAGCAAGTAAAACTAGCAAAATGAGAAATCCCAAAGAGTAGCTCAAGTGGCAACACGGATGATCTGTAAACTTTTACATCTTCGAAACTTGACAACTTCTTAGGGCCAGGCAACTATGGACGAATACACCACAAAGATCGAACTGCACTCATGCCTCTCCGGCATCCAGTTTACTACCCCCCCTACGTCCACAAGAGAGAAATCTCATGTGAATTCTCTAATTTTGGCATGGACAGCCTGCCTTTGACCTGACTGGGGAGGAGAATAGTCGAGATTTGAGTATCTGAGTTTAGTTAAGTTACTCAAATCTAAGAACTAGCTTATCTATGTCAAATTAGGGCGGCCCTGGGCCTACTTTTCTTGTGATATTATTAGTTTCGTCGATTTTTACTTAGGGCTTCAGAAATCTCAGCATTGGTCCTGATTCAAAATCTACTTTAATGGAGTTTACGTGAAAAGTGACTGTGCGGCAAAATGTGAAGACTTACCGTGACGGAGAGAGAGGGCAAAGTCGAGGACAAGGGTAAAAAAAATTGAACAATTATTTTATAAGGAAGTGGGAAGTAATGGAAAAGTATTACTGGCGTTTATTGGGTCAATAGCGGCGTTTTTTAAACTCCAGCAAATGTAAATTTTAATGGTCTAGAAAGGAGAAAGAGGAAGTGCCCAGCCGGGAGTTTGAACGGGAATTCCTTCTCGGCCAGATACTCCGTTGCCGCAGCGTAAACCAAAGGAAATCTAGTCAAAGTCTACTATCCTCTATCCCAAGGACGGAAGTTGAAGGTGAAGCTCAAAATAAAAAGGGAAAAATCTCTGTAAATTTCTGTCCCCACACGACTATAGTGCACAATCCGAGCATTCTAAAAGTGATTTTAATGGTCTAAATTTGCCAAAACTATTGTGCATATAGGATGTTGATTGAAATTTGGATCATTTATTGTAAAAAAAATAAACAGCTCGAATGTACACATGATGTAAGGGTCCACTGCTAATCGATGTTGATTGAAATTTGGATCATTTATTATAAAAAAAATAAACAACTCGAATGTACACATGATGTACGGGTCCACTGCTAACCGCTCCAATAGTGGCCTATGAACTACTTGAAATTTTGAAGTAAAATCCCCAATCGGCATGCCACAAACATTTTCAAAAAGAGTCCATCCACCGACATTCCTCCTTGAACTCGTCTTTACTTGCTCAATTTGTTTAGAATATTTTTTAAAGGGTCTTTGAAAAGAACCAGTTCAATCGGATACCCGTAAAAGTTTGATTGATTCATTAAAGTTTCAGTTCGTGAATCGAACGGACTAAAAATTTAATAAATTTATCAAGCCTTTCCCGATATCTGATTGATCTGATTTTTTTTCCAAAAACCCTTCAAAAACTATTTTAAACAAATTAAGCTGCTCCGATTACTTATGTAAGACCTCAAAGTAGGTTCCACACGAGTGAGTGTGGTCGGTATGTGACCGAATGAATGTGCCTGTAGAAGAAGGACTCGTCATTCTGCAGAGACCCCACGTAAATACTTGTCGTATAACGTACCTGACCAAATTCGTCTTTATCTGGTACAAACCGCCCACAACTCCATTTCGTCTTTTTCTTCCAAATTCGTCTTTAGTTTACTTGCTCATTGGATAACTGTAACGGTGTACGGTACATTTGCATCTGGTACAAACCGACCACAACTCCATTTCGTCTTTTTCTTCTTCCAACATTATTACTCCTGAATGCAGACGAGACAGAGAGAGAGAGAGAGACAAGAGCAAGTGCAACCGACTCAACAAATATGCTCTCATCTCTATTTTACCCAGCCATGCATAAAAAAGGGGTTCCAACAACTTTCACAAATTGGTTGGCAAAATACAAATGTGAATAGTGCCTCCCTATATCACCCATTTTTAGGGAGGCAATATTCACTCGCAAACCCATTTTTTAATTATTTTTCCTCACACTCAGCCAATGACCGCCATGCATAAATATGAAAGAGAGAATGTACTCCCTCCGTCCCAAATTATTGGTTTTTTTTTCCTTTTTTTGGCTGTCCCAAAACATATGGTCATTTAAAAAAGTTAACAAAGAAAAGTGGTACTTCTTTCATTTTTTGGTACTTTTCATAAAAAGTTGGATTCCCAAAATAGAACCAACAATTTGGGACGGAGAGAGTATATAATAATAGAGGAGATGAGATGTAACATAGGGAGTATTATTGGAGTGTTGATAAAAAAAAGTGTCAAGTTATAATAGATACTCCTATGCACTGTACACCGCCTAATTTACCAAGTCAGTCATTGTTGGGCTTGCCTAACCTCTTATCCTACCGCGAAAGACAAACGAAGAGCAAAAACAAAAAACCATAACCGCAAAGCTGGTTAAAATTCCAATTTCCCATCATCTCCTCATGCCAACAGTACATCACAGAGGAGAGAGAGACACACACAGAGAGTCATTACACAGTAGTAGTATACTACAGTATTACAGAGGAAAGGCCCTCACATATAGTCACACGGAGAGAGAGAGAGAGAGAGAGAGAGAGAGAGAGAGAGAGACAGCAGCAGCAGCAAACCTGATTCCTTGCTTCAATTTTCTTAATTTTATTGCAGACACTGAGTTATTGTGTTCCAGATTTCGAAATGGACGAAGATTACTCATTTCCTACTTCTTCAAGTTTACCACGCTCAAACAAGTCACCAATGTAACAACCTCTAACTCTTAACACTCTACTCTACTCTCTCTCTCTCTCTCTCTCTCCATATATATATATATAGATACAAATTACATTACAGAGTACTCCGTGTATTTTTTCATGTGAACAGAGCTGAGGAAGAGACGATGGATCTACTTTCGGAAAACGGACAAATAGTAATGCAAAACCAATACCAAAGACCTGTACTCAACAAGAGGCCTCTAATCGGAGAAGACGGCGCCGCTGCACCAGCCGCCGAGCGCAGAGATATCCGATCACCACACCAAGTACTATTAGAATCAACCATTACCGATCAGCTGTTTATGCAAGAGGATGAGATGGCTTTTTGGTTACACAACTACCCTGTGGTCGACACTACTGCTGCTGACTCATATTCCGATGAAATCGATCCTGTTGCCCCTCGCACCGCCCCAACAATTCAAGAGCTACGAATCTCCCCGCTGCCTACGACAACTCAGCCGAGGCGGTCCGGTGCGGAATGCCTGGACCGAATTCAGAATTTCGTTCACTTCTCGAGGCCGAAGGCGAGGACAGAGCAAGGACCGTCGATTTCGAACGAGGCAGATGAAGGTGGAGGAATGGAGACGGGGGCGAACGAGATGACGTCATCTTCCGGCGACTCGGAGTGGGTGCGGAAGAAGACGTTGCCGACGGCGGAGGAGCGGAAGCGCAAGGGAAGAGAAGGTGACAACAGTGAATGGGCGGGTGAGGTGAGTAATTGTTCGTTTTGTCGTCTATATATCGTGCGCAGGTGATGTTTGTTGGTATATTTTCAATAAGTATACAATAGACTTGTTGGTATATTTTAGCATGTGGCAGATATAGTAGGTTTGTGTCAGCACCCCCTTGCTTCTGCCGTACACGTGGCGTCAAATGGAAACACCTGTCATTGTGTCTTTGATGTCATCTTGCCACGTGTAAGGATGCCATGCCACGTTTGTGTACATAAATTTGTGCATCATTATTGAACCTTTCTACAAGTACCGATCACGTACCGACACCTTAGAATCAATATCTGAAATGAGTTTGAGGTTTGTTAGAAGGAATAGGCCAGCTAGGATTTATTAGCACTAATCGAGCTAAAATCTCACTCTCTTCTTCTTTTTCTCCAATCTCCGACCTCGAGAACGTTTCCAATTTCACAAGGGAAAGTAATCGGCTATGTACATAATGCATTTAAGCTGTCCAAAAGCTTACTCTTTCAAAATAAAAAAAAGGGCCCAATGATTCAAAAATTTCAATTATGCCTCCGAGAATTTTTTGGCCTACTTTCATTCGATATTTATTGGGCCTTTACATTTAGGTTAAGGTGAGCTGGTGCGCTCGTTATGGGTACATACATACATACATGAAACTATTACTTATGGGGGCCCTAAAAATTAGCCATTTTTTGTGGGCCTAAAGCCTAGACACCTTGGCCCAGGGTTGCTACTGACCACGTGGTTCTACCTGTTGTGCATTTCAACCGTCCAAAAATATTTTGGACAGTCTGGATTTTAGCGAGAAAAAGAGAGAGAGAAAGAGGAGAGAAAGGAGAGAGGGAGGGAGATGCGTGCTCGGGCGCCCTATTTGCAACCAAAATTTTCTTATTGGGAGATTGGATTATGGACCAGTAGTCGACCCCGACCTGAGTATGTACTAGCAGTACCACATATGGAGCAACTCCGGTTCCCGAACGAAAATGGTAGGATAAGTTTTCCTAAAAAGGGCGAGGAAAGAGAAATCAACCGTTCAAAATCATTATAAAAAGTTTCCTTGAAAAAGTCCAGAAAAAAGAAATCAACGGTTGATCCTGGACTTTTTTGGAAAAACTTTTCTTGTATCCTACCACTCCTCCCCAAATCTATGCGATGAGGCAAAGTACTATTTGTCGCAGGGGCAGCTCCACCCTTGCTAAAGGGTGGTCGAACACAAAAGGAAAAAAATATTTGTAGTTTTGTATTAGTTTAGCCATTCATGAATGGGTAATAAAAAATATTTGAACACTAAACTAAAAAAATTAGCTCACAAATCAATTTAATGTAAACAACTCCAATTAAAGCCAATAGGCAACTCCATAACTTCCCAATAGATGGTCAATTTTTTTTTTGTCAAAAGTTGAGAGATAGTATTCATCAAAGATTCCCATGGGGAAAGATTGAGAGTCCACAGATCGGACACTCCAACGACAACAGGTCACAGAAATACAACGAGAAAGCGTATGACCAAACCAACGGAACACACTGGACAAAATCCGGACAAAAACCGGCCTAAAACCGGACATAACCGGCCTAAAGCCGGACAAAAACAAAAGAAACAAGAAAAAAGATACACTCCCCTTCGTCGCTGAGCAGCCCATCTCTAACCAAACCTCCAACCGGTCACGCGCCTCTACCGGCGCCTATGAAGCCGCCGGAACCCGTAAGGTTACAAAGGAGGAGCAGACGAATCATAAAGCCCAACAGGGGCTGCGGAACGCCAAGTTCCAACGATTGGCGAATGGAAGGCGGATCTGGTGCAGAAGGGGAAGGGGATACCAAATCTAGAAAGGGGATTAGTCTCTCCCCTCCCGCCGCCCAAAGGGTGTGCAACCCATGGAGGGGGAGGGGAAGGAGGGACTGCAATGGTGGGGCTATGAAGAGTTGAGATAGAGAGAGCGGCTCCTAGGGTTTTTTTAACCCTTTGCAATCTTTTGATACTTTAACAATTCCTAGATGGTCAATTGAACACCCTAAAATTTTTATTCTTTATATCGCATGTAGTAATTTTATTTCGGGTTTTTCAAATTATAGTAGAAGGTGATACTCTACAAGTTGTCCAAGCTCTCACTCGAAGCAAGACCTATGTGGGTTCTGACTCTGTTGTTTTGGGTTGTATTAAGCTTGCGTCACACTTTCAATTATGTTCTTTCACTCATATTTTTCGTGAGTGTAATAGGATAGCTCATTCAGTAGCTAACCATTCCCTATTAGAGGTTAGGAAGGAGAGTCGGAGGGAGGATTTTCCCTCATGGCTATCCGACCTAGCTCTGCCTGATATGCGGGCCTCTGGCTCCTTATTTAGAATAAAATCAGTCTTCTTTCGAGTTAAAAAAAAAAGAATTTTGTCTCGGGTTTTGTTCGAACTCTTAGTTTTATACTACTATGAACACCCATCAATCCGGGTAATTAACAATTAAACACGTAATACATTAGCTCAAAACATGAGAGATGGGGGAAGGGGAGAAACAGGTGCATTCCAAAATAGAGAATAAAGAATATATGAGAGAGAAGCAGGAGACCGGATAAAAGGGACAAATGGTATCTGAAATGTTCGTGGCATTAAAAAAGAGTGTCGCATTATCACGCTCCATACTTTTTTGTACAGATGAAAACATTTGCGTCCAAATTTATAAAACAAGTGGGAACTCATTGAAACTAATAACGAAAATAAAAGGAGGAGAGACTGTTTGCTAATGCCCTCTCCAAGGTTAGGTAAGGCTTTAGTTCAGCTAGCTAATGGTTTATTGGTTTAGCTTGTCCGAAGGTATCTGAATTTTGATTGTTATTGTCAATAGATACATTAATAATGCACATCCTAACTGAAACCTATTGAAGTCTGAAGATGCAGTAAAATGCTTGAATGAAGATCTTCATTAAAACAAAGAAGTTTTTGGGATTAAAATGCAACTCTGGATGATATTTGTGCACTTTACCAGTGTTGGTAGGTTTGAGTTATTAGTGTTGACCAGCATAGTTCCAGAATATAAATTGAGTAGTCTCTCCTATAAGGCATTTGAATAAATGTTGATTTGAGAGAGTGATTGAGAAAACAGCGGATATTACTCTTAAGGGAGAAGGAAATCACCTTGCCTTCTTCTTGGTGGTAGGCTGTGTTCAGCAGTTAATCTATGGTGTTATAAATTGGAGAAGGCACTAGGCCTGGCTTGAGGAACTTTTAACGGTAGGCTGAGAAGGGGAAGGTGAATCTACAGAAGCTTGAGAAAAAATGATAGACTCCAGTACCCTTCTTTTTGTCGTATTTATTCAACTTGGCTAATTCTGAAGTTCTGTTGCTCTTCTATCACTGCATGCAGGCTGTGGAGTTTGAGTCTCCTGATGCAAAGAAACAAAATCGTGGTCTGACATATGCAAAAAAATCTCGTGCTTCTGAGGTCCACAATCTCTCAGAGAGGGTATGATTGTATACAGATGCAGTGCCATGCAATTCTTCTTTGATGTGGTTCTTTGTTCCTGATGAGTCTAATATTGAATTTGATGCAGAGGCGTCGAGATAGGATAAATGAAAAAATGAGGGCTTTGCAGGAACTCATACCTCGTTGCAACAAGGTTGTCATATTACATTTTATTGAATCCAAGTGTTGCTTGTGATCACGGAGGGACTATTTCCTGAGTTAGGTGCCCCATTGACTATTTCTGACATTGTTTCCGCATCTAAATTGCAGTCAGACAAAGCTTCTGTGTTGGATGAGGCTATTGAATACTTGAAATCTCTCCAACTGCAAGTGCAGGTGTACTTCACTTTGTTCTTCTTGATCTCAAGCTTCAATACGACTTTTTACTTGTTCCTTTACAATTTCAACCTTGAAGAAGGCTGCTACGAAAGCTATGGCCTTGTTCGCTTCCCTTCTTTCCCCATTTTCAAATAATTTTTTCCAAAAGATTCTTTCTTTTCAAAAAGATTCTCTCTCCACTCATTACCTTATCATTTCATTTCTCTCTCTCTCTCTCTCTAATCATTACCTCATTATTCTTATTTTCAAAAACTCAACCAAACATTATCTCAAAAATTCTTCTCAAAACCCATCCAAACACAACATATATCATTGCTATGGTGGTTGCAATATGCACTCATACAAGGGAGGCAGAGAAGCACGCTTTTTGGTTGTTCAGGAACTCCCATTCTTCAAACAGAAAAGAAAGGAATAAACTAATTACAACCCGCTTAATGCATATGTAGAAGTTTCCACAATAACCAGCTTCTCTGTTGATTGAACCCTGGCGATTTTGGAGTGAAAAGACACTTCTCTTGGGTTAAATGCAAGATGGAAATGTGAATTTTATCATGGAACTTTTTGATATCTTATTTTAAACTGGCAAATCTCATACTATGGTGGTGATTTAACTGGCCCAAAACAGCACCTACCCGCGACTCCAGTCCTAGAGCTGTACTTTGGTTGGTAGAATCACTATTTGTTTGTACAAACATCATAGGAGTATAGGACAATACCAAGGTCATATTTTTTCCTTTTGACCTAATGTATGGTTGGATATTTTTGAAAACACCATTTGTATATCCATACGACAGACTACGAGTGTATATACTGCCTAAACGAGCCAGGAGTGTCCATCATGAATATGGTCTTTTAGGCTTTTAGCTGCCCAGAGGACTAATCTGGGATCATATTACTTGGCTATTTGAGAAAGCTTTGATTTGCTTTAGTAATGTGTAGGACAGTTGCATTCTACTAGTAGACCTGCTTCTAGCTTCTATTGGAATTCGTACATGCATATTTGAATGCCATGCATGTATTTGTTGGAGTATTTGCATGTCTTACAGTCATCTAATAGGATTGTTGTAGGCCGATACCCTCATTTTATTGAGTTAAACATTTCAGCTCGTATTAATTGTGAAGAAACTAGGATCTAATCATTTTCTGCAGATGATGTCCATGGGATGCAGCATGGTTCCCATGATGTTTCCTGGCGTTCAACAATACATGCCGCCAATGGGTATGTCGATGGGCATGAGTCGACCGATGTTGCCATTTCCATCTGTTTTGGCCAGTTCAGCCTTGCCCACACCAGCTGCAGCGGCTCATATGGATCCCAGGTTCCCTGTGCCTGCGTTTCACATGCCTTCCGTTCCTTTACCCGGTTCAAGTAATCAGTCAGATCCTGTTGTAAACTCACTCGGGCCCCAGAATCTTAACCAGCCACGAATGATGAACTTTCCTGGTCCTTATCCTCAATATGTTGGTCTCCACCATACACAATTGCCAATGCCCCAGGTATGCTTGAACTCTTAACTTTTCTGTCATGTGTCAATTGGAACTTGAATATGCTGATACCTAGATCTACGGACTGCAATCTTACAAATAATTTTTTCTGTGATAACTCGCAGTTGTTGCCAAGGTAATCAATTTCGTGGTGCAGCTTCATTAGAGTCATAATTATTCTCTTTTTGCATATCCATCATCCGATACCTAGGGAATTTCCAGCTATGGTTTGCTAGATGGTAGCACTAACTTTAACTTGTAGGAAAAACCACTGATTTTGTCAGCTTGATCCAAAGCCAAAGTCCAAACTCACTTTGTCGTGTAATGTTCAGCAGAATCAAGCAATGGTGAAGCCAAGTACCAGTAAGCCGAGTATCAGCAGGGAGGTCGAGAATCATGAGAACCTCCAATCTGGTATGTTGGTCACCAGTGTTCTGTTTGATAACATTGATTACTTATGCAGATCTTTTGACGCAGCGAAATTCACGAGAAACTAGTTAGCGTACTAGTTCAAACGATAATAGGTCTCGAATCCACGAGGGTTCTTGAATCCACAAGAAGAAAGAGAATAACTCTGATTTATAATTGATTAAAACCTGAATATGCCCATAGGCTACATCCTTACTTATACTAGCTAGCTAAAAGGAAATTACTTAGAGTGGCGACCAAGCAAAGCATTACTTAGAAACCTAAACTATTCGCTAAAAGGAAATAAAATAAAATCTAACCAAAACTAAACTAGGAACGTGCGAAATAAGCAACACAAATAAAATATTCTAAGAATAATCGTAAATAAAAATTGTTACAAAAATAACGTTTCCATAAGTGATAGGGGTGTATATCTTGTCCTGCGTCGTATATTGTTGGAAACCGGCAAATTGAGTCTCTCTCTCTCTCGCTTGTTGGAAAATATGTTTACTTTTTGTGATAAAATCAAAAAAATACGAATGCAATAAAATCAAAATGCAAAACCTAAAAATCAATGAGAATGAAATGGTAATCAAGGCGAGTGTAACACTCTGTACTTAAGACAGATTCACCCCCGCTACGGTGCTTACGGTTTGCATGGACGTCTATCTCCCAGCACTACTTGATCGAACTCCCCACAGAAGCAGCACTACAATCGATGGGTCTGTTGAACCAGACTTGTGTCTGTATTCTTTCCAATGAAATGACTCTGACTCAATGAAAGTTTAGGAAAAACAACACTCTAAAATGTATGAATGATGCCATATATATAGGCTATCTGGTGACTCTACGAATAGTCATCAGGGAGAAGAGACACATCTGTTCACGAAAGGACGCGTCCGTCCATAGCAAACAGTGCCACTGGAAAGACACGATTCTAAATCAATTCAATTTCCATTCACTTAAAAAAATATCATATTCAAAATATTTTTTCCAACATCTCTCTCTCTCTCACACACACGCGCACGCGCACCCCGATGCACCCAACCAAGCTTATAATTTGGGACAGTCTCAGAAGCCAGGTTGCCCATTTCAGGACTTGTTTTGAATGTCTGCAACTTGTCGAACGTATTTAGTTGATATAATTAGGATCCCTGCGCAGCTAAAAGAGTCCCAAGGTTCTTCATCCTGTTGAACTGTTTGTTTTTCAAACTTTTTACCGACTTAGAACATAGTAATAATCCTGAAAGTTTTCTTCCATTGCAGGTTGATGATGAGCAAAATGGATTGTGAAAGGCTGTTGCCTGCGAAGTTTTGTAGTAATAAGAGAGAAAAGCTTTAGCAGTAGAACAGTCTATATTGGCTTTATAACGCGGCCAACATGATAATGAAAGTAGTCCCCCCATTGAATATTTATTTCTTTTACTTTTCTCCCATTACATGTAGATTTTTGATCCATGTTGGGTATGCTTCAAAGGTGAGAATTCTGGGCCCAAAGCCTGAAAAAGCTGTTGCGGGAAGCGGGTTTTCTGAGTAGTGATGTTTGGAAAGTCTGTTTATCATTTTCTTCTACCATGCCTGGAAGAAGTGAAGTTTTTTGTCAACTAGTGGAATTCGTGCCAGAATTCTGCAGACCTTGAAATTCAGATAGTCACACTCCCAATGATTATGTTCAACCTGTGCGCGGCAAAAAGTTATCACCTCTCTCTCTCTCTCTCTCTCCCTCCTGTGGCGGTGGAATACAGTAAAATGAGGGGTGAACTTGACTGCGATTAGCACATAGATTCCTTGTTTCTATGCACACAGATGGAGGGAGATGAGAAAGTTTCGGAATGTACATCCAAAATCGATAATCTATTGCCTTGTGGGTAAAAAGTTCTGGATTGATGGAAGACGAAAGAAAAACTGAGATGAAGATCAATTATACGCAGTTTTCCTCGTACCATATATTCTGATAACTTCGGTAAGAACGGGATCCAAAAATACAGTTGACAACTACTTATATTGGGTCCATTATATTTGTCCCCACCAAATCCATAAATGATCCATTGAACGCGACTCTTTCGATTCTGTGTGTTGTCAACTGGTTTTGGAACCTGAGAGAGAGCAATGCATAATGGAGTTGTCCGAATAAAACCACCGCCGCATAGGGACGTTATCCCGCACATTGGTTTGAACCTCAAAAGGTAAAAAATTTAAAATTTCCCCTCCCCGTGCATGAGCGATCTTCTCTCACAAACGAAACAAATTTAGTCAAATGCGAAACCAAAAAAAGATGTATGCCATAGCATTTCGCAGGGCCAGAAAATAGCAAACAAGTTAAGGCATCTGCCGCAAGTCAAAAGAGCTTGAACAATCGTAAGATTTTTTTTTTTTTTTCCAAACAAATAAGCCCACACTGCCCTAAGAGGATACCATATAAGCTCAACACAGAATTAAACATTCACCGGAGAATTAGAGACGGTGATTCAACAAAATTCTGACTTTGCGCTATTTGTACATACTTTGGATCTTTACCAAACATTCATGACAAAATTCCGATCAACATCCAACACGAAGGAACATGACGAACAACCGGGATTGGGAAAGCTCCATTTGGCCAGAAGGGTATTTGGCCAGAAAGGTAACAAAAGCCGAACTTTACACACCTGCTTTAAAAAGCAACATGGAGGTTCTTGCAATGTCCTCACCTAGCTACAACAGCTCACTGTTGTGGACTAATGGTGGATAAAATCTGAAAGGAAAACAAATGATGCTAACAGTTCAAGTGATCCTTGTTTACTTTGGCTTTTCATAGGTAAATACAGGAATGGTTCACAGCAATGTTGAAAAACAAAGGGAATTGCAAGTGATACCTTGTCAGTAAATATCCGGAACACATCAAGTTCCATTGCCTTATTAAGTTCCTGAAACCGTTAATATAAAGATTATTTGGTTTTCTTCAATAATCTACTTTCAGTCGTTCATTAGGCACAAAGAACTACCTTCCTATCACGAGAGAGAGAGAGAGAGAGAGAGAGAGAGAGAGAGAGAGAGAGAGAGAGAGAGAGAGAGAGAGAGAGAGAGAGAGAGAGTACTTACATTCTCAGCATCTGGAGAAAAGTCAATGTTGCATATTAGTTTTTGAAGCTCTTCATCCTTTAAAGCATCACGGATCTCACTAGAAGAAGCTGCATGGAAACACATGAGTTGTCTATTGTTTTTTGGAGGTTCTCACACTAATAGAGCTACTGCATGACACAAGTTACTGGATGAGTTGTCTACCATAGTAGCCACGCAGAAACATTGTTACTGGATGACCCAAGTTCCTTACCACACTTTCAACATGCAAATAAAAGAGCAAGAGTAACTATCTTACGTATCAATCAGTTGTGCCCAAAGTGCTAAGGATCATGTTCAAACAAATCCAGTAACAGGCAGATATTTATGAAACTGTTTGTTTAACAACTGACCTGGGTGACATACATATATACAGAAGAGTAGGGGCCATCCAATGTATTGAGATATATTGAATTTAAAAGTAAACACAGGGCTGAAGTAGCAGTGGAAGATGCCGCACTTCTCTCCAAAAAAGCCTGGTGTATGGAAGACAGTCCAGGAAATAGAAGTGTTTGCTTTGTGAGGATAAAAGCTCAAGAATGGAAATATCATCTCTGATACATCCAAGCACAATCATACAAGTCAGGTGCTGTAAAATAAATAGAATCTTCTAGACATGTACTCGAGCAAATCACCACCGCAAAGGATCTCAATCTGCAATTAGGTTTGTCAATGTTTCAAAACGGGACCATTCTTATAAATCAGCTATTTCCAGTTTTCAGTCTGGAGAAACATAAGCAAGTTTATTCTAGCCATAGAGACGGCCGGACACATAATGTCAATGACACTGTAGCTGTCAGTGTATCGTAGATGCTAGTGAAAAAGGTATCCGGTTTTGACATCACTTGCATTGAACTTTTGCAAATTTAAATTCGCTATCTCAGACTAACAGAACTGCCCTAGCATAAAAAAGACCAAAACGTAGAGCTACCACTATAATTGAAAACAATACCTATAGACTCCAATTGCAATTGTTGCAGCACCTCACTCGGTTTATCAACATAATATGGTCTTTCAGCATGTACCACTAGACCTGCGGCTGATACATAGAAGATAAAAACAATGTCAAAGATGCGAAAACCAATTCCAAAAAATCGTGTAAGTAGCTAGAGAGGAGGGAACGGGGACCTGATGTCCAAAGAGATTACCACACCTGAACTAACTGAATTCTTAGCTCTACTCCTAGTTTTAAGTCATTGAGTTTGTAGCTGTCAGTATTTCGTAGGTGCCAGCGAAAAAGGTTTCCGGTTTTGACATCATTTGCATTTTGAACTTGCATATTTAAATATCTCAGACGAACAGAACTGCCCTGGCATAAGAAAACATCAAAATGTAGAACTACCATTATAGTTCGAAAAAAGTACCTATAGACTGCAATTGCAATTGTTGCAGCACCTCACTTGGTTCATCAACATGGTATGGTCTTTCAGCATGTACTACCGGACCTGAGGCTGATACATAGAAGATAAAACTAACGTCAGAGATGTGAAAAAGATTTCAAACAAATGGTGTCAAGCAGCCAGAGAGGAGGGAAGGGGGATCTGATCTCCAAAGAGATCACCACAACTCTGTTAACTGAATTCTTAGCTCTACTCCTAGTTTTAAGTCATTGAGTTTGTAATTTGTATCACAATATGGTGGAGTTTTCGTTACATTTCTCAGAATAAGAGACTTAACCAAATTGCTGCCAAATAGTCAAAGTTTGATGCTTCATCAAGAGCCAATTTTTGGAAGGTCGAGAAAATCAACCATCCATACACAAAATGGATGCAAACTTTATCCAAGTTCCACTAGAATACCTTCATAATCATTATGTTATTATGAAAGCAACTTCATATACTGAAGATATGCATGTAGAAGAAGAAGGACAACAACTCCAATACAGATATAGAGTAATAAGAAATACTTACTCGGTTTTACTTCAGAAGAAGATTCAGGCTTACCGCATGGAACTTCTGCAAAATCCAAATTCCAAACACACCAAATCAATTCCAACTTTGGCACCCAAAAAAAGGGCCTTGCAATCATCCCGAAATAGAAAGAAGAAGACAGAAGAGCTATTTTACCTTTGTGTTTCTTGAAACACAGCAATGAACAACTGCGAGTCCAACAAAAAATCAGTCTTTATAAAGAACCTCCATTAAAAAAGAAAAAGAAAAATCACAGAGTCGACATGAAACCCTAGGGATCAAGCAAGAAAAAACGAGAGAGAGGGAGGGGTGCATACTAGGGAATGAGACAGGTGGGACACTTGTACTTGGATTGTGCTTCGTCGCATACTTCACACTTCTTCTTTGGTCCCATTTAGCCTTGTTACTCTCTCTCTCTCTCTCTCTCTCTCCTTGACAGAAACCTCGGCCGCCTGTAATGGAGTGAGGCCGCCGAGTACAACGATACAGCTGACACAGCGACGCGGGCACAGTATCGAATCAGGAAAGTTTCGGTCTCCGTGTTTCGTTTGGGTTTAGACTTTAGAGCGTCACGGAATTTCTTTACGGGCAAGTGGAAGTGGGCCTTTGAGTTTGGGCTTGTGGTCCAATCTAAAGCGGACCAATACATGGTCAATCAAATTCTAAAGCAGACCAATACACTTCACACTCAAGTGTGTGTATGGACCCCACAAACCATGTGAGTGTGTTAGAACCACGTTGAAGACTAATTGTTGTATCCTTATCGTTTTTTTTTTTTTTTTTTTTTTTCCGGTTAAGTAAGAAAAGACTCAACAAAAGAGATTGTCCAAACAAAAAGAATACAAGATTTTTAGTCTATCTCCCCAATCATTTTTCCCCACTTGTTATGAAGTAGTATTAGTCAGTTAACATAATTTTTTTGCAGTGTTTGGCCAATTAATTTAGAACTGGTTTTTTGGTTTTTTCGTGCCCATGGTAAGTCTTCTATGTACGGAGTACAAATTTCCGACATTGACAGAATAAGATTTGGCTTTATTGCAAATTTGCGTAGTGTTTGCCAGTTAATTTAGAACTTGTTCAACAAACTGTCTTTTACTCTCTTTTTTTTTTTTTTGTCTTTGAGTTGATGTATTTTGAGAAAACCACTTGTCACGTGAAGCGTGTGCCCTTTGGATTGATATATTATGAGAGAATAACTTATTTTGTAAAGCGAGAAAAGAAAGTAAAAGACAATTTGCAAAAAAAAAAAAAAAAGATTTCCTGAAACGGCCCTTTAATCTGGAAGACCAATTGCACCGTCCATTAACAAAGGCACTCAAAGGCTAAAGCCGGATCAAAAAAATAATATTTGTAAACTATATGCAATATTTTCCTGAAATACTCCCTGAGTGAATCCCAACATCGACCCATTTACCCTTCAGAACGAAGACAGAGAGAGCATAACCATGATAACCTGGTTTAAATCTCCTTAAAAATATGTAAAAAAATTATCTCCATCAAGAGCACACACTTATTGAACATTTTCATACACATTTATATACCGAGGATATGTGGAAAAACAGAATCAGATACCATCAACACCAAGCAATACATGCTTCACTTCTATCTCTGATGATAAGCTGCTTAACCTCAGAAACTGCATTTTTCTTTTTTACGTCTAACTCAAATGGAAATACGTCGAAAAGAAATACTTGCATTGAGTAATGGAAACAAATTTAAGACCCTTAAAGAAAGAATGTTCATTCTCCTACATATGGGAATCCATTTGCATCGCTCGTAGCCAAATATTCAACTGGAGAATACAAAAACTGAAGTCGTACTTGAGAACAAGTATAACAAAATGAGGCAACGTCTGAAGAGAACACGGTATTTTCACATGTAGAGCCCTTCTGGCACTCCCTCTTTCTTCTTGAACATGACCTTATCTTTTGCCTTTTTGAAATCTGCATGAGTAACCTGAGGCAAATACAACGCTTCTATTCAAGAACCGAGAGTGTCTAAAGAAAGAATGCAATCGCAGAAAAACATCCGATATTTTCTACAGACAGAAATCACGCGGGAATGAAGGTAAGGACCTCCGCATGGACATGAAATGAATGGACATCCCACACGAAAAAGAAAAAACTTATAACACCATGATTTGTCAAAGTTAAACATGATAATCTATAAGAACTTCATATTATGTTAGGAACTCCCGTTAACCTACATATGGTGTGGTAAGAGTGGAATACCAAGGAATAAGAAACTCTCTCAACGGTATCATACTATCAGAGTAGAATGGGCATGATGCATACAAAAATGATAGGTACACACCCTCTCAACCACTCCCCACCACACCCTCTCTCACATGTGTGGTGGGGCTCACCCGGTGGGCCCCAGTGGACCCCACCACACATGTGAGAGAGGGTGTGGTGGGGAGTGGTTGAGAGGGTGTGTACCTATCATTGTTCTGACGCATAATACTATTGAATTAGCGATTTTTTGGCCAGGGATTGGCAACACCGAACATGTCACAAAACAAGATCACATAGTCTCTTATTTTAAATTTCTTCCTTTGTTTTTAGTTTTTCCTCGGGTTCTCGCATCACAAAATCCTATCCTTTCTTCTTCGCACAAAGTTGACTTTTTAAGTTTCCAACCTCTGATGGGATTTCATAATAACATGGAAGCAGCTACAACCATAACCATATTTGTTTGACCTAAAATAACTGAGTTGATAAACTGTAAACCTTCCAATGTCTTCAACAATTTGATATTCCTATACCCACAGCACAATCCAAAATACCAAGCGGAAGATACTTGAAAGATGTGAGATTAATTTTAACACAAAGGCAAAAACACAAATAAAACATAATAAATGAAGCATGCATATAATTTGATCAATGCAGCAGTTTCACCTTCATGCGGCGCTCTCTTAAAGCCAGCAAACCAGCTTCGGTGCATATTGCCTTTATATCAGCTCCAGAAAACTCATCCTTGGTCATAACAAACTCTTCTAAGTTGACATCATCAGCCAATGTCATCCTTGATGTGTGTATCTGTATTTCAAAAACAAAGGGGTTGCTTGGTTACTTCTCACAAAGATAGGACTGATATGATCTTTTGTAGTAGCTAATCTTGTATTTGTGTAACATTCCTTACCGTGAAAATGCGCCTCCTAGTTTTAATATCAGGAAGTGGGAATTCGATCTTCCTATCTATTCTACCAGGCCGAAGCAGTGCTGGATCAAGGCTTTCAATTTTGTTTGTTGCGAGAATCACCTTGACATCTCCTCTTGAATCAAAACCATCTAGCTGGTTCAGCAGTTCCAACATAGTCCTCTGGATTTCACGTTCACCACCTGAGTGGGCATCGTACCTGCGGATTATAAATCATAAATCATTAAATTACAAACTCATCTTGCACTATTTATGGAGCAGCTCCTATAATTCTCTCATTTAGTAATGTTCTTGGACTTGCCTTTTCGTACCAATTGCGTCAATCTCATCAATGAATACAATTGAAGGTGAAAGGTCATCAGCAACCCTGAAAAGTTCCCTCACTAACTTCGGACCATCACCCAAGTACTTTTGAATTAATTCGCTTCCAACAACACGTAGGAAGGTTGCGGATGTAGAGTTTGCAACTGCCTGAAAGAGAACCCCAATAAAAAAAAAAAGAGACACAAAAGCTGAATGCTACTTGGACATAGAAATTCTTAACCAAACCACACGCTGATAATAATAAGAAATAGACTGAAATGATGGTAAATTATCAGAAGAGACATAAAGGAACCAAGTGCATAGATATGGGGATTAGTCAAGGGAAGCTCAGGAACTCCTCAACTCAGCCCTTCCCGGCACAACATTGCAACCTGATTCAACCTTTTGATGAGAAAGTAAATACAGAAAAAGTTCAAAGTAGATAAAGCAATTTTCCAATCAATTTGGGCAGCTTATTAATCTGGATAAGGGGTCCAGTTTGCAGCAACTCGTATGGAAACAAGAAGCTTACACTGCTCGTATGGAAACAATACGAAAAACAGGTATTTACAAAGTGGATACGCATTGCCAATCGAAACGTTAGCTGACTTGTTGTACGGTACCTAGGTAACTTGAAATTCGTGTTAAAACTCCATGTTGATGTAAATAACATTTCACAGTTCTACATTGAGATGGAAAACCCATGAACTCAAAAAATAGATTTGCTTCGTCAAACCAAGAATTAGCTGATGGATCAAGGATGGGTTACATCAATCATCATTTGTATCACACCTACATCTTCCTGTTATACTTTGCTCATTCAAAGACTAGCATTTTCAAAAAGTGAAATGACTTCTAAATTTCTCTTTCCTTCATTTTTTTTATGTTGAATCTGAGACATTCTGGTATCAAAATTTCCATTGGAATATAAAGTCGTCACCAGTCATGATGCCTTGATGCACAAATCCCAAACTTGAGGCTTTACCCCGGGATTTAGGAACACTTCTCCCCATGTATGTGTTCCTTAAACTAGCCAACTAAAATAGCTTAACAAGAACGTTAGAGTAAGCTAACAAACCGCACAAAATATTCTGCGTTCGTGAAATAGGCTGTTAGTTAGATACACCAGTTCAATGGATCAAGGATGCAGCTAAAGCTCCTACACATAGGGATAAGTTGCTCTATTGTTTAAGCAAGGAGGGACACATCAATATACAGGGAAAAACTTGTGGACTTGCACAAGTGGGGGAAAAAAAAAAAAAGGCGCCAGAGGAGCGAAGTTGATAATTTAACTTTCATGGGAATTGAAGATTTTGAATAGGGCACATAAAAATAAAATTACATTTCATCAGTAAAAATACACAGAACAGGCAAATAAAAAAGAGATAACAATTGGACAAGCAGCAATCCAATAGATAACAGTAAGCACAGACCTTTGCAAGTAAGGTCTTGCCTGTTCCTGGCTCTCCATAAAGTATAACTCCCTTGGGAGGCTTGATACCAATGTCCTCATATAATTCCGGGTGTGTCAAAGGAAGTTCAACAGCTTCTTTGATTTCCTGTATTTGAGCGTCCAACCCGCCAATGTCAGCATAGGATTCCAAAGGAGCCTTGTCAACTTTCATGACAGACACCATAGGATCAACTTCATCTTGCAGAAGCCCAACAACAGAAAGCACCTGAGGAAGATGCATAAAATTTTACGAGTGTAAATTTTCGCACAACTTTTGGCTAATTTTAGTCTACATGAAGAAAATACCCAAAACTAACCAACACCACAAATGGACTGAAATCCCTTGGTCCAAACATGTTGATTACTAGCAGAACAACACAGGGCAAGTATCAGGCTGAGTGTCAAGTTTGAAACCACAATCATTTTTCCCAAAAGTGCGTGCGCAATCAATATCTCCGAGTCCTAATTATACTCCATACATGTGTTTCACTCGATTCTACATTTCCGTTACATCTTTGCAATCAATATCAAAATTCTCACCATGTTACCTTGGATACAATTGTGTTTCTCTTTAAACAATAAAATTCTTGAGTTCTGTCTTTCTTTTTTGAAGATTGGTATAGTCAAACTAGGCAGAAACATAAAGCTGAGACTACCCCAAGCTGAGATAAATCCACCAGGTACAGTGATGACATATACCTAATGAGAGATTTCTCACCTCAAATTCATCAAGGGTAATACTTATCCAAAATCAGTCACTTCTCCCACACGTCTTTGGTACTGTAGGCTTAGGGATGAGCAAGAGAGCACAACTATATGGAGCCTCCTAAAAATTAAAATGTTATTACCAAGTCGGGCATTAGAATTGGTTTCATCCATTGAATCTCCTCCATGATTTTCTCTATTACTAAAGTTTGGTTACTTACTTGTGCAATACCAATGCTCTGGAGTCTGGACTATGAATGAGGGAAGCATGATAATGAGCACAAAAATTGATTTGGGTCTTTAGGCCTGCCCTCTCTGATGCCTTTTGGCTTTGATATGGGGGCATGGTTATGCAGCAAAGCGTCCCTTAGCTCCTCGGTTCTTGGAGGTTTAGGGGGGCCACTATTTCAGTGATATTCTTAGAGCAGCCACTTTGTGCATATATTGCCAAAGGTTAGGTCTGTTTCCAATCATCCCCCGCCCATACCCCCAATGATTGGGGACTAGATGGGTTTTGTTTATGTTGTTGTCGTAAAGATAGGTTACCTCCCTAGGTAACTCCCTATAGGCTGAAGTTCATCCCAATCGGCCTAAATCAAATCTAGCCAGCCTCCAGCACAATAATCAATCCCCCTATAAATTCACCTGTACTATGGATAGCTTCAATGCTAGTCCAGAAGCAATCGCTCGCATGTAGAATTTAGGGTCTTTGCTTCCTTTTTTTTCATATAACATGCTACGTTTCTTGTTAGGGTATTTGGTGGCAAAACTTTCTCAAGGGACTTATAGAAATCTTGTTTCTAGGACCCATCCAGCAATATTCTCAATCAAGGCAAGTGTTATGCTGGATTTATCATGTGAAACTAAAACATACCCTTTCTTAATAGGAGTCAAACTCTTCTGATGGAGGCAACACTTGAATTGAAAGACCAGGCAATCGACGCAACTGAAAACACACAATCGAGGCTAAATAAATTTTGGATCTATTTGTAGAGCTGATACAATTTTTAACTGAGTCACGCAAATCCGAGACAGTTTATATTGGAACTTGTAAATACAGTCAAACACACTTATACTATTATAACAACTTCTCAACTACTGACCAATGGTCTATTTAATATTTATCTACTGGAATCACTTCTATTAATTGGACAAACTTGGAACTAGTGTTTTGATTCACTTCTTTTAACACGGTCCTTTTCCCATCGAGGTAACTGTAATTTTGGATTTTTCATAAGAAATTAATCCATGTCCTTCCTTAATAGGAGTCCAACTCTACTGATAAGGTAACATTGCCTCAAAAGACCACATAATTGACGCAACTGATAACATACAATAGAGGCTACATATACGTTGGATCTATCTTGTTACTTTTGTGGAGTTGATCCAACTTTTAGCCAAGGCACGCAAATCTGAGCCACTGTATATTGGATCGTGTAAATACAGCCAAATATACATTAAATTTTGCAGCCAATAGCCTTACTACTAGGAGTGACAAATTAGTGACCAGTAGTCTACTATTAGAAAAAATTCTCAAATATCCTTAATAGGAGTCCAACTCTTCTGACAAGGTAACATTGACTCAAAAGACCACATAATCGACGCAACTGATAACATACAATAGAGGCTACATACACGTTGGATCTATCTTGTTACTTTTGTGGAGTTGATCCAACTTTTAACCAAGGCATGCAAATCTGAGCTACTGTATATTGGATCTTGTAAATACAGCCAAATATACATTAAATTTTGCAGCCAATAACCTTACTACTAGGAGTCACAAATTAGTGACCAGTAGTCTACTATTAGAAAAAATTCTCAAATAGTGACCAGTAGTCTATTTATCTACTAGGAATCACTTCTTTTAATCAGACAAACTTGGAACTAGCGCTTTGATTAGGGTCATTTTCCCTTTGTTGTCAGTGATCTGAAACCACTAGAAACAACTACTAGTTTTATCTGCTTGGCCGGCAACCTTTTCCATATTCTGTTCCCCAGCAACTATGTTTTGTTTCATACGGCTAGCATTCTTTTCACTACTAAGATCACCCACAAAGGATACATCTTTCCTCAAAAATCTTTAAGCCCACACATATAACAAAAAAGTTCCTTTCAAACAATTTTAAAAAACTTAATTTTCCAAAATCTCATTCCAGTAAACTCCAAAAACATTTTTTCTTCAATTACACAAGTTAATCTTGCTTATTAAAGGAAAAATCATCTGTTAATTCTTGATCATTAACTAAGAAGAAAAAAACTTCTAATTTTCTAACATATCAAGTAGACAATTTTCCTTCCACAAAAGGAAGGTTGAACGAAAGAACAAGGTCAACATAAAAACAAGAACACAAGCTTCAAATCCAGCTTTATACATATGTCACCAATCATCATTGCTATCGGCAAAATCATTTTGCCACTTTTGATATTCTTTTCCATAACTATTCCAGCAGATAACATAAATAGCCAGGTTTAAATTGTCTTTTAAGAAAAAGGTTTTAATTCCCCCAAAACTAGGGTTAATAAACGAACCAAGCTACGAATTTGAACTTATGTGCGCTTGCCAAAAGCTCATTCACGATCGGTTTGTTACATAATCAAACTGTGCTTGAACACTTTCTAAAAGTTTTTAAACCAAACTCGAGCATGCTACCACTCAACTTGTTCGGCGTTTCTAAATTCAAGCTACTGGAGATTTGCTCGTGTTCAGCTGGATTAAAGTTCGTTCAAGATCGGCTCCTCTCGTAACCATAGACGAACCAAGCTAAGCTGGACATGTTTTAAAGCTCATAAGTTTTCAAACCAAATTGAAAACATAATTGTTTGGCTCTTTCGGACCCCTAACCAAAAATCACAAAATTGAAAACAAAAACTCTCACAATGCCAACCCTAACCCTACCTCAAACCACCCAAAACCTAAATTCCCTCACAACTAACAAATCACAAATCAAACAAGAGACGAAACCGCACCTTATTATGCATCAGAATCGAGCAACCAGGCTCAAGCTGATCCTTGTCAACAAACGACAAGATCCCAACATAATACTCCGGGCCCACCGAAGACGAAACAATGGCATGATTCTCATCTATCAGCTCCTCCAAATTCCCAACGCTCATCGGCGAGCCACGTAGATCGTCGACCTTGGATCGGTCCTCCTCGGTCTTCTCCTCTTGTGGCTTCAACCGCTCCTGATTGGTCACGAACTCCTCTTCCATCAGAAGGTAGTCCTTGATTCTCTCCAGCTTTAACAGACGCAGCTTGCATTTCGTTATAGGAGTCACTGTAGGGAGCCGGGCCGCGGCCTCCGGCCCCTTCTGCTTGCGCTGTTTCCGGCCGACTCGGGCCGGTGGCGCCGGTTGTTCGAATTTCTTTTCTTTCTTGTCGCCTTCGTTTTTCCGGTCGCCACCTTGGCCTTGCCGGTTTAGACCACCGGGAGTTCCCTGACCCATTGCGAAAGCAGAAGAAGAAGCAGAGAGAGAGAGAGAGAGAGAGAGACTTCTGATCTGGGATTAGGATTTCGAGTGTCTTTCTGATCAAGTAATGGTCGTTTACATTAACCCGACGATAGGTTGTTTATATATGTACTGGGCTGGGCCTGATATAGGGCTCGTATGTCTAGTGAAATATTTGAAGGCCCAAAACAAATAAGTGCACCGTATCCATGTTCAACAGCGCAGATGGGCCTTAACATCAGCCCAACTGGTCAGAGATTTATAGCCCGTAGTTGGCCTTCAACATGTCTTATGGGTTACCTTTAATCACATATTCACATAATCCTTCAAAACGTTGTGCGCTTGCAGTTTCTCAAACTGTGTTTTGCGCTCAATTTTCGCTCTTGGAGATTATAGTAGTTTGAGATGTGATTCAAAGCGCTTTCCCATTCCCATTTCCGTTCCCGCTCACCCATGCGCACGCGTGTTTTGTGACTTAGTGCAAACCAATACAAGAAAGAAAACAGTAAAAAATTGTGATGAAAATTTAAAAAAAGTTCTGTAAAGACCAAATTTTTGTGAATTATTGGATTATCTTTGTCTTTATTCACAAAAATTTTAGATTGGTTAATTTTTTTATTTTTTTGATTTCTCTCATCGAGACGAATCAATAATTCATAAAAAAAATTGACGCAAAACTAATAAAGGTTAATTTTTTTTTTGAAGAAAGATGACAAAAATAAGTTGAATCATTTACTTTGCCTAAGGACTTACTGTTGTGTTGTTTGTCACTTGTATAGTTTTCGATCTTTGGAAAGCAAAAATAAAAAATAAAAAAATACAAAAATGACAATAGTGAGGTATTCTAGTCCGGGGATGTAGGTCAAAATCATTCCACATTGGACATCTTGGCAGGCCGGGAATACGGACTGATTTCATAATACTCTTTCCTCACTATACATTTGTGTGGAATCCACCAAAAAATTGTGTCGCGCCCACCAAATCTGTGGTGTTTAGGAGGGAATTGGACATCGAACTATACCATGCCCCAGAGGCACCAAATATCACCCGGTGGAATGAGTGAACTCCGCCACACTGCCATCCCTCATTCAATGCAATGTTTCCAGGCTTCTACTTTTCTAGAAGAGAATTGTATATCGGTGAGTTTTGTGGTTGATGTGGTGGTTGGTTATTGTGTCCCTAGTATTAGAGCATCAATATCAGGGTTATCAAACCCATTTTCAAGTTAAATGTGGAGAGGAAACACTTGAAAACATGAAAAAATCAGGCTTAACAAATGTTTTGCAAATTTGTAAAACTTGTAGCTTTGATACAGTGACGCCACAATTTTGTTAACGCACTGTTCCACTCACTTGCTTTTCTTTATTCATTTTTGTTGTGCGGTTTCCGGCTTCCAAGGGAACCGGAGAGAGAGAGAGAGAGAGAGAGAGAGAGAGAGAGAGAGAGAGAGAGAGAGAGAGAGAGAGAGAGAGAGAGAGGGAGAAAAGTTTTTGAGGAAAAGTTGTACTTCACTGACACAAACAACTCCTCCCCAGGCGGGGAGTTAATATTTTAGGAGAATTTTTTTTTTAATAGATTTGAGGGGAATAGTTTAATATAGTAAAGTTAGGATAGAGAGTCTGATTTTAGAAATTTTTGGAAAGTGACTTGCTAAATTTATAAAATATGGTTTTGAGGTTAAATTTGGTGTAAAATTTGGTGCTCATGATAATGGCTCTTATTGAAAGTTATTTGGTGGGCCTCCAAAAACCAAGGAACCAATTACCAGCTATGCAATGCAGTCGGTGAAAGGCCTTCACTATTGACGCTGAAGCATCAGAAGAGTAGTAAATATTGGCATTCAATTCATGAGCTGCATCCATTTGGTAGTGATAAATAAGTGGCCACACAGCTGAACCTTGGTTTCCCTCCGGCCAACATCGAGTTTCAACTTTATGATATCCATCTCAAAATCAATTGACAATGAGTAGAGAGACCCAACATTATATTAAGTGACCACCCATTCCTATCCCAAGCAGTGTGGGTCCTGTGGGACAATATTTCTTAACATCCCCCCTCGCGTGTAGCCGCATTTGAGGCCTGTCATGTGTGACCACTTTTTGGGTCTTATCATCGTGCAACCTTTTTTGCTGGTCTGTCATCGTGTGGTGTGGATTGTAATTTTTTTTTAATGTGGGGTGATGGGTCCCGCTCTGATACCATGTGGAAACTTTATATCCATCTCAAAACCAATTGACAATAAGTGGAGAAGCCTAACATTATATTAAGTGATCACCCATTTTCACCCGGGACAATATTTCTTAACAACCTATCATTGATCATTAGTCAAAGCCAATTGAATCTGTCATGCATGCACTCAACTAGTTCTGTCTCGTACCATTCTCGGTCACTTCCCATTGGCCAATAACTCTATAATCTATATATGTCTTTTTTTACAAGTTCATCTCTCACTCCATATATGTCTTTTCCCCCTTTTAATCGGTAGGGAAAAAAAGAGGAAAATAAAATTTTGGTTTTTAATTTGTTTGTTCTTTGATAACTCACAATTCATTTGTTTGTTTATTTGTAATTAGCAGTCTTTTGATTTCTCTTTAAATTCTGTTCTTGATCCAATATTGTGGGGACGTTGAATTTTCCTTATTCCTTTTGTAACTTGTCTGAGGTATATATGCAAAATTAATGGGGGCATGGTGGAGTATCAAAGAAGGGACTATTTATAACGAATTAAACTCAAGGGTACGTACGTGTTTGGTTGAGATTCTGGATATGGACCCATTTTTATTCAATTCATGGATATAAATGTGTCACCTTGCATGCGGTCTTGTTCCACTAAGTAGATTTTCAGATTTCTTGACTTTTATGTGTTTTACAAAACATACATATATCAATTAAAAAAAAAGTCCAAAAAAATGAAAAAGTAGCGAAACCGGGATTAGACAAACATCAGTGAAAATTAATGTGATTTGCCTATCGAATACTAATTCATCATAGTATTAATTAATTTGGAAAATCGAAATGCCGACGTGATTTTTTTGTAAGTTGCTTGGAACAATGATAGGTACACACCCTCTCAACCACACCCTCTCTCACATGTGTGGTGGGGTCCACTGGGACCCACCGGGTGAGCCCCACCACACATGTGAGAGCGGGTGTGGTGGGGAGTGGTTGAGGGTAGGGCTGTCAAAAAAAACCTTCGAACCGTGAATCCGAACCGGACCGAACCGAACCGTAGGTTTTGGATTGGGTCCGTGGATTAATGGTCCAGACACGGATTGAAAAACTAGAAAACCGTGATTCGCGGTTCGGTCCATGGATTTTCATAAAAGAACCGTGAATAAACCAAACCGGTCCGTGAGAATTTAATCCATAAAAAAAAATAGATTTTATATATATAATATTGGGATAAGAATTATAATTAAACATATTATTCTTAATTTTATATCCTAAATAAGTAAATGTGGTATAATTGAAAAGTAAAGGTGCAAAGTGTAATTAACAATTCTAATTTTGCTTGCACGTATATGAGCTACTCTTGGACTCGGGACTGGTTGTGGTGAAGACTTTTGTTTACTAGATTTATATTATGTTGTTTCTGCATATTTTTACTAATGCTAGTGATACTCTCTTGAATGTGAATCTTTTTGAATCATTTTGAAGCAATGTTGTTGGTGACTTAGTGTTGTTTATTAAAACTTAAAAGCTACTGATGAATTTTTTCCAAAAGTTACATTGAGAATGTGAATGTGGAATATGTTTTTTTATTTTGTGGAATGTTAAAATCCGTGGATAAACCGTGAACCGAACCGTGATTTTTTTTATTGTTTCGGAACCGGACCGTAGACTTTTGGTTTGGACACGGTTACATTGGACCGTAGACTATTGGTTCGGTCCTCGGGTTCATACCAATCCGCACCAAACCGGACCGTTGACACCCCTAGTTGATGGGGTGTGTACCTATCATTTTTGATATTATAGTATACAACCTCCAAAAATAACAATATTAATCATTTTGAGCACTCTATTAATATAATCTCCAAAAAATAAAACGAACATATTTCAAACACACAAAAACTTGCATATATATGAAACAACACACTCTACGATGGTTCTATCGTAGACGACTCAGAACAACAAGCTGATGAATTAAAATTACAAAGCAAATACCTAGCACGTACGTACGAAAACATAAGTCACCAAGACAGACAAGTAACCTAGCTAGCTATAGCTCACATAAACCAAAAACTTTAGATAGTAAATAGCTAACGCTACCATCAGTACAACTTGTTCAAGGAAATGGAACAACACCAGTCCCAGGAACAACACCAGTCCCAGGAACAACACCGGTTCCACCGCCGCCAATGGGGCCACCAATACCACCCAAAGGACCCAGGCCAGTGCCACCACCCGTACCTCCAATGCCACCCAAGCCGCCGCCGCCACCTAACCCAACACCACCACCAACGCCTCCAAGACCACTGACTCCACCAATGTCTGCACCGGTGCCTACCACGCCGCCAATCCCACCGATCGGCAGTCCATTGTTGCCTAACCCGCTGTAGCCACCAACTCCACCAAAGGTGACCACATTCTTTTGGTCATTCAAACCAGCGTCACTTGGCACGGTTCTAGCAGTGACTTGAGCAACTGCTAGAGCAATTACAAGCAATGTAACACACCACCTTGCCATTCTCTCTCTCTCTCTCTCTCTCTCTCTCTCTCGTTCTACGTTTGTAGTATATTATGTTGTGTTTCGTGGGATGTGTCGTTTTATAGGCAAAAATGTGGGGTTGGGGGCAGTTGAGGCGATTTAATGGAGTTGAATGCATGCATGAGACGTAATCAGTGTACGGACCCTATATTTTTTGTATCACAGTAGAGGGGCTTCAAAAAAAGGCCAGATAGAGAGTCGATCTCAAAAAGTAACAAGAAATCAAACCTGGCTCCAATTTATGATATGGGTAAGTCTGGGTACCCAGAATTGACGCCGAATTTGAAAATTAATGGCCCAGATTCATTCCAAATGAATCTAGGCTGAATCTAGGCCATTGATTTTCCAATTCGGGGTCAATTCTGGGTACTCTTTCTGTGTACGTAGCAGTGCTCTTATGATATATACTACAAAAAGGTTAAAGGATAATAACAATAATTTGAAATTTTCAAAATTACAAGGTGGACCAAGGGAGACCAAATAATGAATATTGGTAACAGGCCGGTCATTACTGTTTACTGCGCGCTTTGCTATATATCCAGAACCAAACATTAGCTGTTTCTGGGGATTCCATAAAAATTGTACGGTGAATAGATTAAATGCCATGGCAGCGAGTCTGCTAAGAGTTGTAAATTTCATCATTTACTTCTCTACCCTCTTTCCTTTATAATTTCCAACCACACACACCCCCCAATACTCATCTTATTTTTTTTTTTGGGTACTTCGGAAGAAAAATACTCATCTTATTATTATCAGCTGGAAATGGAAAACCAGCTGGGGAGATATATATATATATATATATATATATATATATATATATATATATATATACACAGCCTACGTACATTCAAGTTTAATTTGTTGTTTGTTAACTTGCTAATTTTAAGAATAAGAGTCAAGATGTGTAAATTGTCAATTGTGTTTAGAAATTCTAAATTATGTCGTCGTTTGTTATATTTAGGAGGCTTCTCACAAAAACACACCTACAATAGTATTAGTAAATGTCCTTGCCTAAAGGGACTTTGTAAAAACTTATTTCTACAAAATAAATGAATTTTATTAGCTAATGTTGTCATGTAAAAATTTAAAGTCAAACAAAATTTTCTAGATTTTTAAAAGACCAACAAAAAAATAAAAAATATTAATGTTAAACTTGACATAATCCCAAGAGAGAGAAAATATTGTGATTCAAAACATTTGAACACCCAAAACGGAGTAGTTTTGGCCGCCCTACAACCATGTAATGCGGAGGTGCACTACGGGATCCCCGAATCCATCTGGGGTACAGATACACAATTTATGTACAGTTGATCTCAAGAAGAAGGAAGAAAATCATGGAATCACATAAGTTGATGCTGTCTATAGTACAACCTTCTCTCTCTGTTTTGGCTTTATCAAAAAAAATATGTTTCGACCATAATTTTGTACTTTTTGAATTTGTCTCGTAAACTACGAAAAATTGACGCAAAACTAGCGAACGCAAAAAAATTGTGAATAAAGATAAAACGAAAAATCAAAAAATCAATTCTACGCTTTTTTGTCAAAGCACCCTTCTCTCTCTATTCCTTCCCATATCCATTTGAGTTTATTTACAATTGGTACTTAAGATAAAAAATAGTCAAACAATTGGTTGGAAGGACGAAATTGGGATTCACAGTGACAATTATGATTTCTTTTCTTGTAGCAGTTTTCTGATAAAAAATGATAGATACACACCCTTTGTGCCACTCCCCACCACACCCTCACTCACATGGGGTGTGGTCCCCACATGTGGACCCTATGTGGCCCCCACACCCCATGTGAGTGAGGGTGTGGTAGGGAGTGGCACAAAGGGTGTATATCTATCATTGTTCCTTTCTGATACTGTCATTGACTTCAAAATATTTGCAGCGAATCAACAGACGAGGGTACTAAAATTCAAAATTGTTGTAACCCATTGTGCTTTTTTTACTCAAATGTGCCACGGTGGACACATGTGAGCGGGACATTTTGTAAAATCTTGTGTAATGTAATATAGATAGCAATCCACATGTAAAATTTCGTTTACAACATTTAATTAGGTCAAAATCTTCTTAATTAGATAAAAATTTAAGACTCATAAGTGCTTAATTGAAATAGGATTTAAATTTTGAGGAGGAGTGATAATTAACAACCCTTGGATCAACTAAATTATGAACTTAAAAATCAATCACAGCCCTCCAATGTGCCACGGAGGACACATAGGTGAGAGGGACATTTTACAAAATAATTGCGTAATGTAATCTAGATAGCAATTCACAGGTAAAGTTTGATATACAAAACTTAAGTAGGTCAAAATCTTCTTAATTAGGTAAAAATGTAAGACTCATAAGTGCTTGATTGAAATATGTTTTGAATTTTGAGGCAACTGAATCATGAACTTAAAAATCAATCACAGCCCTTCAATGTGCCACGGAGGACACCTATGTGAGAGGGACATTTTGCAAAACTGTTGTGTAATGTAATATAGATAGCAATCCACAGGTAAAAGTTTGGTATACAAAACTTAATTAGGTCAAACTCTTTTTAAATAGGTAAAAAATTTAAGACTTAAAAGTGCTTGATTGAAAGACGTTTTGAATTTTGAGACTCTCGGATCAACTAAATCATGAACTTAAAAATTCAATCACAGCCCTCCAATGTGTCACGGAGGACACATGTGAGTGAGACATTTTGCAAAACCTTGTGTAATGTAATATAGATTAGCAATCCACATGTAAGTTTGGTAGACAAAACTTAATTAGGGTAAAAATTAAAGACCCATAAGTGCTTGATTGAAAGAGGATTTGAATTTTGAGGAGGAGTGATAACAACCCTTGGATCAACTGAATCATGAACTTAAAAATCAATCACAACCCTCCAATGTGCCACGGAGGACACATATGTGAGAGGGACATTTTGCAAAACCGTTGTGTAATGTAATATATATAGATATATAGCAATCCACAGGTAAAGTTTGGTATACAAAATTTAGTCAAACTCTTCTAAATTAGGTAAAAAATTTAACACTCATAAGTGCTTGATTGAAAGACGTTTTGAATTTTGAGTTGGAATGATAAGAACCCTAGGATCAACAGAATCATGAACTTAAAAATTCAATCACAGTCCTCTAATGTGCCACGGAGGACACATGTGAGTAGGGACATTTTGCAAAACCTTGTGTAATGTAATATAGATTAGCAATCCGAGCCGAGCTTAGGCAATAGCGTCTTAATTAGGGCTCGGCTCGACCAAAATTTGGGTGGCTCGAGCTCGGCTCGAGCTCGTGACGAGCATAAAATCTTAGCTCGAGCTCGGCTCGTGAATTTTCAAACAAGCTCGAGCTCGGCTCGCTGGGCTCGTGAAATGTCTGCCATGTAGACGTGTGGTGAAGGAGTGGCTGGGTTCTTATTTATAATGGGTAGAAGTTGGGGTGTTGGAGTAGTTTACCCGATGTGGGACTAAAAGTCTCAAAGAAACATGGACTTCAAACGACGTCGTTTCATTCCTTAGTCCCACGCCTACACTTGCCTTTGATTTCTTATCCCACATCGCCCAAGTATGAACTTCATGAGGCAAGCCTCCCTCTATAAAGCCTTCTCCTCTGATTCCCCAGAAGCATTTCTGCCTTGAAGAGGAATTTTCTCCTACTCTTGGTGCATGCTTGTATACACATAAACATACATGTGTATATACATGATGGCTCGCGAGCCAACTCGAGCCGAGTATTGGCAAGCTCGGGCTCGGCTCGTTTAAGAAACGGGCTGAAAATGTTAGCTCGAGCTCGTTCGTTTATATCATGAACCGAGTCGAGTCGAGCCATTTTCGAGCCGAGTCGCGAGCTGCTCGCGAACGGCTCGGTTCACTTACAGCCCTACATATGAGCGAGAGACATTTTGCAAAACCTTGTGTAATGTAATATAGATTAGCAATCCACATGTAAAATTTGTTATACAAAACTTAATTAGGTCAATATCGTCTTAATTAGGTAAAAATTTAAGACTCATAAGTGCTTGATTGAAAGAGGATTTGAATTTTGAGGAGGACTGATAACAACCCTTGGATCAACTGAATCATGACCTTAAAAATCAATCACAACCCTCCAATGTGCCACAGAGGACATATGTGAGAGGGACATTTTACAAAATAGTTGTGTAATGTAATATACATGTTTAGTTGTGTGTCACACGGGTAAAATTTTAACTACGGTAGGTTACTCCAAATACATGTAAAGAGAGATTAAAGAGGATGGAAAGAAGGAAATGAAAATCAATAGAGGGAGAGAGAAATAAGGTATAATGATAAATAAGATTTCATTGAATTGGTAGTTAAATTACTTCAATTTCAATTTTTTGTTTCCTTTTTTCAGGTTGGTGGTGGTGGTGGTGTTTCCCAGCCCCTATATAGCTCTGCCCCTGCCTACAAATAATTGGTTCCAAATCTCAAACACAAAGAAAAACAAAATAAAGGAAGTGAGAAATCCAAATAAACCTTTGGCCACATAATGTCTTCCATCCCTATTTGCCTTTTCATTGGCGTTCTTTGCATTGCCTTGCCATTGAACACTGGTATGTAATTTCTCCTTCAACCCCAAAACTGTGTTCAAATTATGGTTTTATGGATTAAAAAAGAAAGAAAGGTAAATTTACACATAGAACGAGTAAGAACAAGAAAACTGGTAACTACGTGCCCGAATTTCTATTTCTTGGTTAGTAATCAGAAAGGAAAGGAGAAGATTGGTGGTTTTATTTGTCTTTTTTAAACCTTTGTTTGTTATCTGAAGGAAAAGACGAATAAGCTACTAGTATTTGTTTTTTTTAATTTTTTAATTTTTTTTTGCTTTTTTGCTTTTTCTTACCATAAGCAAATAAAAAACTAGGAAAATGCTAGTATAATACACACTTCTATGTGTATGATACACATTTCTAAAAATATTACGAATCGATTATCTCTTTTGAATAAAAAGTTACAATTTTTTTGTATAAAAGTTACGAGCCGCACCAAAATATTATCAATCATAAATAAAATGTCATGAATCATATATATGAAAAGGTACGAGTTTTTGTATAAAATTTACAGAACACTAGACAATATTACGATTGTCACGAGGTGTCATAATATGGACTATACAATAGCTGCATATGGTACACGCGTTTAATTCAAGTTTCTTTCTTTGACAATTCAACCTCGTCTAAATCTAATTTTGTTGTATTTACTTAGTAAGAAATTGGGACACTACTGTTCCATTAAGTCACTTTTCATTCGAATTCCATTCGGTTACTTCCTCTTCAACCTCTATTTTCTGGCTTAATCACAGTGCAAGCAATTGGAGAAGAAGCAGTAGGAGGAGAGCCGGGGAGAGTACCTCGACTAATTTCAAGAAATGCGCACAAACTGGGTTTCCGACATCCGTTAAACTAGGACGAGAGCCATTTCTGTGCCTAGGGGATTGCTCGCGATTTCCACTCTGTAACGAAAACTGTCGCGTGAAAGGGTATCGCAAGGGAGGTATATGCCTGGGATTCCAGACTTGACAAGTCAGATTCTGCTTGCTGCTGTATCAGAGGTTGATCGGGCGTTACTTAATTAAATCTCGTTTTCGATGGTATAAATAAAAGTTTCCGGTCCAAATTTGGATAAATATTGCCTTTGAAATGTGAATTTCATAGGCTGCATGTGTTTATGTGTATGTTTCTTTCTATGGCTACAAATGATTTAGCAATTGGTTAGCAAGCAGCTTAAGGCTTGGTTCGTTTAGTAAATGGGCTAGTAAGTCAAACTGAATTTTGGCTGGTTTAGTAAATAAGCAAAGCTCGAGTTAGCCATAGCTTGAATCCGTAGATATACCTGGAGCGTATGTATATATGGGCTTGGCTTGTTAAAAAATATATAATTAATCAAAGCTCGAATTCATATATTTGGCTGCATTCGAGCCCGATCGCGAGCTCACTAAAATGAGACAAGTTCAAATATCATATAAATTTCGACTAGACTTGCATGTTTGCGCTCCTATATATCTGTTGCCACAATATCACTAATAATAGTCAGCTAATATTGATAAAATATAAATATTTACTTAAATTGTTTATTCACTTTCTAATTATACTTTTCGTTTTCGTTGTCTTCTGCAACTATGTTAAAGAGCATGAAAAGAAGGAAAATGCATAAATTTAGAGGGAGAAAAGAAAAAAATAAAAAAGGAAAGAAAAGAGCAGATCGAGCAATGGTAATTGCTATGGACATAGACAAAAGATCTCAAATCTGAATATAGATATATCTTGAGCTGATGCATATAGTCAATCAGTATATTATGGGGATCCACAACAAATTTTCTTTTCGGGTGAAAAATAGGAGACAATGAATGCCAAAAAATTATGGTCATCCACATTAACTCCACATTTGCTTTCTTTCCGTTTGGATGGTGGCAATTTTGAGGGGGAATGACAATGGATGAAATACCTTCTTTTTGTGATTCTAACGAGAATGTGATGACATGCTTCTATGATTCTGACATTTGAAAGAGACAAGAATAGGAATGTGATTTATGAGGACGTATTCAACCAGGAATCACATTCCCAAACTGATTGAGAATTTGATCTCTCTCTTAACCCATGAGAATTTTAGATTCGTCCTGACTCATTTATTAAGAAAAAAAAATGTACGTTGACTTTGACGTTAATAAATTTCTAAAATAATTATTTTCCGCTTAAGACTACTAATTAAATTAATCTAAACACCGAAATGAAATTACTCTACTAATTCCTAGGAATTCGATTCTCATTAATCATATTCCTATTCATTCCCAAGAGAATTCCTAAGAATTTGATTCTCGGTAATCAAATTCATAGCCTTACTCAAGATTCCGGTCATACAAAAATAGCCCAACCCAAAGTGACTTATCCTGAAGAGAGTTGAGGATAATTTTAAAGAGGATGGAAAGGAAGAAAATGAAAATAAATAGAGGGATATCAGAGAAATAGGGAAAATGATAAATAAGATTTCTTGTAATTAGGTATTAAACTCTTCACCTTATTTTCAATATTTTTTTCCCTTTTTTCAGATTCACCCCATCTGGGGTTTGTTTTTTTTTTTTTTCCTTCGGATGAATGTCAAACATTTAATGCCAAATTAAGAAGGCTACTATATAAATTGCCTTACAAAAAATCTCAGACACAGAGAAAAAAAAATATAGAGGAAGAGAGCAATCACAATAAACCTTTGGCCAGAAAATGTCTTGTGGGAAACTTTCTTCCATCCCTATTTGCCTTTTCATTGGAGTTCTTTGCCTTGCCTTGCCATTGAAAACTGGTATGTAATTTCTTCTTAAACCCCAAAACTGTGGTGTCTTTTTTTTTTTTTTTCCCCATGCGAAAGGGAACCCAAAACTGTATTTAAATTATGGTTTTGTGGATTAAAAAACAAAGAAAGGGAAATTTAGACATAGAAAAAGAATTACATCCAATTTTTTCGCCAGTTTCTGAACGACTGAGAACAAGAAAACTGTAAGAAATGAAAGGTGAAAATTGTATTATAGTACTAATTACTGTGGTTTTAATATAATGACTTATTTAGGTTGTTTGTGAATTTTTTTTTATAGCTTTTGGTCATGGTTTTTTTTTTATTGAGGTAATTAAATAATAATCCTGTTTAGAAATAGCACGTAAGTTTTCATCCTTGTCATTTTAAACGATTATGTTTTCATCCTTTTTACTTGTAAAGTACCTTTGTCTACCCTTATTTAGTGATACGTATTAATAAACATAATTATAGTTGCGTAAATAGGTGGGATGTAGTTTTCCTAAATAGGTGGGATTAATTACCTAAAATGATGGGTTTTGAAAAAGTAGGGATAATTTTGTTCCCATGTACAAAAAAATTACTTACTCGTATCTCTGAAGTATATGTAATTTATCTCTATTAAGTTTCTTTATGTGACAAATTCAACCTCGTCTTAATCTAATTTCGTATTTGTGATTGGATATCCGCTCTAGGTAGCAATCTAATACTCCTTCCGTCCCAATTTTATAGTCCCTCGTTCTATCCTAACCGGATAAAAAAACGATTATATCTTTCAATCGGTAATACATTTTATATGCAATATGGATCTTGTTTGATAGATCTTGATTTAATCTAATAAACAAAGTGTTCAAAATCACCTAAAACATTGTAGATTATAAGATATAACACTTTGAAAAGTGACACGAACTCCCAAAAGGGACTATAAAATTGGGACGAAGGGAGTATAATCTATTTCTAATCAATTTTTATTTCTGAATTTTTAGTGAGAGGGGAGATATATTGGCAACAGGTTTACAGGAGCATGCATGCCCGAGCGGCCATGCACAAATGATGGACATTGCCAATATATGACATGCCAAACGGTTCCTCCGAGAGGGGAATGCGCTGCGCTAGGCTCTGGAGAACCTCTTTATTGCCGCTGTCTTTTTTAATTAGAAACTTGTAGTCCTTGTTTGGGCTAGCCCAGCTTATGGTTTATTATCAGCTAATCACATTGGCTTTGAATTTCTGTAACCCCTTTGTATCTACATAGTTGGATGGATTAAAAATGTAAGAGTGATTAAAGAAGATGGATTTTTGTAATCCCTTTTATTCAATTTTTTTTTCTTCAGATTCCGTCGCATCCAATGGCGCAACCACTAGTGGCAAAGCCACATACAAATGAGTGGGGTCAGGCGACCCCATGGAGAAAAAATATTTTACTATTACTATATTAAAATTTTCTCTTAATTTGTAAATGACCCCATTAAAATTCAATGTTGACACCACACTTGACAATTTTCTAACCTTTGAAACTACTAAAAGTTATGAGAAAATACCAAACGAAAGGACTAAAACCAATTTGATGTTGTCACTACACTAGGTAATTTTCTTCTCTTGAAACCCTGTAATTGTTAAACTGACAAAATACAAATCAAATGGCTAAAATACAACTCTTCTTTAGTCTTCCTCGTTAGTTTTACAAATCAAATGGCTAAAATACAACTCTTCTTTAGTCTTCCTCGTTAGTTTTCTCTCGTATCTCTCATGCAGATTTAGTGTTTACTTCTATGATTTACGTTGATGTTTATGAATGACTTATGACCCCACGCTCCAGAACTTCTGGAGTCGCCATTGGCAACCACTATAGGACTAGAGAAGGCACATTCCCTTGGAATTTTCCCAATTTACAATTGCATCCTTAGTTTAAGAAAAATGAACGGTTCGAATCATCTGCATGGAACCCGAAGTGGACTTTACAAAAATTGTATGTGCATGATTTGTGCAGACGAACCTTGTTGTTCCGAATTTATGCTCATAAAAGCCCCGGTAATGCTAGGGACACACCACTTCACCACACCACCAACCACACCAGCCTTCGTGGCACTGCTTGATTGGAGGTTGCTACGTAGTTTCAAAGTGCTTGTTCTCCCATTACCAATCATACAGTGCCACACAGGCTGGTGAGATTGGTGGTGTAGTGGATTAGTGTTTTTTCCATAGCATTATTGTAAAACCCCAAATTGTATTGGATCTTGAATTTGTCAGAGTATTTACTTTGAGAGTTTTGATTGGAACATAAGACATGAATCCCGGGAAACAAACAACAAATGGACCTCAAATGGAATACATGGCCACCCTGATATCTTCCCAACGGTTAACTTTTTCACCATACACAAAGGGAGAAAATTGCCATCCTCAACATAACACCTAAAATGTAGGCCTCACTGGTCTACAAATACCTTGTCCAGCAGAAATCCCCTTCACAGAAAAAATCACAGCACCACCAAAAACAAGAAAGGTAGTAGAAAAAATGGCAACCATGGCCCTTGCAACCATCCTCACCAAATGCCACCGTGTCGGAGCGACAGTGATCCCAAGAAACCCATGGAGCCCTAGGGTTCTTGTTCCTGTTGTGCCGCGTCCTTTTCAGGTGAACTGCATTTCTTAGAATGATTTCGAAATTGTTTTTTGCAAGTTTCTAACAGAACACAAGTGAATATAGGTAAGCTTACGCCACGAGGTTACCGTTACACATGCAAATAGGGCTACTGAAGCAGGCAAAGAACATGCCAATGAGGCAGTGAAAGCAGCCAAAGATATGAAAAATGAGGCTTCCTCCACTGCTGAAGATGTGAGACTTTTACTACTGATTCAGTATTTTTTTTTTTTGTTACACAATCTTTTGTTTTCTAAATTCTTACTAGTTTTCAATTGTGTGAATTCCATTTGAAGATGACCCAAAAAACAAAAGATGTAGCCGGAAAGGCGGCAAACACTGCACAGGACATAACAGAGAAAGCGAAACAAACTGCTGAAGATGCATGGGGATCGGTCAAGGATACCACTCAAAAGATCAAAGACAAGGTTGTTGGAAAGGCCGAAGATTCGAAGGAGTCGGTGAAACAGAATGCCGAGAGTGTCAAGCGCAACATGAACATGAAAAACTACAATTAGCTTTTGAAATTTCCGAACCTATCCTAAGTATTTTCTTCTATTTTTTCTTTTTCTTTTTTTTTTGGCCGTTCATAATAGGGATTGGCCTAGTGGATGAGGCGCTTTTTCGATTTCAGGCATGATGTCTGGATTCAAGTCTCACCATTGCGAGCTGTAACTTCCCTCTTTATTTATGTTTTTCCCTTTCCTACTATTAGTAGACAAAAGTCATGCAGTTTTTAAACCAAAGACTGATGGTTTTACACTACGTTTCTTGTATATCATTCGCTCAGCAGAGTTGAAATTCTTTGTTTTTGAATTACGTGTGAAATTCTTTGTTATTGAATAGAAGATTTCTTGCATCCCTGTAACCCACTGGCTGCAACTAGCCTGTATGAAGCCAGAATCGCTCGTAATTGCCATTCATCCATGCAGCTGTGAATTCGTTCCTGGACCTTGTAATCACTTACAAAAAAAACTTATATTGATAGCCTTTAGCCGGTAAAGAAAACGACGAGAAGCTACTAAAAACTACCATGAGAAATCACCAACTTAAATTCAAGTCAAGCAAAATCATTCTTCCTGCTTCCTCATATGACATTGACCTTTCTCTTTTTTACATCAGAAGCCCAACTTGCTAAAAAAATCAAAAAGACTAACAGGAGTGGGAAAAAAACCCATTTATTTCACTAACTTGCAACTATTGCACCAAACAAATGACTATTTGAAACCAACTTTGGCATTGGATGAAGAGTAAAGCAGGGAGGATGCAGAAAAGCTCGAATTATTGCTTCCCAAGTACAATCCCTCCATTTTTGTTGATGTCCCCCCTCCACTCTGATCATCTTGTCCATCACTTGCTTTGGATTCACCTTGAAGAATTATGCGATCGACTTTCAAAAACTCCTCTCTCTCGTGCTTTATTTCCTCCAGCATCGCAGCCACATCCTTCATAGTCGGCCTATCATCGGGGGATGGATTTACACAGAGAAGAGCCACCCCCAAGGTCTGCATTAACTCCTCGATCTCGGATTCGGGCCTAGCCCGTAGCCCAGAGTCAAGAACCTCAATTCCACCCTTTTTCTGCCTTACCCAGTCCACTATGTGTAGCCCATCTGGTATTGTTGGGTCGATTGGTTGCTTTCCTGTTAACACTTCTAGTACTACCACACCGTAGCTGTAGACATCGCTCTTCTCGGTGATCTTCATCATGTAGCCATACTCTGCAGATAGCAATAAAGATGACAATTTATACTAGAAATACAAGAGTAAATTCCGGTCAAACAATACGCAACTTATAAAACATAGTTAGAACTAACCTGGAGCAATGTAGCCATAGGAACCAGCCACAACACTTGAAGACCTAGCAAAATCACCAGCATCAACAAGCTTGGCAAGCCCAAAATCAGCAATGTAAGGCTCAAATTCAAGACCAATGAGAATGTTGTTGGCCTTGATATCCCTATGAACAATTGGAGGAACACAATCATGGTGCAAATAAGCTAACCCTTGAGCTGCCCCCAACACAATTTTATACCTCAAATCCCATTCCAAGCAACTCCCACTCCTTTCATGTAACAGACTTCCTAAACTCCCATTAGGCATGTAGTCATACATAAGCAGCCTTGTGTTATGGTTCCAACAGCAACCCAAAAACTTCACAATGTTTTTGTGCCTGATTGAGCCGAGGGTCTTCACCTCAGTTGAGAAAGAATCGCGAACTCCTCTGTTGTTTTCGGAACTGTATTTGGAACCCATTGTTGTTGGCCAGAGCTTTTTTACTGCTATGACTTCACCGGTGTCCATTTCAGCGCGATAGACTATCCCCGAGCAACCTTTTCCAATCACATTGGATTCCACTAGGCATTTCAAAACTTGTGCAACAGAGAAATTCAGCTTCTGGAAAGGACTAATCTGCCAAAGGAACGAATTCCCTTCTCCCGTTTCGGAGTCATTTTCCTCTCCATTCATCATTCGAGTTCTGAAAAGTAAAAATATCCCCGCAACTGCCATTGCAACCGCCAAAACAGCGAGTAATGTGATGGCCAATTCTAATCTCCTTGACCGCCTAAAATGACTAGTACGGTTCAGCACCGACCCATTTGCATTGCTCAAGAAACATGAATTTTGGCCCGAAGAACACAACCCTTCATTCCCTTCTAACTCAGCTGCTGACATTTGTCGAAACAGCTTGTTATCAGGAAGATAACCGGTGAAGTTGTTGTAGGAGACATTGAGAGAAACGAGGTTTTCAAGTCCCGAAAGAGCCATCAAATCGCCTCCTAACCGGTTGTGAGAGAGGTCAAGTGTGGAGAGCTTATTTAGAGCAGAAATCTGGGAGGGAATCACTCCTGTCAGTTGATTCCAACTCAGATTCAAAGCAATATCAAGACCTTCGTTTTGAAAGAGTTCAACAGGGATACTGCCCGAGAACAAATTGCTGCTGAGATCAAGTAACTGGAGACTCGAACATTGTCCAAGTGATGTGGGTATTGGTCCAGAGAAGGAGTTTGTGCTTAAAATGAGCGTATTGAGGGAATTAAGATGACCAAAATTTTCGAATATTTGGCCATCAAACTGGTTAAATGAGACATCCAATACCTCAAGCTTTGTGAGAGAAGACAGGGATACAGGCAAAATGCCTCCAAATGAGTTATTGCTCAAATTCAACATCTGCAATTCTGAGCAATTTCCAATCTCATTTGGCAAAGAACCAGTGAAATTGTTTTCAGAGATGTCAAGAAAACTGAGACTGTTTAGATACCCAATTTCCTTAGGTATCCCTCCAGTGATTCTGTTTCCAACGAGCCTAAGCCGAATAAGAGAACTACAGTTACCTATCTCCGGAGGAATCGTACCAGATATTTTATTAGAAATAAGAAGTAGCTTTGATAGATTCTGAAGGTGAAATAGGCCAGGGGGAATACTACCAGTTATCAAATTATTGGACAAATCCATTGCTTGGAGACTTTTCAAACCAGAAAACTGTGAAGGAATATTTCCCTCCAGTTTGTTTTGCCAAGCAAAGAAAACAGTTAATTCTGTTAGCATCCCCAATTCAGGTGGAATAGTACCTGATATCTGATTGGTGTCAAGCTGTAACTGTACAAGTGCAGTGGCATTGGAAAGAACCGGAGGGATTAAACCCGAGATGTTGTTGTTGCTAAGCATCAACTCCTCAAGCCTTGACAAATTCCCAAACGACTCGGGTATGCTTCCAGAGAGAGAATTCAAAGAAAGATCTATGATCAATAAGCTTCTGCAGTTTCCTATTTCATCAGGAATAGGACCCACAAGATTGTTTTCCCATAACAGCATTTTCTGAAGATTTTCAAGATTACCCAGCTGCACAGGAAGCGAACCTGAGAGATTGTTTTGGTACAGATACAAGTCCACAAGCTCAGAACAGTTGCCTAATTCTGGTGGAATTTCGCCCGAAAGCGACGTAGTGTATACTGATAAAGTTTGAAGCTTTTTCAGATTTCCCAGGGAAGTGGGAATGGACCCAGAAATTTTTGTAACAGCTAGTCCAATCACCGTTAAATTCTGGCAGTTTCCAAACCCAACAGGGATCTCTCCAGTAATTTCTTTGTTCCCACCAGCTCGAAAAACTTCCAAATTAAGAAGTTTTCCAATCTCAGTAGGAATTTCCCCACTGATTTGGTTATCAAACAGTATGAGATTCCTCAAGTTGGTGCAGTTACCAATCTCTCCGGGGATTTTCCCAGAAAGCTGGTTGGAATTAACTACAAAATCCTGGAGGCTTTTCAAAAGACCAACGCTTGTGGGAATGCTAGCATAAAGATTGTTCGAACTGATATCGATTGAGGTTAGTGAAGTGAAGTCACCAATGGAAGGAGGGATGATACCGGTGAGATTAGAACCGGAAATGGTGAGTGTTTGGAGGGATTTGAGTGAGGAAAAATTGGAAGGGAAAGGGAGGGCTATGTCAATGGACTGAATGCTGATTTGGGTTACCAAATTTTGAGAGGAACAAGTGATGTATGACCAGTTACATGGGTTTGGGTCAGAAGGCTTCCAGTTTGAGAAAGAAGGATGAGGTAGTGAAGGAGAGGTTTGGAGCCATGAGATTAATGCAGCAACTTCATTGTTTGCACAAGAAGTTGAACATGAAAGGAAAATGAGGAGTAAAAAGATGAGATTTTGGTGGTGGGTTTTGGAGGTGAAGGGTTTCCTCGGCATTGGGATTATTGGCAATGGCATTGGCAATTGGATTGGCCTCAAATCCCAGACCAGTTTTCTGGGTTTTGCATTGGGTCTCACTCTTTGTATCTCTTTGTTCATTTCCTCGGCTTTCTCCCTCTATTAGTTCAAATTAGCATAAACATTCAGTAGTCCGAGAGCAACGCCACTTAGTGCTCCAAACCAATCCACAACCACACATTCTCGTATGATTCACTTAGTATATGAAGCGTAGTTGTGGAGTGATCCGGAGCACCACGTGACGATATGCTCCCGGACTACAGAATAATTACTCATTATATTGCTAGTCCTAAACTTACTTTGTAGTCAAGCAAGAAAAGAAGAGAGGAAAAAAAGACAAAGAAAAAGAAAAAGAAAATTACTCTAGCTTATATTAAAGATTAAAACCCACATCATTTTCACCTCGGGGTTCTCCTCTGTTTTCCTCAGTTTTGAAAATTGCCATTGCTACATAGTTGAGCAGATAGAGGTAGCATGTGTTCTTGCATTGTTTTCCTCAATAGAGACTGGGATTGGTTTAGTTTATTTCTCCTGGAAAATTGAGCAAAGACAATTGATCACCCTTGAGTATTTCACAGCTGACGAAGTCAAAAAGACAATGCAAAAAAAGGGGAAAACAAAGAACAAAATAGTGGTGCCAAAGATGTGAGCCCAGAGCCCTAGGGCATGACCTTGGGAAGCTCCAAATGTGGAATCAACCCACGTTATATGTTTTGCAAAATTCAAAACCCTAATGATGTAGCCCTAGCCTTAGCCATGTTATTTTTAAAAGGGTAACGATGATTGTGGTGGCTTCCCAATAGAAAAGCAATTCATTTAATAATAAGTTTACCTTGGGTTAATGCAAATGCCGAACTAAAGTTTTTACGAAACATTTTAATTACTCCTCCGTCCCAATTTTATAGTCTCCGTCCTAAATTGGATAAAAAATCGTCCATTTTTTAAACTCGGTAATTTTTATGCAATATGGATTTGTTTGATATATCTTTCAATTATAATGTTTTTTGGTAATTATGAACACTTTGTATTATAGAACTATCAAATAAGATTCATATTAAATATTTTTAGATTAATATTGAGTTTTTCAAAGATATAGCAACGATTGAAAATGGCCATGATTGTTTCAAAAATTAACATCCAATTTAGCAGACGGAGGGAGTAAAATTATTTGACATAAAATCAAGTATTTACTAGTTACCTAATTTTAGTAAGGTTACTTCAATTGAGTCTGCGAGGTATTTTGGGTTGGCACTTCACTTGAGTTTGCACGTATCTTGGGTTGACGTTAGTGTCACGACTAAGACGCTTTTTCAATTTATGTTTAAAACACTTGATTTGTAAATTTAAAAAAATTCAAAAAGACACGGAGCGAAGTTGGAAGGTTCAATGAGCTACGCGAAGGGAAAATTTTGGCCACTATTTCCGCCACCATTGCGATTCGTGGAGTTGATGTGACAAAGTGTTTGGGTCATGCAATATCTTAATTAAATTCCTAGTAGTGTGATCAATGCCAATGATATAGCTTAAACGCTTATGTGTCTTAATTGTTTAAATTTCCGTTGTACCAAAAAAATAGAAAAGCCGCCAATGATATTAGGGGTTATTTCTCATTTGCTAAAATTAACATTTGCTAAAACTGTTGATTTCAACAAATGTTGATTTTATCATATGGGGAACTCACCCAACTTATGTCCTCCATCACGATGTCGAATGAAATTATCCAAGGAATCGGTCACCGTGTAGAACATAGATCATCACCATTCTTATCTGGGCTCTAGTCAGATATAAATTGGGCCAAAAACATAACAATAGACCCACTGTCCCTTAGTTATTGGGCTCCTATTCCATTACAAGATGAAGATGACTTTTAACTATCCATCAGAAAATGTGGGCCTTAATCAGCCCATATCACAAAATTCTTATACTTTCGAGTTATGCTTTTCTCGACCCAAATACCGTTCGCACAGCAAAATGAACTCACTGTCGCACTCAGAGAGCCAACACCGTCTTCCATCCACTCATTATACAAATCTTGAGTGAAGAAGAAGAAATCAAGATTGTATATACAACATATATACGTACATATATATGGCTTCCTCAGTTACTCTTCATTGCTTTTGTACACATAGTCCTGCAAAATGTTACAACCAGCAGACCCCATTTCTGAACCCTTCTCAGTTTCTTTCCTCGAAATCCCTCTCGAGTTTCAAGAACCAATGTTTGCTCTCGACCCTCCAAGTGAAAAGTCTCAAAACCCACAAATTTCACCCCGTTCCCCGTGTTTTCGCTGCACAATCCAATTTCTTGAAGGGTAATTAGCATCTTTTTTTATTTGAAAATTTTCTTCAGTTGCCATGTTACAGTGCTTCCGAATTAGCCCTAATTTTGACGGTTCTTTTGTGGGTTACTTGTTATTTTGATGACGAGGTTTGATATCTTTTTATGAATAAATAGTGAAATTTATGGTTGGGATGTTTTCGTGGATTTTAGTTAGTGCGAAATGATCTGTTGTACTTTGTTAGGAATTTTGATATCTGATTGCAACACTCTACAGACTATGTTGTTTCCATTAAGTTCTGGAGAATTTGCCCTAATTAGATGGTTCTTTGTGGGTAGCTCAACTAGCTCGTCATTTGATCGATCACCTGTCAAGAAGTTCGTTAACAATTAGATGGTTTACTTATGATTACAAAAAATGGAAACTAGTTTCTTCAGTATTAGGTTGGTGAGCCCATTGATAATGTCATTGGATAGTTCAATAATTTTCATCTTAACTATCTTGTAAAGGCTCTCCTTTTTGTTCTGAACTTCTGATAGTGTTCCCTAGGCTGCGAATAATGGAGTAGTCGGTCATGACACCATGCTAGTGGTGAATGTGTTATGCAACATGTAGCACTAGCGTACGTTGGCAATGTTTAGTGAAAATTGAAAGATTGAACTTGTCAGTCTGGTATAGTGAGATGTGATGCCAATAAATGATCCTCAAACATTGTTATTATACTCGGTAGAACTATACTGTTCAAGTTTCCAACCTGTCCCAATTGTTTTTATGTCCTGTTTTTTAGTTGTTCAAACAGTATGGAAGGTGGGGAAGGATGGAATTGAAGCTGGAACCAATCTGGTGCCTGTAAGTTCATCTGCCTTCTCTTTCGCTCTATTCCTTAAAGGTTCGTCGGCATTCTAATGCAGTAAACGCGTTGTATATATTCTTTCTTGTTAGGATTCTGTTCCAAGACCAATAGCAAGGATCTCTGTGACTGTAATTGCAGCAACCCTCACACTCTATGTATTCAAGTCAGTCCTCTCTACAGCTTTCTTTGTGCTGGTATGTTTATCGATACCTTTTACTAACTTTTAAGCTTTGAGGATTACCATTTTGCATTATGGGCATAATTGAATATTTTTGGAATAAACGCACTATGACTATTCGTTTGGTTAGTCTCTTTCAGTTGCCAACTCTGTCAGGCAGGAAAAGGGTGATCTTTATTTGCTGTAGCTGTGATCCTTATTTAATGTCATGTAGTACTGGGATAGACATCAGAAACTAGATTGCTTAAGGTCTTGAATAACTAGGACAATGACTTTTGTGCAACTGTGTTTCAATGGTTTCGAAAGGAAATTTCAAGCCAGTGAAGTTGTAAATGCCACAATTTACTTACTACTGCTGAACGAGAATTTCATTAGGGTTGTGGATAGCAGGCGTGAACAACATGGATGCAGGTAGATGGACGACTTATCTTGTGCATAGTGCGCAAGTTACTCATTTAACCCTTGAATCATTACCTATCTTAGGCCTGCAAGAGGAGGAGCTAATAGAAATTCAAAGTCCTTTGAGATGTTAAATGTAGTTCACTTATTTTGGAATGGGTTCAACTATTGAAGACTTAACTGAAGACTTAAAAACGCATCGTTGACAAGAGATTAGAGAACAACAGGTGCAGTGAATATGTTTGCAATGTAGACCTAAGAGTTTTCTTTTTGGATCTGATAGACCTTGGAATTGAAAAGAAGAAAAGTAATACCCAGAAAAGGGGGAATGTTCAATAAACATGACAGTGTTGTTTGCTGCGGAGTAACCTCTTGGACACCATAAATTTGTGTTTGTGACAAAGACATTCTTTTTTGGTTACAGTCAATGATGGGGCTCATATACTTGGCATTCATAGCTATGAACAAGGATGACAACTCGAAAGGTGGTGGAGGGCCTGGAGGCACCACTTCTACTGAGGACAGTCTAGAAGAGGCAAGAAGAATAATGGAAAAGTACAAGTGAGTAAGACAGGAATTCTTCTCCCTTTCTCCACTGCCTGATGTAATCATGGTACAGTCATGGGTGGTCTCTAGTATAGTCTTCGTGTCCAAAGGAAGGAGGTCGAACAATTTTCTTTCATCGACACATCAATTTTCATCGAGCTATGGCTTATTAATTTTGAGACTCTTCTTACTTAGTGTGCATCCCAATGATTTTTTATGCTTCACTGCCTATGCCCTACTAGAAATCTGGGGATTCTTTTCTTTTCTTTTCGTTTTTTTCAAGTGGTTGTTCCTTTTCTCTGCATATTGAAAGCGAAGTTGCACACCGACACATTTTGATTGCATGCCAGCATATCAGTGTGCTGAACAAGTGGGGTTCTCCACTGGGGAAGTGTGACTTTGGAATCAATATGTTTCTCATAAAGTAGGAATTTGTAGAATGGCTAATGAGTAAAACTTACTTTCCTTGTAAATTGATTACCTAAATAGCATGATGCAGAAAAGGTGCAACTTGCAGTTTCCTTTTCTTACTTTGGAGATTAGAGCTGCAAGATCTTAGAAAGTATCCCTGACCTAATAAATCCAACATGCATTAGCTCTAGAACATAGGATGCGATAACGAGTCAGAGCACAGCAAAATCAGTTGGATCAGCATGATTTTTGAAGCTGCACCATAGGGTGTTATTGTGGTATTACTTACCAACAAAAAAATCCAGGGGGAGTAAGCTTACATCGTTAATACATTCAATACCGGCAACCATGGCATCAATGTGGCCGGTGCACTCGATGCTTCTGTTAACTCCGAACCATTTTCCATCTCTATTCTCTGCAATGACCTGAGTAAGTTAAGATATAATTTGTATTGGCCAAACACAAAAATGCACAAAATGCATCAAATATACTATATCTTGTCACTGAACTGGTCCGTCGTATTCGTTACGATTCACAAACTCGAATCACTCCAAATTCCTTGGCTACAGACAAGTCAATATAATAACTTCCTCAAATCTCTTGGGATTCAAGTCAACATCAATAATCCTTGATGCCGCAGCAATTCTTGCACCTTCAGCAGTCTAAGGAGATGATGTAAAACAGGAAAAGTGACATATTAAACAAACCCAAAAGATGCTAAGTTAGACCAAATATAAAGTTTAACAACAGAGTTGGCCCCAACTTACAGCCAGGCCAACAGCACCCTACCCAAAGACTGCAACTGATGAGCCTTTTTTTATATAGGACAAACATAAACTTGCTTTAGTTGTTTGATGGAGACAGAACATTAATCTAGCATTTGATGGAGACAGAACATGTTTAGATGCCACAACCGAGGATGCATATCTTGTCGAATGGGGCAAGAGGATTGATCTTTGCGAGAGAGCCTGAATGAAAAAACTCTGTATTCGTTAAAAGTGGATGTCCCAACGAAGTGATTCATGGGCTGCCCGACGGTCCGTTTATTGAGGACCTGGATTTTCCATGGCCTGAGGCATTGCAACCATACAACACTCCCACATTAAATCAATCATACACTGCAGTTCAAAAAGAAAACCCAACTGAAGAAATCCCCAATCGATCCAGTTCGTTGCCATTGCAGGGCATCACAAGACCAGCAGCAGCTTACTCGAGATTGACCTGAAACTCTTGGCAAGGAGTTCTGTGAGATGAACTGTCGTAAACAAAGGGTGCAATCTTAGGTGTCTATACATCTCTCCATACGTAGTACTCCTACTATATATTTACGATAATTGAACCTTATGATTGTTCAAGTTAATGTGAAAGTCCCAAATTTTTTAGTCACTAGGCAGCCGACGTGGTTTGGTAGATAATTCGACGAACCTTATGATTGATTCATTGCACAAAGTTGGTGCCAAATCTTTTGTAATAAAGCCAGTCCAGTTGCATGCTAAAACCCCTTGCATGAGTCATTCCATGGTTAACATCATTTTGTAGTTGCTTTAATCGACAAGAATTGGAGGAGGAAGATTCCCTTCCGCTGGCGTTAGTGGCGTGAGTTTCCGCCGCAAAACTCCATCATCACTGTATCATTATTTGGTTAAAGCTGTCTTTTCTTACATAATTAGGATACCACTTTAATTTAAGTTTGCCATTGACATCTTCCAACTAATTATTACTTTTTTTGCAAGAACTCATAAAAAAAATTATAAGAAAAATTAGCAATTTGAATTATTTCTGTGGAATCCGAAATGGGCCTAAAAAAATAGTAATAAATTAATTGAGTACCAAACGAAAGTTTAAAAATATACCTTAAATCTTAGTTTTGGGGATGGTGGTGGGGACAACAATGTCACGTTTCCGTAGTTAGTCGGAGATCTTCGGATATTTTTTAAAAATTTGCCGTGGTAACTTTAGAGATGATTTCAATATTTTGGCTTTGATGGTGCGAGCTTCTATTTCCAACATAATTCAGCTTTTCAACGTAAAGAAATCAATAATAAGGACTCTCGCTCAATTTCATTTGAGTTTAGTGGGTATGGTCCCCAAGTGGTGGTGCACATGTGACATATTCTACTTGCAGCTAGTCGCGAATCTTCGATTTCTATTTTGTCGTAGTAATTTAAGAAATGATTTCAAGATTTTGGCCAAGTTGCGAGCTTCTATAAGAATTCTGACCTTATGTGATTCTACTTTTTAACGCAATTAGAATAATGATAACTCTATCGTTCTTTTCCTCACAATTTCCCTTTGAGTTTAGTGTCTATGGACACCCCAAGTGTTTGTGTGCTGAATGTACAAAGATTTGTGTATATTTGTATGCATTTTTAGATATATATGCTCGTGTTACAATAGTTTATGGACATTGAAAAAAACATAGGGAAAATGATTGCTCACTGGATGAGTAATGTGAGTAACACCACACCTGGGAAAGTTCCCTCCTTTTTGGGTATCCATTCACATCACATGTAGTCCATGGCCACGACTATGACTAGGAAGCCATGTCCCAGAACAAATACATAATCGGAAAACTTAAGGGTACAGACCCTAGGGTAAATTTCTTCAGAATTTGTATAGAAAAACATAGGAAAAATGATTGCTAACTGGATGAGTAATGTTAACACCACACCTGGGAAAGTTCCCTCCTTTTTGGGTATCCATTCACATCACATGTAGTCCATGGCCACGACTACGACTAGGAGGCCATGTCCCAGAAAAACATATACATAATCCAAACTTGAAATGGGTAGTTTGTGGATCCATTTTGGGACCCACTTGTACGCAAACCGTTGATTCATCTCAGAATAATTTTTGAGGTCATTTCCGACATGCGTAAGTGGTTGATCCAAAACTCACTCAAAAAATGGTTTTGAATGAAATGGGTGAGTTTTGGATCAACCACTTACGAATGTTAATTTCCCAATGCCCCTTGAAAAATTATTCTGAGATGAGATGAAATCAACGGTTCGGATTTTCCGTGTGAACCCTCAAGTGGGTCCCCGAACAGATCTGTGCAAATTCTGTACACATATGGTTTGTACCCCTAGCATCCTCCTTATAGATAACAGGAGTAGTAATCCATAAATTGGGAGGAAACTTTGGATGCGTGTAAGGTATAGCTATGTGGTGCCCGATAACGTATCTCGGCCGTATAAAAAGTGTTGTTTTGGACGGTCAAAATTCAAAAAGAGAAAGAGAAGAGAGAGGGAGAAAAAAACTGGACCGTTTTAAACACTTTTAAATAGCCGAAATGAGTGATCGGAACCAGGTGAATGGACTCTACACGCAATGTAGATTTTCTCATAGATTGGACACTTTTTCTTTTCTTCACACTTTGGCTTTTGGGTTCGTACCCACAAGCACATGGGACCCTCCTCTACAAACCAAGAGCATAGGCCAACAACAAAAAACACCACTTTAACTATCAACCGCAGGATCAAACATCACGGACACGTGGAGGGTGCAGAACCCACCTGCCTTTATCTTTATAGCCTGGTGAAACAATAGACAATTCTTGGATGATCAGAAAAAAGAAATAGACTATTCCTGGTGGCGTCCTGCAAAGCAAAACAGCTTCTCCACAAAAGAACGCTTTGGCTTTGAAAAAAGCATAAAATAAAACCCCCTGTCATTCCAAAAGTCGAGCATGCAAACAACCACATGTACATACATACATACATACATACATACATGATATACATACGAATAGGAATCATGTGTTCACGCTCCCAATCGGCACCTGGTCACCTCTATTTATTTCTCTTTGTACCTTAACTAATTTACTTCTGTAATTTTGTTCGCAAAATGCATTAAAAATTTTGTTTTTCTTGTGCAATCTTGCACATGAAATATCCAAAAGAAAACAAATGTCCAAAGGCATTTTTGGAACAAGGAATTTGAGCTCTCCTTATCAATTTTGATCATTCGGTGCTCTTAAAAAACCGTCACATGTTACTTTTAGAATTTTGATGCGTGAGTCACAAATTGAATAAAATTATCACGTGACGCTGCTCAATTGCGGAATTTTACTTCCCGGTTCTTTGTGGAGTAGTTCTTCCAAGTTCAAAAGAAAACTTTTTCAATGCTGAGTAGCAACCCATGTAGTGTCGAGCATGCATCTCGGCCGTTCAAAATTATTTTGAACGCAGATTTCTTTCATTCTATCTTTCCTTTCTTTCTAAAATTTGAATTATCCAAAACACTTTTAGACAATTGAGATAATTGAGATGTACATTAGGGCACCAGGACGGTGCCTGCTGGGCAATGAAAAATTCATCAGTTCAAAGGTAAGTGTCGTTGGAAAGATCATCACAAGGATCGAACGGTGTACATTAAAAGAGGGAAATACTAAGGAAGGATGTGTCCTTGACTCCTTGTTCTTCAAAATCACATCAAAATTCGTACCAGTGAATAGACCAATAGATCACTCTCAGTCAACACTCTGTCAGCTTTCCCAAAAAGAAGAAGAACCTCAAACAACTCAAGACTATCTCTCTCTCTCTCTCTCTCTCTCTCTCTCTCTCTGTTTTCCCCCTTCCTTCTCCCCCAATCCATGCCATGGCACTCCCAATCCTTCTCTCTCTCTACATTACTCTCCTCTTCACAACCCTACCCACCACTCTCCCTCAGTCTCAACCCTTCTTCTTCTTCTTCTTTCTTCTTCTTCTTTAGACGTTAATCTCCTCCTAACAAAAATCAAACCCACACTCCAAGGCCAAACAGAAAACCTCCTCCTATCCTCATGGACACCTTCAACCCCACTCTGCCAATGGCGCGGCCTCAAATGGGCATTCACTAATTCCACCCCACTCCCCTGCGACCCTTCTCTCTCCTCCCAAACATGGACCAATCTCTCTCTCTACAAAGACCCATCTCTCCGCCTTCTCTCTCTTCAACTCCCTTCTGCGAACCTCTCCGGTACCCTCCCTAGAGAACTCGGCCAGCTCTCCTCCCTCCAAAGCCTCTACCTTTCAGTTAACTCCCTCTCTGGACCCATCCCACTTGAGCTAGGCTACAGCTCTTCTCTGAACGACGTTGATTTAGCCAGCAATTTGCTCAACGGAACAGTACCCGCTTCGATTTGGAACCTCTGTGACGGTGGTATGGTCTCGCTTCGGGTGCACGGTAACTCTTTGTCTGGGGCTTTACCTCAACCTGCATTGCCTAATGCTAGTTGTAACAATCTAGGGTTTCTTGATTTGGGGCAAAACAAGTTTACTGGGGATTTTCCTGAGTTTATAACTGGGTTTGTAGGTCTTAAACTGCTTGATCTCTCTAGTAATATGTTTTATGGTCAGATTCCACAGAGTTTAAGTGGGTTGAAATTGGAAAAATTGAATCTTTCGTATAATAACTTTAGTGGGGTTTTGCCTAATTTTGGTGAAATGAGGTTTGGAGCTGAGGTTTTTGAAGGGAATAATGTTGGGCTTTGTGGGCCCCCTTTGAGTAGCTGTGGGGCAAGTTCTGGGTTGAGCTCCGGTGCGATAGCCGGTATGGTTATCGGGTTAATGACTGGTGTTGTGGTTTTGGCTTCGTTGTTTATTGGGTATGTTCAAGGGAAGAGGAAGAAGAATAGGGATGAAGAAGATGAGGAGGAATTTGAAGAAGGAGAGGACGAGGAAACTGGTGGTGGCGGTGGTGGTGGAGGAGGAGGAGAGGGGAAGCTGATTTTGTTTCAAGGCGGCGAGCATTTGACATTGGAGGACGTGTTGAACGCGACGGGGCAAGTGATGGAGAAGACGAGTTACGGGACAATTTATAAGGCGAAACTTGGGGATGGAGGAACCATTGCTCTGAGGTTGTTGAGGGAAGGGAGTTGCAAAGATGGGAGTTTGTGTTTGCCTGTGATAAAGCAATTGGGACGGGTTCGCCATGAAAATTTGATTCCCTTGCGAGCGTTTTATCAGGGGAAGAGAGGGGAGAAGCTGTTGATTTATGATTATCTTCCTAACAGGTCCCTCCATGATCTCTTACATGGTAAGCTTAAGCTATGCTCTTTTCTTGCTTTGTTCCCATTATTTGACCGTTTGGATGCATTCTCAATACTGGAAGTTCTGTTCCACCTCCTTTTGATGCCAGTTTAATTTCTGTAGTTAAATTTAGAAATGTGAAACTAAAATCTGTTTCAATTTCCATGGAACCACGATGAAGAGCATCTACTATTGCTGATCGCGTTAAAAAAAAACAAAAAAAAAAAAAAAAAAAAAAACCTACTATTACTGGAACTATAACTGTTGCCTTGATTAGTGCAAACTGCAAAGGGACACTAGAGAATACATAAATTACATAATTCACAGCAATCAAGTTACAACATTTGACTGTTTAAGAGCAACTCCAGTTCTCCCTCAAACCCTTACCCAAATTTGAAATCTAAGTAAAAACCCTTGAAAATCAGCTCCAGTCCTTTACCCAAAACCATATCAAATTGAGTTTTGCTCAATTTTTTACCCAAATTAAGGGGGAACCAAATCTGCAACAACTACTTTTTGGTGGTAGGTGGTGGCGGTGTTGGTGGTGGTCGACCTTCGTGGTGGGTTTTACGGTGGCGTTAATGGTGGTTGGCGACCGGAGTACAGATCTGGGCTTTTCACGGCGGTGGTCGACCTTCGTGGTGGGTTTTCCGGCGGCGTTGATGGCGGTTGACGACCTGAGTTCCGATCTGAGTTCCGACGTTGATGGTGGTTGACGACCTGAGTTCTGATCTGAGTTCCGGCGGCGTTGATAGTGGCTGACGATGGGCGGTCGGGGGCAGAAGTGGTCGTCTATGGAGGTGGAGAGTGAGTAAAATTATTTTTTTAAATTTTTTTAAAGCCAAATTTGAGTAAAAATCAGGTTGAGGACTGAAATGGCTCTACCCAAATCAAGCTTTTTACTCAAATTTAAGTGAAAATTTGATTCTGAGTTTGGTTCATGGCTAGAGTTGCTCTATGAAGTTCCATTTGTTCTTAGGAGCCACAATGAACTGTTTAAGATCTGCATTGATGTCATTCAAGCCAGCTTGAAATATAAGAAACGTATAATCGCCAGCCTTGGCTCCTTAACTAGCACTCTGACAAGAGTCCGAAGCATCCTACCCCTGTGAATTTCTTTTGAGAGTACCGTGGTTATAAGAAAAGGTACAATGCTATGTTCATCCATAAGGACCATAACAAGTGCCTTCTGATACAGTTGAATAGACCATTGCAGCTGGCTTTCACTAAAAAATCTTGAATTCATTTTGGCTAGAGTTTTATGCAGACTTGGATATACATAGGCACATACATGCATGTGTTGGCCTCTTTTCCAGTCTCGTATGGTACTTAAAGCCCTACTCCTCTATGTAGGAAGCCTTGCAGCTTGACAAGCCTCACGCTGCTTGGACAGTGTAAGGATTTGAATACACTTTCCACACCCTAGTCCCCCACTCCTACTTATTGATCACGTCTCCCCATATTTGGCACCTTGACCTCTTATTTTGTCGTGCCTGCCGGAGTATAGCTTTCAAGTTTAACAGACTATTTTGCTACTTGGCAAAGTATTGCTTACAAGTTACAGACTATAGAAAACTATGTACAACATCCATGTCGTCAATGCAATTACAAAATTCTGTAAATTTAGGAAAAGCATGAACAAAGTTGAACTGGTATCAACCAGCTGTGAAGAGATTCTTTCTGGTAGAATAGACACCATCCCATTTTCCTTTTTTTTCTTTTTGTTATTGGACTTGCCTCAAAGGATTCAGAGTTCATTGGAATTGTTCTAGGACTTTGCTCCATGGTTGGTATTCGATTCAAGTGATTCATCTTATTCTTCTTTGTATTTCTTGTTGTGTTCATCCAGAATCGAGGGTCGGGAAACCTGCTTTGAATTGGGCCAGGCGACACAAGATTGCATTGGGTATAGCCAGGGGACTAGCACATCTCCACACAAGTCTAGAAACACCCATTACTCACGGGAATTTGAGATCCAAAAACATTCTCGTAGATGATTTTTTTGTTGCCAGGCTCAGCGAATTCGGTTTGGACAAACTAATGATCACAGCCGTTGCCGATGAACTGGTGGCAATTGCAAAAACAGACGGATACAAGGCACCAGAACTCCAAAAGATGAAAAAGTGCAGTTCCAGGACTGATGTTTATGCATTTGGGATCCTATTACTGGAGATTTTGTTAGGGAAGAAGCCCGGGAAAAACGGGAGAAGCGGCGATTTTGTCGATTTGCCTTCACTTGTGAAAGTGGCAGTCTTGGAGGAGACAACCATGGAGGTTTTCGACGTAGAAGTTTTGAGAGGGATAAAGAACCCAATGGAAGATGGTTTAGTTCATGCACTGAAGCTTGCGATGGGTTGTTGTGCGCCAGTGGCAACCGTTAGGCCGACAATGGACGAGGTTGTGAAACAGCTGGAGGAGAATAGGCCGAGGAACAGGTCTGCTTTGTACAGCCCTGCAGAAACAAGGAGTGAAATTGGTACTCCCTTTTGAGGTTATTCATGAGGTTGTGAGTGTCCTAAAATCCTAGTCTGTCTCTCCAAAAGGAGTGTTTTGGTGAACGCTGTTAACTTTCTTCCTTTTGATTTTACCTTTTGTGAGTTAGAGTGAAGTTGTGTTTGGAAGGATGAAAATGATTCACCGTTAGTCTACTTTGCTCATTCACATACCTCACTGCAAAACTGAAATATATTGCTTAAGGCATGTTATAGTATTTGAGGAAAAGGGTTTTCTCCTTCATATGTGGTTTACTGTATCTGCTTTGACTATATATGCTTCAGGTAAACCCAAATGGCATTCTTTTTAGGTATCCTTTTTGGCGTAGGGATGAAAGTTTAACCGAAAAAACCGAGCTGACCAAACTGAATCATTCTTTACAATTTTGGTCGGTATGTAATTCGGTTCGGTTTTGGTTTATGGGTGAAACAACCCAAAATGAACCGAGCAGAACCGAATTAACTCTGGCACTTCTCTCTAGCCCAACCTACTAGTAGTAGATAGCACCCATCAAACATCCCTCCCACCCAACTCTCTCTCTCTCTCTCTGGCGAAAATGGATCCGGGGGGAGCTCCATGGTTTTCACCCATGCTTGTTTTTAGTAGCCATACGTAGTTGAAATCAGACATTGGCCAAAGCCACCAAACCATTCCAAACCTTGTGGAAAAAAGCACTAAAAACGAAATTTCTGTGCTTTTTGGTCGGAAAAAAGCACAGAATGTACTTACCAAAAAAAAAAAAAAACACAGAATGCATGCTTTCGGTCCCAGCCTAACAAGCCAGCAGCATGCATTTACATCAAACATCCCATTCTCTCTCTCTCTCTCTCTCTGTGGCGAAAATATATGCTTTCTCTCCCTCTCCCCGCCACTGAATGGCTATGAACAGATCAACTACTTATTCTCATATCACTAACTCCGATTAATCAATGAATCTCATCAGTACTTTGCCATCTCGAGTGGTTTAACGATGAACCTAATTTTGTTTTGTATGGCTGGTGTTGCTGCAATTCTCGCGTTCTCCAGGGTCATGTTCATGGTTTGATTTTTTAGTTGTCATTTGAAAAATCCGAATCGCCAAACCAACTGAACCGAAAGGACCGAACTGATTTAACTACCACCGAACAGAACGGTTTTCTTCCTCAATTAGTCACCGGCGAGAACCGAAGCAATTTCACCCATGCTTGTTTTGAGTAGCCATACGGAGTCGAAATTAGACATTGGCCAAAGCCACCAAACCATTCCAAACCTAATGGAAAGTGGTTCCGTATCTGTAGCACGAAATTCATTTTACCCTTTTCTTTTTAATTCATAGTACCTCACATGCAACAATTAGCAACATGAACGAACTCTTAAGCATAGCATTGGCAAGAAAATGCCATGTCTTTTTGGTTGGAAAAATGCAGAGAATGCATGCTTTCGGCCCCAGCCTAACAAGCCTGCAGCGTGCATTAATATTTATTATCCCAAGCATGTGCACATGAGTGAGAACAAACCAGAGAAGAGCAGAAATTTAGTATTATAGTTACAGAAAAACGAGGATACAACGCACTGTCTTGGTGCTAAAAAGGCTGTTTAAAACAGCAGGACAACAATGAAATTTCTCTCTATTATTTGCCCTTTTTCTACTTATTATGCATACGGCTTGGCCGGGAGGTAGAGGTATAAACGAGCCGTTCAGCTCCCAAGGAAGAAAAGATGAAATGAAGATGAGAAGCAAATGGATGATTTTCCAGGAGTTGGAAGAGGCTGGATGAATGTATGAAGAAAGGAACAACGCTTCTGCACCTGCTCCAGAGATATTGAAATTTTTCCGAGTTGAAGCAGGCCGAGGTTGAGCAATAGCAGAAGGAAATAAGGTACGAGGTGGTATGACAGACGCGTGTGTAAAAATTGTACACTGGCCTATATCATCCGAAGGGACATATATAGGGTGGTGATAGGAAGCAGATTTGCTGAGAACTGACATAGAATGGCTATAACAATTCAAGAGGAAGAAGAAAAATGAAATTTCTCGTGACAAGTTTTTTTCATAGAGACTAACATTGGCTGCCCCTTTTGCAATTAAGGACACCCGCGCCAGAAGTAATGGTGCCTACCATGGAGGAGGATTTGGCCCCTAAGCTTGAGGCCCTGGCATAGCTGGCTGCAGCGCCGGCTCCTGATGGAGTGAAGAAGGCTCCGTTGAGCATAAGATCTCCCTCTGATCTCCAATTCCAGTTCTTCCAGCGTCCATTATCTAGCTGCACTCTCTTCGTTACCTGGGCATGAAAACATTCCACCCGAATCAACACAATTTCATCATCCGATCCATTGACGGGGAATTTATGTAAAGATAACGCAGTCAGATGGAGATCGGATACTCATCTACCATACCTCTTTAGCATTAGTATCGGTAGGGGCAAGATATCTGTTTCCTTGGCTGTTAATTGTGGGCTCTGCACTGCCTCCGATTGCATACATTTCCCAGTGAGTGTAGTCATTGTTTACCACATGAAAATACCCATGCCTACACCTGCATATATTTGATACATTGATCAAATAAATCGAACTAAATTAATTTCAATTGTGACCTCACTGGACTGACGATAAGACAAGACTCTTTCATGGAAAAGTTAACTTTTGTGCGTTACAGTTTCCACTTTTTAAAGATTTTTACACAGAAGAATTCCCACTTTTTACACCTTAGAGTCAGCCCATTAGGGACGGTAGAATTTTCCATAACATTAGTGATGATCATCTCGTTCGTGTTACCTTGGCATTCTCTGGATGAGTCCCTCTCCAAAATGGTTGTACGCAATAGTTACCTGCATATTCTTGTCTCTAACATAGGAATCACTATGTCCCAGTAGCATCACCTGTTTGAGTTAGGATTTCAGTCTTCCCGTTCGCTAATAAATCGATCAATTGAAACCAATAAATATATTTGGGTAAGGTAGATGACCTCATTGTGGTGGGTGAAGTAGTTGTTGGTGATTGTAATCGCAGTTGATCCCATAATAGCATCGATAAGGCCATCGGCACAGTTAGAGAGAGAATTATGGTCTAACCATATATGACTCGCCCCGAAAAGTGAAATTCCATCACCATCAGCAATTGTTCTCCACCCATAATGGGATGGGGAGCTTCGTACCATAGCATTTCCCGTGGGCTTGCAATCATGGACATGAAGACCGTGAATAATCACATTCGTGATATACTGGAGAGTGATGCAAGCCCCATTGGCAATGTGTACGTTGACTCCCCTAGCATCAATTGTTTTGAAGCTGTTCATTATCAGCTCTTCCTTTAGTGTTATCACCATGTCCCTTTTGAACACAATCCAAAGAGGCTCATCTTGGATGACAGCATGGCGTAGGGTCCCGGGTCGGGGAGTTACCGCGTCGTAGTCATTCGGGTCAGTGACGACGTAGAACTTGCCGTCACGGCCGCCGATGGCATTTCGCCCGAACCCAATGGAACAGTCAGCAAGACGCTTTCGGTTTTTGTGCCAATTGGGGTCGCATCGCCAGCAATCATCGATAGGATTCCCGGTCCCACATGAGAAAAACCCCAACTTCCTCCTTTCCGTGCTATTGCGAATGCTCCTGAAAATATCCTCTCATAATTTATCAAAAGTTTTTCATTAACACTATTATGCATACTGATTTTGAAGTTCTGGTCATGAAATTACCATTCAACGTAATTCTACCAAGTGAAAATTTAACAAATTTAAATCTATATTAACACTATTTTGCTGCCCATCTCATTAATGAGAGTGTAATGGACTTAATGCAGCCTAGGATACGGATAGATGATACGGTCCATACGGAATCCCATATGATTTTCTTGTACACTAAGCCATCGAATAATAAATGGGAAGTGTGATTTGTCGGTTGGGGTAACTCTTAAATGAAACAGCGGTCATTCAATGAAATCAAGCACTGTGAGCTGCAATTACAACTAGACTCTGCAAAATGGTATGGGCCCAGATCTGGTTTTTTGTGAGTGAGGGGTCTCACACTGTCTCAGACTCTCATGCCCTTTGCCAGGCTGGAGAAAGGCAACGGAATTTATGTGACCCACCCAACAAAATAATGGTGGTCACTCTACGAATTTAATAATCGAGTACATATTAAGCAGAAAATCCATATATTGCATCAATAGTATCGTCTACATGAGCTAATTCTTCCGGGTTGGCGCAGTGTTAATCAGGGATATTAAGAGGTTTCGAGTCTGGATTCAACTCATACTCGCGTGCTGTGAATTACTGTCTCGGGTCGGAACTTTATACTACTCCTAATCGAGTCTCGCTAGTTGATAGTAAGATTGAATTCCAAAATTAATCGATCCATTGGACCGGGTACTTAGGTCTTCGAGATCAACCATGCGAGCTTCCAAACTAAATAACCAGTGAAGCAATAACTAAAGTTCAGTACTCCCACCTCGCATGTTATGAAAGTGGGTTCCGTGGTGAATTCAATATATCGTACGGGAGTTGTCCAATAAAGAGCACTGAGCAGAGGCAATGTTTAATGAAGGGGGCATGAGTCCTATCTGCTCCACATATCTTGGCAATAAATAACTAATAAAGGATTCATGTGTAGTCGTAGGAGTTTATCTCAAGAATTTTTTGCTTAGCAATAAAAAACTCTCTGCCAAAGTTCATTAAAAGGCGTTTGTAGCATGTGAGGAAAGCAACAAGCGCCAATTTATGCAATTTTTAAAATGAAAGAAATTGGATAGGATAACGACAGTGATACTAATACTGATACGGATCCGGGAACCAGTAGTGAGGGAGCTCACTAGACGCCCGGTTCCGTAATACGTGGTGTAGGTATTCATTGGACATTCATAGTGAAAAGGAAAAAGTAACCAAATTGACACAAACAAGGGCACAAGCCAATGAAAGCTAATACTGTATTTGGACGAATAGTGAATACATTAAATTTGGGATGGCGGTGATGCGTAAATCTCGGGACAAAGGGCATGTGGTGGGGCTGAAGAGATGCAACAGTTTGAGAACACGGGCCCATATGTGCACCCACACCTTTTTACCATAATTAGGATTAGAGGAGCACACTTAAAATTTAATATAAGGGTATTATATAAGAAAGAATTTAGAATACTGCAATGTTATGTAAAGTTACAAAACCATGCTTCCATGAAGGAAGACATTAAGATGAAGCGTGTCTTATAAAAATACAGAATACGAAATATGTTTCTATAACAAAGACATTATAAAAGTAGAACTTGTCTGGACATCCGGTTATCACTTAGGATGAAGTTTGTCTTATGAAAGTAAAATCCGATAATCAATTCCTATTACATAAACAAACATCTATTCTAATATAGAAAGGGGAGAACACCAACTGGCGTGAACAAATTTTGAAGCTCCGTCACAAAAGTGATTTCCAATATTGTCCCTATAAAAAACTATATTTCATAATTGTTTCCACTATAACATTATTAACTGTTAGGACAAAATAGTAATATCACTTGAACTCAACTACCAATCAAAAATAAACTACCCACCCCGTAAAAAAATTACCCACTTCTCCTCTTCCTCTCCACAGATTTACACTTGCACATAGAGTGTGTGCCTCGGCCTCGGTGTTTTGAAATGTTAAGGATTTGAAAGAGTCAATTATATTATATTATCTGATCAAGAAAAATTATATATTGTATTCCTCCTAATATGAGCTAGTTGGGTGACTGATTAGAGTGAGTTGAGCCTATAGTGGAAGTCAGTAGGAGAACAAGGAAAATGGGCACCCATAAAACGAAGTGGGTAATTGTGGAGCTGGGTAGGTGGGAATTGAACATTCATTGTATTCCATGTGCTAAATTCTGTGGAAATGTGCGGATAAGTTACTGTGCATTCACCATTAAAACTATTCATGTACTAATGAATATCACAAGATATCCCAAAGGGAATGAACCAAAAACAAACAAAGGACTGGGATTCTCTCGCTTGGGATAATCCAAAAATGTGTCACGGAGGCTCAAAGTCGTACTATTGGTGGGACTCGGTATTTATTACTATATTTTTTACTTTCTCAAATCGTTACGGAAGAAAATTCATCTCCAAAAAAAAAAAAAAAAAAGTAGCAATAATGGGGGATAAGAGAGTGTGTGACACTCACATGTCAACCATAGAAGCCACCATATCGGGATCCTGTACGGCGTGATCATTTCTGGCGTTAGCCTCGTCACTTGACCTGAAATTAAGGATAACTCCGTAATTACTTCACTTAATGAATATTATTCACATTTTAAGACGAAAAAAAGGCAGTTTTTCTTATGTTCTAGCCAAACATCCTTTGATGTCAGTGATTTACATTTACATGCAAAGTAGAACAATATGACAATCAGAAACTGAAGTAACGTTACTCGTAATGTCAGGAAATTGAGACATGCGAAATCTAATCCGGAATACTGGTGGTAAAAAAAAAGTAAGGAATTATCGGGGACCCATCTACAAGCAATCGTGTTTCACATTTTGACTTAAGATTATTACTCTCGCTAATTAGACACTAGAAATTATCGGGGACCCGTCTCAAAACCATCTGTCTCCATTGTTTTTCCGAAAATGTTTCAGTTCTACCAGGAGGAGACAGCAAAATGGTACGGCAACAAAGTACATTTGCCTTTTGGAAATGGGAATTAGGAAATGATGCGACACCGTCACATTCCTTGTATTTTAGTTGAAAAACGAAGGCAAGTGCGGTCATTTACTTCTCAACAATAAAACACGTCGCTCGAGACTGTTGGAAGACTTATCAAAGGAGAGAGAAGCTATTTCTCAACTACCCAATACTCTCTACTGTATTCTACTCCGTTAGTTCAATTTACCAAGATAACCTTGGAATTTGAAATGTTTTCCCAACTCGCGGAGAGAAATTAAGGCATTACGTAAGGGAAGCATTGTACAGGAGTGAGAGATTTTAGGATGCGTCGGTGACGGTCTACGGAGTAGTTTTCCAGTGAATTGTTCTCTAGGTTTGACGACAGAAGACTTTGGTTCGAAAAACTGCCATGGCAAAACAACAAAATCAATCAGATTTTTCAGATCGGATCTGAGGGGTCAAGATTCTCTGAATCACGAGGATTATTTATCTATGGATAATTCCTCCACGGCTAGTGGACGGTTGAGATATGCCAAAACTTCAATTAAAAAAGATCGAAAATAGAAAGGACGGATCGAGTATGTCGTGACTAACCTATCCGCCATTGTTGAGTTGTTTAAGCTCTGCAATTGCATTGCGTTTCCATCACTGCATGGAGAAGTTTCGGAGCAAATGTAAGTCAGATAAAATGCAGAACTCAACAAATCTCGAACGAAAACAGAACTCTTGTCAACACTATACTGTGAATGAACTCTTATGAATTTTTGCCGCATTTGGAAAAATTGACAAGAGATCAATTCAACACTGTAAATAATGCTACGCATTTACAAAACCTCGGGAAACAGAGAGAAACAGAGAAATCCTCATAAAAATTTCCAATTTCTCATCAAGTGGTCCACATTGCTGCCTATTCAATGGCGTAAAAAAAACCTGGTAAAACCATACCTCCTAGACTGTCGAGTCTCATTCACCTCCATTACAGCTGTAGCGCCGACGAGGGAGAGGATTACAACCAGTATTGAACAAGCAGCAAAATTTCTGAGAGAGATCGCCATTATTGAGCTTGAGTGTCTCTCTCTCTATCAATGACGGTGAATTTCTCTCTCTCGCAATTGAAAATGGAGAAAATGGGAACAACTGGAGTCAAAGAAGAAGGAAGAAGGAGCAATCCCTTTTATAGGAAAAGGAAACTGGTTCTAAAGCTCAAGAAATCTTCTTTAACCCTGGTTAGGTTAATTCCACTCCCCACTAAATAATCCCACCTTTTAAAATTTCTTAACCACCCTTTCATCAAAGGCTTAACTGCCGCTAACGGACTGTCTCTCACTCTCGGCCCCCTCGGCATGTGCTTGGCGGAGTTTCCCACGTGTCAACTGCGTCGGTCACTCACGTGCCGGACCCCTTTCTCTTTCTGACCTTCAAACAAACTTCAAACCTTTTAACTGAACCTCTTCACCGCAGCGGGGACCACTTTCCTTCATTGGATGGGTCCTACGGAATGTGAAAACACGCGGGATTCTAGTCTTAATTTTGTATCCCATGCTCCAACCGAAAACGAAAAAGAAAAATACTCCATTTATGTAATCCTAAATTAATATACGCACCCCAAAAGGCGTGAACTTAGTGGGGAGCAATTATTTCATGTGTTTGGAGCATCGGATAAGCAGTAGATAGAGGGGTGTTTGGTCTAAGAGCTTCATTTTTAGTTTTTCATTTTTAATTTTTTGGTTTTTTGGCTTTGTGAATTTATAGTGAGAATGTATTTTGAATTTTGTAGAAGTTTTTGAGATAAATATGCAAAATGTATTTTATAACAGGAGTAGTGTTTGAGAGAGATGTATAGAATATATATTCGGTAGGTCTTTTTGTTGATGAAAATGAGAAAAATAGAACTCAAACGGAGAATGAAAAAAAGAGAATGTGAAAAGCTTCTTTACGCCTCTTTTTGGCTTTTGTTCTCTATCAACCAAAAACCATAACTCATTTTGGTAGAATGAATTATTGGTGATGACTGCCAACACCCAAAAGGTGAAAAGCGAGAAAAGTGAGAATGTGAAAAATAGACATTCAAACACCCTCGTAATAGTAGTGTGAACACATATGTACGATTTACGATAATCATGACATGGGCTCTGTTCGTTTCCCAATTTAGTTTTAGTTTTTGTTTTAATGACATCATCATCTCCCTCATTTCTCTCTCTATCTCTCTCCACTCATTACATTTGCTGACAACATCAAAACTAAACTAAACTATCTAACCAAACACAACCAAGGTATTCCAAACTTACTGAATAATACTCACTCTGTCCCAAATTGTTTGTCCTTTTCGGGTTTCCGTGCATTTTATACCCAAAATAGTACTCCCTCCGTCCCAAATTATTTGTAGATAATGAGTAGCCTATGTAGATCTCGTCGAGTACTTCAAATGTACCAAAAATCAACTTGATCCGATATCGTTAAGTGTTTCATCGGAACACAAATACCTCAAAAAAATGGAACACAAATGAACACAAACATTGGAACAAAACTGCTGAACCTATGTTTTTCAAGTTATTTGTGTTCCGATTAGGCACTTAACCATATCCTATCGAGATGATTTTTGGTACACTTGTAGTACTCGATGAGCTATACGCGGTGAACGTCTCCGATTGTCAAAAAAATTTACACACACATACGTACTCAGTCGATAGGTATAAATGTATTATCGTACTCAGTCCGATTACGCGAATGTACACACACATACGTACGCGTACGAACACATCTGAATCGTCCATTTCAAAAATTAACAGTCCGGATTTAAAAAAAACTCTTCCATTAAGAGTTTTTTTAAAATCCGCATCGTCGAAAACACGCACGAACAGTCAAGATGCATCGTCCGTGCATTATTCGTACATGGAATGTGCGTACGAATAGTTTTTTTTAATCGTACTCGTCACCACATTTGTCGCCCAATTTAACGGCGAACTAAATTTCTGGTTACCGTACGTTCTGTCTTGGATTAAAGAGTGGGTTATGATCACTGACAAGTCACAAGTGTCCGTTCAACGGGGAACTACTTCCGTATACTATATATAGTAAACATTTTGTGAGCCAGAAACTCCCTGGTTATTCCAGTTAGTTTCCGCACGCCAAGCCCAAGTGCCAGGCGGACACACGTGACCATACCCGAGCACCCATCCGATTGTTCAAGAGTATTTTAGACGACTTAAATTTCTTTCTTATCTCTCCTCTTATTCTCTCTAAAATCCGGACTGTTCAAAAATATTTTGCACGGCCGAGATAGTTCAAAAATATTTTGCACGGCCGAGATAGATGCTTAGGCACGGCCACGTGGTGCTTGCCCGGCACCCAAAATTTGCTCCAAGAAATTTCTACAACACATGTTCGAGGTTTCCCGCTTGTTTTACCTGGTTAAGGTATATCTTGGTTTTCTAATTTCTTGATTATATTATTAATTACTGGTGTTTCCATTTACTTTGTATTTTTTAAAGCCGTTCAACTTTTACGGGGCACGAGCACGATAATATATATCACATGCAAACTCCCAGACGCTTCAATCATACCACGACTTCACGCTCAGATGGTCAACAGTCTCTCTTTTGTCTTCCGTTTTTGCCCTTGTTAACTACTAAAAGTTCGAATACAACCTCACCTTTCTTGGACAACGCCAATTGGAATCAGACATGGTGGGTGTAGTTTTGTAAAAAGAGAGGTTCTCACTGATTGACAGTATCGTTTAACATTAGCTATTGTCTTTTTCACCCCTCAATTTTTCTATTTTTTTTTACATTTGATATTTGACTTCCAATAAATGGAAATATTAAGAGCAAGTGTGATGGTGCTGCATTGAAATATGTAAACTATATGTACCAAAAATATTGCTTTGACATTTTGCTTACCTTAACGAGTCTATCGATCAAATATTAAGAACAAAATAAATGTTAAACTAAACAGTTAGAAGCTAATTAGAAGTCAATTACAAGCCAATAAAAGATTCTTAATCCGAAAAAAGCTTAGTTGTTTTCACGATTTACTCTTACATAAAAAACTTGCAGTTTGAGGTACTACGATCGATACATACCGCGGGAAAAAGTTCAAAAAGAGAAGCGATATCAAGCACGTCGGAAAACAGGGGCAAATTAGTAATATTATACAATGCATGCAAAACAGGAGTTGAAAGAGGTTGCCCATTCCTCCTCATACTTGTCGCTGCAGGTTCTTTCATTGTTTTCTTGTTTGTATTAATCCTTCCAAACGATAGCAGATCTCAAGCCAACCCCACACCCTCTCCTCTCTTATCCACACCAATTTTATATTTCTATTTTTCTGGTCTCACCAATAAATACCGCATGGCGCTCATTCACTCGTGAGTATGTGTAGATTAATTAAGAGAAGCGATCAAATAAAATAATGAAGATTAATTTTCTCAAGTATTTTTTTAAAACCTTACCACACAAAAAACCACTAATACTTTCGTGCATGATTTTTTTTTTTAATTATATTTTCGAATTTGACGAAGGAATTGAGATAATTGCTAAGAAGATAAATTATTACATGGAAAAATACAATATTTCTCGTAATAGATAAAAATTACGGGATGGGATGGGGAGTTCTTATTTAGAGTGACGGCACTAAGAAACAAGTCCATCTTAAATATAACACAAGTGTGACATAAAACAGAAAATATAACAGAAAAATGGTTCCAAAAGATAATCATAAAGGAAAGACAGAAAAAATTGGGGGGAAAATATATATATATATATATATATAGAAAACTTCTAGTCCACACCTCCCGAAAATAAGAAAAAATGGTTTTTTTGTGTTGCAAATTATTTTTGGAAAATCCGAGCCGTCCAATGTGTTCAGAAGATGTTTTCAAGGGTCCATGCGGGAAATCTTCAAAAAAAAATACCGGGAAGGGGTTGATCCAAGCAGTTTTCGCAAAAATTGTAAATATAAAAATTTTGCGAAAACTGCTTGGATCAAGCCCTTACCGCGTGGACCCTTTTTTTTTTGAATATTTACCGGATCGGATTTTCCAAAATAATTTGTAACACAAAAAACACCATTTTTTTCTTATTTCCGGGAACACAAGTTTCATTATATATATATGGATAAGGATTTTCCAAAATAATATAAGTGTTATGAATTTCATAAAAATGATTTTTTCTGCACATTTTCATAATAAATTTAAAGCAATTCAAGGAGTGCATATATATATATATGCTATTTTCCCCAATGTACCTTTATACTGTCTTTTATAAATTTAAAGTGATTCATCTTTGTAACCATTTTCTATTGTATATTTTTTTTTATGTCAAACATACTTAAAATTTAAAAATTAGCTTTTTGAGAAATATGTAACCCTTAAATATAATATTGGCAGCTTTTATATATAGCCATCAATTCGGTAATTCTCTTTTGTCCCTACCGAATTCAGATTACCCAATGTGTCTGACATCAATTATTTGAGTTGCTGCACGACCTTTTTCGTTAAAAAACAACCACAAATTCACATTACTCAAACAACCATGAAACTATTAGAAGGGCATCCACCAATTTTTATTTTTTTTTCAGTGTCTAGGCCAGCTTACAGACACCTGAACTAATCTTGGAAGCTCGAAAGAAAACTTTTAAAAGTACAAAAAAAAAAAAAAAAACTCCTCATCAGAAGCTTTGTTACTCTGGGACCGTTCTCATCTTAGAGGAATTCTCAACGCTTCCGGTGCCCTCTTGCGAAAAGCTCAATTACCCAGAGCAAATATGAACTACCACCTGAAAAGAAGTGACGGCTGAGTTATGAAACTCATTATTGGGAGCTATAGCTTTGTTTGTTTCCATTTCGCTAAATTTCCCTTACTAAAGTAGTAAAAAGCAATCAAAAAAGGAAGAACAAAAGGCATGATCAAACTAGAAGCTAACACATTGTTTGGAGGGGTCAATATCAATGTGAGCTTGGACCATGTGGGAATTCATTAGACCAAGGAGTTTCAATTCTAATTTGAAGTGTGTACTTTTCTAGGTGGAATTCCTCAAATCTAACAAAATTGGGGAAGTTCCTTATCCATTTTTCTTTGAGAAAAGTTGACCATAAAATAGGCACGAAAGCACAGCCACATAAATGCTTTACAGCCAAACTTCACCTTTCAATTCGACCCTCCAGATAAGAGCAAAACGAGAAAGAGTAAAAATGCTGGTTAAAGCCGAGACGCTGTTGTGTACCATATATGCTGCACTGATCTTAACTGTCCAAAAATATTTTTAATTATTTTGACCGGTAAGAAAGCGACTGCAAATCCAAACCTTTAATTTTCAAACCCAACTGGATATTTGACGTTGTTGTGTACTACAGGGTGCAGTGTGCGTTAAAGATGTCAAACCCAACTGGATATTTGACGTAATTTATTACTAATGTTATATTGGTAATTTGGTATTATCTGGGTAAGGCCCAAGTCATACTAATATAGAATAATATAGCCTCGATGTGTCGAGTAGGGCCCAATAAACTTGGGTTAAAGATTCAGACCTATTCTTTTTTTCATTTTTTAAATAACTCAATTTTCCGGGCCCAGTTTTCGCTCACTTCGACAGATCCTGGAGACTCAATCCCACTGTCCCTTACGAGGAGCTCAATTAGAGTTGGAGAAAAGTTCTTTATGAACCGGTCCTAAGCATTCACTTCTCGAGTCTTGACCACAAGACCAACTCCTCTCGGTTAAAAGACCTACTCTTTGTTTCTTTGGTGCCATCTATTGGATTTTACTACTTATTTTTCACCAACTGTGATCACTTCCGAGATTCATCATAATTAGAGAAGACTTTTGATTCACTGTCTCCTACCAATTTCCCCCTAACTTTGGACCTTTGTTTGAATTAAAAAAAGAAATTTCACATGGAACATGTATATATATAAATAAGTATATAATTCAATTAATTAGAAGGGTGTTTTGAAATTTTAGTCCTTTTACTTCACCATTACCCCAAAGACTCCCCAACACACAGGCAGTCACATGTCAGCTCACCGCTAATCAAGGGAGCCAATATGGTTTATGTATCTAGTAATATTTAATTCTGGATAGACAATATTAAAAAAAGTAGTATTAATTGCTTAGATTTCCTTTGGTAATCAATGGAGTGATTTAAGGCCTCCTGGATTTCTGGGTAGGTAATACTACTTATATATATTGTCTTTGGTTGTTCATCTTCTGGGTTTGAAAATTGGTCAGAAAGCCCACCCTATACAACCTTTTAGTTGCGCAGTTAAGTAATGAAATTTAGAGTGCAACTTGGACAAATATAATAAGGGATCCGGCTCCTCTACGAGCTTCCCGGCCGTACGGTTCTTTTTTCGGGCGTACATTAATGAACAAAATAGTACATTATGTAGATCTCGTCGAGTTTAAATCTTGCCTCGCTTAAATATTTTTGTGCCTAATAACTAATGTTTCAAGTGATTGATAAGCATATGTTCTACAACACAATCGATCAATGCATTTACTTCAAATTTTGGACACCCAAAATTAGTTGCCTCACACCTGTAAAATGTTGGAGATTTTCAAAATAATAAATGATTTTGGTTTGGGGATTTTATGAAAAGATGTTGAGAGAGATTTATGTGAAGGGGTGCAGTGCAACACCTTTTCACATAAGTTGTGACTTTATGTGAATAGTTATAACACCCATTAAGTTGGGATGTGTTTAGTATTAAAATAGATGTGACTATTAGGAAGGAATACAATAAATAGGGTGTCTTCTAAAGACACGATTTTTCCCAAAGTGGTACCTATGAGTCTATAAATAGACACTTTGTAAAGCCATTCGGGACACCGAAAAATTCCTTAGCGAATTACTCTCTCTCGACACACTCTGTTCTTAGAATTTTAGGCATACTGATATTCAATTATTCTCGAGAAATTGAATATCAGTTCTTCGTTCTCTTATTCTTTCTTGGCGGATATTCTGTTTTCATGTAAAGAACCTCGAGTTCGATTTTGTTGTATTAAATTTCAACCCTGTAATGACCAAATTCCCCGAATTGGGGGGCAAATCTTAAAAAGAAAAAGCGTTATTCAATAAATGCTCGATGTAATTTATTGTTTCAAATTTTTATTTGGAGATGACGCCATCATCATTTTTGAAGACCGGATTTCCAACATAAAATTCATGGTTAATCTGAGCAAGGTGTGCATTATGTGATTCAGAGGCTCAATCAAATGCGATCCTTTGATCCGCAACTTAATTAATGGGCTGATTTTTTACTTTACCTAACAATACTTACCACAAATTTTGCAGTTGAGGGTCAAGAGTTGTCATAATGCTCAAATACACGGCGAGCAATGATACAACAACATGGAATGTCTTATAGACTTCAAAAATCTTTTCGCGTGATCTCGAAGTGATTTGATTTAGGGAAAATTACAAAAAAGCCCCTAAAGTTTCACTAAATTCGTAAAAAAACACTTGGACTTCGTCCGTTAGCAAAAAGACACCTGAACTTCATATTCCGTCAAATTTTGACAAAAAGCCTCTGTCATCCAATTCCGTCACGCGTTTTTAAATATGAGAGAGAGACTTAATAACTAATGGTTTTGGATGTTGGGATTCCGTTAAGTGTCCAAACGACGTCGTTTTAATGGAAACTAAAAAAAAAAACCTCCCCTCTCTCTCTCTCTCTCTCTCTCTCTCTCTCCCCCATTGAAAAACAAAAAATAGAGCACTCTCTCTCTCTCCAATTGAAAAACAAAAAACAAAAAACAGAGCATTCTCTCTCTCTCTCTCTCTCTCTCTCTCTAATTGAAAAAACAAAAACAGAGCTACATTTAAATCAAACCAATCTCTTGAATCCAACCCATTTTCATGTAAACTCGGAGGAGGTATGTTACAACTAATTTAGTCATTCTTCACCAAAAGATGCGTATGGTTTCTGTGTTGTGGTTTATTGTGAATGATCAAAAACAATTTGGTGCTGCTGACGTCATCGCAAACAAGCCCAGGAAAAAACGTCGTCATGTTGGCGATGATACAAGTATTATTAATACTAATTCTTCTAATTTGATGATGGGTATTAGTAGTTTGAAGGAGAGTGTTGGTGAGGGTTTGAAAGAAGAAATTGCTTGTGTTGTTAATGAAGACTTGGGATTGAACTTGATGAATACTAGTTGTGGGAATGCGGTTGGGTCAGAAACTTGACTGAATTTGAATGACGATGGGTTTGATTTGAATCATGGGTTGAGTTTACATGAAAATGGGTTGGATTCGAGAGATTGGTTTGATTTAAATGTAGCTCTGTTTTTGTTTTTTCAATTAGAGAGAGAGAGAGAGAGAGAGAGAGAATGCTCTGTTTTTTGTTTTTCAATTGGAGAGAGAGAGAGAGGGGAGGGGTTTTTTTTTTTTTAGTTTCTCCTTAAACGACGTCGTTTTGGACACTTAACGGAATCCCAACATCCAAAACCACTGTTAAGTCTCCTCTCTGTTAAAAACGTGACGGAAATGACCACAAATTTTTGTTGACGGTCATATGAAGTTCGTCTTCTTTTTGCTAATGGAGCAAGTCAACAACACACAAAAACTTTAGGGGCTTTTTTTGTAATTTTCCCTTTGATTTAACAGAGGCAAATGTGAATCGGAAATGATTTGGGTACACCACCAAGTGTACCTTCAATCACCCCACCTCATCGCCAAACGCTTAATGAATAAATAGTGCTATGCAATATATATGATGAGAAATGACTTCGTTGAAGCGTTTTGGGCGTTAGATTTAAAGTGTTTTATACCGGTCATAAAACACTTTAAATCCTAACGTTTTATTTTTGATGGACGACGCTTTTGAGATGAAAATAATTTCCGTGAATGAAATTCGGGTCAATTAACGTAGACGACAGGAGATTCGTACGAATTCAACGTACATGAATTCTTTGTCCTTTTTACGTTTGTATCTCATGTTCTTCTAGTAGTTAAAATGCGAGTCTTTTATCCAATTGAGTGTGAGGTTGACATTTTCTATCCCCATTTATCATAATAATTACTGCAACGTAATCTGTTGAATTTTGTGGTGCAAGTCAATATCACAATTTTAGTTGGAAGTCAGTGCATTTGCCTCTAACAACAGCAAAAAGAGTCAAAGAGTAGTTTTGTGCCAACTAAAAACCTTACAACAAAATGTTTGTTTTCTATTGCACACCTCAGTCAGTCGGTGTTAGTTTCCTTTCCACATCCTTCATCATCTTAGCCAGTAAAAAACTGCAATATGATGAGAAAGTGACTGATTGTTTATGTCATTTTTTTTTTTTTTTTTTATGCAGGACGCAGCTCAGATGAATCCATACATTTAACAGTTTTCACGCGCTTACGTGTGGTAATGAGGTGACTCCAAGAGTTGGGGATAACGGTAGCTCAATCTGAGATCATAGAAAAGAGCAAACCTCCAAACAAAGAGCCCAACGGTTATAGCTAGTTTGAAGACCCCTCAGGCCCCGATTGGATGCAGGATACGTTTTGGTGGGATTAAATTGTAAGGGGGGATAAGATAGTAAGGGGTATTATTTAGTAAGGGTGGACCCACAGTGATGTGACATTTATGAAGGGGGATTAAATAGTATGTGGTTTGGATGAATTTGTGATAAAGGGGAATAAAATTGGGTAGATGATGTAAAAACTTGACAAATGACTTATTTGCCCTTGGACAGTCATTAGATTTTATGATAAAAAAAATACATGAACACAATAGTAATTAAATTAATTATACTTTTTAATAAATAATTCCTTTTATTTTTTTATTATTCATTTCAATAATATTTCGAAGTTTAATTTTTGCTTTTTTTTTCCTTTCTAGTTATACGTGTTTAATAATAACTAATTAGTAATTTTTATGTTATTCCCCAACAATGTCAAATTCTAAAGTATAAAAAAATTTAAATTTTTTTGTATCAAGTTAAAGATCTCAATTTGTAGTTTAATTTGGAGCAAAAAAAAGTAAAAAAATTAATGTGAAAATAACTTTATTTTTTTAGCCGAAGGATATTGCAAAGCAAGCCAATAATGTCAAATTCTAGAGTATAAAAAATTTTAAATTTTTTTGTATAAAGTTAAAGATCTCAATTTGTAGTTTAATTTGGTGCAAAAAAAAGTAAAAAAATTAATGTGAAAATAACTTTGTTTTTTTAGCCGAAGGATATTGCAAAGCAAGCCAACAATGTCAAATTCTAGAGTATAAAAAATTTTAAATTTTTTTGTATCAAGTTAAAGATCTCAATTTGTAGTTTAATTTGGTGCAAAAAAAAGTAAAAAATTAATGTGAAAATACTTTATTTTTTGATCTCAAGGATATTGCAAAGCAAGCCAACAATGTCAAATTCTAAAGTATAAAAATTTTCAAAATTTTTTGTATCAAATTAAAGATCTCAATTAGTAGTTTAATTTGGTGCGAAAAAAATTAAAAAATTATGCACAAAAATACTTCATTTTTTTATCCGAAGGAAATCGCAATTGTTCGTAAAGAATTAAAATGTCATTCGGTTACTTTTTAAAACAGTAAAAAAAAAACTGGGGGGTATTATTAATTAGTAAGGGCTGGGGGGTATAAAGGGGTATTAAAAGGGTGGGGGTATAAAATTATCCGGGTGCATTTTGTTTCCCAAACCATGCATAAAACGGTGGGACCGGGATAAGGGGAGGGGGTATAATTTTATACCCCTGTAATGCTACATCCAATCAGGGCCTCAGGATGTGGGATTATGGCAGACTTTATTCTTTACATTCATTTCGGCGGTTTCAGAATTAAATTCTTTGTGGACAGCTCAAAGGACTCTCCTTTGGTACTTATATTCAGCAGTCTCGTATTGTGAGACATACCCCAATTCACGTACAATATCCCGGTAGGCGGTGAATCTGTTTTAAGGAGACTCTAGTTTTCACAGGACTCGGTTCGGTTTTCTATATTCGATTTCTGTTTTTACATCAATGGAATTGTAGTACTATTTTGGATTTGCAGCTGTATCTATCCAACACATGGTACTTTTCCAGAGAGAAACATAGCTGAAATTCCACAACCACATGGTTCCATACTTGGCATCCTTATCAAATTATTACAACAACAAGAAGACACCTAACATTTTACAGCTCAAAAGAAAGATGATTCCTACTGAATTGAAATCCTTGCCTTGCACCTAATTACCATCACAATCTTGTAGTGGTTCAAACTCTCAGTAACAACTTCTCATTAGATTATGAAATTAATTAGTCAAAACACAAAGGGAAAAATCATCATCATTAGCTCATATACAGCACCTAATTTTCCTAATTTCTTCGATTTATAGAACATAATGCTAACCTAAAAGTTTCGAAAGCTTCATGTAACCTAACATAGTCAGCATGGTTGATATCAACCTAATTCTGTTAGCTCCTACAAGTTAGAACTTCTTTCTTTGAGAAAAGCAACTGGACGGGGGTTGCTGTTGTGCACGATCCGGGGCCATCCGTTACTTGGATGGACGACCCAAATTTCAAACAAAATAGGAGAACTATTCGCGCGAATAGTTTGTTTTCAATCCGAACCATTGAAAACACTTGTGGACAACCCAAATTGTGCACAACAGCAACCCCAGGTCCAAAGCAACTACCCAAAATTTATGTTGATTACTTTAGTTTTCTTATTTTGACGATGCGTTGAGACATTTTGCGTTTTAATGGAAATGGAAATCTTTGTTCCGTCTGTGGAAGGGTATGTAGATTTTATTTATTATTATTTTTTATAACTGAATGTCCGGGCCAGCTTAAGCAGGTACGTAGATTCTTCCGACCACTGAAATATACTATTGAACTGATCACCACAGTGTTTGTCCTTTTGGATCCTAACTTAGCCCCCTTTTGGATTTATTTTTTAAAGAAAGGTATTATTATTGAGTTATGCACTGTACCACCGACCTCTATTTGTTTTGTCCACAGCCAAAAAAAGCATTGCATCACATGATCAAAAGCTTGTGCATAGATCTGGCTTTATGTTGTTCCCCTCCTTCACATCACTTAAAAGTTTAATCTTGTTGATGGCATTATCAAATGGCCTTATATATATAGTACTAAGGAATAGCCCTAACCAAGGACGGATCGAGGCGTGAATGAGTCCGTGCAACTAACCCTACCCAATTTTAAAAAATTCAAAATTGTATAAGTTTGCCCGCCGAACATTTTTTTGAAAAAAATTAAAACACCTGCCCATCCAAAATTTTCTTGAAAATTAAATAACTCCTACGATTATGTACATCGATCTTTGGATTTTAACACTATATACTTTGCCTTTTGATAAGATATGAATGCACGAAATTGTATCCAACAATAGTTTTATATTACCGTGTTATTTGATTATATACATTGTTCGAAAATATATACACTCATTTATTCAGTTCCTTTTGATTTTCGTTCATCTAATGTTAAATCATGTCTCCGTACCCAACCGTAACGGTGAAATTAACGTTTAAAATTTTAAATGCATTTCTTAGGATATAAAGATTGCTGGTTTTGGCGGGGCTTTAATTTCGAGTCATATTCGTCTTTCGCTTCAAAATTACTTTACTCAAAGCTTCTATAACTAGAAAGAAAAATCAAACTATTAGTAATCCTCTATCATAACATTTGGCCAACTGGCCAAGTGAGCATGAAAAAGTAACAAGTGATTGTTTTTCGTGAAATCACATGTTCGAATCTAATAGAACCCAAACCTTGGGGCCACTCGAGGCAGGGGCGGAGGTATATAAGGGTTGGGTGTGGCCCCGGATCCTCCCCATTTCCTATTTTGAAATATATTTTTTGAATATTTTTTATACATTTTTTTAAAAGAATTAAAAAAAATTATGAAAACAATGAGTAGAAAGTATGAATAATTTTCACTTCTATTTTGGTGAATGACACCGTGCAATAATAATACTGCGTACGTCGAATGATATGATAACATCAATATTCAGATTAATTAATTTATCATAACTGTCTCATAAAAATTCGAATAATTAGATTTAATCTTGAAAAAAGTCATCGAACTAAGATTTCTTTTTTAGTTCTGCCCCCTCCAATTTTGATTCCTGGCTCCTCCACTAACTCGAGGGTTTATCCGGTCATTAATTTTAGAGTCTCGGAATTAATCGAGATGCGCAAATTGACCCGACATCCGTTTATAAAAACAATCCTCTGCCATGGCAGAGCATCATGTGAATGAGAATCTGCCTCTATATATGATATATCTTACTGGTACAGTACAGTCTGTCATGAAATCCAAGGGGCTATTAATGGGCCTACTTATTAGTGTTATTATAACCAAAATCTTTTGTATTAGTGGCTACTTAGGATAACCAAATCCTCCTGGATGGCCTTGAACACTGTAGCTAAGCGTGGCTAAAAGGTCATTATCAATTCAATTAACTATTAATTACTCCATCCATCATGTACGTATGTTAAGGAACCAGAAAAGCTAATCAGATAATCTTCTTTATTCAATATGATTGAAGATCGAGGGAGGGATTGCCGAGATCAACAGTTCAGATGCGCACGCTAGAGTCGCACACCAAGGATGTACACCAGCACCTCCGAGTCCGAAGATCGATAGATGCATGAAACAAATTCTTATACATAATGGATGGTAAATGGAGTCTACATTTAACCTTACAGTTATCGATATTCGATTATATTGAAATTTTGTAGACTTATAGTTTTTTTTACGTCCATGACTTTTTCGATCATATTGAAATTTTGTGGGCTATGAGCCCATGACTGAGGGGGTGAAGACCCAAAGGCATAAGGCATAGGCGGAGGCTACAGACCTTTTTTTTGGAAAAATACATACTCACTCCGTCCCAAAAAGTTTGACCTATTTTTAAATTTTTACATTTTATGTACAATATACAATGTCACCTAAAACTTTTAACTTTTCAAGTTTTTCCTTTCATTAGTTGACTCTAATTTAATAGGAGTTAATCAAGTTTTGAATTTAAATTGTTTTCCGGAAAGCGAAAAATCTTGCACAAATGTAATTAGAGAACTTTTTCAAAATTTTAAAACGCACTTTAAACTTTAAAATTTTCAATAATTCTTCTTTTGGTCACATTATTTTGATTGTTAAAAGCATCTCAAGGGCAGAAATGAAATTTACCAACTTTCCTTTGTTAAAAATTTTAAATTGGCCCTATATTTTGGGACAGCCAAAAAAAAAAGTAGACCAACCTTTTTGGGACGGAGAGAGTAACATACAATGGATGGTAAATATAGTCTACATTTTAACCTTATAATTTACAAAACCAAAAAAGTAACTTATTCGCATATCTATCGATATTCGATCATACTAAAATTTGATGGACTTATAGTTTTTCTTACATCCGTGACTTTTTCTTAGTGGAAAAGGATAAAATTTGTGGGCTATGAGCCCATGACTGAGGGAGCAATTATCTGGTAATTTCGGCCTTTATCTCTTAAAGACCGCTCAGGGCTCTGCTTTATGGGTGGAGGAAAAAAGGGCCCATTCAGGATCCATTTACTGGGCTCAAATTCGGATCCATTGAACGCAGGCCTTGAAAAAGCAATGGACATATTTGGGTCGGACTTGACTGTGCGTACAGAAATTTAGTGCACAGAAAGTGCGCAAATGGCTTGTGGGCCCACTTTTGGGTCTCACGCGAATAATTTGAATCATTAAATAATTTCAAAATATTTTTCCTATGGTCTTGCATAAAATCAGCTCTCAATTGGATATTTGTAACTGGTCGGATTTTTTGCAAGGCTGTAGAAAAAAAATTGAAAATATTTAATGGTTCGGATTATTCATGTGAGACCCACCCAAAATGGGTCCCAAAAGCCATTGTACATTTTCTGTACACTTTTTCTTCTGTACCCATACGTTTTCCGGTTTTGGTCCATCCATCCTATGCCTCTAAAAAGTAATGGATCCTATAAATGGAAAAGAAAAGTTATCTTTCCCATAAATGTGTTTTAGAATTTAGAAGCAACAAAAATAAAAGAGAAAGAAGATTAATCTGTGTTATGTGGTAATGGGTTTTCGAGAATCCACTACTACAAGAAAATGGACATTTATTGATAAAAATATTGTGGCAATTTAAGAAATTGTTAGTAACTATGTAGTGACAACAGTACTAGTTGTCATTGAGGTTACTATTTTGTGACAAGTGTAGAAATTGCCATTGAAAATAAGTATTTAGACAAAGAAATTATCACTATAGGTTTGGCGGGGAAAAAAATTTAGCATCACAATTAATTAGTGACAAAGATTTTTGTGACCAAGTAAAAGTTGATATCAACCAAATTACTATGTCTAGAAGAAATGCAATGTGCATGCAACAAGGACCATTTCATAATTCACAACAGCTTAATTAGTGTGTTGTGCATCAAAATCTCGTGTGTATGCTTCATAAAACTCAAAAAACTCATCTCCAAAATAGAGAAGAAATTTTACAAAAATATCGTACAATTTTCAATATGAAGATATTAAACATGTCATTTTTGGATGTGATATTGGAGGAAACTAACATAAGTTACATAATTCATCAATATGCTTATGCAAGTATAATTTGGAAACAAGTTCATTTCAATAAACGTATTTTAAGGCTCATTGTTTTATCCATTGTTTCTGCGGTCAACAATTGCCTCCAATTCTCATTGAATGGCTATTGAATTTTATTTTTCTAATGGATCTAGTAGTACATGAGTCAACTACTACAGTTCGATGGAAGTTGAATCCACTATTGTGAACATCTTGTTATATCAATCGCGTGATTCTTGATAAACTCTTTTAGAGTCACAACAAGCATCGGCGATGCCTGCATATCGGCGATATCTTCTTTAGCTTCCTCAATCTCCTCATCCTGATCAGCGACAAACTCGGCCTCTATTTCAAGAATTCATTGATGTAGTCGAGCCGTGAAAACTTGAGCTTGCATTCTTCAAGTGGTGCTACTGTTGGCAGGAGCTCGGGTTTTGGAAATTTCTTCATCCACTGCTTGCGGGCGGGAGGCTCCGGTTAACGGTTTAGACCACCAGGTGGTCCTTGAGCATGTTGCTGTGGAAATCGGGGAGAGAAAGAGAGATAGAGGCTTTGTTCGGATATGAACTGCAGTGTAATTTTTTGTTCTCAAAAAGAACATTTGTGATCGGATGCAAACTGTAGCAGTAGTATGGGGGTCCCATTTCGGCTGGATTTTGCACAGAGAAAGAGAGAGAGCAATGCGTAATTGGGATTTGGACTGGGGGGCCAACTGTCCAGTTTTGCAGAGAGAGAGAGAGAGCAATGCGTAACAATACGTAATTGGGTTTTGGACTGGGGGCCCACTGCCCAGTTTTGCAGAAAGAGAGAGAGAGAGGAGGAAAAGTGGGGGGCCCACTGGTTGGGTTTCAAAGTGTTTCAAAGCATTCAAAAGCCTCTCCGAACACAGCCAGAGATTCTTGAATTGGGGTTGACAATTCGGAGTTGTAGCTAGAGTATGTGAGTATGTTGCAATCAAACATAAGGATAAGGGTGCTGCATGATTACTAAAATATCATTCTACAAAACTAGTGAATGTTCACGATAACTGAAAAATTCATAATAGAAAGACTCACGATAACTTTTTAGGGTTCGCTGGAGTTGGTTGTTGGCGGGGTTCACCAGAGTTGGTAGTTGGTTGATTTTTTAAATTTTTCTGCTAAATGTCCATTTTCTTGTAGTGGATACTCGAAAACACATTAACACGCAACACAGATTAATCTTCTGTATCTTTTATTTTTATTGCTTGTAAATTCTAAAACACAGTTATAGGAAAGACGGATAACTTTTATTTTCCATTTATAGGATCCATTATTTTTTACTAGATGCCAAGGAGGAATGGACCAAAAAAAACGAAATTGGTCCAATTTGGTCCATTGCTTTTTAAAGGCCTGCGTGGACCCAAATCCAATAAATGGATCCTGAATGGGCACGGCTCGATTTCTCATGGTCAAGCTTTTGATTTGGCGGATTTTTCCAATTAAAGACGCTATAACGACTTCACTTGCAACTATTTTTCTAATTCAACAAATTGATTCCTCAATTACAAGACAACATGTATGCATGATCTAAGAAGCCACTGCACTGTCGTCCAACAATTAAAGCTCAAAATTTTCATTTCACTGATGTAAATTGTCTACCTTCTTCGATGCATCATGGTGGAGCCACATGTAGACCAGTGTGGGCCTGTGCCCACACTGGATTTTTGGAAGGATTTTTTTTTGGGGGGGGGGAATTTTTGTAGAAAAATATAAATTGGTACATCATTTTTTTTAATACAAAAAAACTAAATAGTCCTCTTGGGGCGTCATTACATGGTGTTATAATGTAATTCTTTTGCGCATATTTACATGGGACTCTGAGACTAAATATATGAGTTTTGCCTAAATATGTGATGAAGACCCATAAAAAAAAAGTGATGGAGAAGGGAATGGGCATCACATGGTGATGCCCCGGAGACACTGAATAACAAATTACTTACAAACAAATCAAATTCCTACTAAATTTTTGCCTCAAAACTACATGTTTACGGACCCCAGACCTCTACTGACTCGAACTCCAGACTTCTCCCTTGGAAACCAAGGAATACAAGCAAATAGGCTAAGAGACACATCTGTCCATAAAATTTAAGTCAAGCGAGACTCATTTCAAATGAAAATACTGGCGTTTATGAATTGTGCCCTCACTGACCCAATTTTCTAACTACGCCACTCTTCACTAACAGTAAAAAAGCTTCATTGTCTAAAAGCTAACTAGGTTGCTTAAAAGCCAAACCGCGAAAGGCCATGCAGGGCATACCCATTTATTAACAACCAAAAATGGAGGGAAAAAGAAAAAGTAAACGTAAACAGTCTACTTTGTCATTTTTATAAATGGAGAGACAAATCGAGATTTTGATTCTTGTCACCATGATCACTCTCAAGGTCATAATCCAGATTGTTAGCTGACATATATTGAGAAGACGCGCCATCGAAGCCACTGCATCGCGCGCTCCTCTGCCAATCATCTTGCTCGAATTGCTCATACGCGTTGTTGAAGTAATTTCCGCGGCATAACACAACATTCTCAAACCGAGGTGCACCATTCGATCCGAACCCATCCTGGAATTGTTGGCCGGAAAATTGACCAAGGCCAGCCGCGTGAGCCGTAATGTAGAGGGAAGGACTGAAGAGCCCGAGAGGGTGGTTGGGAGCGAAAACAAGCGGCGGTTGTGGAGGAAACGAAGAGAAAGTGTTCATTGCGTACTCGGAAGCCCTCTTGGCCTTTCTTGCCGCATTTCTCTCTTTCTTGTGAGCGTTTTGATGTCCTCCGAGAGCTTGTGAACTGTGAAACTTCCTTGAACAAAATAAGCAAGGAAATGATCTTGTTGCACCATCTTGATCTGCATTGATATTTGTCACGTTCTTCTCTTCATGTTCCATATCTGTAACCAAAAATAAATAAACAGAATGTTCAAACGTACGAAAACGATTGAATATTGTGCTACTAATTTGTGAAAATGTTAGTACTTTGGTTATGGAACCATAAAAGGAAGCTTCAGAAGGAGGAGTTGGTTGACAGGAATGACACAGGGGAACCAAATTTAGAGAGTTTGAAGTTTGGCTTTTGATTTGATGGGAAAGGGGTAGGAGAGGGAGTTCAGAAACTAAAAGTTTTTAAGAGTTGGAAACTGTGAAGAGATGTGGGGGTGCATCCGTGCATACTCATAAGTGAGTATTGGAAAGTGTGTTGGGTGCAAGAGAACTGTATGGGCTTGGAAACAGAAGAGATAAGAGAGAGAGAGAGAGAGAGAGAGAGAGAGAGAGAGAGAGATTATGGATGGTGAGACAGAGATCAGAGGTGTATGGATTGGAATTTGGAAGGAAAAAAATGGAATCTTTCTGTGTTTCTCTCTCTCTCTCTCTCTCTGACAGTTTATCTGTGTTATGGGCACTTGGTTTTTCTTTCCAGGGGAGTTTCTCTCTTCATTTTTTCAGTTTCAGTTCTTTGTTTTGTATCGCCAATTAAGATTTTTGCCCATTAGTGTACTGAGCAAACTAGTTCATTTGCTTGTTCATTCAGAGAGAGGAAAAAAAAAAAAACTAGTTCATTTGCTCGTTCGAAAACCAAAAAGCAGAATTTCCTTGCACCAAAAAATACCAAAAATATAAGGACATCAATGTCTTGGAAGGAACTCAAGTGAACTATTTTTATTCCGGTAGGCATTCGGGCCAATATACGCACACTTTTGGGCCAATATACGCGCACTTTAGTTAATTATGACTTTATGAGGACCAATTTTACATTCGGGACAGGAGCCTCAAGTGAGCTTACAGAACCTCAAACACCCTCCAATTACGATGTCCATTGGTCAATGTGGAAGGGATTGGATGTCTAGAAAGCTAAACACAGAGACCCCACTTGCTCATGGTTGCCTTACTATTCATTCACCTTCTCTCTCTCTCTCTCTCTCTCTCTCTCTCTCTCTCTCTCTCTACAGTAATGCCATGAGTTCTGGTTTAGAAATAAATAGTGATGGGGTTTTCACAGCCACTCTTCTGTATTCTCTGACATCTCCACCGCCAGCCATATCCCAATGGCAACTTGTCACCTTACAAAACCTTATTCGTTGCATGCACTGTATCTAACCCCACCAATACCCAACTCATAACCAAAATACTTGCTCTCTCTCCACGTCCCGTCTTTACATTATGGCTCTCAGTCAAAAGTATTGAAAATGAGCTTGTGATTCCCTGAAATCTCTCACAGGTCATAACCACCCCTTGCCAAACTTCATCGGTTTCCCGCCGTCCACCTGCCATTTCTGTCTGATCGCAATCTTTCAGACGGTCTACAAATTTGATTACAATTTCAGTTAACTTGTTTGGTAAAGGTTTTGCGGGATGTCCTTCGAGTAATAAGTGGAGAGAGAGAGAGATAGAGAGGTGAGACGTAAATAAAGTGAAGAGAAAATTTATCGAAAACGGTGCTGAGAGAGAGAAGGTGGTTTTGGGAACCCCGAGTGATGATGCATAACCAACAAATCAGGATACACCAATCGACCGTCCACTAACAATGATCCAATTATAATCGCAACAAAACTCTGTATAGGCTCGGCCAACGCCGAAATTCATAGCATGTAGGAAAGAATTGAACCGACTAAAGGTTTTTTGAGATCCCTGGTTGCGAAGTAACAGCCACTGTGCCACCCCGGAACCATTGATACGTACTTCTGCTCAAGACATCGATGAAGAGGAGAAAAACACGGCATGATTTTCGTGACATAAGCTTTTCGTTGTCCAACCGTAAGGCTTTACTAACTTAAGATGAGATAACAGGAATGGGGTAAAATCACTTTCCCCTAGCAATGAAAGAAAATAAAAATTCTCATTAAATGAATTATGAAGAAAATAAATAAAGATCAATACAACTCTCAAGCCCAGGGATGGCATTTTGCAGAAACAGGGCTATAAACAGGGGGCGGTAGTGGAGTCTTGGTAGAAGAAACCACTATTGTGAACATCTTGCTATACCAATAATTACAGTGTCAGAATGTAAAATTCTAAGGAATATAATTAACACTCAAAACTTAGGCACAGCCAAAACATTTTGTAAACGAGAGAAAATGGGACGATACGGGTGCTGGTACAAGATCTGGTTCAGGCTCAGGCCTAGGCTTCTTGTGAGGAAGGTGTTTAAAGAAGGCTTTCACGGCTCCACTCACCCCATCTTCGTTTTCCATGTCCTTGGAGAGTTCCACCGCACGCTCCTTCACCTGCATTTTCTATCAACTTTGAGTTGTCCTTTTGATGGAAAAGCGAATGTGAAATTGGTATAAACTAAAGTGAAAGAAACACAAGAGAGAGATTTTATTTTCTTGAATGCATTTCGATTAGAATCAAAAAAATTGAAAGAAGAATTTGGAATTCTTTCTTTCTCCAGGTTGGATACCATGACAGTTGTAAGAAAAACTATGTATTCACCTAAATTAATATATGCATATTTTCAAATCCAGTAAAAAATTGAAAGAAGAATTTGGAATTCTTTCTTTCTCCAGTTGCAAGAAAAACTATGTATTCACCTAAATTAATATATGCATATTTTCAAATCCAGTAAAAAATTGAAAGAAGAATTTGGAATTCTTTCTTTCTCCAGTTGCAAGAAAAACTATGTATTCACCTAAATTAAGGAGTATATGCATATTTTTCAAATCCAGTAAATTAGTGGCCTACTACTGCCCTAGAGAGTTTCTCTCTCTAAAAAGTTAGAAGTTCTAGGGTTTGTCCCTTCTCCAGCCGGCCTCCCACCGTCCGGCCTCCTTCACCTCCCTTCCTCCTTCTTCTTCTTCCTTCTTCTCCCTTTTTCTTCTTTTCCTCTTCTTCTTTTCACAGATCTTGGTCTTCGGTTTGTTTCTCAGAGCTTGAGGGGTGGGGTTGCCGCCCCTTTCGCCCCACCCCTCCTCCTCCTTGCCTAGCCGGACTCCCTCCTTCAACCCCTGGCCAATTGACGCCGCTCGATTCATCTTTCTCCTCCGCTTTCTTCCACCACCAAGCCCTCCGCCACCACCCATCTCCCCCTTCCAGCCCCACCCGCCACCGTCCACCACCAAGCCCGGATCTCCTCCACCACCGTCCCTCCTCTTCCACTGACCTTTTCTGTTTTGAGTCGCTTAGATCTGACGACGGGTTGATTTTGGGAGCCTTGGCCACCTCCGGCTAATAAAGCCCTCCTATGCCAGGGCGGCGGCTACGGGAGCTACGTGATATCCGGGGACGTGACTGGTCGGCGACTCGATGAACTCGGTATGACTCGGTGCATCTATGGGGTAACTCGGTGGAACTCAGTTTGTACTAGCTTGTTGGGTTCTGATTAGTTAGTTTTTATTTGTTTTGTTACTGTATTTTGAGGTTTGTTTACCGATTACTGGTGTTGTGTTGTGATGACGGGTTGAGCTGGGTTCCCATTTGGGCTCTCTTCCGCTAACTTTTGATTGGATTCATTATCCCGTCCCGTAGGTGTCGGGTCTGCTCCGGCAGGTGTGTCTAGGAGCCGGTGGCCTGTGTTAGCCTAATGCCGTGCTTGTTTCATTTGTTAGTGGATTTGGTTTTCATCCCTATCTTTGATGTAATCGGTGCCGGATGGCTTTGTTAATGGAATATCTTGACGTGTTTCAAAAAAAAAAAAAAAATCCAGTAAATTGCTTAGAACAGGTTTCTAAAAATGACAGGTAAATTTGAAATCAATTTGTAGATAACCATTTTCAGCAAAAGATTCAAATTTTATTGTGTTTCTTTTTTTCTTTTTTTTGCAGGGAAGCGGAGAGCAACTTTAAACGCTTAAGAGGTTTATATTGGAAATGTTTGTTTCTTGCACCTTCCAACATTATCTTTCTACCAAAGAGGGACACTAGAGACAATGGGTTGCATTAGGAATATTCAGACACTGACAAAATTGGAAATTTGAAGTTACCTGAGGATCTAGCATGAAGTTAATTGCATCAATCAACTTGGAAAGTGAGAACTCATCTATCGGTATAGGTGGAGGACCAACTCCCCTGGCATGCACACGATCTCCCCAAAATGGTTGGTCGCCAAAAAACGGTACAATGGTTGTTGGACACTATAAATGACGCAACAGATCATTAAAACATAAGAAAAACAGAATTGCATCCAACACTGAATTAAAAAGCCAGTCCTAAAGCCATTACCGCAGCTTTGAGACCAGCAGCTGTTGTTCCTGCACCGCCGTGATGCACCTGAAAGCCAAAGCATATAGCATACGCACAATAAAATGTAAGGTTGGGTCAGATTCATGGATTCAAAACCAACAGATTCAGAATGAATCAAAGAACTTTCAGCAGATGGATTAGAAATATGAATGTTACTAATGACATGAATCTATAATGAGATATGAATTTACAAACTCTATTAATCGTCCTACAATAGATGAAGTTCAACCTTAAACCCTACATTTCAAATCCACTCATTCAAATCGAGCTTAAAGTCTTGAAACCACAACTATTCAAATTAGTATCACGAACTTTAACCAAAAATTTATCAGCATAGGATCAATATCTGCTCAAAAGAAAACAGAAAGACATCTCCTTCATTTTTAATTTGTTATTTAACAAATTAAATATGTGCATAGTAGTTTCGTTTTACCCAAAAAAATTACCAATATGTAAACTTGGAAAAATTGTGGTGTGAGAAAGAAAATAGAGTTGGAAGAGAATTATCATGTCAGAGTTGGAAAAATTGTGGTGCGAGAAAGAAGATTCTAGCATATATTGCTTCCAAATCACCAAAATATTGAATATAGAAGAATCTGAATCATATGTTAAGAAAAGAAGTTCACCGATCCTAGTGCTGTCTCTACAACATAATTAAAAGCAAAAAAAGTAAATAACAAGGCCTCACCACAGCTGAACACTGTAAGAAAAGCCAGTCATGAGGGCAGTTGTCCAGCAAATATACAAAGTCCTTAGGCTCTTTCACTGGGAAAAACAATTTAGCAAAATATTAGAGTAGCCCATCACATACACAAAGAGAGAAGACAAAAATGAAGATTGTAACACAAGCTCCCTTTTTAGGTGGGATGTAGACTATAGAGAAGAACTCTAAAGTATCTTCGAAATCAAATTCAAAAGTAAAAATTGAAACCGCATTTGTAGTTGTCTAACTTGAACCAATCTCGTCAGAATACGGAATCTTAAACGGCTAATATGCAAACGATGATTGCAATTATCTTACAAGATAAACGCAAAAAATGCAACTTTGGAGGGAGCAAAGTGGACAGAAATGGGACGAGGCATGAATGCATACAGGGTCAAAAATGGAAAAGGAAACTTACAGTTACCAAGGCCACCCCAGCCTTTGTTAATGATACCCCTTTGTCCAGTCGTTTCTAGTGCTTCCACGATTATTTGGGTCATTTTCTCAGGCTCTTGAACGGGCTGCAAGAAATTATTAACTTAAAAGTCAGGAACGTGCTGCTATAGAAATGAGACAACCACTTAAAAACAGGAGACTAGAGTGCAAAAACAGACATTACAAATAACATCTAATAACAGGAAATTCCCATAGCGAATTTGAACATATCTTAAAGAGTATTTGAACCATCACTCAAAACAGTAATGGAGGGCTCTCACTGTTATGGAGGGCTCCCAGTGTTGGGTGCAAACTTACATCTAACTTTCTCTTCACCAACTTCTAATATTAACAACCACCATGGGAAAGCTCACTATAACGATAGAAAAATAGAAACCAGACGCGCTAGAAACTGAAGGTACTTACTGAAAAAGGCACTGCTTAATTAGACACTTGAAGGATTGATAGGGTTAAAGTTTTCACAGAGGACACACAATACCAATTGATCGGGTCATTACATTCTTTAATGTGAATAAAGATACAATGATCTCGTGAAAATGACTAATATCACCAATAATAGTAATAAAGGGCAAGGAGGAAACCCAAGCCAAAAATACAAGTGAAATTGCAAGAAGAATATAAAAGAAGAAAGACTTGTCCTTCTCAATTCTTTGATGATATTCCGCAGGATAGTTCATGTAGACTTATTATACTCTAGAATACAATAAACGCCATACAAGAGAATAATTTAAAGAACTGTTGAAGTAGCCACCAGAAAATAGGAAATCCTAGTCTTCATGAAAAGGAACATAGATCTAAATACTGCTAAGAAGGATACTCACAAGGCTTCCGAACCCTATATAGATAGGCTTCGGCCCTGATTTAAGCCAGTTCATAAGCTCCCGAGGAGGTTCATAATTTGATGCAAGATCAAGGAAGCAAAATCCGACCACATCCACCTTTGGCCCCCAGTCTGAGAAACAAAAAATGATAAAAATTCAAATGACAGTCAAGCCATGGCCCAAACAAGGAAGAAAGAAAAAGAACACTGACAGAAAAATGTAAAAACTTGAAGAATGCTAAACGGAAAAGTAAATAAACCACGACGACACAAAAAAGCACCATGAAAGGCTCCGGAAAAGGTATGCAGGTACGCATCCACTTTAGATATCAAAAAGGATATTTACCAATACAAGCAAGCCCTAACGCGCAGATTTAGACCTTGCCCCTAGCAACCTTTCGCGTAGCTTGGGTCATGCCTCATTCCATGAAGGCTCTTCTCGATAGTTGGCACCGAGGGTGCCCCAAGAGAGGAGATAGGGAACTTTTGAATGAAGTGCCTCTTTGTGCCGTGGAGCATTTTTGGAAGGGAAAGGAACTCCAGATCTTTTGGAGAGAAAGAGTGTGATATTAATGCCTTAAAAGAGACAATACTCTGTACTTTGTTTTATTGGAGTAGAGAGGATCCTCCCTTGGATTCTTTAGGAGAGTTTCTTGAAGAGTTGCACATCCATGTGGATATCTAGAGGGTTTAGTGGGTTTTCTTCTACTTATTTCGTATTTGTGTACTCAGTGTGTAGCAAGATTGTGCCTCTTTGTCTTCTTCACTAATCCATCTTATTACATATTAATACAAAAAGAACCTTTCCGTGCATCCCTTCTATGTTTGGATGTAGGTAATTAGCTATGCCTAGACAAATTGCTAACAAAAAGATATGAAAAAAATATTCAAAAAAGCAAATCCGAAGATTGAGACAACTATCCCCACAATTGCAAAGCGCACCACACGAGCACTCAATCAACCCAAACTTTAGATTCTTTTTGGAATTAAAGCATTCTCTACTGAGAGATTCTGACAAGGATATCTACACAAGTACAAGAAAGTTCCATCCCCATATTCATACAAAAAATGGAGACCTATTTTCCCCTTGAGCACATTCAGTAGCAAAAGACCACAGACAAGGACGGACGTCAATTTTGCTGATTAACTACCTGCCTACATGGACCAAGATATCTAGCCAGAAGGCTTACTCAGTACCTTTGACGAGTTAGTGCCACCCATTCTCTCAGAACATTTTCCAAATAAGCACCAAGGTCACCAAAATGGAGAATCTTAAATATTTCTGTATACAACAGTTAATTCAATCCTCTAGTGATAAAATGGATTATGAGCACAGCCATCTTAATTCAACACTTGGGTTTATTGAGTAGAAAAATAAACGATCTTCTAAGAACTTTTACGAAGCCATTTAATCATTTATGAGTCTTGGCTTTGAATTATACTTAAACACTTGACAAGGTAAAGGCACATTGCCTTTAATATGCCAAGTCATGGCATTGCTCAAACCAAGGTGCAACAAGATCTTTTTAATTCGTCGCTTTTCATTTCTATTATTTTCTCCTAATTGTGTATGAGTTTCATTCTTATTCGAGCTGGATTATACTCAATAATAATAAAAAATAAAAACTAACCACAGTTTTATGGACATAAACAGGAGGTAAAAAAAACCTAAATAAAATTTCAAACATGCCTTCCCTAATATAAAAATATAAAAACAAGAAAAAGAAAGGTCAAAAAGAACAGAAGAGGCAACGAAGAGATACAAGATGTCTAATATAGGAACCGTCGCTCTCCTTAAGGTAAAGAGAAAAGGACTAGAACAACAGTTGTTTCACATAATAGAAAGAGGTCTCAACCATCATGTAATTAATACCAATACTAAACACCACCTTTCGGTTTGGGAACAAGATGAGGACTCCATATGTATCCAAAAGGAATGTCAGATTCCGAGCCTTGGGAACCACTTAAATAGGTGACTGGTCGTAGCTTCAACTTCTTCTTCCTAAGATCGTTTATCATATCCCGTATTCCAAGCCAAATCAAAGAGTCAACAATTTGATACGACAGCTGCCAATTATAGAAGGTGTGAAGTTAAAAAACAGAACACAGCAGAACTAGTAGTTAAGGGCACATAAGTCTATTAAATTCAACGGGCTCACTCTATATCCAGCTGATTGCTTAACACGGGATAAAGGATGCGGAAATTCACTTGTAGGCCTGGCAAGAGAGTACAGAAAGCCATTTTCATAATTTCACTATGCACTATCAAATTTACCGTGTGAAAAGACACAAACAATGTGACTGATCGAGAAAGCAGGACACCTATAGAAATGCAAACTGAAGAATGGCCAATGGACAATATTAACATAAGATAATATTACAAACAAGACTTACGTCCATGGCATCGTGAAAAACACATGAACCGGTACTTTCAGAGCCTCTGCCACATGCGTATGCCCTAGAAACATGTCAAGATAAGTAACTGAATGTGAATAGATAGAAAATCATCACAGAGAGTCATGGAGATAATAAAATTGGACATATAATTAAATACAAAATGGTCAGGAGGTATGTACCGTGATTGATTATCAAACCAACCAGTTATGAAAAATGCATTGCAATCCCCACAAAAAGAAAAAGACAAAAGATAGAAAAATAGAACATTATGGCCAGATAATGCCTTCTCAATCCGCATAATGTATATTCCCTAATCCCTAACTGAAGAATGCTAACACCATAGATGTGTAATACGAATAGTGGTTTTCTTTCGCTAATGAGCTTCGACGACTATAATCCTTCTTAGAACCAGAATGCATAAAAGTTCCCCAAGTCGGGATGAAGCTCCACTCAATGGGGATAGCTATGAAAATAAAAACAAAGTACCTAACAATACAAATTGAAGGCTGAAGCATATTGGCTCAAACTACATTGTCTAATTTCAATTAGATAGAGATGTCAAAAGATTCTCAATCACAAGACATTTATACGCGAATGGATTTAGGGCACTCAAATTGTCCAGTAGAACTTTGAATCATGCTACTTGCAGATCTGTTCTTTCCTCGGGTTGCTTGCACAATTAACATGAACGATCAGGCCTATCGCTGGACAGAGAAAAATATAATTGCCCAGCAGTGACAAAAACTGAGAAAATTAAGAACATTTTTCATTATGGTAAAGAACTAAATCCAAGTAAAGATTGACACTGGAGAGGGGAAATTAGAGAGGTACAAAAGATAAATAAATTTACTAAAACTTACCATAAACTGGCGGATTGGCAATGATTGCATCTGCTTTGAAAGGAATGCCAGAATCAATGTCAGGTTCTTTACATGCAGGAAGCAAAGAGTATATTATGTCCTTTATTTGGTTTCGCTGAGTTGGTATCTCTGAAGGCCCGGATGGCAAGAATCCTTTATTTTTAACCATATCTGCACCCAAAGAAAAAAAACTTTCAATTGGTTGATGAAACCTGTACAGCAATTTCATTAGGGGGCTAACTCGGAACTCGCATAGTGTAAAATCGCGCCCTTTTTCCGGTATCAATTATCTCCACAAAGTACTTTCATTTCAGATCATGTCATGAATTATCATATCTCAAAGTGAGAACGGCAAACTAAGAACTAAGGGGAATTCCTTAAAATCACAGAAAGCATAAGAGACCTGCCAAGCAAGAGAAATGAAGAACCTCTACATCTTGATTTGAAAATGAGAAACTTATTGGCATGTTAGCCATTAGATTTCATAACCACATAGGCAAACTCTAATATAGCTTTTAAAGAAAATAACATTTATGCCTGGGAGAAATATACATGGATAGCACTACTGTTTCTAATTGAGCATATCCTAAACGACATTGAGCACACGGAAGAAAACATTTTGTTCAAGTAAGAATTATGACATGTTATTGACTCTTGGATAAATTGGGGCAGAAAACCAAATGATCCTCATATTCATATCCCTAGATATTAATGCTCCATATCCGCCCACCAATGCCCTTCAATCACATATAAGACTCAGCAGCACAACATAAATAAAAAGGGTAAAGACGATCATTGCAAAATGCATGTGAGATTTTTCACTTTGTTGGTACATACATTCGGCAAGAATTTTGGGATCTCCGCCAATAGGATAGAACTCCAACCCTGCAGTCAACACAAACTCCTTGAAATTTGAATGAGTTGCCAATCTAACACGGTGGCCATAATCCTGCATTCAAACACCCTCACGGACTAAGAAACATACGAGATAAGACTTCAAAATTTCATACCAACATATACTTCAAATGTATTTGAATTGTTCTTTCACTAACCAGAAGAAAAAGGTAGTAAGCATAAAAAGGCATTGCGAAAAAGTCAATTATCTTTTGATAAAAGAAAAGGGCATGAGAAAAGGTACAGCCAATGCAATAAGGAAACAAAGACTTGGATTCTCGTCAGTCAATCCAATTCCAAAATTGCTACCAAAAGATAAAGGCTGGTATTGACTGGTCCTTGGAAGTAATCAGACATTTGAATTCGCGGTCCGTGATTCTATATGGGAGAGAATTAAAGATGGAGAGAAACAATCCAATGAGCTACTAAACTTTATTGTCTTTCGCATGCAAGAAATTTTGGGAGCAAGTATTCAACCTTCCCACAAACTACTTTTATATTCTTTAGCTACTAGCATTTTTATGATTCCGACCCAACGATCTGGTGAGGGACAGAACTACAGAAGAAATATCCTGTTGCTTCTTCAACAATTTCTGATCTCTAGGGGACCTTTTAGTAGGATTAGAACACAGATGAAGTTCTGACTTCTGACCATTTGTCAGAACAAAAAAGAAAGTAAGGTGTAAGATTCCCAAGAAACTCTTCGATTCCTCTGGGTCTATCTCTGTTTAATGCATTTCAAGAAAGTAAGGATCCTACAAGTCTTGATCTAAAAGAAAGAAGATGCAATAATTTATCATGTCACACAAGTAAAGAACTAAGTACCAGATCACGGAAAACGAGTTTGGACAGAAGACAAAAAAACTCATAAGTTGAGTCTTTAACCTTTCCTTATGATGCAAACTTTATGTTATTGCAGCCAACATGCAATCAGAACTCGCAAATTAGATTACATCAAAGAGAGCCATCAAAGGCGAGAAACTAAGCGTTTGGACCTCGGACTATGATGTGTCGTCCAAAATCAGGTCAAGGGTATAAGTTTTTTCTCCTTGGGCTAAGCAGCTCGATGAAGAACCTATTAGTGAAATACCCAAATGAAAGGAAGTATACAAAAGTTCATTAAAAAAGAAAGATTCTCAACCTGCAATCTTTTTCCAATTGCAATAAATGGCTGCACGTCACCCCGTGTTCCAACTATAAGAATAACTATCTGCAGCGGAGGAATATACTGAAGGTCCGTCGAATCAATAGTTTCGTCATCAGCTTCATTATAAACAGTACAGGATCCCACCCCAAAAGCCTGGGGTTCAACATCTCCTGGAACTTCAAATTCTACAGTTCCATCATCTTTCACAGTAGCTATTCTGTTCAACAGTTTCAGCTAGCAAATGGAAAATGGAAAACAATATGAGACCGCAAGGTTTACAGTAACAAGACCAAAAAATCAAACATGAAACAAAAGGGAGAAAAGGTTTCCAGACCGTACACAAGGATTCTACCATGAAACAACTCAACAAGACGCAAACTGTAGGATGCAAACTGTATGTCCTTGCTCAATTTAGGCGCTCATCACTTGCTTGAAGTGAAAATAAGGCAACTCACAGAAAAAGTACATAAAAGTCTTTTACTCATGCTTGTTTTGCATCTAGAAACTTGTACATATTCAAAGATCACTATTTAATTCAACACAGAAAAACCGACTCCATTCTTATAGTCCCAAAACAGTATACCGACACATGTGACAAAATGTTTCACACTCTTCTATGCCTAACATAGTACATGATTGGCCTAGGCTTTTATAAATTTGTATGTTCCCATATTTACTCTCAAAATCTGGTATAAAATCTACCCACCCAAGGAAGATTATAAACCAAGAAGTTTAACATTCTCTCCGAATATAACAGAGCCAAAAGCGGTCAGCTATCTTAACAAATTTTTTTCTTTTTTGATAAGTCGGTTTTCTCATCAATCTTGCACTAAAAAAGATTACTAATTTGACAGTTCCACTTTCATCTATTTAATTGGTTGACTATGGTTAGCGGTAATGAATCTAGATTAGGTTGCTAGTTAAAGAAAAAGGAGAAGAGGGACAACAAGACTCAACATTTCTATGGTTTGACTAAAAGTTTGCAACTAGGGCCGCTCTTCAAGTGTACCTACTTCAAGCAACATGAAAAGGTTAGGTTACACGACATCTCCAGACTCTCTTTATTAATAAAATTTAGAGTTGAATAGTCTAGCCTCCTATTTGTGAACTGATCAACCCTCCATATTCAATCCAATAGATGATCCAGACAAGGAACGAAAAAACAACTTATTCTTCGATATAATTCAGTGAACTGAGCGGAATATGTGAAGTTCGAACACCATATTTAGTTGATTGAATTTAGTAACTCGTGCCACTTAGTCACACAAACAGAAATGACAATCCTGGCAACGAGTGACATGTAGAAGCTGTGGGATAACAAAAGAAGAAATCTATAGTGGACCTTCTGGTTAATTATACCTTTTGTTGGACCGGAATTCTATTATCAAAAATTTGTGCTGCCTCTTCAGCGAGTATGGTATTATTTCTATGCCTCTCACTTTTCGATCTTTCCAACGTAGGCTGACTGTCAAGTGGCTCTGCTATGTCAGAACTCAACACCTCCAACGGCAAAGTATTTACTCTAGCAACATTCTTTCCAGCGGTCCCTGCAGTTTCAAAACCAAGAAGTTATAGGTGGGGTTTGGAAAGTATCATTTCCATTCAATAATGATAGACTTTGATGTGGTTATTGCAGAGAGACTACTGCAAAAGTAGATTGGCCTTTTCAATGGAAATTCCAACTGGTAGAAAATAGGAGCGTTTAAAAAAACCTCCTAATTCTTTTGAGTTGAGTTGAACCTCACTGCACAATGCCACCATCCAAATTGAGTGTTACAGTACTTAAATGAATTCCAAGTTATGCTCAACAGCCACGACACGAGATAATAATTCCCCAATGACCAATTTAGTTGTTCAAAACTTATAGAGAATGAAAGAAACCAAAACTCTAATAGATCCATTATCCACTATGTTCCATTCTTCAGATGCTATATGGACCTTTGGAAATGTGTGAAGTACCCGTCAGACACTCGACACTAAGGTTATGTAGGCCTGTAGGGACATTTAACTAATAAATATATTCAGTATTTAGAAAAATGCATAGAACTCTCGTACCATACATAAAATGGTCTGTGACACCTTGTAAAGACCACTTATCTAGAGAAACAAACCAAATATTCCAAGAAAAGTTACTCTTGTATCATACCTAAGACCAAGTAATACAGCATTCCTCCACTAAAACTAAGAAAAGCAAAAGAGAGTAAACCTCAACAATTAGGAACCCTACCTTTCCTATTCACCACTTGTAAATCTTCAAGTAATCAAGTGGTAGTCATGGGGTTGTGACCAGTGACCACAACTGAATGGAATTTCTTACCATCTGACCATCAACCATTGAAAAAAGTGGAAGAAAATGGACTAAAAAGTAAATTGACAGCTAATCTCGTAAACACTTCTAACTTTGAATCCGGTGGAAACTTCTAGTAACAGGCTAAATTCAGAGTCCGATGAGAAAATTCCCATAGTCACATAATCCTTCAGCAGGCCTTCGCTCCCGCTCTCAACCATCGCTCTCGAATTTTAGTACTTTTGGATATTTTTAAAAGACGCTCGCACTGTGTGACTAAGAAATTCCTCTCTACACGATTCCTCGTCATGCAAACACAACTCAATTGAAACCTAGCAGAATAACGGCGGAATCCACTCACCTAAAGACTTACTGCCGCCATTAGACAGTGTACCACCATCGCCGGCCAATTCACGACCACTAGTGCTACTTTCCCCAGCAGTAACTTCTACTTCGCACTTGACCGAAACTTCACCGGAACTCGCCCGAGAACTCCCGTGATTGTTCTCGTGCTCCGCCATACGCGGCGGAGGCGGCACCGACTCCGTCGCAGGGAATTGCTGTTGCTGTTTCACGATCCGGATCGGCAGAAACTTCCAGAACTACGGTTGTGGGAGTGAATACAGGAATCTAGTAAATGATCTGTAGCGTCGGAATTGGTCTGTGGAGAAAATCAGGGGAAAAAGGTTTGGAGAGAGAGAGAGAGAGAGAGAGAGAGAGAGAGAGAGAATCGGCACGTTCGGAGGAGTGGGGGCGGAGGGGGTGTCAGATTGTGCTCGAACACGAAAAAAACTTACAGTGGACAGAGAGGACCGACGTGTCTCCAGGAGGGGCACTGTGGTAAAATTAAGAGAGTAAATTCTAAGGTGCAAAACCCCAAGTTTCCAAAACCATCATTTGTGGACCCCCACATCACTCTTACGGTAGTAATCTGAACCGTACATCTCGTAGAGAGTAATATATTCACGTCGAAAATCAGCTTCATCAGGTATCAATAGGTGTATAAAAAAGTTAAACTTTGATTCATAAAATGGACAGTTTGATTCTGTCAATAACTTTGGTTCATAAAATGGACAGTTTGATTCCATCGGATATTCGATTAAGTTGAAATTTTTTTGCATATATATACTACTCTGTGGGTACTACAAAATGATATTCTAGATTATCAAAATAAACTTCATGGAACCCATCAATGGTTGTGGAAACCCTAAAAGAATTTAATCTCAAATTAATAAGATCTCTTTGACAGTTTGATTCTATAATAACTTTGGTTCATAAAATGGACAGTTCATTCCATCGGATATTCGATTAAGTTTTTTTTGCTATATATCTTCTTTCTGTGGGTCCATTGGAAAAATATTGATTTGTTAACGGTTAAATATTGTTATTTTTCTTCACGGAATAGATGACAGTTCAGTCCCTGAAAAAGATTTGGATGGTCTTTTTTTTTTTCGATAATGAGATACAAATTTCATTATTAAGCAACCTGGAGTAATACAAGGAGTCTACTAGGGATTGGATGATTTTGTTCAACTCTTTTCCGATTAATTTTGGAATAATTTGTTCATTTTCATGAGTTGAATCATTTTGGTTGTCAATTTGTGACGGGTTGGTGGGGACAAGGTGCAACCGTTTTCAATTCTCAAATTAAAATTCAAATAATCTGGTGTAACCGTTTGTGAATAATGATTGATCAAATCCAAGGGCTCGAGTTGGATTTGATCCGAACCGAAAATATCTTGAACTTGAACCTAAACTATCCCCCAATCCGGTTGCTGGCTTCATGATTCGAACATGATTACATAAGCGATATATAGAGGGTTTTCACCAGCTAAATTGTTACTACTAGCTAGTAACAATTTCTTGCACAATGAGAAAACTGTTAGACTATCGTGCATTGAATCTAATGTTTGTCAACGGAAATTTAAAATTAATGTCTGCATATCAGTCTTATTATCCTCATTTCTTATGTGTGGTAGATCTTCTTTTAAAAAAAAATAATAAAAATAAAAATAAAAATAAATTTGGAATATCAAGACGAACCTTAGTCCACAAAAAACTAAACATAACCATCCAATCCCTTAGAGAGATCTCATTGCTTCCTTTTTCTTTTTTTTTGGGTATAAGTTTGTCTTGAGTTGTTTTACGAAATTGGACCACGTTTTTTGGACTTGACGTACGTCACAATTTTAATTTAATAGTTTAGGTCGTTCATTTCATAGAATATCACTTAATTTTAATGTTTCATAACATTTATTTTATTCATGCAAAGGGTAGGCTGACACGTCAACTGCATTCAAAAGATTTCATCAAATATATGACCCCATTTATTAAATTATATTCGTAGTCTATTTCTTCCATGTGATGAAACTATATGGCCATGATTATCAAGCCACACTATTTTTTTGTTAAGTGATTCACGTAGCGAGAATTACAAAATGATTCTTAATTCAATTAACAGATTCATCAAGTAAATTATTAAAGAGGGTGTTTGACGCTTCATTATATATATATTTTTTTCCCCTGATGGCCATTTAGTTCACCATCTAATGTCCATCAAAATAAATATCACAAAAAAAGGTCCACAATTTTATTTTATTTTTTTGACTTTAATGAAACTATAATAAAGATTATAATGGGAATGGAATCCTACTCCCACCCCCACACCCCTTTATTTATTCCCTTAAAACAAATGTACTTAAATCCATCAATGGTTTAAAATGAGAGATTGGGAAGCTTGTTTAATAAAAAAAAGGAGGGCAAAAATGTTCGACAAGGAAATGAGGAATCTGGAACTTTAATTAGGTGAGTTGTCACCTAAGATGCAAATATTGAGGATACAGTTCATTAATGCCAGTGTAGGAATAAAGTTAAGGCTTTAATTCAATCTAAGCAATTAGAAAATAAAAAATAAAAAATAAAAATAGGTAAGGGAATATACACAAATTATCCAATCAAGGATCCCGGATGGGAGGTTTTTTGGTGTTTTGATGCTTTTAAAAATTGTTTTTGGGAAATCCGAGCCGTCCAATGTGTTCAAAAGGTGTTTTCCAAGGTCCACGCGGGAAATCTTCAAAAAAAAATACCGGGAAGGGCTTGATCCAAGCATTTTTTTGCAAAAACTGTACATTTACGGTTTTGCGGAAAAATGCTTGGATCAAGCCCTTTCCGGTATTTGTTTTTGAAGATTTCTCGCGTGGACCTTGGAAAACACCTTTTGAACACATTGGACGGTTTGGATCGTCAAAAAATATCGGGAAGGTGGAGTCCCGGATTCGGGACTCCCGGATTAGATAGTGACTGAGGGAATATATATGTAATCCTGGTAAATACAGTTCACCATGAAACCCATTAGATTTTCCTGGTTAATTCCATATTGTTAGGCGTTTGATTGAATTATAGTTGTGTTGATTTAGAATTTTGATTTCGAGTATTGGATCAATAATTGAATATTTCGATTAAAGATTTACCGATATTCATTTGAATTGATCTATCTGTAAAAGTCCTATAAATTAAACAAATTATATTAGCCAAATAGAATTCGCTGTCGATTCTGGTCGAACAAAGTAGCAACTTTAAAAATGACAATGACACGTAGCTTGATAACAGTACCGAGTCCCTTATTTGGTCTCACAAATTGACACAATGTCACAAACAACTTTGTGTTGGTTTTGTTTACACGTTTAGTTGTACAAAGTTACTTGTACTATGAAGGAAGATGGTAGCGTAAAGCTTCCTCGAATGAAAGTCTCTGTCAAAAGCAAAATTAAACTAGGTTAGGAATGGAGCACAGCAGTTAATTTCTTAATCTGTTTTAGTAAACAAATAAGTTAGTAGATAGTGATTGAAGCACTTATTACTTTACCCTACTCACTAGGGGTGTCCACGGATCGGATCCGATCCGATCCGCTCAGAGCGGATTATGGTTTTTAAGATCCTGAACCGAACCGAACATTCATTCGGTTACGGATCGGTTCGGGTTGGGTTGGGTTGGGTCGGGCCGGGCCGGGCGGATTTGACAGATTAAATAAGGATTATTGAGCGGATCGAGCGGATCCGATCCGATCCGGATCCGGAACTGCTAGATTAGAAATTCTCGATCCGGAACCGAACCGAACATTCACGGATGGATCAACGGATGGTTCGGATTGGTCGGATTGGCGGATCGGATGATCCGCTGGACAGCCCTACTACTCACAACGTACCCAACAAACTCATAATGAATGTCAAATTCTCATTTTATAGGATTTGAACCCACAACCTTACTCGACAGCCGGCCTCTCTGTGGTAATTGGCTCAAACGAGGGTGCTTCCAAACACTATATTTTGGTGTATAGGAGCAGGACTTTAGCAGTTGTAGCTAGCTTCATGGTCCAGAAACAAGAGCATTGAAGATGTCTTGGGATGTAGACACCTTATCACAAAGCCGTTTGGTGAATTTCGTTTATATGGAGTGTTGATCTTCATTTTATGTATGTGTGGCATCACCGTGGATTGAGAGTTGTGAGAGAGAACCAGAAAGGGAGTTGAGTAGTTCGCCCTATACACCGGCAGGCCAAGTTTAAGTTGAGTTTATATTAGATAATAACTAGATTTGTGCATTTTCAAACCTGACCCAATTATAATCAGGCTTCATTTAATATGCCCAAACCAACCCAAATAAAATTTTAATTTCCCAAACCCATTTATTTTTCTAAAGCGTGTAGTATCACAAACATAAATTAATCAACCATAACGATCACAATTACAATTCACAACTCTAATAATATACTTTAAGTTCTAAATTCTTACAAAAATATTTATTAAAAAAAAAAAAAAAAAGACCTATAAATTAGAGTGCAATTAAAGTACTCAAAAATATTACACTCTCCAACATCCATCAATCTCCATATATAATAGTGTTAAAATAAATAAATTTCACATGATATCAAATAAAAGTCCATCCAAACACATCCATACAAGCCAACAACATTAACAAAATCAAAGGAACGAGGTAAACCAAGACCCAAGTAAACAATCGACCAAGACCAATAAAAAACCCAATCTCGACTTTCTTAACAACCGCACAATCGTGTATAGATCATATACTTGGGCCATACGTTACTACATGCATGGGTGATAGTTAGCCCAATTGGCATGGATCTTACACCGTTGTGTAATCAAACGAGCCTAAGGGTATATATCGCGTAACGCCCAATTGTGCATGTCCCAAACGAGCCTAAAGCTAATATTTGATTGTGTGTCCCCAAAGCTTTTGTTTTGATAAAAAGTTAGTTGACTTATTTTTTCGTCTTTATTTGATTTTTTTTCGTGTTTTTTAGTTTTGCATCAACTTTTTTGTGTATTATTGGTTCGTCTCGGCGAGAGGAATAAAAAAAGTAAAAAATTATGATTGAATCATAAATTTTTTTGAATAAAAAATAAGCCAAAAAGACACCTTTATCCACTTTTTTCGATCTTATTCAAAAAATTGAGAGTTCTAGTCATAATATTTTACCTTTTTGGATTCCTCTCGCCGAGACGGACCAATAATACTCAAAAAGTCGATGCAAAACTAACAAACACAAAAAAAAAATCAAATAAAGAAAAAAAAAAATTAAGTTAGCTTTTTAGGCCAAACTTCACCTTAATACTATGGCTTCCGAACGAGGCCAAAACCAGCCCATCTCATTTTGGTTGGACACAAGTATCGTGTTCGTGGCAGGATTGTGCCGTACGTGTTTTCCCACAAGTTACTTATGGCCAATCTGTTTTTGGCTTGCTCGATGTTGGCGTTTTTCTATGGTTGTGGTTTCGTTTAGATGTATTTCGCTAGTTTTAGTTTTTTTGCTTTTGGTTTATGTTTTTGTTTATCTGTAATTGTGTTCTACTCTATAGGTCTGAAGCTAGGTAGTGACAATTGAAGCTTCGTTTAGGTCTTCGCTCGTCGCCTGCGCTTTTTCTTATGTATTGGGGATAACACTTTTAATAAAATTTTCTCTCTATTAGAGTTAATTTTGCTTTTATCCCCTAAACTATGCAAGTTTTTTCTATGCAGTCCCTAAACTAAAAATTGCTCCTATTTCGTCCTTAAACTATTCGATTTCTTCCCATTTGGTTCAATTGCTAACATTCAGTCTCATTTTGGACGGAAAAGAAATCACATGATCACCACAGGGGATTATAACTCGTATGAAAGGGGCAAAAATGCCACCTCCCTTTCTTCTCTCTCTTCCTCTGTATTCTCTCTCTCCTCTCTCAATCTCCCCTCACCCCCGTTCCACACCACCACCGACGCAGCCCCCGCCATCGACCAACTCTGGCCATCGAAGTCAAAATCTTGATCCAAAAGCTTCAATGTCGAACCAGATTTTGAATTTACGTATTTCTTGGGTTCCAAGAGCTGCCAAAAATTCCCCCCATGACTCTTCGTCGGTCTACACGGTTTCGCGAGCCTCCAAGAATTCCTTTGGATGGCGATTTCATTGGACCTAGGCATAAGTTGAGCCCGATGATGGGTGATTCTTCAACTCCTTCATCCACTAGAGATCAAAACAGGAAGAAACTTAAGGAGAAACTCAAGATGTTAAAGGCTTCAAGAGTTTAGTTCTTGAGGCTCACATGACATTCTTATGTTTTGGTGTTTTTGTTTTATTTCGTTGTAGTGTGCTTTGAGCTTTGTTGGATATCTTTTTGTTGTGGTTAGGCTTTTGTTTTTCTCTTTCTTTTTTTTTTCCTCCTGGGGTATGCCCCTCGTAGGCTGTATATTCGGTTAACCTCTTTTCTATTTCAAGCCAATTTACCAAAAAACAAAAAAAGAGCTGCCAAAGAAGCCTATTGGATTGCTTGCTCTGTTTTTCCTATCTGTATTTTTTTTTTTTTTTGGATCGGCCCTCTGTTTTTGTATAGGTTAACCTATGATGGGCTTTTGATCATCCTGTTAGGCTTAAAGCCATTTTGTATCAGCATTGTCCTTTGCTTTCTTAATGTTTGTGAGATTTGACCATTAAAAAAAAGGTTTGATCGAGTAAACGAACCCCTAAATCTCAACCTTCGTTGGAATTGGCCTGTGAAAAAAAAAGCAAAAAAAAGTATAATCGAAATCAGTTTGTTTGTTGTTTTTATCTCCTTTCATCTTCCAAAATCTGGGCACTTGGGCCCATGAATTGGTTCTAGGAGCTTCTGCGATGTGGGCTAACCATTTTACCCCTTTCATTTGGAATTTTATCAAAAAAGAACACCACGTGTTGTCTTTTCCGTCCAAAATGAGATGGAATGTTAGCAATAGGACCACATGGGCAGAAATACAATACTTTAGGACGAAATAGGAGCAATTTTTAGTTTAGGGACTACACAGAATAAATTTGCATAGTTTAGGGGATAAAAGCAAAATTAACTCTCTCTATTATCCCCCCCAAAAAAAAAATCGTATATAAAAATATATAAAATTATTGGTGCTGAAAGTGTGATGAATGCTTAAGCTGTCACCATGGGTAGAGGGACTAAGGAACAAGAGGGGTTACGTGACTCCTCTCACTTTAATTTTCACAAAAAAAATTAATTGTTTGGAGTTAATTTTCAAATGAGTTAAACATGGATTTTTTTTTATAGTTTAAAGCTAATTTCATAGACTCGGTTCTTCATAATTTAACAGGGTGTTCAAGAATTACTATAATTGTACTAGTTCTATTAAAATAACATCTACACAAAATTTACTATATTAGTGTTATTTACAACGATCAAAAAACATAAACGGTCCGGCTAATGGGTGCCATATGGCACTGGTTAAGAGCGATTAAACTATACTATTACTCTGTGGTTTGAGTTCTCGGGCCACACAAAGTTACAAGCTGGATATTGAAGTCTGACACGTAAATCATCATTACCTTCTTCAACTTTTCAAAAATTTCCACTTCAACCCATATGTTACTAGGAGTTTTCTTTTCTTTACATTTCTACGGAGTAATTCTTACGGAGATGAATTTAGGTGCCGAAAGAGTACCACCACGTAGGAGTGGGTATTGGGTCATGTCATATTCTTTTTAAGCTCGTGTCATATCCTTTTAGCCATAATTTTTTGCGCCCTCTATTCCTATTTTTTGGTTCCAAATAGCACTTTTATTGTCCTAAAAAATGTCAATTGAAAAGTAAGGGGAAAAAGTGATGACTTTACTCTTTTACCCTTACTTTTCATTAGTAAATACATGCAATGATAATGTTTTGAAGGGTAAAATAAGAAAATAAAAAAATATGATAATTAAAAGATTCAAGAAAATTACTCCGTCCGTCCCTTTTTTAATGTTGACATTTTCATTTTGAGATGTCTCTTAATAAGTGTGTGTTTTGAAAAGTTAATGAGTAAAAGTGGATGATAATTTTGGAAAGCAGAGGTAATAGTTAATGTGAATAGTGTAAAGTGGTGGTCAAAGTTGATGTGAAAAATGTAATGATGATGTTTTTTTTAATAAATTGGATTTACAAAGCAACACTTAAAAGGGGACGGAGGGAGGCCTAGTTTCTCAAAAGATTTTATCAAAATTTGATAAAATCACCCCTTGATTTTATCAAATGAGGAGTAGGGTTGCAAAAAAAGCTGAGATTTTATCAACCCTCATCCAAATTTGATAAAATCAAGGGTGATTTAACAAGAACCTTAGCCTTAGGTTAAAATGCACGGGAAAATTGTATAGAGTAAAAAGTAGGTTTAAACATCATAGAATGGAAAAAGGAAAAGTTACTGGAATTTTTGGACAAAAAGGTGAAAAGTAAAAGGGATGTATATGTAATATTGAAAAATTTGGAGGTGTTATTGGTAGTTTTTAGGGCTGTCCAGCTGATCCGCCAATCCGAACCATCCGTTGATCCATCCGTGAATGTTCGGTTCGGTTCGGTTCCGGATCGAGAATTTCTTATCTTGCGGTTCCGGATCCGGATCGGATCCGCTCAATCCGCTCAATAATCCTTCTTTAATCTGTCAAATCCGTCCGATCCGATCCGTGAATGTTCGATTCGGTTCCGGATCTTAAAAACCATAATCTGCTCTGAGCGGATCGGATCGGATCGATCCGTATCCGATCTGTCCGGATCCGATCCGTGGACACCCCCAACAGTTAGGGCAACAATCTGGTCGGTTAGGCCGTCAATCGCGTCCGACACATGTTGTTCTAATTGCTGGAATCGCGCCTCTATTCGTGCTTCTTGTGCAGCTTTACTTCGTTCATATACATCTTCATCAACAACGTACATAACGACCATAACGAACTCCTTGTTGCGCCATGATCCGGAATCGAGCGCAGGCTCTGATACCAACTGATGCAGGGAAGGCGTGTTGAAATAAGAACGCGCAACAAGGACAATCACGAATTTTGTCTGAACTAGAGGTACTCCCTCCTTGAACAAACGATTAGAGAAAAACTCTCTGATGCAGCGAGGCGTGTTGAAATAAAAACATGCAACAAGGACAATCACGAATTTTGTCTGAACTAGAGGTATACTCCCTCCTTGAACAAACGATTAGAGAAAAACTCTCAATTTTCATTAATCAATAAACAACTCAATTCTGCCATTAGGCTTACAATGATACTTATAGGGCCAAAGTAACCCTAATCCAACTAGGAATGAAATAACAAATCCTAATCCAACTAAGAATCAAATAACATACTCTAATCCAACTAGGAATAAAAAATACTCTAGAACACTTATTTCTAAAATTGCAAACTTCCTAATAAAATTATTACTCTAAAAATAAGGAAAACTTAAAACACTATTTGTAAGTAATATAAATTTCCAATCTGCATCAACACCCCTAGTAGTTTTATAGTTTAACATTACTCTCTTCTGGTCAGTTACTGCAAAAGGACTGTTTGAGTGACATTTGTTTGCGCTTGTTAGCATTAAACACGAAGTACATAAAATTTTACCATTGTTCTCTACGAATTTTATATTTTGAGCCAAACAAAATTAAATCATCGCATAAATTCACTAATAGTCTATCAGGGGAAGTTGTAGAGAATAGGTTGGCACAATTTTTTAGTAGAGATATGTTTTTTTTTTTTTTTTTGTTGAGATATTGAACAACTGTCATTCAGAGAAAAGTTACATGACGATATCAATACCACTATATCCCTTTTTTCCCCCTATATTTTTAAGAATTTCTATCATTATGAGTGCATGGATATTTTAAACTAATGTATTAAGCGTCCAATTATGAAATACTTGTATTGATGGGTGTTTATTATACCAGTGAGTTTCACCCTAACGGATCCCTATTTTTGCTTCCATGTGGATTTTTCATTTCCAGACCGAATTTCGATGATCCAAGTCGTTCAATGTGTTTAAAACATGTTTTTAAGGTTCCTCGCGACGATTCATAAAAAAAATATAAAATAAAAAAAAATGAAAGAGTTTGATCCAAGCAGTTTTTGATAAAAAAAAAATGTATATTTACAGTTTTATCAAAAATTACTAGGATCAAGCACTTCTGGGTTTTTTTTTTTTTTTAGGAATCTTCGTGTGTACCTTTAAAAACATGTTTTAAACACATTAAACGGTTCAAATTGTCGAAATTCAATCCGAAAACGTGAAGTCCGCATGGAAGGCAAGATGGGGATCCCTTAGGCGAATTGATTACTATTGTAATAATACTAGTAAACTTCAAAAATGTATATTTAGGGTGTACTTTTAGCCACCAGTTGGCGGGAAGAGGGATAAAATTTTGTAATTGGATAGTTCAAATTGGATTGAATTGTTGGCTGATTTGTTAGACTTGATGTTCAATTATTTTTGGACTAGTGTTTAACTACTTTTGGTTCAAATGTTTAACTAATTTTGAAGTGAGTGTCCAATAAAAGGCTAACTTGAAAATACTACGTGTATTTTAAAACAAATTTTTTTGTTGGGGTGTTCGAGTGACCACCTAGGGAAGCCGTGGAGCCGCCCCGGAGAGGCTGAGACCACAGAAAGATGTCTTCGAAGGTGATGATTGCAAACATAGATACAGATGACCGAACTCCTCTCCTCGTTGTCACCTTTGATTTCTGACAGAGACTCCGCCGAAGATATGTTGTGTTTGTTTTGGGTTCTGGGTTTTGATTTTTGGTAATGATTGGAAGGAAAAATATGGATAATAATTAAAAATAGGGATTAATGATTAGAGAGAGAGCGAGAGAGAAAAATGAGAATAATATTTGAAAATAAGGGTATGATTAAATAATAATTGAGAAAACCGGGTCTTGAAACCCAAAACGAACAAGGCATCGTCCCTTCATCATTGTTCAAGGAGCCAGATGGATCAACACATAATTTAAAGCTTTGTGAATAAAGACAAAATAATCCAAAAAACCACAATTTTGGATTATTTTTTGTCTTTATTCACAAAACTTTAAGTTTGGTTAATAATTTTATACTTTTTAGATTCCTCTCGTCGAGACAAACCAAGAAGCCACAAAAAATCAACGTAAAACTAAAAAAAAAAATTTGAATAAGGACCAAAAAAAAAAAAAAAAAACTGGTTTTTTTCCCAAAGGACTCCTAGTCCTAGGTAGTTTAAGGCTAGATTTGCATTGTGGCGATCCCTTGGTTTTTCTATGAAGCCTATCATAGACCCGCTAATTATTCGCTAGATTTTGCGAATGAAATTCCTTGGGCATGCGTGGTGGTATGTTACCGGATGATCATATACCACTGGTGCATGCGGACATACTACTACCTTTGTAATATCTACAAAATTTTTATGGTGTTAAATAAGCTAAAAAAAAAAAACAAATAATTTTTTTGATTAATTTCTAATATGTGCAACCACTATGAATCTATGATATGGGAATTGGAGCCCATAACCATGGTCTTTTGTGTCCATGTCAAATATGGTGGCAGGGTGGGGTAGTTCAATTTTGAAGTAGTAATTTGTTGATTTTTAAGGTAGTTACTGATTGGAAAATAATTCCAAAAACACGAAAAATATAAGGAAGCATGGTACTTACCACCAATTTTGATTATTAACACTTGCTTGAATCACTAGTTTGGCCGCCTACCTCTCACTTGCTTGAATCATTTTTTAATTTGTCATTAAGATTAAGACGTATGAATCTTGAATTTTTTTAGCTCAAAAAGTAATAGACGAGTGGACCGGAAAGAAATGCAAACTTGTGGAAAAGTATAAATACAAGTATTACTTTTACTTTCTTTCGGGTCTTGCTATTGTGAGTTCACTGGACACACAATAAGTACAGGAAAAAAAAAACGCACTCGAATGCACGTTTTATATTTTTCAAGACATTTACACCTACTTTTATACATTTTTCATACATTTCAACACATTTTTTAAACCTTAACATAGGCCGATTAGGCTTAGTTTATCATTTTCCTTTTTTCACAAAATTTACAGTCCTATAATGTTCTTCAATTTCCATTTCTTTGCTCCATGTGTAACAACCACCAAACAACAAAAGAGAACCAACAAAAGGAATAAAAACAAGAGGACAACATAAAGACATGAAACAAAACATATTTTATTTAATTATGTTAAAGTCAAGGTCAAATATGGATTTTTCTTGATATTTTTAAGGTGGACGAGATGAACATGAACAGATATCTCTCAGATTTTTTTTTGATTTGATAAAACCATCTCAATCAATGGGCCAACAAATCTGTGACCACAGGCCCCTTGTCCAAGACTAGGGCCCTCAGGCCCATATCTGCGTATCGCATCCTTTCATCGGTCTATTTTCCTCTGCACTTTTCGAACCCTCTTCGCAAGTTCGAAGCTCGAACCATGCAAGCCCACGTAGAGGAGAGAGAGATAGAGAGAGAAAAAGTTTCAGGGAAATAGAAAAATACTATAGGAGGAGTAGTTTCAGTTGAAAGGGTGATCCTGGGTTGATGCCGTCTAAATCTCGGCAATGTCGCTTAACGATCACCTAGCGATTTGAATTGTGGGCGTAAGCCACGACCCCTTTCTTTCTTTCTCTCTCACTCATCGTTCCACATCGATCATCGCTCTCAAACCCTCGTCCCACAATCCAATCCAAACTCAAAATTCAATTCCGCATGATACTATACGCATAATTGGAATTGCTTTTTTCACAATATATGACAGCGTGGTTGAGCCAAAAAGAGAGAAGCATATAGCGTAGGAAGCCACAATTGAGGTAAGTTTTGGACCAATCTGTTTGATTCTGTATAATTTTGATATTTTTATGGATGCATTTGAATTGCCAATCACACCCATCTCGGATTAATCTCGAATTATCTGATTACTGTATTAATTTTTGATTGCTGATCGAACATCCCGTGTCTGATCGTATTGTTCTCCCCAGATTGAATATTTCATGAGGGATCGGTTTGGTGGAGAGGATTGGCATTCCGTTGAGGGTTTTGTGGGTGATCGAATCTTTGTTCACAGGCATAGGTACTTCCACTTTTAGTGTATATACAATTCCTTTGATTTGCGTTGGGTTCTGTGCGTGGCAGTAATTGACAAGATTCCATTCTTTAATTGCAAAGTTCTGCAAAAGTTGAAAAAGTAAAAATAAACAAAGGAGAAAAACTACATACTCCTACATTGTTTGGCTTTGAAAGTTGGGGAATTGGAAGTGTTCTTCTGATCCGATTCTGATAGCTTGAATTGGCCTTTTAGGATGGTAGAAAGCATAAGAATCTAAGTGGGCTAGAAAAATAATGGAGATGTAGTAGACTAATATGGGCAGAAGTTGTTGTATTGGTGGACATTGGGTTTGAATGCGATTAGCAACGAAGAGCAAGAGTCTCAAGGCTCAAAGTTGCTGTTCTGATGCAGCTAAATAAGGAGGCACGTGGTCCGTCTCCTAGGTTGATCAATCAAGAACCAACTACTGTCATTTCAAAAGATGGGGTTTTGGCAGAGAAGTACATAAATCACAACATACCAATACAGACCGATGAGCGTTTCTCTGGGCAGTTTCCTCTGGATTGTCTTACTCCAAGAAAAGTGTCTGATATCTCTGACATGCCTCAAAACCATGAGAAGGGAGTTGGATTCAATAAAAATCCCAACAGTAATCTGGGATATGAGGAAATTACCAGGATTCTTGGTTTGCAAAGGATGGATTCCGAATGTGGTTCCGATATAACAGAGTTCGCTTCCACAAAAGGGTCTATTGCAGAAGTCGAGAATGGGGATTATCTTAATAAGCCTAATGGATACCAGAAGGAAAATGACGATTCTGGACATGGACCAAGGAGGGGTACCGGAGAAATGACCTATGACCGAGCTCCTGTTAGACCAAGTGCACCATTGATCAATGGATTTGAATCCACTCAGGTGTCCCAACCTTATGGAGTTGAGGTTTCGGATGGTTCTCAATCTGGCAAGATGAAGGTCCTCTGCAGCTTTGGTGGAAAAATCTTGCCTAGGCCAAGTGATGGGAAACTTAGATATGTTGGGGGAGATACTCGTATCATTTCTATAAGGTATAGTCATCTTTGGGAAGAACTTGTGGGAAAAACTTTGGAAATTTGCAAGCAACCTCACACAATCAAGTACCAGCTTCCTGGTGAAGACCTTGATGCCCTTATATCCGTTTCCTCCAACGAGGATCTTCAAAATATGATGGAGGAATACCAAGGCCTTGAAAAGCTCGGGGGTTCTCAACGGCTAAGGATGTTTTTGATTCCATTGAGTGAGTCTGAAAATTCATTTGCTCCAGATACTAACACTATTCAGAAGAGCAACCCTGATTACGAATATGTTGTTGCAGTGAATGGCATAGTTGACCCTAGCCCATGGAGAAATATTGGGCAGGTTTTGGAAAGTGGCACGAGTCGGTTAAAAACTAGTTTGGGAAACAAGGAAAGCCTTGGTGACACGAAGTCTACTAAGTATGTTTATGAATCCCAAAATCCAGTCCGGTCTCCGACTCAATCTACTCCCTTCTCTCTGTTGTCAGGTCTTCATGGAGATTCAAAAAGTGCTCATACCCAATTTTATAAAGATGACTTATTATCTGGTAGCACTGAAAGCAACAGCTCATTCACGACTGCTCAATTACCACCTGAAAACTCGAGCAGTGATGCGCCAACTTATTACTACACAACTCATGGGGCAGAAATTTCAGTGGACCGTCATCTTCCTGATAAAATTGATAATAATATCAGACAGCCAAGTATGCCAGGTGGAGTGCAGTTTCAAAACCGAATTCCTGGCAGAGAATTTTTGGTTCCTCCTAGCCTTGATGAAAACAGTAGCACTGTTGATGAATACTCTTGTGAGAGGCCAATGCTAAAGGAAAGGGCATTTTATTCTGAAAAGCCAGCCTCACAGTTTGAAAGTGGTCTGTTGTCAGGTTCTAATGATCCTGTTGGTTCTCAGCATGTAATGCCACACGCGTTTTCTGAGCCAAAGCTGCAGGAACATGGAGGGAGGTCTTCTTACTGCTCACAAGAAGGAACGAGTCCATCTTCTCCCTTGAGCTTCGCAAAACCACAATTGTCTCCTCTTGTTTCAGCTGCTTTGCAAGAAAAGCCACTGCAACTGCCTGAGGATATTGATCCTGTCAATCCTCACTTCCAACTCAAGTTGCTAGATGTCGAGCCTACGGTCTCTCACAAAGGAATGGAGTTGCCTAATTGCTCTTTAAGCTCAGAACCGTTGAGCAGGAATGATTATACTCAAGCGGTTGCTGGTGAATCTGATGAAAAGTATCAACCAATGAAAGATGTAAAGACAGAAATGTTCCGAAACCATGTTGATGACAATCCTGTTACTCGGGAAATGTTGAACGGATTTGATGGAAAAGACCCCTTTTTACATGGAGATGGAATGCTTTCTAAGAGCAGGCCACCTGCAATTTCCACTATTAGTAGTAATACTCCATTGCAAGAGTTACAGGTATCTGGGGGCGTGGTTCCTGCATCGTCGGGGATTAATTTGAAACCTTTCGAGAATAAAGTAATGGAACGGCCCCAGAGTATTCAACAGGAGAAGGTCCCAGATGAGCTTATGGCTGAAAGCCATTTAATTGCCAGAGATCAACATCATGTTTCGACTACAGTTACAAATAGTGAAATTGGAATTGGCATACCATGGGGCAACAACTTGGAAGTTTCAGGCCTTTTTCCAGGTTACCAGCAGCACAGGGATGAAAATTCTCTGACTGATCTACTCGATGGTTTCAAAGATGGCCTAGTTTCTCATGAATCCTCAGATCCTTACCCATCTGCAGCTTTTGATAATGCTTCATTGGGTGGAAACTCACATAATTTTCATGAAAAACAGAATACAATCCAGAAACCTGGTTTTAGGAGAGAAGTATCTCTAATTGATGACGATTTCATGAATTACCCGGATCAGAGGGTTGCAAAGTTGGACATTCTGGGATGCCCTAATGACAAGGAAATGCCAGAAAGAGTTTCTCCAAATGTGTGTTACGAGAAAAATATGCTGGATCCCATGTTTTTTGTAGAAGAGGCGGCTGATGGCTTATTTCCGGGAATTGGTACTTCCGGTGCAACCATCCCACATGCAGTGGATGCAACTGGTGGAGCAATTCTATCTTCCGATGTTGCGGAGCATGAGAGTATACTTGAAGAGTCCGACCCCGAGGTAATATTCTCTTCCTAATTTATTTTTCAGTTCTGGTTCTATTAACTTTGTTTCTGCCTGTAGTTTGAGTCCATACGTGGTTCTGTGTAGTATGACAAAGGTGATGATGACGATAAGGGTGGTTCGATTACTGATGCAGTGATCGCTGAATTTGAAGCTGACATTTATGGTTTGCAGGTTTGCACCTGCTATTTCAATTACTTAATTGATGCCTGGTTTCTATGTTTTGGTTTTGTACTCACCCTTGAATGAATAGAAAACAGAGTGAGAGAGAGTACCTTCTCTCACCTAGCTTACCTCAAATTCCTATGGTCTTGTTATCTCATGGCAAAAAATTTCGGTGCCGAGTGGGTACACCACGTGGTGCCGAGCGGCAATCTCGGCCGTCCAAAAGTGGTCCAACACTTTTGGACGGCCAAGATTGTCTCTCGGGCACCACGTAGGATGGTGTCCGCTCAGCACTGAAAAATTTCTCCATCGCATGAGTTACAAACTTTTTGTGTTTTTGGGTTCCGTGTAGAATTGCCTTTATCTTCATAATGGTAGCTTTGCTAAATACAAGAACTAACGTTTTTTTGTTCTTAATTCTTAAGTCTGAACTCCCAGTCATCCCTGGCCCTTTCCCTCGATAATTTATTCAGGCCATTATTATGACTCACATTTCCTTACCCACCCGACCCCGAACCTCACTTCCATGTTCAATCTTACCTATCAATCTGTAGACTTTGAGCAGGCCTTATAAACATGAACTAGTATAAAGATGAGCATAGTTTTTGGTTCCAGTTTCATAAAATATTGGTTCCATTAAATATTTGTATTGGTTAGCTCATTGCTTTATTGGTAATTTAGCTGTCTTGCCTTCAACTTTGGTCCTAAATTTTAGCCACTTAGTACAACTGAACTTCCTTATGCCGCAATCCAGATTATAAAGAATGCTGATCTTGAAGAACTGCGGGAGTTAGGATCTGGTACATACGGAACTGTTTATCATGGGAAATGGCGAGGATCAGATGTTGCTATCAAGAGAATTAAAAGTAGCTGCTTTTCTGGGAGATCATCAGAGCAAGAACGGTTGGTGGGTCCCTGCCCTTTTCTCTTGCAATTGTTTCTTTTGGAGCATTGTTGTTTCTTTCTTTGCTTACAGATTTTTTTCTGTAAAATGGATGATTTTTTTTTCCCTGTATTAGACCAAAGACTTCTGGAGAGAGGCACGCATACTTTCTAATCTTCATCACCCCAATGTGGTTGCTTTTTATGGGGTGGTACCAGATGGGGTTGGGGGAACCTTGGCAACTGTAACTGAATTTATGGCAAATGGCTCACTGAGGAATGTCCTACTTAAGAAGGATAGGTGAGTTAGCCTCCTTTTCGTATTCTTCAGAGTATTTTGTTGTTGATTTAACCGTGGGCTTTGGGGTTTCTATTTGCAGATCACTTGATCGCCGCAGAAAGCTTGTTGTTGCCATGGATGCAGCTTTTGGCATGGAATACTTGCATTTGAAAAATATTGTCCATTTTGATCTGAAATGTGACAATCTACTAGTCAATCTGAGGGATCCACAACGACCCATATGCAAGGTAATCACAAACCAAACATCTTGGCAATCCATGCAAGGGTACAGATAGATGCAACTCTGAGAGCTTCCACTTCCGATTAGGGATGCATATTTCAGTTTAATTTTGTTTTCTATATTGTAATAAACTCAATTAAAGATTGCTTTCTATATGGAATCAGGGTGTTAGCATTGAAAGCATTAACCTAACACTGAACTGTTCAATTTACCAAATGAATTTAACCATCAAGCAATCTGTTATAATCCTTCATCACCAGTGGAAAGAAGTTACAAAACAAGTCCTCAATGCTGAAAGGTAAAAAATGATGAAAATATGTCATTTCTTGGCAAGTCATAGCTACCAAATATCAACAAAAGGACACATGTTATTTTAGGGGAAAATGGACAGTTTCCTTTTTGTTTTGTGTTAGGGATACATGTCTGGGGGGAAACAGTCCCTACATGATTGCGTGGACGTGCTTATTGCGTTTTCAATCGGGAGTGGAACTTATTTTGCCTCCTCCGTCAATGATGGTTTGATATCAGGTTGGAGACTTTGGACTGTCCAGAATAAAGCGCAATACTCTGGTTTCTGGTGGCGTGAGAGGAACCCTTCCTTGGATGGCACCAGAATTGTTGAATGGTAGCAGCAGCCGGGTTTCTGAAAAGGTTACTTTGTGTACCTCTGTTATTTCTATTTCCCTTGGAACTACTAAGCAATTTATGATGTAATGAAAGAATCGGATATATGTTTTGACTTTTTACAGGTTGATGTATTTTCATTCGGCATTACCTTGTGGGAGATCCTTACAGGAGAGGAACCCTACGCAAATATGCATTGTGGGGCAATTATAGGTAAGTCAGTTATTATTTGAAGTCACATCTTTTCTGCATTGTGGGGCAATTATAGGTAAGTCAGTTATTATTTGAAGTCACATCTTTTCTGCGGGAAAAGTTATGAAATGAAACTGTGACACTTGAAAGTCCTGTGTTAAAAACTATTACAATGTACGTAATGTTGCATTAATACCTATTTTATGGATATAGTTTGCTTGAGGATGCTAAGAGAATCAGTATGGTTGATTAAAATATGAACCAAGATTAGAGAATCCCCACTGGAAGATGATATATGTAACAAAGGACAAAAATCGAATGAATCATCCAAAACTTGTGATTGAATTCTGCAATAGGAGCAAATCAACTCCAAAACCTTTAAAAAGTTAACCGGCCCTGTGATCCTATGATATGAAAGAAGACCATTTGTAGGATTTACTCATGAATGATGTTAGCACATTTTACTATTGCACATCATGGAGGTTGTGGTCGTGCATTTTTTCTTTGTAGATGAGTGTTCAGAGAAAAGAGGTACAATATCAAGAAGGGCAGAACCTCCAAATTACAAAAGGAAAAAAGAAAAAAGAGAAAAGAAGGCCAAAGATTAGCAAAGCAGCTGGGAATAAGCCACTTTTCTCCAGGGTAGGGCTTGACTATAAATCTCTCACTCCGTTGAACCCAAATGGATTGCTCCCTAGAACAGATGCCCGAAGGTGCCTAAGCATGACAAAGTGGTTCCAACTAGAAATCTTTCTTATTTGTAAACCACCGTGATTCTTAGGTCTACTGTCTGCAAATGACTCCCCAAGCAACCTTATTAGAATGATAGCCATTCTCAGTTTCCATCCACAAGAAATTTCTGAGTAATTTCTCAATATGGTGAACCAGTGATTTGTGCCGTATGAAATGCATTTAGTCCGGTGAAACTTGAATGATAAATAGGACTGCTTTAGTGATCTGAAGTCTCCCGGTGTAAGATAAAGTTCTGCCATCACTTTTTTGCTTTAGCTAGCAATCACTCGCTGAATACTTTGCTTTAGAATAATAGACTTTAACATATGCAGTTAGGGATAGACATGCGGATTAGAATAGTCGATAGTGTCTTCTGTTTATATTTTACTATACCTGCTATTTTCTGTCCGCATTTCATTATACGTCACGCACATAATGACTTTTTATCCTAATGTTCTGGATACTTGAAACACATGCATTCTGCATATCATCATCTTTACTGAAGCAACAAAACTTGGCGTTTGTTTCAAGTTAATTTCCGTTCTTCTTCCTGAACTATGGATGTAGGGGGAATTTTGAAGGATACTCTTCGACCCCCTATTCCAGAACAGTGTGATCTTGAGTGGAGGAGACTGATGGAGGATTGTTGGTCAGCTGACCCTGAAGCACGGCCATCGTTTACTGAGATTACAAACAGGTTGCGATCTATGTCTTTGACGGTCCAAGGAAAGGGACAAAGTAATCTAGCAAGATAGACGAGGCCTGGCATCTCCGTGTAAATTGCCAGAGTTGTATTTAGTTTTGGCGTTACATAAATAATGTCTTTGTTTCTTCTTGTTCTTCTTATTCTTTTGGTGTGTAATTAGTCTAGCTTTTCCATTTATTGATTCTTTTGGAAATAGAGAAAGGCTCAAGGGCACAGTATTAGGTGATGAACAGTCCATCTACGGGTTTTGCCATCAGATTGCTGTGGATGTTTGTGTATATTTTAACACACAACGTAATGGGAATTTTGTTTGATTTTGTGCTTTCTCTATGAGCTTTTTGTGGCTGTGTTAAGGTGTGAAAAAACACATTAATAAGAAATAAAAGCTCCCACGCGGTATTGCCACATTGTATTTCAGGTACGTTTGGATCTTGCCCAAACAAAAAGCGTTTTTCTCTTTTTCTAAATTATCTTTCCAATTTCGTCGAATTTTTCTGAAGAGACCAAATTCGAAGAATCTTTATTTCGCTTTCTTCTCCCATCATTCCATTTCCATTTGCTCTCACTTCACAGTCTCTAAGATCCGAAACAAAGCAGAATCCTGTATTGTGATGACTGTGGCTTGTTCACAAATGATGGTTTGGTTAAGCTGACCCAACTTTTTAAGGAGAATGACTGGGTCTGGGTAGGTGAATGGACTCACATAAACAAGTCCATAGTTGAAGAACGACTTTAAGTCTGTTTTGCCGCGACTCAAAAGGTGACTATCATTTTGGGACGGAGGGAGTATGTGTTTTGATAGCAACACCATCAAACCCAACGCCCCCAAAAAATAACTGATGGAAAAAATTGACTGGACTTGGGATTATCAAATGTTGAGGTCATTGCCTAATGATAAGTTGGGCTTCTTATTTTGATTAAATGTCAAAGTCAATGGCTCTCCATATGAGTTGCTCATGTGCACAAGATGAGCTAAAAGAGCATCTTAGGTATTATTGCTAACCAAAATGAGTAAAACCACACTGCACCAGACTAGGTAAACCCCTTTGTATTTTTCCTTCAGCTACAGTGCCTTGCCAAAAGTCCCTAGCCACTGTTCACTCTCAATTCATTTTTAAACCAGTTTCTTTTGATTTTTCCCCTCTCCTCCGTCCTTTCTCTTTATTAAACTGTCATTATCATTGTACTATTCTTCAATATTTTACTGATAGAGAGGAAGTTTTAAAGAGTCTAGTGGAGAGTGGAAGCAAAAAATTGGAAGGTAAAAACAAATTTGCACTGTTTACAAGTTAGCTTACCCAGCCATTGGTGCACATGGCCTCCGACAATTCTGTTTAGCACTATTCAATACTGACAATTCTGTTTGGGTCCATATCAGAATGGGCTATTTGGTAAGGGAGATAATCAACTCAAAATTGCTACTATTATTGTAAGATTGGTTAAAACATGTCGAAAGTTATATAGGTCTGTCCTAAGGAAATTTGTTTGAATGTATGGTGAAAACAATTGCCTCGGTTTTTTTGTTAAGAGTAAGAGGAAGGAAGATAAGCGGAGAAAATTAGAGTATAAAACACGATTGATATAGAATATTTTGTCGTACTTTCTAACATGTTTAGTATTGTATTCCACTTAGAAAATGGTTTTTTTGATGTACATTTTCATAAATGTACTCCAAATTTTGTCACAAAGTGTCCGTTAAAAAATATGTCGTGAGTAAGTTAGATAAATTTTAAAGTGAATTTATAAATACATTGATTGTGAAAATCACTATCCATTGCAGGTCCAAACCAGTTTGGGGGATGCGTGGTGGATTTTGAATCACATGGGTTAAGTATTTATTGGGCAAACCACAAGGAGTAAAGTGTAATTACGACTTGTCTCCTGGGCACTTGTCTCCTGGGCAAACCAACGTATTCATTGAGCAAGAATAGCATGTGTTTCCTGCCTAGTGTATTCCCAAAGGCCTTGGATGGTTGGTATGGAAATTCAATCAAAGGGCCTGATCTCTAAGAAGTTGTAAAGTCGGATCTCATTAAAAACAAATGTTTCAAGTTTTAATTATTGGGCTTACTAGAACTGGAGGTTTGTTTGCTGTACATTTTCATTAATGTACTCTAAATTTTGTCTCAAAGGTTGCAGTTAAAAATTATGTTGTGGGTAGGGCTGCAAACGAGCCGAGCTTTGTAGTGTTCGAGCTCGGCTCATTTGCTTCATGAGCCAAAAATTAGAGCTCGACTCGGTCATAAACGAGCTGAGCCCTTAACGAGCCGAGCTAAGACTAATTTACTTAACGAGCTTCTTTAAACAACCCGAGCCTATAAAACGAGTTTAGCTTTTGAGAGTCGAGCTCAGTTCGTTTAATAAACAACCAAAACTCGAGCTCCAGCTCAACTCAATTAGGAGCCGAGCCGAGCCTTAACGAGCCAAGCTGCGAACTGTTCGTGAGCAACTCAGCTCATTTGCAGCCCTAGTTGTGAGTAATTTATATAAATTTTAAATTGAATTTTTAAGTACATTGATTGTGAAAATCACTATCAATTGTACTTTTTTTTTTAACGGAAGAAAATTTCTATTAGCAAAACTGGCCTCGAAAAGAGGCATCCACATTACAGATCTGAACGAGAGGGGGAGGGTGGCTAAACATCCAATCTAGGGAGATTACATCGTTTAAAACTTGGGATGCAACCCAATGTGCTGCCCTATTGCAATCTCTATTAATCCAGGAGAAAGAGCAATTCAGATAAGAAGCAAAAAAACGGATATCATCAACAATGGTACTGCACTCCCATGGAGGAACATTTTCGGTTGAGCAGAGTTGAATCAGCACTTTACTATCGCTTTCAATGATAGCATTGGAAATGTTATACTCCTTCAAAATTGCTCCTGCCAAACGGACAGCTAAAGCTTCTCCTTGTAACACAGAAGAGGCTGCAGTTTTGAGTGCACGACCTCCAGTGATTCTGCCCTTATCATCACGAAGAATTGCAGCAACCGCTACTCTATGAGTACCTGTCTTGGTGGCCACATCGCAGTTTATCTTGAAATGACCCGTTGGTGGGGGAATCCAATTAGAAGGAACTTGATTTGGGGTGCTTGGCTGGCGTTGAAGGCTCTGAACCATTTGATTTGAGTTGAATTCATCCCAAGCGTAAGAGGCTCTTCTAATGGTTTCTCTCGGATCCACTGGAATGTGGTTAAAAACCCAATCATTTCGGGATTTCCAAATATGCCAAGCGAGAAAGATGCATCTAGAGACAGAATTTTGGCTATCCGAAGCTGAATTAAAGCTTTCCATGATCGCAATGGTCCACTTCATGACAGACGGGATAGCTAACGAATCCACCTTGTAATTTAAACAGCTTCCGAACCATACCGAGGTAGCCCAATCACACCTAAACAGCAAGTGTTCAGTGGTTTCTGGCTCTCTGTTACAGATTGTACATAGCGGAGATGGGTGGCATCTACGGCGGTGAAGGTTTTCCTTGGTGGCTAGGAAATTACAGCACGCTTTCCACCAAAAGTGTCTCAACTTCGGGGGGATGTTCATACTCCAAATGAATTTCCAAATGGCTCGTGGCGGTTGAAAGGATGAGGAGGCTTTGGGTTGTGCTTCAACAGATTGAGACTCTCTAACGAAATGATAGCCAGATTTAACCGTGTACTGACCTTTAGAGTCATAGTGCCAAACCAAAAAATCCATCTTACCATTTTGCGAAATAGGAATACTGAGGATTTCGTCTTCCTCTTCCTTTGAAACCCATCTACGAATGTCAGCTTCCTTCCATGTTTTAGAGCGTTGATCAATGAAGTCGTGGACAAGGACCAGCGGACAATCTGGGGGTCTAACGGTGTGCACCTTGAAATCCTTGGAAGATGGCAGCCATTTATCATTCCAGAAGAGAATATTGGATCCATTTGCCAATTGCCACCGAATCCCTTTAAGGAGGATTTCTCTACCTTGGAGGAGACTTGACCAAGCCCATGAGGGACGGCTACCTTTAGCTGCTTGGAGGAAGTTTGAGTTGGGATAGTATAGGCCTTTCATGACGCTGCCCCAGAAGGAGTTCGGGTTGATGGTAAGCCGCCATCCTTGCTTTGCTAACATCGCAACGTTGAGAGCCTTAAAATCCCGAAAGCCCAAACCCCCAGAGAATTTGGATTGCGTTGCACGGTCCCAACTAGCCCAATGCACCCCCTTGTTTTCTGGGTTACCACTCCACCAAAAATTTGATATATAAGAATTCAGTTTATCACAGAACTTTTTTGGAAGAGCAAAACAAGCCATGGCATACGAAGGGATTGCTTGCACCACAGACTTTATCAAAACTTCCTTGCCCGCTTGATTGAGAGTAATATTCTTCCAACCCTGAAGCTTTGAGATCGTTTTTTCCAACAAAAAGTTGTAGGCCTCCATCTTGGACTTGCCCCAAAAAGCTGGGAGGCCAAGGTACCGAGCTTTCTTGTTCAAAAGTGGCATACTCAGATGTTCACAAAGCTCCTGACGAAGAGCAGCAAGGGTGTTGGAAGAGAAAGAAACACCCGATTTGCTGAAATTGAGAAGTTGGCCTGAAGCTTTGTTGTAAATATTCAGAATTTTCACGATGTTGTCGAAGAAAAGGTGGGAGATAATGGGGCAGCAAGGGCTAAGCTTTATACCTGAGAATCGATTTTCTGCAACTCCTTGTTTGAGCAGCCTTGAGAGAACATCAATGACCAAGAGAAATAAATATGGGGATAGGGGGTCTCCTTGCCGTAAGCCTCTCGATGGGGTGACACTAGCTCTTTTTGCTCCATTCGCGAACACAGAGAAACGGACAGTGGTAACTGTCTGCATAACCCACTTAACCCATATATCATGAAAGCCCATTTTTCTTAAAACTGCCTCAAGAAAAACCCAATCAACTCTATCATAAGCTTTGTTAAAATCCAGAGAGATGGCCATGTCGAAACTTGAACCACGGCGATTGACTTTCAAATGATGGAAAGCTTCATGGGCAATAATAATGCTATCTTGGATGAGTCGCCCAGGGATGAAAGCAAACTGGTGGGGAGAGATAATTTGGTCCAGAAAGGGTTTAAGTCTATTGGCAAGAATTTTGGTAATGATTTTAAGGCAGAGGTTGCAAAGAGAAATGGGGCGGAATTGGGATAGCATTTCCGAAGCAGGAACTTTGGGGATCAGAACAAGGTTTGTTTGGTTCATCTCTTTGAGGAGAAAACCAGTCTCGAAAAAGCGTTTTACTGCAGCCATAGTAGACTCCTTAACAATCTCCCAATATCTTTGGTAAAAAAGACCGGGATACCCATCAGGGCTTGGGGCTTTTAAAGCCCCTAATTGGAACACCGCCAATTCGATCTCCGCATTGGAAACAGGTCGGGTGAGGGTAGAGTTTAGTCCAAACCAATTTGGGGGAAGCATGCTGGATTTTGAATCACACGTGTTTCCTGCGTACTACGTCCCCTTGGTTCGACGGGAATTCAATCAAAGGGCTTGATTTGTAAAAATTCCAACGTCATATCTCATAAAAAGACAAATTTTTCAAAAATTGGGATTATTGGAGCTTGAGGTTTGTTCGATCGTTAAACTTCATTAGAATTTCAAAAGTGGTTTGAGGTTTGTTCGATCGTTAAACTTCATTAGAATTTCAAAAGTGGTCCTTCTATTGACAGTTCGGCTGTCAATAAGAACATTATTTTGACAAGTAATATTGTAGAATTTTCCTTTTATAATTACTTAAAATGACACAAATTGACTCGGATCCATATTTATCTCAAAAATAAAATAAAATAAAATAAAAAACCCTTCCTACCTACTCTTTCCCCGTTCTCACGAATCTTGACTCTTGACCCACGCAAAATAAAAAAAAACCCTTCCTACCTAGTCTTTTCTAAAGTTGTACTACTATAAGAATCATTTGCTTATTATTATTTTTTCCACTTCATTACTATCATATATTGGACTTTTTTTGCCTTCCATAATTTTAAACCATATTCTAAAATAATATTATTCTCACTGTTTGAAAATCGGAGAAATTGAGAAAAAAAAAATACAAAATGATCATTTCAAAAAACATTAAAAGAGTCCGGATCCTTTTCGACTAGACAAAACAACTCAAATCTAGACCGTGTATATTTCATTGGTTCGAATTTGTTCACACTTACCCGTAAGAGTTTAGAATCAAATTAAAACTATTGACCGTGGCAATAGTTTTAATGGTCCATATTTGGACCGGAGAAGATCTATTTCCATTACAAAATGTCCAGATTTCTGTGGGATTTCTCTCTTAATTATTATTATTATTATTTTTTGTTTATTTTTTCCCACTATTTCCAAACACAACCACCATTTTTGTGCACTGGAAGTAGCAAAAACTAGAGCGCAAGGAGTAGTAAAACCCAACGATTGGAAACCCGGAAACATTTTCTTCGAATATTCAAAGCAGTGGTAACTCAACTTTCAGTGAAAAGTGGTTGAAAAGATACCACCGGGAAAGATAGTGAAAAGGTTCCACCGGAATTTCGTGGACGGGTCTCAATTCTTCAATTTCCTGGTTCTTCCTCTGTTTCACACTCACCTACCCTGTACGTTGCATCTATATCTACAATCTGCTCATTTCAGAGTTGGACATTCCGAGTGAACTCCTCCAGAGAAGAAAGAGAGAGAGTTTACATAGTGAGAATTTGGAATGGAGAAAGCCATCAACAGACAGAGAGTTCTGCTGGACCATCTTCGACCCTCTTCTTCTTTCTCCCATCAAACCCATGAATCGTCTCTCTCTGTAAGTCCGTGCTTGTATTTACTCACCAGGCCTTTGATTGTGAAGTTCTCGGTTTCCTTTTCTGTCAATCTGTTCATCAGTTTTATAGTGGGTCGACTGAAATTTCTCTTCTTTTTTATTTATTTATTGCATTGTACTATTTTGGCTTTGCGATTGTTTTCTTGTACACAGAAGAAATGCCCAGAAATTTCACCTAGAATTGAAAGATGTGAACTAGATTCACTGACTATTTGGTCGACACTGCACTAGTTCTGAGTGTACAGTGTACACCGTGCTCAAATTTTGGGAAGAAAGCTGGGTATCCGTATCTCAACTCATTTTTCCAATTAAACGATGGATACAAAACGTTGGAGGAAATTTTCTGTTTTGGGATTTCTTTTTTCCGCATATTCAATGGCTTTTCAAATGCTAATTTTCTTCTGATTTACCAAAAACTGGAAAATGCATGACTGCACAACTGGTTCTTTTTTACATGAACATTTGATGATGTTATTAAGGAGATGGGACATAGTTGGATTTGAGAAATTTTGTGGACGTCCTCCGCAAAATGCGTAGAATATTGATTTTGCCCAGTCTATGTGTGTGTCGGGTTAGACTCTGAGATTAGTCAAGTTGCGCGGAACTTCGCCTGGACCACCCAGTTATCAGAAAAAAATAAAAAAAAATGCGTAGAATATTTAGATTTTACACTAAGATGATCTGTATTTCTAATGGTTTCAATTTGCCAAAAAAATTATTCCCAAACATCCCATGGCTGACATAGGGTAAAGATCGTTTTTGGTCAATATATAGGAGAAATTGACAAATATCATGTATATTAGATCAAATGGATTCCTTGATAGACGTAAGAAAGTCGAAACCGCACATTACCATACTGTTTTAGTTGATCAGGAACATGTGGTTCTTTTGTTATTGACCAGGCTTCAGTATGTCTGGCCGGGGATAGTGCTGCTTATCATCGAACAGCTGCTTTTGGAGATGATATCGTGATTGTGGCGTAAGTTCACTTGTAACATTCGGCGTTCCAATTATTTGGTTCTATAGGATTGTACCTTTTATTGTTTCAAAATTCTCGTTTTATTTGATGCATTTGCCTTATCTTTCAATGTCCTTTTGCATGTATCCCTGCTAATAGTGCATATAGGACTGCCATTTGCAAATCAAAACGTGGTGGTTTCAAAGACACCCTTCCGGATGATCTACTCGCTCCTGTTCTCAAGGTTAGATTTTGAATAACGAGTTATTGTGGTAATTTGGTTGGCAAGATATATGAAATTGGATTTTTCTGCTAGTATGATTGAGCTATCAAAAGCTTTGTATTCATGACTTTATGCACTCCCTGATTCTAAAATAGTGCATTGGTAGGACTGCCATTATTGATCAAATCAAAACGTTTGATTCGTGTAGTGGTTTATCAAAATCCCATGAAACTAAATTTTGGGATTAAGACACCCTTCCGGATGTCTACTTGCAATCCCATGTTTGCTGAAATCAATCCCATGTTTGCTGTTGCTACTTGCAGTGTAAGACCCAGAAAATCGAAAATCGAGTAAGACCCATAAAATCGAAAATCAATCCCATGTTTGTTGTTGCTACTTGCAGTGTAAGACCCATAAAATCGAAAATCAATCCCGCGGTTTGAGCCTTGATAGATCTCTGAAACCCATTTGAGAAGAACGATGTTGAGTATTACTGAAAATCAATCCCCCTTTTCTGAAAATGATGACTGCGTCCTTCTCCTCTTCAACCTTACTCCTCAACTGATCCAACTTGTCCAGATCCACCTCTGTTTGAGTCTCATTAGGACTGGTTTGCATGAGAGAGAGAGAGAGAGAGAGAGAGAGAGAGAGAGAGAGAGAGAGGAGCGGCTGAAAAGGAAGAAGACGATGGCAACTTCGTAAATATCAGCCGACAAAGTAGCGCTCCAAATAGTCCGGCCTTATTTAGTCCCCCGGTATTGTGTAATCCCATACGTATTGGACAAAAATTGTCCCGGGATTGTTAATCCCATGCCATTTTCGGAAACCAAACAAGGGATAACGTGGGATTAGACAAAAATAGTCCAATCCCACCCTCCTAATACCCGAATCAAACGAGGCCTTATGGCTTACCCTATCAACCTTGTCATGAAATTTTTTCTCGCTGTAGGCGGTGATAGAGAAGACAAATCTGAACCCTAATGAGGTGGGAGATATAGTTGTCGGTACAGTTTTGGCACCAGGTTCAGAAAGAGCAATAGAATGCAGGATGGCTGCATTCTACGCTGGCTTTCCTGGTACTTCATCGTTGTGGCCTTTCCTTTCCTTTTGTTCCTGTTTTATCTTTGTTCAATATAACGTGTTCTACGGTGGCACTTGCTTTCTTTGTGATTCTGGTGTACCTACAAAAAATGAAAGATGCAACGACATGGTTTCAATGTAACAAGTTTCGCTACTTATCTTTCTTGTGGTCTATGCATCTGAAGTAGATTGTAAATGTTTCAAACAGAAACTGTGCCCATCAGAACTGTCAACAGGCAATGCTCATCTGGCCTTCAAGCGGTTGCTGATGTTGCCGCCTTCATAAAAGCTGGATATTACGATATAGGTGAGAGAAAATCTGGTAACAACTACTGTCAATGTCTCCTCCGCGATTTCCCTTAATGGTTGTTGTTTTCAAGACAGGCATCGGTGCTGGAGTGGAGTCCATGACAATAAACCAGATCAGAGGGGTCCCCGTAGTTAACCCAAGAGTATGTATAAGCTCATCTTATCTGAATGTTTTCTGTTTTCGAGTGGTTCATAAGGTTAAATGTTATGGCTTAACAGGTGGACGCTTTTGCACAAGCGCGAGATTGCCTTCTTCCTATGGGAATTACTTCTGAAAATGTTGCACAACGTTATGGTGTTACGAGGCAAGAGCAGGACCAAGCTGCTGTGAGTGCCAATCGTCTACCGATGTATTCCATAACTTAAGTGCAAAAATTTGTCGAAAGCAGCCTTAACCTTTCAGTTTAATCCAATAGGTTGTATCTCACAAGCGCGCTGCTGCAGCTAATGCATCTGGAAAATTCGAGGATGAAATTATTCCAGTCTCTACGAAGGTAAAATTACTGCCAGAGTCACTAGAGTAATAGATACTTTTTCCCTGACAGTTTCTAACTTTTGAAAAATTCAAAGATCCTGGACCCCAAAACCGGCGAGGAGAAGCAGGTTGTGATTTCTGTGGATGATGGAATTCGACCGGACGCAAATATGACAGATCTGGCGAAACTGAAGCCTGCATTTAGGAAGGATGGTTCCACTACTGCTGGTATATATTTAATAATGACATGCTTCTGAAATGATAATTTCTACTTTAGGCATTTGTGGATGGAGCAGATTTGTATTTGACCTGAATTAATGGCTTTTTTTAGGGACTTCTAGCCAGGTGAGTGATGGTGCTGGAGCAGTCCTGCTCATGAAGAGAAGCCACGCTATGCAAAAGGGACTTCCAATTCTTGGTGTGTTCAGGTATAATGCATATTTCCAACTGTGAGAAAATCCAATTGAAATAGGGCTCTTGAAACGCTTCCCGATAGCATTGACCTGATAAGAAACCATGGATTTTGTGGTTTCCTCCTGGTTATGAGCTCTTGGTTTAAACTTTTTAAGAGTGCTGTGATGTTATTTAACATGCAACATGGTGCCACACATGCAGGAGTTTTGCTGCAGTTGGGGTGGATCCCGCCGTCATGGGCATTGGCCCCGCTGTTGCGATTCCAGCTGCAGTGAAATCTGCTGGTCTTGAGCTTGATGATATTGACTTGTTTGAAATAAATGAGGTAGTTTATATTCTTCATATATATTCTACGAGTTCAATTCGTTATAATCACGAGAATTTCCAGACTATAATGCGGCTGTTCCTTCTGCAGGCATTTGCATCTCAGTTCGTATATTGCTGTAAGAAACTGGAGCTTGACCCCGAAAAAGTTAATGTCAATGGTGGTGCAATGGCTCTTGGTCATCCTTTGGGTGCAACAGGTAACTACAAATCATCTGTTTCAGATGGTTGGTTGTCTGGAAAATCACATTAAAAAAGCTATGGTGGTTTACAATAAGATTGCAACATAGTGGTGGAATGAAGTTTGAATCTTGTTTTATTCTTTAAGATGGGCTCAGAAAAATAGGTATGATGATTTCTTCGGTGCTGTTATAGTTAGGGTACGCATTTGAAACAAACCCGAGTTCGAGCTCGCGTTCACTTGTTAAAAGCTCGTTCAAGATCAGTTTGCTACACAATTGTACGAAGCTTGAACAGTCTATTGTTAAAGCTCATTCGGCTTGTTTACCTAATTGTACTCGACCCTGTCAATATCAACTAGATGGTCTGTTTGAGGACTAAAGCAAACCTTCTCTTTCAGGTGCCCGCTGTGTTGCAACTTTACTGCATGAGATGAAGCGCCGTGGCAAGGACTGTCGTTATGGTGTAATTTCCATGTGCATAGGTAGATTCTACCTTTCCTCGCACCATTTTCATTACTATTTTTTTCCTTGGCAATAATATTTGTCCTAAACATATGTTTGCATCGTGGTTACAGGCTCAGGCATGGGGGCTGCAGCTGTTTTTGAACGAGGTGACTGTGTTGATGACCTGTGCAATGCTCGAACGGTCAGAGGTAACAACCTTCTATCAAAGGATGTCCGTTAGGTTCGCCTGGTCTAAAAGATGGTACATGGACGTCGAAGTTATCATTCATGGTGTTAAAAATTACTCCTAATAGAACAATCTGCAAAATGTACAAAATGTGGTACAACGGATACGTTCATCCACATGATCGGATTTTACATCAGGCGAGACGAATTCTGAAGCTACTGTTGTTAGATCAGTGATGCAGTTCACCAAATGTCTAACAATTTGGTATGTAATAAATTTACCCGAAAAGCCTCAGGAATACAATAAGTTGGTTAAATAGCATTGTCCGATTAGCAAATTGGTTTCTTTCCGAGTGGCTGTGAATTAAGAACAAAATTTCTGAGCTCGCACAGCTTTATACCACATCATGAACTTTGAAGTTCACTCGGGGGTTATTTGTCTCCTAGTTCGGCCCTCGGAAAAAAAATCCTAGCTCCATCCCGACCATCCCCGCAAGAGGGCTTGGAGTGAGCGTTGATATAATTGTTTCCTAGAAACAACTTAGCAGAGAATGATTTGACTTAAGTTCAATATGGGCACGGGCGGCCCCATGTAGGGGGAAGCTGACTCCCTTGAGCCGGAAATTCTCCCTGTGATATGCATATTTTTTTTTGGTTATTTTTGTAATTTTGCCCCACAGGAGTATATGTTGTCTTTACCTTGTGATGCTTGCCCCACAGGACTAAATATTGTAGATTCTGACCCCCCCCTAATGATAAATCTTGCGCCCGCCCCTGAATATGGGACCCAAAATAATCGGGGGTTTCTATAACGCCCCGAATTTCGGAAGTATTATTAAATCGTGTGATATACTATAAAGAATCATTTAACTAAAGGGTTTATCTTAATAAGCAACGAAGTAAAGCATTATTGTACGCGTATATCATACAGGTGTATTGTACACGTCTAGATCTAAATAGTGAACGGTTTTAAGTTCGGCATAAAGCCCGAAGATGAAGCACAGCATCCTGCTCCCAAAGTGGTGATAGGCACAGCATCCTGCTCCCAAAGTGGTGATAGTTCTTGACAAACCCAGCTTTGATTCTTAAAAGAAGTTTGATTGACTACGTTGTTAACTACACTTTATTCTTAAAAAGAAAATTTGAATTACACTTTTACAGTTCTTGTGAAATTACACAAAGTGTACACTAAATGGTGTTCACCAATTTTTACCCTCTTACCCTTTCTTAAGTGAACTAAATGGTGTATAGCAATTTCACACCGAAACCGATGGACCAAAAACCGATTCTATCGCGTAGTTTTTAATTTTCCTACCCATGGGGCGGGTTTGGTTTTCAAAACATGATACCGATTTGGATTTGGGTATGGTCTTAGCAATTTTCCTACCCAAACTCAAACCGAAACCGAATCCAAACTAATCCATATAATATATAGTATCCACTTCTCCTCATCCGGGACTCAACTCCATGATCCGAGATTGACCAGGGTTTGGATTTGACTTTTTTGATCCAGGACTCCAAATCTTCCGAGCTTTTTTTGGAAAATCTTCAAAAAAATAAACCGGGAAGGGCTTGATCCATGCATTTTTCGCAAAAATTGTAAAACAATTTGCAAACACAAAAAAAAATAAAAAAACCTTCAATCCGGGGGTCCGGATTAGAAGATTATATATAATATATATACCTGTAATTTTAATTTGTGGTTCCTACTTTTTAAAAAAAAATCTTTTGATGTTTTGTCACTGATGTGGGTTAAACACATTAGGAAAAGTTTATTATTTAGTTATTTCCTTTGATTATGTTAGAATTTAGATGTTTCATGGTAAAATCTTAGAAAGTTTAGTTATTTAGTTATTTCCTTTGAAACAAATGTTTTCATGGTAAAATCAATCAGAGTAAGTTATTTCCGATTGTGGAAACAAATCACATTGACTACAATCAATCATCTGATCCGTGATTGATTTGGACTACAAATCATTTGACTTTTTTTGAGGAAACATTTGTTTCCGCCGGCGGTGGAAATAATGTTTTTTCAAAATCTTATGGCATGTTATTTTTTTATTTTAATTTATAATCTTTTTCTTTCATATGTTCATTAATGGAATGAATATTAATGCGGGGTTGGTGCGGTTTGGGTGCAATCCAAATCCATATGGTTTGGTTATGGTGCACTAAAAATCATATCCGTCGGATATCGGTTTGAATTTGGGTATAGATAAATACTTTGGATTTGACTATGGTAATCGCAAAATCCGGACCAAACCGATCCATTGCCATCCCTAATAGCAATGCTCTATTGGTTATATTCCACTCATGAGGGCCAATTGGCCAAATGTAAAAAATTGGAGCGCAATTTTGTTTACTCTCGTTTTGTTTGCTCTCACGAAGGTATACTCATTCAATGTCTCGCATCGATAATCAAAACCATCGATTTTGTCCATATCCATTTGTTGGGTACTACCGCAAAAATTAGAAAGTTGCGGATAATTAGTACCAAGAGTTCTTTTCCAAAACATCCCTCAAACTATACACTAATTTTTTACTTCGTCCTCAAACTATCAATTTTGTTTACTTTGTCCTCTTACCATCAGATTGCATTTTATGTGGGTACTAATGTTAACTTCCGTTAAGAAAGCAAACGGAAAAATATCATGTGAATGGACATGCCTAATTTCTCCCAACTCAAAGGGCAAAATCGCGATTTTAATTCTCAGTAGAAACCCAGATTACGTTCAAACCCAACTCTAAATCTCTCTCTTGCATGTAATCGACAAACCCAGTTTTGATCTACACCCAATTTCAAGATGGGGAAATTTTGAGAAGACACAAAAGAAAACAGGATATAGATCTTATAAGTGTGTCACATACGCTTAGGACGTACGAAGAAGCTGATTCAACACTTGAGTTAGGGCTTTGAGATACGTGTCTGGCAATTTTAGGGATTTGGGGGGCCTGCTGTGCAGGTGCCGCATGGCACCGTGCCATGCGGCCATCCGAGCCGTCCATTGCGAAAATGCACGGCTCGGATTTAATCCAAGCTCAATGCAAATCTAAGCCATCCATTGCTTGATTAAATCCAAGCCGTGCATTTTCGCAATGGAAGGTCGGATGGCCGCATGGCACGGTGTCATGCGGCACCCGCACAGCAGGGCCCCCGGGTCCCAATTTTAGTGGACATTCACGGAGAAAGCATCTTTAGCATTCAGCTACCTTGCAAAGTTGTTATTGTGTTCTATTTTTACTCTGATCCTATCATCCACCAAACAAGCCACATCGATTGAAATCTGGGTTTTAAGTGTGTGTAGAGACTGGGTTTGTCGATTAGAGAGAGAGAGAGAGAGAGAGAGAGAGAGAGAGAGAGAGAGAGAGGGGGGTATGGAATCGCGTTGATTGAAATTGAATTAGAGTCAGAGTTGATTGAGATCGATTATATTTGTATGTTGATTGAGATTGAGATTGAGAATTGAGATCGCATTTTTGCCCTTCGAGTTGGGGGAAATTAAGCATGTGTCATTCACATGACATTTTTCCGTCTACTTTCTTAACGGAAGTTAACATTAGGAGCACATAAAATGCAATTTTATAGTTAGAGGACGAAGTAAACAAAATTAATCGTTTGAGGACGAATTAAAAAATTGGTGTATAGTTTGAGGGATGTTTTGGAAAAGAACAAATTTATTACTTTACCAATTCGGTAAATTTATGTCTGAGTTCTACTTTTTCCTTTTGTTTAATGGAAGCAGGAGATAAGCGAGTACTTGCTTTACGGCCCACCCGGTACTGGTAATCAAAGCATGATTGCTGCCATGGCAAAAAAGGGTGGTCCAGCGATGGATGTCAGGGTAGTTGTTGTGGTGGAGGAGGATGAGTTGGAGCTCATGCTTTGTAGGTCGTCGTCGAGGTCATCAAGCCATGGCTCCACTGGTGGAAGAAAATGGTTTCTCGAGAGAGCGGTAAGGTACAGAGAGAAGGGATTTTGTATTCTTGGAGCAAATCTAAAGGAGGAAAGGGGAGAGGTTGGGTGTGGGTTTGAAATACCACTTATGCCCCCTGTATTGACGAAATAGATGAACGGCGTTAGGGTTTTTTAATGTGGAACTGATTGGTTCGAACTGGCTATTAGCTTTTGCCCCAAGTTCTGTTAGCATAGAGAAACAAAGTGATAAAGGGAGTGCCACGCAAATCATTATGCCAACGGGATAAAAACCTAATTGGCGACAAAGATAACTTTAGCTTAAAAACTGAGATGTAAACGAATGACTTCAGCTTGGATTTAAACCTTCTAAACATGGGATCTCAGAAGTACCAATGAAACACGCATATAGGAGTTTTTCATTAAAGCATCAAGCAATAGAGGGTAATTCTCTAACTTTGAGAAACAATCAATGATGGATCATCACCAGTCACAACTACAGCTACAACAAAGTTGAAAACCTGGCATCCACCCTTGTGATTTCACAGTTTGTAGAATTTCTTCAATCTCTTGTTTTGTTCTTTCAAGTAAATTAATGTTTTTGCATTCTCTAGTCAAAAGTATCCCATCTATAATAATTGAAGTCAAAATCGCCTAGGTATCTCCACATACCATACGCGCAGAAATGAACTGTGAATATATTTAAAATTAATGTTGTTGCATTCTCTAGTCAAGTGTATCCCATCTATAATTGAAGTCAAAATCGCCTAGGTATCTCCACACACCTTACGCGTAGAAATCAACTGCGAATATATTTGCATTTGTGTACCAAAATTTTCATGCTTAATTTGGTCTCTACACGATATAGGGACGACCATAGGCCTCATTGCAAAGTACTATAACAAAACTGCGTAAGAAAATGTAAAGTGGCACCGTTTTCCCTTCTCGGCCCTTCTCACGGCATTTTGCCATCTTGGATGATCTGATATTGCACGTTGATTAGAGCTTCAATCCTTTTCACCCTCTTCAGACAGAAACCTTGCAGTCCCTAAAGCCATTTCTCTTTGCCTTTTGACCATTGAGCTCACACGGGCCTCGCCCGCTCGCGCCCCGGGCCATCCATCAGGGCCCGGTTTCCCCTTCTCCGCCAGAATAGTTGCCTCGAACAGTTTTCGTTTCATCTTCTTCAGGCTGGTCAACAACGCTTTCTTCTTCTTCATCGCGGCGGCTCTCAGCCCTGCTTTTTCGTAGTCCTTGATCCTGCTGATCCTTCGCTTATCAGACCGGTCGTCGTTTTGAGCGTGAAGTGGTGGCACCGGCTTCCAAGAGCCGGGAGCTGGGCGACGGAAGAGCTGGATGTTAGGGAGGGGGGGAATGGACATCGGAAGGGAAAGATTAACTATTGCACCCTCTCTTTCTCAATTTTCTGCTACAACAAACTATAGGGGAGAGAGAGAGAGGGAGGATGTAGTAGTTAATCTTTCTCTTCCGATGTTCATTATCCCCCTTTCTAACATCCAGCTCTTCCGTCGCCCGGCTCCCGGCTCTTGGAAGCCAGTGCCACCACTTCACGCTCAAAACGACGACCGATCTGATAAGCAAAGGATCAGCAGGATCAAGGACTACGAAAAAGCAGGGCTGAGAGCCGCCGCGATGAAGAAGAAGAAAGCGTTGTTGACAAGCCTGAAGAACGTGAAACGAAAACTGTTCGAGGCAATTATACTGGCGGAGAAGGGGAAACTGGACCCTGATGGATGGCCTGGGGCACTAGCGGGCGAGGCCCGTGTGAGCTCAATGGTCAAAAAGCAAAGAGAAATGACTTTGGAGGCTGCTAAGTTTTTGTCTGGAGAGGTGAAAAGGATCGAAGCTCTAATCGAGGTTTAAGATCAAATCATCCAAGACGGCAAAATGTCGTGGGAAGTGCCGAGAAGGGAAATGGTGCCACTTTACATTTTCTTACGCAATTTTGTTATAGTTCTTTGCAATGGGGCCTATGGTCGTCCCTATATCGTATAGAGACCAAAAAAAGCATGAAAATTTTGATACACAAATGCAAATATATTCATAGTTCATTTATGCACGTAAGGTGTGTGGCGATACCTAATCAATTTTGGCTTCGATCTCATAAGTTATCACCAGATAGAATTTCAGGGGGAAAAAACTATAGATGGAGATAGAAAAGTAAATCCCACCTCGACCAGTCTCAAATGCTACAGCAAGCATTGTAGTTGTGTACCACACACCGCAGTTCCTTGTCTTAAGCTTCACTTCCTTGTGACGATCAACAACGATCGAGAGCACTAGTGCACACTTTTCACCCGCTTACAATAAATCCACTCCAGCAGCACTCTTCTTGTTCGATTTTCCATGGGAAAGCATAATTTGGTGCTACTCTGACGCTAATTCCCTTGACAATTGCTTCTGCAAATGACAGATGAAAAACCATATAATTGAAATTTCTTCACTTTTGTGGTATTCTACTCATGATTACCGCAAAAGAGTAGCATTTTAAGTATAATGTACCCAAACAAAAAACTCCCAATGAAAAAGAAACAGTAAAGAATGTTATTTTCCCTTGACAACTTTACTTGATGTGAAATTTTTTATCTTATCTTACATAAGATGATGCTACTTTTCTTTTGATATTTCATTTTGGACATATATAAAGTTTATACATATACTCCATGTTATATGAGTCTATGCATTATCAAATTCATACACAAAATATTCAGTAGAAACACATACTCCAAAATTAAGGCTCGTGTTCAGCTCGTTTAATAGACGAGTCAAACTAGAAGAAGTCTTTTACTGACTCGAGTCTCAAACAAATCGCGCGTGCTTCAGTTCATTTGCAGGGCTACTGAGAGCGAGAAAACCATTCTTGAGTTTCAAAACAACCCCAAAGGTTTTTCCCCTTTCCATTTTCTTTAACTAATAAATTCACAAAGTATTTGGGGAAAAATTCGCACCCACAAGAGAAATCATACAGGCATGTGCTCATAGCAATTTTAAAAATCCAAACGCAAATAAAAAATCAGACTTACAGTAGCTGTCGGTCCTTCTTCTTCTTCTTCTTCTTCTTCTTCTTCTTCTTCTTCTTCTTCTTCATGGTCGCAGTCTTTAGCCCAATCTACCATATCATGCCGTAGCGAAGAAACCAAATGTGGGACAGAGCGCAATTTAGAAATGTTAGGGATTTTATACCCAACTCCACTCGCAACGGAAGCGTAATGAGAAGAAAAACAAAAAGCACAAAGAACACACAATATTTACGTGGTTCGGCCCTCGATGCTTACCACAGGAGAGAGAAATTTCCATTTATCACCAAGGTTTACAAAGTATTTACAAAGAGATTCAAGGATCTCACAAACATCCAAAACAAATCACTACACAAACAGGGGAAAAATCTCACCAGTTTTGGATGAACCAAACCCTCCAATAAGAGCCAAACCCTCCACCAAGAGTTGAAATAAAAAGCCAAAACAGCAACCAAATCAGCCCAAAACACCATACACAAACCCTTCTTCTCTCTCTTTCTCTCTCTCTCTCTCTCTCTCACACACACACACACACACCAAAACCCCTGCTTCCAAGGAAAGCTAAATAAATTTAACTCTCACATGTCCAGAGTTGTCTAAAATATTCCATCCAAAAGCGGAAAGCCCACCAAAAAAAATATTTGGGCCAAAATATCGGCTTATTTTTTCGTGGGCAAACCCAAAAAGAAAAAGTAGTCGCAGAAGACGATACGACTGGGAAATTTTACGTTGGTATCAGTAAAATCATCAATGATAATCAGGGAAGAAGACAGTTCCAAGGCAGGGACGGAAAAATGATAAATAATCAATGATCGATAATATCCTTTAGACTTGCATAGGGTCTTGTGCTCGTATAGCTGTGCTAGCTAGTTAATGCTTGTGACCTAATCATATGAAGACAACCATTGCCCTTTCAATGCACACAACCACCACAACATGCCATCATTACTCTTGATTTGGAACGGTGGGACTTTGATTCATGCACTTCTAACTGTCCGATTGAGCTGATTTTTGGTGGGGCCTCTCGGAAAAATATTTTAAGAACAATGAACGGTTCGGATCACTGTTGTGGAACCCAAAAGTGGGTAATAAATATTAATTTTATCTGATTTTATTATCTGGAATACTCCCCTCAGTGTGTAACTTTTGCAAATATAAGGTCATGTTAGATGAGTGGGAATATCTTACGTACCAACCCACGGAATTGTCCCAGATGATCGTAATATCATGATTTTTTTCCTACGAGGAATTATATTTTTTCCGGATGTGCGGGTCAACTTGCGCATCTCAACTAATTCTGAAACTCCAGAAGTAACGACCGGACACAATTCCTAGCTGCCCCAAGAGTTTCCTGGCAAGGTACGAGGAATCAAATTGTACTCCACTTCAAAACAACTTTGTGTGAAGTGTCAGTATTGACCCAGGTTGCTGACATCTAATTTATTTAGCTTATTTGTGTAAAAAAACTAATGAAATTAAAGAAACATCGTCATTACAATTTACATCTTTCACATCAAGTTTTATCTTTACTTTACACTTTTTACATCAACTTTACATTTACTTTCCAAAATTATCCTGCACTTTTACCCATTAACTCTTTGCCTATTAACTTTTCAAAAGGGCAAAATGATTATTGTACCAACTTTTACCCATTAACTTTTCAAAACACACACTTATTAAAGGACAACTCAAAATGAAAATCTAAACACTAAAAAAGGGAGGAGGGAGTAATATATATGAATAATTAATATTATCTGGCTTTTCTAACTTATTTGATCTAAAATAACTAGTTTATTTTAACCTCCAATTTGAAGTTTTTTTGCTTATTTTCTTGAAACAACAACAATTTTATTGAAGAAACTTGAAGCTTTTTTGCTTATTGTAAGTTGCTTAAACAAGAATTGACCAAAAAAAATTCCTAAGATGAATAAGTTCTTTTTTTTCTTTTTCTTTTGAGTATGGAATAAATTATTGGATATTATAGAATAGTAGTAGATGCATATAGATTATAGATCAAGCATTGATAATAGAAAACCTTACCATTTAAACTTTGTTTTTTTTGGGATCAATGAGTTTTTCGTTCTTAATTACGATGATAATAGTCACTTTTGGTTGGATTTGGGGGTCTGTAGTGAACAAGATTGTAGTGAGGCCAATCCGGCCGTCCATTTCGATACTGATGGCTCTGATTTAATCCAAACTTCAAATGATCCGAGTCGTTCATTGTTTAGATTAAAATCTGAGTGTTCATTGCCGAGATGGACGATCGGATGGCCTCCTACAACCTTGTAGCGAGGCCTTCACTATAGGACCCCTTTTGGTTTTCTCTATGGTTCATATTTTTTCTTGTTTATTAGTTTTGCGTCAAATTTTGGTGATTATTTGTTTATTTCGACGAGAGGAATTGATAAAAAAAAAATTAATATGACCTTTTTTTTTTTATAACCGGATGTCCGGGCTAGCTTCCGCACACCTCGAATAATTCCACGACCCTGAAGGTAACAACTAGGCATAATCCCCAGTGGCCCCAAGAGTTTACCCAATTTTTTTGAAAAGGACCAACTTTCAGCACTTTTAGACTGCTAAAATTGCTACTATAAAAGTGCTAAAAGTTGCTCAATCAAGGTTTAGTTACATGTTTGGCTTTAGCACCCCCGATTCTCATTTGCTAAAAGCAGCATGGTGAATTTAACAACTTGCTAGCAAAAAGAGTATGTGAGAGAAAATTGACTTTGAGTAACATAGTTTTTAGCTAATGGGAAACAAAAGTAATTTTAGCAACCAAGTTAAACTCAACTTTTATGAGATTTTCCATTTTAGCAAATGGGAAACAAAAAATCTTTGCAGCAAAAGAAGCGTATGGTAGAGAAGAGAAGGTCAATATTATCATCTTTTCAGTTGCATAATCCGCGCTATTTACAAATTCGAATATTGATGCATGTATGCTAAGCTATTCGATAAATCTAGACATAGACGTATATCGAGCCTTCCGATGTACGTAGTGTATTAAATTGTACACTATGGAGCATAGTGTATCGGACAACTCCATCCCCCATTCCCAACTGCAACCACATTTGTGCCCTACACCTGTTTTCGCATCCATAGTTGCGTCCAAAGCATTGGTGATTGAAGATATGCAAATTTTTTTTCACCCCAATGATAAGCTCATCATAAATGGTGATAGTACTAAATAATCCGGATTAATTAGAAAAACCACAAAGAGCCACCCTGCCTCCACTCACTGCTTAGTTGTCTAGACATATTCTTAGATAGTTAGATCCAGTTCGGACCCTCTGATCATTGACTCCTTGTCTTCTTCTCATCAAGAATCTTTGGGGCACATAGAGACAGCACAGATAGATCTTGTGTGTGTTGTCCTTTTGACCAACAAATCCTCACCCTTTGCACAAGGGTTAGTCCGGTTAGTCGGTGGGTTTACTCCTATGATTAATCAGTTCGATCTTAGATGTCAGGCTGCGAAAAAATAATTTATTGTGAATCTCTTAGTCTCGGCGTGAATGACTTACCTTTGACCGGACCGGAGAAAAGATTGACCGAAGTGTGCGTAAACTGACCCGAACACCCTGACCATCGAAAAAAATAAATCCTAAAATACTGCATGTTTTGGAGTGTCCCATACTAAAATCAACAGTAACATGGAGGTGGGTTTTTTAAATTGGCTATCAAATAATGCCATGTGCAATTAATTCAATAGCTGATTCCCTCCATCGTTGAATTACATATATTAACAGACCCTTCAATTGTTGTTCAAGGTTGCTAATGACATGAACTATCAACAGATCTAGCTGCTAATGAATCCATGGTAAGAAACAACTTAATTTCTCATAATTTTCACTACCTTATACGGAAAAAAAAATGTTATTCATTTTAAGTACTGAAAATCTTGATAATTTGTTTCTTCTTGTTTCAGATCAAACAGCTGAGATTCAAAGAGAGAAAGAAAGTGGATTTGGTTGCACAAATTTGAACCCAAATTAGTCACTTCCTTTTTCTCAATGAAGATAAAAGAAGAAATTGCTCGAGGACTACGAATTGGTCACAAAGTAGCTGATTCAGGGAATAAGGTCATTCCGATCACCGCCGACCCGTCGTTACCACCTTCAGCTGAGGAGCAGAAAGATAAGCATAAGGGTGATCAGAAAAGCAGAAGCATTGCTAAAATGAAGGAGCTTTTGAGAAAGGCTGCTGTTGCTAAATATGAGAAAGGAGGAAAATACTTGGGTAAAAAGGTACTCCCTCCATCCCGTATTGTTTGTTCACTTTCACTATTTGGGACGTCCACCATCTTCTAGTGGAGGCTATGACGAGGGACGGATCCATGCCATGGGATGGCCTCGCACCCCATATTTTGCATAAAGTTATTAAATACTGCATGTAAATACGTATCTGCTCACTAATTTGTACTCTACTTTTAGCACCACAAAAAATATGTTTTTGCCCCTTTTTAATTGTGGGTAAAATTTCAGGTAATGCAATTCAAGAATTACAGGGCAACGCTGAAAGCAATACCGGATGATGATCAACTCAGCACTGGCTCTCCCAAAATCAGTTTCAGATGGGATGTGGAAAGCTACTCCACCACTTCCTCTGCTTTTTCTGCTATTTCAATGGCTTCTTCCAAAAACAACCACCCCTTAAACTTGCCTTCTTTGAATTCCACCCCCCTCCATGACTCGGAAGAAAACTACTACAATCCAAGAACAGCAAATTGGATAACTACAGACTCTGAATGTAAGACCCTCTGTGTGTGTGTGTGGGGGTGGTGTGGCTGGCTGGCTAGCTAACAGGGCCAGCTCATGGCATAAGCCGATGAAGCCGTCGCTTTGGGCCCCCAAGAATGTAAAAAAAATGCGGCCTAAAACATGTAGGACTCCAATATAATATAAGTATATACTGTATATGTTGGGCCCAAATTTTTAGTTTTAGTCCTATATAAGTGCTTATTTTGTTTTGTGTTTGACAGTTGTGGTGCTAGAGCTTTGAGGATTCAGAGTCTGCTAGAGAAGATTTTTGGAAATGGGTTGAATCAAGTGAGAAGTCAATGTTAAAGGCAGTTATTGTCAAATGGAGAATTTGTTCAATCCAATTTCTGGGAAGGATCAAGGAACATAATGTATTAATTTAATAGATGTTGTAATCAAGGTTCTAACCATTTTTTTTGTAACTTACAAAGCAATATGCGTTTGATCCCTAATAAATTGATAAGCTCTGCATTTTGAAAATCAACTAGCTAGTAAGTGATATGTTCTGCAACTCTTTGTTGGGAAGGTTTTGATCACTTTCATGCTCTGTGTGAATCTGATTGTGAAATATGAAGTGTTAATAAAACTAAAGGAATTGAATCTTCTCCCGTAATTATCTAGGACACTCGCTGGAGTTGTCTTATAAGGTGCGGGTCCCACAAACATATCTTCACGTGAAGATAATTCTTCAGTGTGAGAAAGCATTGGAATGTTCGGGATAGTTACTGGAGAGGATCCCATCCCAAAATTAAACCCGATGGGAAGGATCGTGGTTTTTACCGTGTTCGTATATATGAGTGCAAATTAGAGCAGAGTGCGGTTTAATATGACAAACAAAATAGTTAAAAAAATTTAACCTAAATGTTCGGGTCAGCTTATACGCACTTCGACTAATCTTGGGTCAAATCCCATTGTCTAATTGCAAGCAGCCGATTAGACAATGGGATTAGACAATGGGATGTAAAGCTAGAGCAAAACTCCATATGGGCAGGCTCCAAAGGTTTTGAACTTGAAACCATAGGAGGGAGTAAGTTAAGGTAACATGGTAAATTATCTAGTTACTAATTTGACATTTTTTAGCATGTATTGGATAGATTAATACATGGGTTAAATCGGAAACGAGGGTGTTGCGCAGCGTGCTGTCCGGCCCATTCCGGTGTTGCGCCGACATTATATCAACGATCGGAGATGTCCACTGCGTAGAGCTTGTCGAGTACTACAAGTGTCCCAAAATTCAACTCGATTGGATATCGTTAAGTGCCTCATCGGAACACAAATAAATTGAAAAGAAAGGATTCAATAGTTTTCATCCAGTGTTTCAAGACATATGTGTTCCGATTTTTTTCAACTTATTTGTGTTCCAATGAGGCACTTAACGATATCCGATCGAGTTGAATTTTGGTACACTTGTAGTACTCGACAAGCTCTAGCCAATGGACGTCTCTAATCGTTGGAACGGTGTTGCCGGCCCCGAAATGGACCGCACAACACGGGGCTGCGCAGCAGCTCCCCGGTTCCGGTTAAATCTAGCAAGTAGCAAGTGATAAATATCGGACAAGTAGCGAGTTTCACCTATGCAAACTTCTAAGAATCTCAGACATGTGCTCCACTGCATTTATTTGGTTGGGTTTTACAAGAACTTGTTCACATTTGCGACAAATATGACTTGCAAATAAAAAAAGTTATGTCCTAATTATAATCATTCAAAAATTTTCACTAAACTAGCTCACAATACTTCACATGAGTTCATTACCTAACTTATATCTTTACTACGTCGAATGATCTCTGAATCTACATGATACTTTAACATGCAAAAAATTAACATCTCTATAGTAGATGCTATCGTTTGGAACTTGGGGAAATGGAAAGAAGTGAAGAGAAATTAAAAGTATTTATGTTCCTTTGTTTGGTTTATGAAGAAAATGGAGAGACAATAATCAAATAAAGTAGTGAGTACAGTAAACTTTTCTCTCCAATTTTCTCACTCTTTCCTTCTTAATTATTTTTTCTTCTCTTCTCTTCCTTTCCACAAGTTTAAAACAGATTAGCTCATGTCTGCCACCACAAACAAAAAAGTAACGAATACAAATTTACTTATCATTGAAGTACGTTAGTAGGCGTATATCCGTATATTTGTGAGGGGTGGTAGTGTTGTTACGAACCAATTTGTCGATTTCGCATTTCTTTTTGTGGAACAAGTGTTTTTTATTTTGCCAATTTTAATTTATTTTATGTGTACAAGTTAGAAATCTAAACTAACCTAATCTAACAACACCACACGTTCCTAATGAGACTTAAACCATAGCCCCCACTAAGGAAGACATTGGGCCATGCTGTTGAGCTAAGAGCTCGTTGGCTATTTTTCCAATGTTGAAACAAGTGTATTGTGCCCCTCAATGTACCATGAAACTTATAAAAACTAGTCTTATAGCTGATGTAGTTCCTAACCAAACCCTGTGAGGAGAAATTATTCAATGGTCTTGATGTATTCGCATGTAATGCCCAAATATTTTTCTCCAATACATATTTTCATAAGGTCTATACATAAATATGTAATGAAGAAAGGCATCGGGGTAACTTTTCAATTTTGCTATACATAATGACCCATGCACCGACTTGTGCAATGATCCTACGTGTCAATGGTAGGCCCCACCCCTCTTTGGGCCATCACTTATCTCTTTGGTATGCCTGAAATTTTTTGAAACTTCAAAATTTGGCGCTGGGTTCAAATTTTTGGGATGTAATGCCCTCAACAGAGTCAACACCATGCTCCCTCACATCTCTCCCTCTCTCTCTCTCTCCCCAAAACCACCCCTTGCTCATCTTCATCACCAGTCACCACCACCGAAGCCCACCCCCACCGCCATCTCCGCAACCGAGCGACGCCACCATTTGAAGACACCACCAACCACCGCAAACATCACCGACCTCCACCCACAGCCTCCGACGCCATCGAAAACCAAAGAAGCAGCATAACACCACCACCTGCCACCTAGCACCGCCGGCCACCAATTTTTATGAGCTCCAGAGGTTTAAGTAAGCATTTGTTGGTTTATTCCCCTCGTCTTGGAAGGAAAATGTGGCTTCTACCTATTGCCAAAAATTCAGATCTGAAAATATGTGTTCGGGATTTGGACCACCACCACATTCGACCAGTTGCCGCAATTGTTTGATTTTTATTTTTTCGAAGAAGAAAGTATTTATGAATTATATCAGGACCTTTTTGATTCATTTTCTTCATCTCTATTAGTTGTATCATGACCCATTAGTTCATTGATGTGGGGTTATTTATGTTCTGTTTGCTAAGGTTGCAACATAATATGGAGTCCCATGGATGATTAAATTGTATCACGAATTTTTTTCTAAATTGCTAAGGCTGCAACATAATATGGAGTCCTAATATGGGCATTCTGGGTTGTCCAACCAATATTCCGGCATGTGAGAACATAGTTATGCAGAAGTTCTTTAATCCAATTAAGAAATTTATCCTAAGTTTCCAAGAAGTGTGAATTGGGAAATCATAAAGGACCAAAACCCTTCAACACCTTGTTGGATGCTTAAGCAAAATACCCAGGTTCAGATGAAAAAAGAAGCAGAGAACCAACATTCACAACAATCCTCGCTCAAGGTAAAAAAACAGAGACAATTGAAAAAAAGAGCATGGAACCAACATTCACAAGACCAAATTAGCCTATAAATAAAAACAAATTCACGAAGTTTACAAAAGTTTCTTTGGAAATTCCTATGCACATTCTGCTATTGTTTGAGCTAAATTTCAGAATCGTCTTTTTTTTTTTTGGCGATATCCTCGGTTTGCGGGTTTGGTCCTCCACTCCCGCTGTGGTTTGGGTGATATCAAACCTTCAATGTGACATACAAATAGATCTTGGTTGTATCGGACCGCCAACTGTGGGACAACGGCAATGGTCGCATCAGACTTACGCCGATGAGGTAGAGGTGGGCGTCGATGGTGGTGGGAGAGAGGAGTTGGTGGTCGAACCCACATTTTCGCAACTAGTCGAACCAATATGTTCTTTCCAAAATGAGAGGAATGGACTGATAAATGCTTAGTAAAATCTCTGGAGCTCACAAAAATTGGTGTCCGGCGGTGCTAGGTGGCAGGTGGTGTGTTCTGCTACTTCTTTGGGTTTCGATGGCGTCGGCGGCTTTGGGTTTCGATGGCGTTGGCGGCTGTGGGTGGAGGTCGGTGATGTTTGCGGTGGTTGGTGGTGTCTCCAAGTGGGCGATTGATCAGTTGCGAAGATGGCGGTGGGCTTCGGTGGTGGTGACTGGTGATGAAGATGAGCATGGAGAGATTTCGGGGAGAGAGAGAGAGGGAGAGATGTGAGGGAGCATGGTGTTGACTCTCTGTTGAGGGCATTACATCCCAAAAATTTGAACCCAGCGCCAAATTTTGAAGTTTCAAAAAATTTCCAATAAGTCTACATATCCGGAAAAAATACTCCGAAAATGACACAGAAAGCACATCCAAGGGGTGAGATTACCCCAAGGTGAATCTCAACCCTTGGATGTGCTTTCTGGGTCATTTTCGGGGTATTTTTTCTGGGTATGTATCATTGCTGAAAAATTTCAGGCATACTTCAAAGAGATAAGTGATGGCCCAAAGAGGGGTGGGGCCTACCATTGACACGTAGGATCATTGCACAAGTCGGTGCATGAGTCATTACGTATAGCAAAATTGATTTTCTCATGGTTAAACGCAGGTTTTTAAATGTAGATTTTGGTTTGGGTTTGGGTTTCTGTGCCATTTTCAACGGTTTATAACTTTTAATTTATAATAGCTTTTATGATTTTGAAAATTTTGTATAATAGAAATAATTAAGATCTATCAAACAAGATCCATAATGCATATGTTTTGAGGTTCACATTAAAAATTATAAGCCGTTGAAAATGGGGTGCTCCCAATTTCACCAACGAAAAAATTTTTTTTTTTTTTGTCTCCTGCTGGCCCAACGAAACCGGTTTCTTAGACCGGAAATCGTAGCTTAAAAACCCTGAGTCGTACGGCAGTTTATCCGTCTCCTCAGCTACGAAAGGGTTTTAGGGTTTTTCTCTCTCAACACTCTCCTTTCTTTCTCTCCCTCTTCGCATCCAAAGGAAGCCATGGATAGATACCAGAAGGTTGAGAAACCCAGGCCCGAAGAACCAATACACGAGAACGAGATCCGAATCACCTCTCAGGGTTTGGTTAGGAACTACATCAGCTATGCCACCGCTCTTCTTCAGGTACTCTCTCTCTGTCTCTGTCTCATAAATTCACTCTTAATTTGGTGTATTGTGATTTATCTTCTGCTATATTTGATGGATTTTACTGGTTTCATGCAATTTGTGTGATTTTGTTTCGATTTATCTTGCGCTCTATCCGAGTATTAAGTTTCTTCTTCAAAGTGTGGGTATCTATGGCAAGAATCTTTAGCATCCTTTTATTTTGCTTTCTTTACTAGTGTTACAGTGGTATATAACTCAGTGGGCCGAAATTGCCTAATTGTTCGGTACTACATGTTTCGGGTTGAATTCGAAATCGAAGCTGCAGCGCTAACCCTTTTTTGAGTTAAATGATGCTATGGTTTCCATATGGTTGGTTGGAAGTCCAATGCTGTATTGCATGTATGGATTGTTGGAGCATTATAAAAACCCTCTTTGCGAAGTAAACAATATACTCTACAGTGCTGTCCGAAAGTGACCTTGAAATCTGTGAAAGTCAAAAAGTTTCATTGGACATTAGAAGAGGGAGAGATGATTTGCAAAAGCTTCATACAGGCTAAAATCTGAAATGTATTTGTTTTTTTCATTTTTAAGCTAAGCAATTTTGCACAGTATATATTGGAAGCATGTACAACTAGCAGTCCTTGAAAGTCAACCTCCATCTTAGATCTGCTTAGTGATGGAGTTTTACCCCATGTGTGAGACCCTTGGGTGTCCATAAATAACACCCCTGCAAGGGTGATATTCAGGGGTGATATTTAGTCCGGGTGATAAATAACACCCTTGCACTTATTTTTGGCAAACCATTCCATAGCCGTGGGCTCGGGCATAAATAAGACCCCCCATATTTATGCCCCCCACTAAGACCCCATCCAATCGGACCGTTGGAGAGAGAGACATGAGAGTAACCCAAGGGTTACCCCAAGTCAAGATAGCAGAGATTTTGGGCTAGATTTATCTCCCACGGTTTGTTTGGCCACTGAAGGCCTTTTGTATTTTTTCTCTTGCTTTCCTATATATTTGCATTTTTGCATAACATAGTGTAGAGAAGAGTGGTAGAGCTAGAGAGAGAACAGAGGTCAGAACCAAAGAGTGAGTTGTGCGTGTAATTCCATTATTTCTTGCGACGTTTTCGAAATAGTGTATTTCTTCGAGGAGCAGGCATTATGGCCAAAGCACGTTAGCTATGTGTCTGCAGTGTGCGTGAGTGATCCCTGATCCCCAACGCATAGTTGTGTTTGTGTTTATCAGGTCTATTCTTGTAACGTTCTTGGGAAAACTAGGTTGTGCTGTATTTAGATCTTGGGTTTTTGGAGGGACTTTTAACGTTTCTGTTGGTGTGGTGTTGTTTGAATTTTGTGAGGAATTTGTCTGCCATTACTTATTTCTATGATCATTTGTGTAGGAGAAACATGGGAGAGAGATTGTCTTGAAAGCAATGGGGCAGGCTATTAGTAAGACTGTAGCCATAACAGAGATTTTGAAGGTTGGTTCATTAAATTTGCAAAGTTCTTGCTTTTCGTTTCATTTTCCTTTTCTTTTTCTTCATATGGCTCACTAGCTCGGTCTTTATCCGGAAGCAGAGGAGAACTCCTTCGTTGCATCAAGATACTGCCATCAGTTCAGTAAGCATAACCGATGTGTGGGAACCCATTGAAGAGGGTCTTTTACCGTAAGTTTATAGTCTTCCACACCACCTTGCCTGTTGAAATTTGAATCCATCTTCTGCTATTGACTTGGACATGGCTAATACAGTGTGGAGCAAACTCGTAAGGTCTCAATGATTTCTATTACCTTGTCAACCAAGGAGCTGAACAAGAACTCGTCGGGGTAAGCTTTTTTCTTCTAAAAATCTTAATTCGAACCTAAGAAATTAGGCTACATCATAAGTGCTTGCCTAATTTCTGCCTTGGCCCACTTTTAGGGTTTTACAGTATTTTGTATAAGATATTTTCTTTTCCTGGCTAAAGGTGTTGTATTTGTGTGCCAAACGAGTTCCTTTATTCCGTTGGTTATTTGAATCGAATCTGGCTTTGATTTGAGCTATGTGTACTTAGGTACCAAGCTCCCTCCAATGTGGAGCAAACAAAGCCACAACATAATTATCAGCAGCAGCGACAACCCCTTCGGCAACCTCGCGCAACATATAATGCCGTTAATGAAGGTAATGCCAACAACAAGATAGTTTTAATTGTCTTCAAAACCGTAATTGTTATTGTGTAAAAGGTATTTTTGTTTATTTTTAGATTCATATGGTCGAGGCCGAGGCCGTGGCAGGGGTAGAGGAGGACGGGGTTGGAGCAGGGGTGGATATGGAAACTACCAAGGTATTGTACCTGGAATTACATTTGTGTTGCTGAAAATAGGAACGAGTAATGTTTATTAGTATGGTAATAACTTCGATTTCACATCCATGAATTTGTCTTCATTTTTTTCCTCATAGAAAATGATGGATATTCAAACTGGAGCCGAGGTGGATATGGAAACTATCAAGGTATTATTAGTGTAGTTACATCTTTAATGCAGAAAATATAATCAAGTTATATTCTAATGTATGTTAATTAGTAACGACTTAAAATGCATTTCCAAGATTTTCACCACATTTTCTTACTCACAGAAAATGCTGGATATTCAAACTCCAGCCGAGGTGGATATGGAAACTACCAAGGTAGTAGGGATGGCAACGGGCGGATTGGGGCGGATTGGGGTATGAACCGAACCGAACCGCGACACCAGAACACTGCCCCGAACCGAACCGATAACCGAACGGGTTATGAAAATCTGTTCCATAACTGAACCGAATGGGGTTCGGGTATTTCCCGAACCGAACGGGTACCCAAATGCCCCTTAACGAAAGCAAAGCGCGTCAACATAATTCAGATGTAAATAATGTCCAATAATGGATTTGCAGATGATGAAATTAAGAATGCAACAAGCACACCTTAGATTTACCCATGGTGGGTCACCAAAATTTGTGAAATCATTAGCTCTAATCTGTGCACAGTTCATAAACCACAGAAAAGGGCAAAAAAAACGAGATCTACAGAAAGCTCAAGAAATTATGGGAGGGTCGAATGTCTCTATTTGACACAAGAACTGAAGAGACTTACGGAAAGCTAAAAAAAAACGAGATCTACAGAAAGCCGCATGTTGATGGGACCAGATGAGACCAGTCTTGTAGAAGAACGAAGTAGACTTGAACGCAGGGGAGGGGACTCCAACGACATCGTTTGCGAGGAAGAGGAGATCGGCAGAAATTTGATGGAGATTGGCGTGTTCGTTGGTAAATTTGGGGGAGGATAGATGTTGGTGCTGCTGGGGAGTGAGGTGTGAGAGTGGAAGGGAGAGAGAGAGAGAGGGGCGGTGGGACTTTGGGAAGTTCTGGAGAGTGATAGTGATAACAAACATCAGTGATAACAAACCCTAACTGAGAAAACTTTACATATATATAGAAGGGCTAATAGTGTAATTTTAAAATATACGTAAGGGGTTTATGTAATATGTATATATTATAAAGGGGTTCATCTGTAATTAGTAAATTTCGGTTTGGTTCGGTTCGGGTAACGGTTCAGTTCACAGGTAAACCCATAACCGAACCGAACCCGTTCGGTTTCCCCTCCAACAAATCCACACCCGCACCCACGGGGAAAAAATCGGTTACGTTTCGGGAAAAAAAACCGGTTTCGGTTCGGTTACTCATCGGTTCGGGCAATATTGCCATCCCTACAAGGTAGTATTATCTAGAATCACATATGGAATGCTGAACTTTGGTGAAGTTATGTTTTTTTATGTTAATGAGTTAGAATGGATTTCCGTGATTTTCACCACTTCGGTTAATCACAGAAAATGCTGGATATTCAAACTCGAGCCGAGGTGGATATGGAAACTACCAAGGTATTAACTAGAATTACTTTTGTAATGTGGAAAATTCTGTGAAGTTCTCTTTTTGTATGTTAATGGCTTAGACTACATTTACGTAATTTTTAGCCACATTTTTTCAGAAAATGCTGGATATTCAAACTCGGGCCGAGGTGGTGGTCGTGGCAGAGGTTGGGGGAACCGTGGTTAGTATGCTTCTCTATGTTTCTACTTCATTCATAAAGTTCTTATGCGTTTGGGTGGTTTGCAATTCATTTAAGGTTTTGGATTCACCTATTGAACTACTTACATTCATATAATCCTTCATATGTCACGCGTTGTAGTAATTTGATCTGAATAAATGCTGGTATTGAAGACACGCACTTGTTTTCAATAATTACAAGCGCCTTCTTTTTCTGTTTTGATAGGTGGTGGGTATGAAAGAAGTGGTGGTTATGAAGGAGGCAGAGGCGGTGGTTATGAAAGAAGTGGTGGTTATGAAGGAGGCAGAGGCGGTGGTTATGAAAGAAGTGGTGGTTATGAGGGAGGCAGAGGCGGTGGTTATGAAAGAAGTGGTGGTTATGAGGGAGGCAGAGGCGGAGGAGGTGGCAGAGGTTACGGCAGCAGAGGCCGTGGAAGGATGGGCAGCCGCCCGAGGGGTGGGGGCAACAACCAGGAATGAATGGAGAATGGGTGTGCTTTGCTCTCTATACCTAAATGTTTGTCATGGCTTATGGGTCATCATATTCCAAAGTCTTTTCCGGAAGTTTGAAACTATGGCTATTGTTCGCGTCCAGGGTTTTAAAGCACATAAATTTTGTTCTTTTTTCATCTAGGTTTGAATGTGAGCAGAAGCTTGTTTTAAGAATTAGCAAAAGAGCAATTAGCCAATTTTCCGACTGCTGTTCCATTTCACTCTTGCGGTCCAACTCTTTAGCTTCATTGTAAAGCTTTCTCAACATGAGTGATGCCTTGTGTTTTCTCACTTTTCAGGCTTTTTAGTATACAATTGTTTACGCGTATACAAAAAGGACAGTGCTACCCATACAGAACGGGGAGCACAGAAAATGTACCGATCGCGTTCGGGGACCTACTTTTGGGTCCCACACGAATGATCCGAACCGTTCATAATTTTGATTCAAACGGTGAGACTTTAGTTCGAGCACTTCCAACCGTCCGATTGAGCTGAAATTTTGTGGGGCCCCTCGGAAAAATGTTTTAAGAACAATGAATGGTTCGGATCACTCGTGTGGGACCCAAAAGTGGGTCCCCGAACGCGATCGGTACATTTTCGGTTCCCTTTTTCTGTACCCGTTCATTATCCATACAAAAAGCAATGAACTTAATGCTTATCAATGGAGCAAAATCATATAGTAGTAGATTGACGCAGCCAAAATTACGAAAACTATCGGGAAACTTGAGTGATCGGTAACTTTTAGTCTCGGAAGTAGTCGAGATGGGCATAAATTGGTTCGAACATTTAGTAATGGTACAGTAATAAAAATGAAATTATCTTTCGCTCATGTATAATCACTCGACAATATTAACTTTGAGAGATTTTATATGAAAATTTACACTCACAGACCAGCTGGACTATTTAAACAGAGAGAGCCTTCAGTTGTATCTGGCTGGTTTAAGGGCCAGGTTCATCCGTACAATGTCTTTATTCGCCATTTTATTTGAATCTACACGGATCAACACAATATGGAATCAAACAGGTCAAATTACGCAGCCAGCGGTTGGTGGTGGTGGTGATATTTAAACGGTGACAGAGACAAATTTTTGAATATAACTCAAGCAACCGTGTGAGCTTTAGGCGTATCTCAATTAATTTTATGACCAATCATAATATAGACTCAATTAAACTTGGAGCAAAACTCTGTAGGAGACTAATCCATAAAAACTGAGAGCACGAGATGTTTCGACATACACATAGCTAGTCATTGGATAATCCGACCACAGGATGACACGTGTCGAGCACGACATGTGGCAGAACATTTTTGTGGGTCGTGCGTTATTAGCATGTAATACTACCCCAAGTTGCGGGGGGACGGGTTTGCGTCCAGGTTCATGATCTCATAATTGCTTGTGCCACTGTTTTTTTTCTTTTTGTTTTAGCAATCATATTAATCCACGGCCAGCTCTAACAATTGTTACAGTACGTAACAATGCTGTACTGATTATTTATCAAGTCCCTACGCTATTTTTGCATTGAGAGAGAGAGAGAGAGAGAATGGAGTACTGGAGCAGCAGCTCACAGGAGAGCTGGGGAAAGAAGGAAAAGGAGGTATATCATGTAATTCACAAGGTTCCTTATGGTGATGGTCCTTATGTTAAAGCCAAACATGCTCAGGTACCAGTATTCTTCATTGATCCCTAGTACTACTCCATCACTACTTTCGATCTATTTATCTATCTAGGACTTCTATTGATGAGTGGGTTTCCGGTACGCTCGGTCACCTGCAAGGGACAACTTGACACCGGTATGGTGCCGGCCAATACTCCTCCGATGCCTAAGTCATTATATTTGTGGAGAAAGTAGGGTAAAGTTCAAGCTAAGTGGACTGCCTGAGTTACGTTACCTATCCTCGTTGTACGAGGATTGATGACATAGGCGTTTTTAGGAGGTAGAGTCCCTTTAGGATTGGATTAGAGGATCGTTGAGTGTTGATAAGTATAACACTCATAGAGTCCAGCGACCGGAGTCCTCCTGTCCTGTCGGAGATGGAGCCCTGATAAAGGTTGGACTATTGGGGATTATCCCCATAGGATTTTAGATAGTGTGTGAAAGTCTCAGCTCCCCTGTAAGTCTTGTTTGGGATATGGATCCGGAGATCCATAGTTATCTAGTATGCTTGGAGATGAGAGGCCGAGCAGATCAATCTAGGCCGAGCACATTACTCAGCCGAGTAGAGCAGGCCTGATCGTTTTATACTTATCATCTGTGCTTCAGAAAATCATGATATTTGATTGTGATTTGTGAGAAGTCTTTTCAAACGTTATCACCGATGAGTTTCGCTTATTCGCTTGATTATATATGTATATGGTGTGTTTAGCTAGTGCATAAAGATTTGGAAGGAGCAATAGTATGGTTCTGGAAGGCAATAAATGCAGGGGATAGAGTAGAGAGTGCACTCAAGGATATGGCAGTGGTGATGAAGCAGATGGATAGAACTGAAGAAGCCATTGAAGCTATCAAATCCTTTAGGGGTCGTTGCTCCAAACAGTCCCAAGAATCTCTTGATAATGTCCTCATCGACTTGTACAAGGTACGTGTATATATATATATATATATATATATATATATATCTTTTGATCTGAAAAAGGTGAACTGTACTGTTCCTGTACTCCTTGGAGTGCAGGTGCAGATCGAGGGACCGATGGTTAACTGAACCCAACCGAACTGATCATTAAGATAGACTCGTAGTGGGCTCACGGCCGCTCACGTTGAGACGCAACGTGATGCATAGTTCAACATACAATTGAAATTATTATACCAGTTTAAAATGGTTATTAATTTTGGTATGAAAATTCTGATTCTAAGTTGGTACGTGTCTATCTCTATGGGTGTTGGTTAGAAATGCGGGAAAGCAGATGAACAAATAATGCTGATAAAGCAGAAGCTGAGGTTGATATACCAAGGAGAGGTTTTCAATGGGAAACCAACAAAAACTGCACGTTCTCATGGCAAGAAGTTCCAGGTTTCTGTCCAGCAAGAAACTTCCAAGCTACTGGTACCTATCCTTTCCTTGCAACTTCCAACTTCCTACTTTTTTCTCCCCTACTTGTAGTTGTTGATTTTGTTCATAATCCACTTCATTTGTCCTCAAATTTATTCTCAAATTCCTACTAATCGTTAAGTTTCTTCTAGCTAGAAACTGACTTGAGTCAGGAACCGGTTTAAGTTGGCTTTTTGAGTTGATTCTATCTCGTAAAACGCAATAGATCAAATTTTAAGTAAGTTTGGGAATCAGTAAATTTCTGGAACAACCCATCAAGTTCTTTTTAGATTTTCAACTAATATACGTTTTAGGGTTTAGTTCATGCATATCAATGGATGCCACAAACTCAGCGAGTCAAACAAAATGAACCACCCAGTCATTGTTTTGGGCTTGAGATGATCAGGCCCATGTCCAATTTCACTCATCTAATCGTGTGTACTAACAACGTTATCTCAAAGTATTCTGAACCACATATGATATCATGAAAATCTCGATAAATGGATTATATGGCGTGACCAAGTGGCAAGAAATGCACCGGAACAGAAACGATGAAGCTCGTGAGTTTAGGGCGTGCGTGGTATGTTCACCAAACAAAATTGGTTCATTTCTTTCATGTGACCAAATTTATTTCGTGACTATGGCAGGGAAATTTGGGCTGGGCCTACATGCAAAAGACGAGTTACATTGCGGCCGAGGTGGTATACAAGAAAGCCCAGATGATTGATCCCGACGCAACCAAGGCCTGCAACTTGGCCCTCTGCCTGATCAAGCAGGCCCGATACGATGAGGCCCATTTGGTTCTTGAGGAGGTGTTACAGGGAAAACTTCCAGGTTCTTATAGCAACAAGTCCCAAACTCGGGCCCAAGAATTGCTATTGGATTTAGAGTCACGGCAGCCTCAGCCGCTGCCGCCGCCTGAAGTAATGGGCCTTAACTTGGATCAAGATTTCGTCGACGGGCTTGAGAGATTGATGCATGAATGGGCCCCTTCGCGATCAAAAAGACTTCCCATCTTTGAGGAGATATCTCCATTTAGAGATCAGTTGGCTTGTTAATTCAAGTTTCTATCACCCTTATTTTCCTTATGGGAAATTGTCGAAATAGCACTGATAGGTGGTCACAAAAATAAATGGTCTTACAGTGATTATTGTAAATATGTATGTACATGAACTTGAGAGCTTATGTTTGGGGTATATATGGATTTACTTTTTCTTTCTTTGTAGATTTGCTTTGATTAGTTTCTTGGATGAAACTAACAAAAAAATGTGAGAAGATCTGCCTAAAAGAAATCAAGATTGAACTTCACTTCGATATCCAAATTGAACGTCTTTGATCCTGCTTAGAGCCGACTCTCACTCTACTTTCACTTTTATATTAGGAATATCTTGCACTTCCAAGTTAAAATTTCACTTTTGCCCCAAGAGAACTTAGACGAATGGAGCTGTAAGTAAGTTCCTAAAATCTAAATGAGTTTTAAAATAATAAGAATTGATAAACAAAGTAACTCTCTACATCAGGATTTTCATGTAATTCACTTAACTTTTAACTAAAATGGGGGCTTATAAAAACCGCGGATCTACCTGTTGACTTTTAGAATTAAATCTCTCCTCGTATATAAAATCCGTTCCTCGATTTTGTATTTCATCACTTGTCCCATCCCAATCAAGGATAATACTAATAACCCTATAGCAATATTGTCTATTATACCTTGAACCCACTTGTCTCCTCTCATTATTAATTCTATATGTTAGGAGCTGTTTGATAAAACTGAAAGCTGAAAACTGAAAACTGAAAATTAAGAGGCCGTTTGGCCCCCTATTTATCAACTTATTGATTTCTCATTTTTGCATTCTGGGTGTTTGGGAGCAACACCCAGAAACTACTTCTCCAAAAATCGTTTTTCCATTTTTCCATTTAGAAGCCAGAAATCAAAAATAGGTTTGGAGGTGTTTTTTGATTTCTACTTCTCATTTTCCCTTCCAAAACACATTCTGCACATTTCTTCCAAACACTCCTCCCATATCCAAAACTCATTCTGACCAAAAGCCAAAAAACCAAAAAACCAAAAAGTCAAAAATCAAAAGCTAAAAAGTAGGCTCCCAAACACCCCCTAAGTACTGAAAACTGAATGCTGAATTTATTAAGCTAATAAGTTGTTTGATATGTACTGAATATTAAGCACTGAAATAAATAATTTGTTTGATCTATAAAGAGCTGAAGTATTAAATTCACTAATTTTCTTAATTTGCCATTCATATATTCATACTGAAATGCATAAATGAAAAAAAAAATACATTTGTCAAAATAATAAAAATATGTATAATATTGGCAAGATTGTGGTATAGCGGTGGTAGTGTTAAATTCACTAATTATTTACTTTGTCTTTCATTTCATATATTCATACTAAAATACAAAAATGAAATTGGTAAATGAAAAAAAAAAGTACAATTATCAAAATAATAAAAATATACAGAATATTGGCAAGATGGTGGTATATCGGCAGTGGTGGTTGTAATTGTGGAGTGGTGGCCTCGTGGTGGTGGGAGAGCGATGATGGGAGTAGTGGTGGTGTAGTGGCGGCAGTGGTGGCGGCAGTGGTTGTGGTATTAGTGGTGAGAATGGCAGAGTAATGGTGGTGATGATCAGGTGGTGGCGATAGTGGTGGTGGTGGGGTGGCGGCAATAATAGTGGTGGGGTCGTAGCGGTAGTGGGGGTAGTATGAGTGGTGTGGTGGGGTGGTGGCGGAGTGGTGGTGGTGGTGTAGTGGTGAAGTGATGGTTATGGTGTTGTCAGTGGTGGTGGTGGTGGGATGGCGGCGGCAGTGGTGGTTGGGTGGTGGCAATAGTAGTGGTGGTGGTGGCGGCGACGGCAATAGTGGTGGTGGTGGTGGTGGTGGAGTGGTAATGGTTATGGTGTTGTTAGTGGTGGTGGTGGTGGTGTAATGGCGGAGTGGTGGTGGTGGGGTGGCGGCAATAGTGGTGGTAGTGTAGTGGTGGAGTGATGGTTATGGTGTTGTTGGTAGTGGTGGTGGTGTAATGGTGGAGTGGTGGCGGTGGGGTGGCGGTGGTAGTGGTGGTGGGAGTGGCGAAGTGGCAATTATGGTGGTGTGAGTGGTGGTGGTGGTGAGAGTGGCAGGGTGGTGGTGGTATAGTGACGGCAGTGGTGGTAGGAGTGGTAGAGTGGTGGTGTAAGTGGTGGTGGCGGTCTGGTGGAGGAAAAAATAGTTAAATGAAACCACTCAGAAATTCAGTAAAAATTAAGTAGCTCGAAGCTACTTAATTTTTGTCAACGTTTTACCTTGCATTTTAAGAGCCACTTAATTTTTTAAATAAATGTAAAATGTGGTTATCAAACCTATTTAATTACTTATTACTTAATTCATTCAGTTTTAAGTGCTGAATCTGGGTTATCAAACAAGACTTTAATCTTTGTAAAGGTTAATTCGACAATGCAAGTAGAGTGTTGGAAAAAATACGGCAAACACAACGAATTCTACAGAATAATTCCGTTATACAAATACAAACTGAAAAATATGAAACTATAGATTACAAACATATGTACAAACAAAATATCAAACCGAATTGGAGTAACACAATAAGAACAGAGTCCCATGTAAATACAGTCTCCTTACAGATTCGTCGCTTACCGAAGATGTTAGAGGATGCACCGGGGTCTCTCTTAGTCTAAAAAATCTAGACCACAAGCCTCCAAAACACCTTCATCGATTATCTTAGCGAACTGAACTTATCCGGCTCTCTCTCACACAATGAACAGAATATCACTACTCTGTTGTGTGTTATACAAAAATCAGCTATTAGACACAAAAACGGGATTGCAATCTTATAGCAAGATGAGACATTTGAATAACAAGCAGTGAATCAATTCTCAAACCAACGTAATGGATATCAGGATTTATCTCACATCATGAGGGAGGTTGCTCAGCCATGAACCTTATATACCTTTGGACTGCAACGTCTAGATTCAATGAATTTGAAAGAAATTCTTGGATTGCCTCGAAATACCTTCGGAATAACTCGGTTTCATTTCCAAACTTCCAACATAGAGAACATTTGGGTTATCAAGATAAACCCCAATTTTGTAACCCCCAAAAGAGAAGATAAACCTCGTATTAAAAAAAGTCAGTAGGCTCTGACAATAAGTAAATAAAAAGACAAAAAAAACACACATTTCAGTGTATTTTATATACTCTTTCATACACTTTTATATATTTATTACATATTTGAATTGATACAGTTTTTAAACCTTAACGACAACCATATGAGTTGATTTTAGAATTTTCTTTAAAAAGAAAAAGCAAAAAGAGTAGGAAAAAAACCCGGGGTTTGGTGTTGGTGAGCATCCTGGCCGCCGTTTTGTCATCTTCCTCGGTCATTTCACAAAATCCCATGAATCACATCAGGAAAACTCTTCTACTGCCTCCGTACTTCGTTCCCTTGACCAAATCTCCGATTTCCCCAAAATCCACGCGTACACTACACATGTGTGCACCATATGCACACCACTCTATCCAGACTATCCAAACGTTTTTTTGGACGTTCTGGATTTGAATCATAAATGCTTTATGACCGGTTTCAAATTCAGACTGTTCAAAAAGCGTTTGGACAGTCCGGATGAACTGGTGTGCGCGAATATGGTGTGCGCGTAGCATTACTATTTTCAAAATTCCTTTTTTGGGTAAAAAAAAAAGGGATCCTTATTCATACACTTTTATATATTTATTACATATTTGAATTGATACAGTTTTTAAATCTTAACGACAACCATATGGGTTGATTTTAGAATTTTCTTAAAAAAAAGTAAAAGAGAAAGCAAAAATAGTAGGAAAAAACGCGGGGTTTGGTGTTGGTGAGCATCCTGGCCGCCGTTTTGTCATCTTCCTCGGTCATTTCACAAAATCCCATGAATCACATCAGGAAAACTCTTCTACTGCCTCCGTACTTCGTTCCCTTGACCAAATCTCCGATTTCCCCAAAATCCACGCGTACACCACATGTGTGCACACCACTCCATCCGGACCATCCAAACGCTTTTTGGACGGTCTGGATTTGAATCATAAATGCTTTATGACCGGTTTCAAATTCAGACCGTTCAAAAAACATTTGACGATCGATGAATATGTAATGTGTGTAGTATGGTGTGCATGCATATATGTGCGCGCGTAGCATTACTATTTTCAAAATTCCTTTTTTGGGTAGAAAAAAAAAAGGGATCCTTATTCCTTGCCTTGGATACCAGAAGCTGCAATTTTACCAGTCTTCAACCCAAAGATCAATCGCGCAAAGAATCCTCTGGGGAGAAGAATCACACAACCCTAAACCCAAATCGTGAGTCCTGAAATGGAAGTAAAAAAAGAGCCGCTGATAATCACAGACAAGAACGAGATGAGGCAGTGGTCAAGGACGATGAGAGCCCAAGGCAAGACCATAGGCTTAGTCCCAACCATGGGTTACCTCCACGAGGGTCACCTCTCACTCATCAGAGAATCCCACAACCACACCCACCTCACAGTTGTCTCAATCTACGTAAACCCAGGTCAGTTCTCTCCCTCTGAAGACCTCTCCACATACCCATCTGATTTTGACGGCGATATCAACAAGCTCAAGTCTGTTCCTGGTGGGGTTGATGTTGTGTTTCACCCATATAATTTGTATGACTATGGTGGGGGTGGGGGTTGGGTGGAGAGAGAAGAGAAGGGAGAGAAAGAGGTGGGAGAGGGAGGAGGAGGAGGTGTGGTGGTGTCTTGTGTGGAGGATAGGAGAGTGGGGCATGAGACATGGGTTAGGGTTGAGAGATTGGAGAAGGGTATGTGTGGGAAGAGTAGGCCTGTGTTCTTTAGAGGGGTTGCTACTGTTGTGGCTAAGTTGTTTAATATAGTTGAGCCTGATGTTGCTGTTTTTGGGAAGAAGGATTACCAGCAGTGGCGGATTATAAGGCGAATGGTGAGTCTTTTTTTGGAAGGTGTAATTTTATTTCTTTACGAATTGTCGAATTGGCAATCCTAATGCCTGTCCTATGCATTGAGATTTCAGTCAACATACTAATTTCAATTGATTTGAACCATGTTCTGTTTGCTATAGCTGGCACATGCAAAGCATATGTGGAATTGATCATACCCGAGTTTCACAGTGATGGCCGATGAGTCCTACATAATGTTCTTCATTTGCTTTATTTCTTCAGGGTTGTGAATTTAGTAATTGCGAGTGTATTTAGGTTGATTACGAGTAAAGCCCATAGTGGCGGTTTACCATTCTTCTTCTTAGATTATAAGATTTTTCTTTCTTTCTCCATTTTCCTGGGTGGTTTATTACTTGAGTGGACCTAACCTAACCTATAGAAGCTGAACTTTTTAGAGACTGGTTTGATTGGAATCCTTACTACAAAGAACAAACTCACAGCCACATATATTGCCCTTCAAGAAACCAACTCGAATTTCCCAGAAAGAGAGACCATAGTGGTTTTGGGTTTACTCAGATCGTACATAAAAAAACAGCAAACTGAACTAGCTGTAAATTAATTGGTGGGATCTTTTATTTTCAATTTTAGTTGAGTTCGATGCTGATTAGTACAGTTGAAATGCCAATGTTTGGTTGAAGCAATAAGACCAATCTTCTTTTCTTTGACAAGAAGGCAATGTTGACCTTTTTATGATCTAATTGATTTCCTTTCAGGTTCAGGATCTTGATTTTTCCATAGAAGTGATCGGTTCTGAGATAGTACGAGGTGAAGATGGCCTTGCAATGAGCTCCCGTAATGTGCACCTCTCACCTGAAGACAGGGAAAAGGTTCTTCTAAGCCCACTCCACACAGATTGTACTTCAATGTTGTGCTCATCGAAGCAAATTGATTTGTACGAATGTTCTTTTATTTTTCCTTTTTGTATTGTCTTTGAGGATTATCTCAAATTTTTAACTTTGATGCTCAAACCTTACTGCTGGTGTATTTTTTTTTTTTTTGTATCTTCTTCTCTGAAGTAGCTTGTTCAAATATTAAGCACTTCTGCATAGATTTGTGCTTGCGAAACTTTAAAATGTTCTCTTTTTTTGCAATCTCCACCAGAAGAACTTATCGAGGTGAATATTATTTGCACTATCCTGCAGGCCTTGTCAATAAATCGATCACTCTCAAAAGCTAAACTGGCTGCAGAAAAGGGTCGAGTTAATTGCATAGAGTTGAAGAATTCAGTCATCCAAGCAATACAGGAAGCTGGTGGAAGAATTGATTATGCAGAGGTGAGGTGTAAGACGCGTCTTTTTCTTTTGGGTAGATCTTGACCTAATTTCCATGTGCAAAATTCGAAGCACTATATTTTGTTTCCAAACATGCACCTGCGCAAGTGCATTCGCCTTACTTTTCAATTGTCTAACACAACCTATTTTACAGTCTTTAACATTAGAAGAATGTGTCATTTCTTGTGCCAACAGCAGAATCTCTTCCAGCATCTTTGTATTCAACTTATTCATCTTATTACAAAACGCTCAAGTCTCCAAATGGTTACCAATAGGAGTATGTTGCCTGAAAATAGGAACTGGATATGGTCACTCTCCTCTGATCACTTTGAGGTTCTTTGGGACATATGTAGCACAGACACTTCGTCACGTACCGGTGTCCGACACCAACGGACACGTGTCCGGCACCATATACAAATTGTCCTATTTTTTCTCAATGTTTTTGGTTTGGACACTCCTATGACACTCTCAGGACACTCGGAATATATGTAAGGGGCATTAAACAATATAGTAGACACTTGTTAAAATTTGGAAAAACTTTCTTTTTGTGTGACATGTGATGCTTGTTAATTATAGGGAAAACAAGATGGTGACACGCATTTTGTTGGAATACTTTTGTGAATGATGTAATATGATAGATAAGATTTAAGTATATATGGTGTTACATATTTATAATTAGAGCCGTTTTTCCTCATACAATGGAATAAATAAATGTTTTAAAACCTATCCCCAGCATGTCGTGTCCTCCAATTTTTGAAATTTGTGTGTCAGAGTGTCCGTTCGTGTCGCGTGTCCATTTCGGTGCTACATAGTTTTCGACCAGGTGTCCCTCTTTTTCATGAAAGAGTTAACAAAAGGCATTTTAACAGCATTATTGAAAAAATGCAGAAAAGACTCATTAAAGTTTTAAAAGTTCTTGCTAACATTGTTACACGATTATGGGTCGACGAGATTGTGTGGCCGGTGGCGATATCCTTGAAACCAACATAATAATCCTGTATTTAACCGCAGTTCACCAAGGACGTATATGCCCTTCCCCTCCGATACATAATTACAGGTTGTTTGCCTTTGTTACTGCCATAATGGTGCATTATGAATACACTCTGTAACTTATTTGCAGCTACGAAGAGTTTTCTCATATATTTTGTTTCCAATAACTATTCTTTACTCGGTGAAGTTTGTTAAATATTGATGCTGCATATTGCGGGTTTTAATGTCTTTTTGTCACAAACAGATTGTAGACCAAGAAAGTTTGGAAGCAGTGGAAGAGATTAAAGGTGCTGTAGTGTTTTGCATTGCTGCCTGGTTTGGAAAGGTCAGGCTAATTGACAACATGGAAATCTCTGTCTGAGGTGCTTCAGTTTATATACCTACCTAAGCTAACATCAATGTTAACGCGGAGCTGAATGAATTCGTCGAGTCTCGTTCTTGATATTTTATTTTGGCATTTCACCAATCATGAATGACATTTGACAAACCATCTCCATTGATTGTTTATTGGTTAATTAACACTATGAAATTCTGCTGGTAAAGGCATCTAAAGACGCTGCTTTCTAGTGTTGCTACTGTTTTTATGAGGTAGTCAACATTTCGGCTTGTAATTGAGTTCCTTCCAACAATGCTTTTTAATCTCGGAATTTGTGAATTTTTTTCCGAGTTTGGGGGCCCCCAAACTCGTTAAAAAATTCATGTGAGGCTGGTCATTCGAGCATGAATATTGCCAGGAATCTGATTGTCCAAGGGTCTTTCTAAATGGCCAGGAAGTTGCAGAAAACGAATGTCATTTAATAACTGGCGCCATATACTTCAGATTCAGATTAAAAAGCATATAACAGCACATTTGGGCTAAAAGTCGTCTCAAATTGTCAAGACCACGTTTGGGCAGTATAATTATGTTAGTAGTATTAAGTACAGAAAAAAAAAAAGGTAATCTAGCTCAAAGGGGCTCGCCTTATTGTCCTTTTGAATAACTCAATAAGCCAATAATAAATTGTCTATAATCTCCCTAAGTTATTCACCCAAACAAACCGTAAAACCAAAGGGAGGTTAACAACGTTACAATACGGTTCGAAAAAGTAAAGTAAAACCAAATGTTTTTATAGGGAAACCATTTCCATTCTCAATTTTAACAGGAAACATTTTCTTCTATTTCCCTAGACTATGCCCCGTTCAGTTGCTCGGAATGTGTATAGTTAGCAGAAAAGTCGTGAAACCCACGTCTCTTACTTTTCCACAAGGATTAACTTTTCCTCAAAACATGTCAAAAAACAAACTTTCATCTTCATTAATTTATACCTTAGTAAATAACTTTCCAACTTCCTCTTAGATTTCTACAAACGCTAAAAAGGAAAATATTTTTCAACTATTATAGGAATTACAATTTCATTTGGATAATTATAGTAAAGTGCTTTTGTTCGTTAGTATAAAAATGGACTGGGGACTTTGTAGTGCACATGAGTGTATGTGCGATTTAAGCCATTCATCTCATAATTGATTATCTACATTTAAAAAATTACCTTAAAGGAAGAATATTTTAAACAAATTTGGATCATTAGGTGGATTTCCCAAATGATAAAATCAACTTATTTGCTAAAATGTTGGTTGATTTTAGCAAATCTCAACAAAGATTTTAGCAAATGAAGAAACCATTTGTTAAAAGCGATTAAATTATTATGGCCCTGTTCGTTTGGGAGTTTTGGGGCTGTTTTGGCACTATTCCAGTTTTGATTATATCATCACCTTTTTCACTTTTCTCTCTATCTCTCTCCACTTATTACACCTGCTTACATCATCAAAACTAAACTAAACTAAACTAAACAACCGAACAGGGCCTATATCATTTGGGATAAAAAACAAATTTACATTGTTAAAAATATTTTTAGATAGACTTGAGTTCGGGGTTGGTGTTGTGCACCGGTGCACAGCATGCGTGTTGTGCACGATCTCGCTGTCCGTTCGGCGATTCAATGGTCCAGATTTCATCTCAATTATGCGACATCTAAACCGTTTATGTCAAAGATAAAATCTAGACCATTGGAACGCCAAACGGCACAGCACCGACCCCACTCCTCGCTTGGGACTGCGCATTTATTAGTAGTAGATTCTTGGAGTGCACCTGCACTACTACATGTAACTAGGGGTGAGCATGAACCCGTCCAACCCGCCCCGATTCGAAGGGGTTCGGGCGGATTCTGATGTTTTGTAGGGTCGGGTTCGGGTTAAAATACAAATAAATTCCGGATTTCGGGTCGGGTGTCGGATTGGAGGTGTCAAAACCGAACTAACCCGACCCGACCCGGTGAGGTTTCATAATACGTGTATTAAATATGTAACGTGTTTCCAGTTCAAAAAAAAATATATGTAACGTGTTTTCCCGTGTTTGCTTCCCTCTACACGTTTTTACACTGCCCAAAAACTTTTTCTTGACTTGTCATTTTCAATGTGTCATAGTCAACTCAGGGGTATTCCACTAACAAAAAACTATTTTTTCCAAACACCGAGACATGTCATTCTCTCATAACACATCACATAAAAAACCGTGAAAAACTAATTTTTTCAAATAATTGAGTTAGTGGAACACTCTCTCAAAAGTCCTCTCTCTCCCCTCTCATTTTCAGTCTAATAATAAAGAAAAAATCATCCTCTCTCTTCCCACTTCCACAGAATAATAGAACCAAGAAGAAGAAGTGATTTGAAGAGATCTCAGGCCACCGTTCACCGTTCCTCCTCTCTCTCCAGTCTCCTCCTGTTTCACCGCCTCAAACCGCCGTTCACTGCCTCACGATCTCAGGCCACCGTTCACCGCCTCTCGCGATTTTGCCGTTCACCGCCTCACGATCTCGCCGTTTCACCGCCTCTCACGATCTCGCCGTTGACCACCGTTCTCTCTCTCTTTTTCAATTTAAACAGAGCAAACCCGAAACCCGACCGAAACCTACCGAAACCCGACCTACCCGACTTGTTTCGGTTTCAAAGGATAATCGGTTCGGTGTCGGTTCCAGTTTTTCTCAACCCGACGTGGTCGGGGGGGGTCGGGTTGGCTACCAAACCCGACCCGAACCGACCCGTGCACACAACACTGTAAAGAAATTTGTTGTTATCCAACGAAAACCGCTCTTTTGTTTACATTTGTTGGCCGTCACGCTCGTTAGAGAGGGAAAGCGACGAGAGACGAGAGGTGACACAGTACTCGACGGGAAAAACCAGGTTCGCACATACCCAATCCTCATCGCCTCCACCCCAAACCCCACCACCGCCATACTCTCATCTCTTCCCAAAACCCTAACCCTGCTTCTTTCGTCCACCGTCTTCTTCGCCCACGTCCCCATTTTCTTCAACCTACATTGTCACTTCAGATGGTAAGTCTAATTCCACTAGCCCTCACTTGACTTGGCTACTGTTTTTTTCTCAATTTGAATCACGTTAATTAGCCAATTCAATATTCAAGAAGCCCTAGATTTACGGTTTTGAATTTTGTGTGTGTCTATTTTACGTATGTTCACCCGTGTTTAATTCATCTTTCAGCTCATTGGATCAGGAGTAGTGTATGCATTTCACTTGAATAGATTTCATAGCGATTATATCTTGTTTGCTGATAAAGGGATGCAACCAAATCAAAAGATAGATTGTTTAGGGGAGAGAAGAATTGCTACAAGATTATATAAAGAGACTAGAAGCTCACAAATGGAGTGGTGCCAAGTGGTATCTTCAACTAACATGCATTTGATTGTGTTCAAACATCACTAACTTCAACTAACAATAACGACTTTCGCTGAGGAAACAAAAAAGTCTATATGCTCTGTTATCTATCCTTTAAAATGATCAAAAGAAACTTACTGTTACAAAATAAGAGACCTACGAACGCATTTATAGATTCAGGGACCCTACTAACACTAGAAGATGCTAAAATCACACAATGACCCTCTGTTCTACTGCATCATAAAGACAGGATACATCAGGGGATTTTCTTCATCAATTGAGAGTATGAATTGAGAATCACGTGAGAAGATTGCTACATCTGTTAGAGTTCAGTTCTTTTCTGCACTTTCTGTTTGTAGGTAGTGATTCTGGTGAATTATAAGACTTTGGGTTTACAAATTCATTAAATTATTTGAGTATTGTTGTTTGATACAGCAGTCAATTTGGTGGCTTGGTTGGGCGTTTTCGTATGTGACATATGAAGGGAAGGGAGATTGTTGATAACGGGACCATAGACTTTGCAAATGGCAGGCTATTCAGCTATACCATCGCATACCAAACTGCATCTGCACGGGAATCGTGTATCAAAAGGATGCTTTCTGCCGCACTTGGTGGACCTTAAATTACAAAGGTTTTGTGTTCTTGCTCAGTCTCTTCAATCTCATTGAATATGTAATTAGAGTTGTTTGATTTAAGCACTTGGTTGTCCACATGCTGCTACAAAATTAATTGTTTTAACTCAAGTTTGATTATTTGCATGATGCTTATTTAGAGACTTTAGACACAGGTTTTCCTTTTGATTCATTTGATATGCATATATTTTCTCAGCCAAGAGAAAAGATAAGAAAGAAAGGAATGAAAAGAATGAAGTGAATAGGCATCTTCATGGACTGTTTTGTTGCTTGTGTGCTACCTGAGAATGATAACAGCAAATCATTTCTATAAGACAGCTCAATGTATGTTCGAACTCTAACCGTCATATTTTATATTTGTGTTTTAGGAGGTGTTCTTGTCAAAGCTTGAGAGTTGTACAGTTCTCTTCAGGTGATGCTTGGAAGTTCAATTCTTTGTGCATCGTGAATCCAAAACTTAATCCTTGTGCCAAGGCTGGTTCCATGAGGTGTTATTGCTTGGGAACTTTGATAAATACTAATGGTGCCACAACCTCTGAATGGGTTCCTGTGGTCGATCAAGTGCTTTTAATGGCCAGTATATTCCTTACTTATATGGCTGGAATAATACCTGCTGAGAAGTTGCTTTCAAGTTCTCGAAGTAGTATTTCTATTGACAATGCACTATCTGGAGATGCTTCGCTTTCTGGTAGGTAAGAGTGAGCATATCGCATGTTTACAATTGACATTTTGAAAGATCATTATAGTTGAGCCTTTAGATGTAAGTCTTAGCTTGGCTGATGATAGTTGATATGGAAGTCAATTTTGTTTTTGAGTTGCTTTTTGGTTACTCTAAGATAGATATTTTTTGCAGAGCTGCTGAGAATGATGATGAAGTGGCCAACTTAAAGCTTCCCTGGGAGATTGTGGAGGAGAAACTTATGGATGCTCTCAATGCTGTTGAACGGGGTGGTAAGACGGCAGCCGGATTTAAACTTGAACAAAACCTTCCAAAGCGACCTTTAAGTTTGTATGCTGTTGATGAGGGTCCCAGGTTTCGGTTGCTGTGGGCTTCTTTTCAGTGGCTGAAGAAAGAGGCAGGCACTGTCTATACTCTCATCGAATTTCAGTTATATATTTTTTTTGCTACATGTCGAAAGAAGATGAATATATTGCTCATCTGATCAGCACTGGGCCTCTGGCTTCAGCTATTAAAAAGAAATTCCCATAGTTGAGCAATTTTGTGGAGAACTTTTCTATATCCAAGTCACATTTTGCACAGTTTTAGATGATAGGCTTGGGGTTATCCAGGTATACTTTGCCGAAAGGGCTCAATTGTATGAATGAATCCTTGAATAATGTCCACAGATGGTGATTGGCGCTTTAGGATATTAGGCCCTATTTTCTAGATGGAAAATTCTACCATCAGCCCAATAGGCAGACATTAAGGTTTAAAAAGTGGGAACTCTTCTTTAAAAAGTGGAACCTGTAGCGCGCAAAAGTTAACTCTTCCATGGAAGAGTCTTGCCTTAAGATCAGCCTGGTGGGCTGATAATAGGACTGTTTCTAGATTTCAAAGAATCCCTCATCTGTTGACAGTTTTTTTTTACCAATCTAGCCTATCTAGCCTGGTTTGTTTAAGAGTCAATGATCTGTGTGAGGCTATGTGGAGACTTGTGTGGGTGAGCGAGTTAATCTTGTAAACTGGTTGGGTATCCTAAATGGATTTTGTGGATTTCTGCTAGCCATTCTTATCTGTTTGTTTTTTAAGTTGAAACTGGTTTAGGTGTTTTGTGTTTCCAAGTTCAAATTAGTTGAAAGCTTAAAAAGCTGTTTTAGATGCTAAACTGTGGGTTGAAATTTTTAGGCCTTTCCTAGATTTGGTATTGTTCACTTATCTTATTTGTGCGTAACTGTGGCTAGGACGTAGATGGAACTTAACGATATGAATCCATGACAGAGAAATCTTAGTGTAGCATGGTGTTGCTGGATAGATTTTATATCTCTACAACCTGATGATGGAGATTAATGCTGAGACCATGTACCGTTGACTAATAGTTTGTGTAGCTTCTATAGTTAACTGTTTCTCTACATGGTTTGCAGGTGGATAATGTGTCTGGAATGTCTGCTACTGCGAGCAGGAATGATTGGTCAACAGTTCTCGCCAAAGTTTTCCTGAAGTCCTGTCAACCTGTATGTATAGCTTGGCTGGAACAAGAGCTTTGTTTGAAAAGCAGTATACCCAATAAGGTACCTTTGAGCAGTTAGCTTGTTGCATGGTGGATACTATCCCAAGTTGCACATTTTGACCTTTCTGTCTCTTGTGTTCAGATAAATCAGGACCTTCTTTTGACAATTGTGGAAAAGTTAATTGGAGAGGCTACTACTTTACAAGATGTTATAAATTCAGGCAAGGAGGATCTTTATTCTGAATTAGCACAATTTCTCATATTTGGTTCTCTCAGGTAAATTTGGTTATGGTTCTCATTCCGACTTCTCTTTGTTGTGGTTGTTGTGTTTGTTTATGCATCCATGAAAAAAGGACATAGGGTTTTAAACTCCTACCTGGCTTTGAGCTTTCATTGGCAATAAGATCAGAAGCCGAATCCAGTTTGCATTTAGGCCAATGAGACCAATAACCTTTATGATGGATGGAGGAAATGCTGTCATTTTGACAGTACATCTCTGGACCTGCCAATGGGTTCGACCCTCCAAATTCTTGGATGAGCTTCATGTAGTCTCTTGGAGCATAATGAACTATAAGTCTATAGGAATGCTAACACGTTGGTGAGAGGGTAGAAGGAGCCTATTCGATAACACATTAGTGAGAGGTTAGAAGGATCATGCCACTTCCTAGCTTTTTGTTTATCAATTTGAAGAAAGATGTATGTAGCTCAAGAACTACTTGTAGAAAACATTGCATCTAGATCAAGTATAGGTGTGGGACAGTGGGAGTATGAACTGATATTTGGGTGAGAAATAGGATCACTAAGAGTAATTGCTTTTGTTGTGTTTTCCCCCTTCTGAACTGAGTGCATCATACATCATACACGTTCAAGTTGCTTGGCTTATATATTGCTTTTTATCGACGGCTGCATAGTGCATACATGTGTTGAAGGCTTATATTATTCTTGGTTCTTTTTCCGTATTGTACTGAATCTCGTCTTTTCGTAAATATTATATTTTGAGGTAACACCTTGGATCTTTTTTTGTCTGGCAGGGACGGTTGCTGTTATGACTGTAGCTTGTTTATCCAGCATGGGGTTGACATATTAGAAGATTTGGTTATTACATTAGCAGATGCAATTGCAAGCTTGTATTTGGAGCTTATCTCTGTAGATGGTAACATGTCAAATGAAATTAATTCTATTGGCTTGATGCTGTGTACTTTGTCCACTCGAGAACTTCAGAAATTGCGCAATGAGGTATGCTGACTGCTGACTGCAGTAGGCTTAGCATTATGATTATTTTTTCTTATCAAATAATTTTGTTGAAACAATCAGTTATGTGGACTCTTGTCTCTTTGTAACCATGCTTAAAGGTTTCTATAAGCATGTACGTAAATTCTTAGGCATTTGAGATTCGAAAAGGGAAACCCTTTGTGGGATAGTATGTATGATGTGTAATACTTCTTCTAGCTAAACTTTAGACTTTACATGTTTCATTTTGTCATAAAATTGCCATTTTCCAGAAGAGGTTAGTTATGCGCTCCATTTATGTTCTTGAACACATGTTCGTGGACATGTTACTCTTTAGTCTTTAATTCTAAAACAATGATTTTAGTGATCAAAAGAGGTCCCCAGACTTTTTTGATTTATTTCCTTATTGTTTCCTCGGGGGTAATTGGTCTTTTTTTTGTGGTAAATGAGGTAATTAGTCCTTGCTTTTACAAAATCAGAAAGGGGCCAATTTCTTGTACTTGCTCAATTTCTTGTACGGAGTACTGGAGTCCCCAACCCCGTTGACTGGCTGTTGGCCTACCAAGCAATTCTCTGTTGCTCCTGCTGCCTGGCAAGCTAGCAGCGCACGTCTGGTCTTTTGAAGACTAGACCTTTTAGACCTTCTGGGTTTTTTTAGTATTCATACACGCATTCATCCAGTGTAAGGACATGCTCTATAGCGACTTCTTCAGCTAGGTTCTTTCTGCCCAACCCAGGTTTTAGAATATTCTACAGCTACTGCTCCCCTGCCTGCTTCTTCAGGTGGATCTCCTGATGGAGTTACTTGGAATGCTTCCAAGATTTAAGTAAAATTGGCAAGAACAAATGTTAACCTAGAGACAAGGTTGATCATTGAAACTTCTATTTGATCTTATCAGATCGAACTTTGAGATGAAATTCGTTCATACAATTTCATACAGGTGGGGACAGTGTCTCTATTTGTGTAAGATTGAGCATAAAGATAGGCTGGCTCTTTGGCTCATCAATAGCTATGTGATGTCAAACTCGTGATAGCTTTTCCTTAACTGGTATAATTATTGATACACAAGGATATTGATGAATAATATTGCTGTGATTAGAATGAACTGAGACGTTTTTAGCTTAATTGTCAAAAGACTCAAAACATCTGAGAGGAGAAACCTAACAAATCAACAAGGGAAACTGATGAATGAAATTGTTTCAGTTTTAACTTTTACGAATGTATTCGTTTTTCAGAAATCATAATTGTCAAAACGTCTTAAGGAAACCTAATGGTAAAAATTAGCAACCTAATGGTAAAAATTAGCAACTTGGATAAGAAGCCTTTATTATACATTTTTGCAACAGAAATCAGATCAGGAACTTTATGGAACCCCAACACATAAAGAGAGATGACACTTTTCTTTTTCACACCAGTGGAAGGGCTTGTGTTGTTCGTGTTTGTCATCATTCCTATTCACTTTCATGTATGAGAAATTGTTAGTTTATTATGCTGTCGAAATTATGGAGCTTATTTCTGGGAGATAGTGGAATGTAGGCAAAAATTTATCAAGTTGTGTCAATGTTAAATTAAGCTTTTGTAAGCAGGTGGCGTTGAACCAGTGGTTGCATCAGAACATTCAGGCGGTTGTGTCAATGTATGAAGATCGTTTTGACTTACGCACGCTTCAGAGCCTACTCATTGAGGGACCAAACAAAACGGATGCTGATAATTTTAGCTGGTGGAAGAGGCTTACTCTCTGGAAATCTGGGTCTGTGACGTCTCCATTGCGTCATGTTGTGATCAATGACATCTCCATAACTGTTAAGCGAACCAGGGAATTAAGGGCTTTGATTGGGTGGTATGTTCTTTCTCTTTGCCCTTCATACTTTGTATCTTACTTGCATGTGTAAATTCATAAGCACAAACTAGTTACTAACGAACTGAAAATTGATGGATGTGCATTGTTTATGGACACCATTGTAGTGAAATATTTGGAGTAGTTTTTTTTCTTCTTCTTGCCTTTGTCTAAACCTTAATTGTCCCGATCCAGAATCTTACCACACTTCTTGGGCGTTTTGGATTTGGCATTAACTTGATATGTACTACAGAATTCTCATTCTATGCTTATAGGCTCCTAATATCAGTTTCGGGTTTTTTTTCCTCCATGGTTGTTGAGTGCAGATGATATTGGTTATCGTTCGTTCCATCTCGGTTAATATTAGGTTCTGTATTGCAGGAGGTACTACTTCAGCCTCTTTCTTGAGTTAGCTGATATAACAATGCCAGTGATTAGAACCATTTTTGCTAAAGTCAGTGATGCCGTCTCATTCTTTCTTGTGTGCTTAATTGGGCGGTCACTAGGACTTATCTACACTGGGATAAGGCAGTCACTGCGGTGGAAGTGATGCACACAAAGGTGCTCTTTTTCAGTTCTTTTGCCCCTTCAATTTTCACATTCCATCTTTTTTCTTGGTTATTGGGTAAGGATCTTGGTATAGGACAGACATGTAAAACACTCTGTTAAAATTCTTCGTTGTTTGCCTGGTTTTTTATCATCTTCAAACCCATTGGTTATTTCTAGTAATTGATCAATTTTGATAGTCAACGCTGGAATTCTTGCATTATTGTAGTTTAAATGGATGTTGTTCTTGTTTCTGTAGTAGCTAGACATGTCTTTTCTTGACAACCTTAGAGCCGCTAATAAAGGTCTTCAATTAATTAATTATTACTTACAGAATAAGGGCCTCAATAATAATGGGAGATACTTAAAGAATAATTAGCTAGAGCAAAACAAGGTGGAGAGTATAGAAATGAAAAATCAGTACGTTTCTTTATTCAAGTAATGGATCCTTCCAATTTAATTACGTATCCATGCAAGTGATGGATAGCAATCCCTTTTTGACCAGAAAGTTATACCCACTTGTGCCGGATGAAGAGAACTACAAAACTTTGATGCCATAAAACTTCTTATAGTACTCGGCAAAAGGATTAACAGTTAATTACTCTTCGAAAGATAAATAAAGTAAGATTATGACCCCAAGATCACATGCTTGTATATAATACTTGGTCAATAGAATCATAAGATACGAATACACTAAGTCATTTTAGATCATTCATACATTCCAAGGCCTTCAGGGAAGAAAACTGATGCTCCTGTTTTTTGATTCCTCCGAACCCAATATCGAGTGCAACTCTCTCTGGTCCAATCATCCTGACCTTCACATATGGGATACATTGTAATAAGTTCTCTTCTACATCGTCTCTAGGGCATTCCTGATATAAATGGTTAATAAACTAGTACCATAAGGCATGATCAAAATGCATATTTAGGTGTGTTTATATATAGGTGCTTGTTTGGTTTGCACGTGAGAGTTGCTCCTTAATTTGCTGAAGCAAATAATGGAAAAAGAACATGAGGAAAGTGACAGGCACCTAGATATGTAGGTAATACTTTTCAAAAGATAACAAAAGCAAAAGTACATTTGAGTAGATAATCCTTGTGCCCTACTATCTTTACTTGACAATCTCTTTTGCTAGGAAACTTCTTATTAATATTATGCACTAATGATCTCTTCATTGTGTCCATGCCTTTCTATAAAGCTAGGTCTCCCACTTTAAACAATCACTTTTTAGTCATCCTACTTATGAGGAGAGAATAACCCTATTTGATAAACTTGGGATGGGGAAATCATGGCTCATTTTTCTCTTGGTTAATCATATGCAATTATCTTGCCTGCCAAAAGCCCATTTCTTTGGGTCTCTACCATTTCAAATTATGACCTCTTTGATTAGCAGGATTAGACATGATACAAAGGACTAAAATTTTTAGGAGAATTGTAGAGTACTAGAGTCTTCAGTTCAACAGTTAGTGGTTGGCACTTGGCATTGCATGTTTGTTGGAGAAATAGTCCTACGAAACATGCATGTGAACACTTAGGTGGATGTAGTATTATTGCTAATACCTTCGCTAGGAAACTTCGATTTCAATTTTGATCAACAAAACCTAAGCGATGTCACAATGTGGATTTTACTAAATTAAGTGATCAAGCAATGTACTTATTTTGCCATTAGTAGCTATAAATATGTAACAAGCACGGGTCGAGCAAACTACTTATTTGCTTTTGGAACTATAATTTGACTGGCAGGGCTATGCACAATAATTTCTTAATAAGCACACAAATAGAGTGGAAGACAGGCATGAATATAGGGTTGATGAGGTGATATCTGACGCAGCGGAATTCACGAGAGAATAGTTAGCGTACTATTCCAAACGATGATAGGTCTCGAATCCTCGAGAGTTCTTGAATCCACAATAAGAAAGAGATTTAACTCATAAATTGTTATTGATAATTGAATAAAAGCTAAATATGCCCATAGGCTACATCCTTATTTATACTAATAGAAGTCCTAATTAAAAGGAAATTACTTAGAGTGGCGACCAAGCAAAGTATTACTTGGAAACCTAGACTATAAGAAAAGGGAAATAAAATCAAATCTTACCAAAACTAAATTAAAAACGTGCAAAACAGGCAGCACAAATAAAATCTCCTAATACTAATCGTAAATAAAAATTATTACCTAAATAATGATTCCATAAATAATAGGGGTGTATATCTTGTCCTACATCAGAACTCGACCTCGAGTTCTCGTTAGGAATCTGCCATCTTCCATGCCAAATAAATAGATACTTGGAATACTTCAATCGTTTGATTTTCTTCCAAAAAAGTTTCATACCAAAAATTACTTGCAATGATATCTTCTCGGCATGCTTCAATTGATTGATTGATAAGATCCACCATATGAATATTAAGAATCCAATCATACTGTTGCACTCCAAGAAAATCAACAAAGTCAACCTGACTTTGCGAATTCTCTTGATTTTGTACCAGTTTGGCATTGGTTGACACCTCAATGATCGAGCCATTTAGAAAGGTCGGCTTGACCATACAGCCATCACATAAGGTGGCAGCATCAATCACCTTTTGAGAAAATTTGTCTTGGTCCTCAACAACTTGATTACCAACGACAATAACAATTTCCTGCTTCTCCCTCAAAGTTTCATTCTCCTTCGGACTCGTACAATACTGTGGTAAATTGGGCAAAATTGCACCAGGCACCAAATCAATTAGATGTTGAATATCCGTCATTGGAGGGAGCTCGTTAGGCACATCATCAGTAACTAGCTCGTCCAGTGTTCTAAAACTCGGCCAACTCGGCCGAGTAGTCGGCGACTACTCGCTGGAAGGTGCCTAACCGAGGCGACTATGGCCTGGTCGGTGGATGTACTCGCCGGAAGGTCAAGGCGGGGACTAGTCGGAATTAGTCGCCGACTAGTCGCTGGAACGTCAAGACGTGGCTAGTCGCCGACTTGCCTAGTCGGGAAGAAGTCGGACCAAGGCAAAAAAAAGTCGAAAAAAGTCGTCATCAGATCTTCACCGACTTCGTCAGTTGTCGTCTTCACCGACTTCGTCACCCACTTTTATTACCGACTTCGTCAGTCGTCTTCATCACCTCACTGAATCGAGTGCTGGATGCTCTCTCTCTCTCTCTCCGATGCTTATTGCAACAGTAAAAGAAGAATCGAATGGTCTTCTTTATTTTTCTGAGTCTCTGTCTTTGTCTTTGGGTAACAGTAAAAAAGAAAAGTGAACTCTGTGCACTGTTTTTATGGGTGCAAGTAAAGGCAAGCATTTAGTGCTATACAGCTGTCACTCCTACTCCTGTACAGCTGTGACTCAATTGCGTTAATTACACTTTACTCCAATATTTTTCAGAAATATCACATTTACCCCAGAAAACTATTAAAAATTACAATTAGACCCCTAAACGAGTAATTATTGGGCGCCCGAGTACTCTCCGAGTACTCGGCCTGGAAGCTAGAAGGTGCTCGACCGACCTGGGAGCGCCTAACGAGTTTTAGAACCTTGAGCTCGTCAAACTCCTCCAACAACGGTTGTATCTCAGTAGGCACTGAAATCACAGCCTTGTTTATTTGTTCAAACTCCTTAAAATCTGTCGCAAACTCAGCTTTTGAACTAGCATCAGTTAGTAACGATGGTTGCTCTATTTTAGGTTTGACAGGCACCCTTTGGCTGGAAGAAATCATAACAACCTTACGGCCCTCCCAAATGAAAGAGTAGGTGTTGTCACGACCCCTATATACCACATCAACATCAAACTGCCAGGGTTTGCCTAACAATACATGACTAGCATCCATCTCGATAACATCACATATAACTTCAGCCTTATAAAATTTTCCAATTGAAAGAGGAATTTTACAGACTTCAGTTACCTTTGCTATAGGGCCTTTCTTTATCCATCCAATGCTGTAAGGTGAAGGATGGGGTTCTGTTGGCAACTTTAGATGGTCCACCAACCTCCTCGCCACAAAATTTTCACAACTTCCATTGTCCACAATTAGATCACACACTTTCTTGTTGATCGAACAACTTGATTGAAAGACGTCGTGCCACTGGTTGTTATCCTCCGACTTTGGTGCAAATAGAACCCTTTGCACCACACAATTTACTCGCTCCCCTTTTTCTTCTAGTTCCTCTTCAACTTCACGTTTTGATTTTTCTTCGTTATCCACACGATTAGCTGGGCGTCTCCCAACTACAATCTGGTTACCGGGTTGGCGTTGGGCAAATCCCACCACGCGTTCCCGAACCTGGTTAAGAGGACGACGTTGGGCAACTCCCTCCGTGCGATTCTCTACAACCCTCCCTGGTCTTTGGTCGAGGTGAAAAGTCAGCAGCCGCAGCGATTCACGAATTTCCGTCATGATACTTGTCTGTTGTTCTTCTACCATCTTCCTCGGATCAACAAACCTTTGAGCAACGTCAAAGGGTGTGTCATCTACTTTGTTTCGTGACATCAAGCCAGGAAAAACCCGCTCTGATACCACTTGACACAACGGAATTCATGAGAAACTAGTTGCGTACTAGTTCAAACGAAAATAGGTTCTCGAATCCACGAGATGTTCTTGAATCCACAAGAAGAAAGAGAAATAACTCTGAATTATATTTGATTAAAAGCTAAATATGCCCATAGGCTACACCCTTATTTATACTAGTAGGAGTCCTAACTAAAAGGAAATTACTTAGAGTGGTGACCAAGCAAAACATTACTTAGAAACCTAGACTATTTGCTAAAAGGAAATAAAATAAAATCTAACCAAAATTAAATTAAAAACGCGCAAAACAGACAGCACAAATAAAATCTCCTAATACTAATCGTAAATAAAAATTATTATTAAAATAATATTTCCATAAATAATAGGGGTCTATATCTTGTCCTACATCAATATCACCACCTGAAGGAAGTCTTAAATTCACAGTAGAAGAATTGATATGCCTACTCCATTATATGTGGTGTTGCTTTCTACATGCTATATCATTTTGCAATTATCAATGGAGGATGATAGAGTGTGTGAGTTTGAGTGTGGGCCATTATGTCTTGTGCCTATTTGTTTAGACTTATTGCATGTTTTTGCATGGTGAAAGGAACATCATTTGAAACCAGTTAGGCAGATGGGACTGTAGTGATTTGATACTGAAAATGAACCTTTGATGTGTTAGTGATATTATTGAAGGCAGAACATGTAGTGAAAAAGGAAGAAGTGAAGATCTCTCTTTTTATGGATTCTTCTTGGACATTTATGGATTCATGTGTCATACACTTGGACCACTTGCCCCCATCCACATTCTACAATTAAGTAATACTAGCAAGGACAAGTTTTGGGAAGTTATGACTAAGAAATACTCCAACTTTGCGAAGTATTATCTTCTTCTACCATTGTGAAGGAGGTTTTTTTTTTTTTTTGACAAGTGTAGATAAAGGACAATAAACCCTTGTGAAGGAGAATAGGATACATAAATCTTTTTTATTACTCCCTCTGTTCCAAAATGTTGCTCGTTCTTTCCTTTTTTGGCTGTCCCAAAACAAATGGCCAATTCAAAAAGTTAATGAAGAAAAATTGATATAGTTTTCCTTTTTTGGGTACAATTATGTACTGTTCATAAAAAGTTAGATTTCCGAAATATGAGCAACAATTTGGGACAGAGAAAGTATTATTTTTTAACTCAGGTGTCCGGACCATATGATACAAAACTTATACAGACATGTGGGATTGTTTATATGCGCACATACATCCATGTAAACGTGTGTACGTATATATATGTATATATGTGTGTAGACACACACAGGGTGAGGGTGTGTACTATCCGAACATCAATAGCAAGCTGTGGCCATCTCTTGTGACTGTTATATGAGTTGATGTTTGGCTAATTGGGTGGCCCAGGAAATGCGAACCTATGGCATCTGCCTCTATATAATTTAAGTAGATTACTGTGGGTCATAATCTAGGCCTCCGTGACATTGATTTTTGCTCAACGTGTGCCAGCAAATGGGAAACAGTAGCAGTTGAAAAGGACTTTAGTCGAGGTGCGCAAAAGCTGGCATTGACACCCTTGGCCGTCGAATAAAAGAAAAAGAAAAGGGTATTCAGCTTATTCTTATACCACGAATGAGTTTTTCTTTTTGATCGATTCCACGGATGAGTTCAGTCTAGCTAGTTTAACAAATTCCCTCCTCGCCCGGTAAGTCATACACCCTGCGTTAGATCATATATCCTGCGTATATTGTAGCTACCCGGAATCGAATTCAATTCATGAGGATTAGGATTCCATTGATTCAGATGCTTTTTGTTTGGTTCACAAGTCGTTCCGATAGGTCTTTGGCAATATGCCATTTGTTTGCTTAAAAATTAGGTTAGGTTTAAGTTTAATTGTCAAAATATGTTGAAGAAGTGTGAATGGGGAAAGGAATATCAAGTTAGATGCTTTACGGTAACAACTAATTGCCTTTTTATAAAGTGATTCTTTTTGCCAAAAACTGCTTAGAATTGGAATTCCCCTTCCCACCATGATGAGATTTCTTCTCTGTTTGACAAGAAAATACAATAAAGATTTTTTCCGATTCATGGGTTGCATCGCGCGTATAATAATTGCTTCCATTTTTTTTTGATAAGTTAATCTTTGAAAACGAATTACAAAGATTAAAAGGGACTGAGACTGAAAACGCCAATGACTCGAAAGGGGAAAAAACAAGAAACAACCAGGATGGTAAGATACCAGCCAAACCATAAAACCTGAAGAAAAAAAAAGCACCCTAAAAACCCGCCACAAGGAAAACTAGAAGCAGAACCCAAAGCGCTCTACCCAAGGAAAGGAAAACCCACTGCGCTCCACCTAAAAAACCTGCCACTGGGAAAACCAGAAGCAGAACCCCCAAAAACGCCGATACCTCCAACCAAAATAATACTCCCTCCGTCCCTATTTAAGTGATGATGTTACTATTCCAGCTGGATTCAAAAGTTGTTTATAATTTTCAATCTATATTACATAAAATATGCAATATGGATCTTGTTTTATAGAAATCAATGAGTTCTAAAATACAATTTTTTCAAAAGTACATAATATATTATAGATTGAAAGTTATAGACAATTTAAAAATAAAGTCAAAAAGTGAAAGTGGTCATTTAAAAAGGGACAGAGGGAGTAAGTAATTGCTTCCATTATTATATGTGCGAAAAAGAACTTAGTTATTCTTATGAATAATACACGCAAAAACCGTGGTGAGCCCCATGTATTCTGAGTGCTGAAGACAGAGTAGTTTTTCTTCTACCTTTCATTTCAATCTCCCGTAGAACATAACGTGGGTGTGGTTCTATCATTTTAGGGTGTACTTATGGGTAAAAGAAGATTATTGAACAACAAAATGAAAGAGTATGAAAATGAGACACGATAACCAAACCAACTTGGTTTTCCCTTAAGTTGTTTCTTGCCTTACAAATCAAAAGCACACAACTTCCAAAGACAATTATAGGTTGGGGCACTTAAGTGGAGGCAAATAGAAAATTCAGGCATTGTTACACGGTAAGTGACTTCAGCTAAATTAGTTTTTTACAAGTCAGTAATTAAAAGACAACTTGTTTCACTGACTTTTTAGGCGTACAAGGTAAGTTTCCTTCATTGAACTGCCTTTTTACTTTCTGAAACAAATTGGCTTTTTAGGGCAGTGAAATAAGTTTCTTTTGACTTCTTTGTGGACCTTAAGTCACTTGTTTTGGAACACGATTACACAAATTACATCATCTAGGAAATCTCCTCGACACCTTGCGAGTGATTTGCCCTCTTTAACCTCTATTGTCCAAGGCTAAGTGGAGAAGAAAGAAGAGTTAAAAAAACAATTACAATCTCGTAGTAATTTTTAATGGGATCCACACACATTTCATTGCCAATGTATGTGGAGTCCACTTGTTTACGGTCTTCTGTAGATTTGATACTCACTCGAGCAAGAGTGTGTGAAACTCACGAAATACGTGAACGTGTGTGAGTATCGAAATTTAGGATAAATACTGTCGAAAGAACGGTTAAATATGCACAAATGTATCTATATTACTATATTTGTAATACCTATAAGAATAATTCATAAGAGAGGTGGGTCTTGGCCTTATCAGTATTGATGTAGTAGTATAATTCTAGGAAGACATTATAATTGAGTGCTTACCCTAGTTTGTTGACATTTTAGGCCACAACAGTATGGTCTTGGTTTTGCTGCTTGCTAGGCTACCTCTCACCTAACTGACCAATAAATTCACTAACAAATAAAGCATGTCTTGTCTTCAGGGATGTCCAAATCAGTCCTGATTTTTCGCTTCTTGTATAACCAACCTCAATTTAATAACCTTATCAAGGTCTACTCCTTTGACTCTAATCACCATTTGTCATGGAACCTTGCAAACAATTGCACATGAGACATTTGTTTCTTCAATTTCTTGTGTTGGCTGTTATCATACAGACTTGAGGGGTTTGGTTTGGAAACGGGGCGGCCCTGCAGCGCGGCATGTGGATTGTTGGACATGTTTTTAACTGTTCAGATTTTATGCATTATCTTTCCGTGAAGATATCAATTTTACCTGTAAGATAATTTGGACCGTTGAAAACACATCCGACGGTCCACAAATTGCCCTACAGAGGCGCCCTGCATCACCCCGGATCCATTTGGTTTAATGTTGACCATGACACCACAAATGATTCATGGTGATGAAAGCACACTAGTCAAATTAATCACAACATCTTTCAATTCCTAAATATACAATGTCTCACATTTCACTTTACTTTCTCTTTGCTTGGATTGGTGATTAGAAACCTACTAGCACTTTTACTTTTTCTTTGCTTGGATTGGTGATTAAAAACCTACTTGTTCTTCATTATTGACCTTGATAAGATGGTTCACCCTTTGATTAGATGAATTTTAATCCTTCTTACATAACCCATGACAATGAGATACACACTCATACTATGTGAACAAACCTTTGTGCACCGAACCAAATATACTCCCTCTGTCTCGATTTGTTTGCTCTTTACAGGGAACTCAACTTTGTAAGGGGACATGCAATGCATGTCTCCCTCAAAAGTTTGATGAGATATCCAAAATTATTCTTTATTCTCTACCCTTTGAATTACTTTTGATAATTTCCGAGGGGTTAGTTTTGACAATTTACACACTTTTTCTTTGACTTTTCAAAGAGCGCAAACAATTTGGGACATCTAAATGAAATATCAAGCAAGCAAAAGGTTAAATTCCTAAAACACCCCCTCATCTTTTTCAATTTTCCTAAAACACCCCCTAACTTTTAAAAACGTCCACAAACACCCCATCATCTATTCGAAATTGAAAAAACCCCTTACACCGTTAACGGAAGTAAACAAATGACAAGTTTGCCCTCCCATTTTTATACACAACCACACAACTTTCAACAAAAAAAAAAAAAACGAGAGAACTAAACACAGTCTTCTTTTCTCTCTACTCTCTCTCCTCTTCTTCCTCCACCATTCCCAAGCCCAAGACCCCCGCCCCACCCCAAACACCACTGGCTACACCTGCTCCTCCGCCAACCAGTCCTCCTCCACTTACCCATGCCAAACCTATGCCTTTAACAGAACCACTGCCCCGAATTTTCTGGACCTCGGCTCCATCGGCAACCTCTTCTCCGTCCGCCGCCTCCAAAAATGACTATTTTACCTTCGTACCAGAAAAACCCATTCTCGTTCTTTACCATTTCACTTCTCCTCAGACCTTCCATTCTCCTTCTCACTTCTCCATCTCTCTCATGCGTACTCACTCTCCCTCTTCCTTCTCTCTCACACAACACCACATCTGGAATCTCTGCAACAAAACTCCCGATCGAAATCTATCTCTGCAATCATCTTCCACACTTCTCCCTCCCTCCCCCTCCCTTGTTCTTCTTGTCAATTGTATATCTCTACTTCCATGGGTGGATCCGTAAACCGAAACCTTGTTCTCGTGTTGATGTTGAAGCCGCTGTCCTCAGTTGCTATGGCGGTAGACGACGGCCCAGAGCAAAAGGGAGAAGAGACCCAGATGATGGAGCAGGGCCGATCGGAAGCACCAACCATAAATGGGCAGCTTCGAATTGGTATTTTTTGAAAAAAGTTGAGTCCTAGATTTGTCAAAATATGAGTATTTCGTGTTCTAATTTTGAGTATTGTGGAGAGCATTGTTCTGGTGTGTGGGCATTCAAATCGAGCCCTAAATTTATGCATAATTCATCTCAATTGGGTTCTGTTTTTTGGTGGTGGTTTGAAGAACTGGGTTCAATTTCAACCTTCTATTGTATGCATACAGGTTGTATGCATATATAGTCCTGTTAAAGGGCAATGTCGTCTTAAATTTTTTTTATTTTTTCAAATTCAAACGGATCTTTAACAGAAGGGGTGAAGATGGCTAACGGTAATAGATGAGGGGGTGTTTGTGGACTTTTTTAAAGGTTAGGGGGTGTTTTAGGAAAATTGAAAAAGATGAGCGGGTGTTTTAGGAATTTAACCCAAGCAAAACAATAAAGTCTAAACCTACACCCAACTTACACACTCAATTGCACACACACTCGCATATTTTGCGCCCCCCCACCACACACACACACACACACACACACACACACACACACACTCACTACACTATGAGGGGGTGGTAAGTTGGGTGTGGTTGTGGGCCTGTGGCATAGTTGACAAACAAAATGGGATGGAGGGAGTACCTCTTGCTGGTAGCTTCCAAAATATCCAAGATCCAATGTGCCGGTTTTTTGATGTACATGTGAAAATATGTGCATGTATATGCGAAGGGGATGAAATGGTAATAACGAAATTCTAGCTAGGTAGTAGGTTTAACTGTCATTATTAACCAAGAAATTCTTCGCACCATTGGATGTTAACTTTTAAGACTCCAAAATTAGTCGAGTGTGTAAGTTAATTTAAATACCTGATTATCTTCTTTTTAGAAAAGAGGTACCGTTAAATACCTGATTATCTTCTTTTTTCTAATAGAGATACCTGATTATCAGGTCGGAAAACATAATCATATAAATTCATTGTCCACTAGTCGACTAGTCCTTGGAGACGAATTTCATTGTCCACTAGTGGGGGCCCCATTTAAATTCAGAACAAAGCTCTGTATGGACTATGGATTGGCCCCAAAAGAGTTTATAACATCTACGAGGTTTCAAACCTGGATCTTAGGAGGGAGCAAACCTTTAAATTTCAAGTCTTGACCACTAGGCTAATCCCTTCGGTTAGTTGTACAATAATGTTGAACGTTGGTGCCCTACGAATTAGGAAAATCTTTTGGAAAATCTTTGATGATGAGCCACTCATTGGGCGTAGTTTACAAAAATACCCCCCCCCGGGTACATACCATCTTTCAATTCTTCTCATGCACATGTCGAGTAGTAGGGTAGTATACCAAGGCTAGCTGTAGTGTGGGGACCCATGAGTCGCCCATAATGGAGACAAGTCTTTGGGCCTTTTACAAAGAGAGAGGAAATTATTTAATACTTGAAGTGCAATCACGTAGTGCTTTGAGACACTATAACATTACACATCTTATTGTGAGATCTATGACGACTAATGCGTGATACCCAGATAATGTCCGGTGCTGGAAGGATCAGGATTAGCACCACATGACCATACTCCGAGACTATTGAATAATTATTCGGGAGAGACGAGAGAGAGAGAGAGAGAGAGAGAGAGAGAGAGAGAGAGAGAGAGAGAGAGAGAGAGAGAGAGAGAGAGAGAGAGAGAGAGAGAGAGAGAGAGAGAGAGAGAGAGAGAGAGAGAGAGAGAGAGAGAGAGAGAGCGAGGGGCAATAGTAGTACTGGGTGGTCTAATATGGAGAATACGATGCTTTGCGTTGCTTTCAGTGTGCCTTTTTCTGTATCTATATTTTTTCAGAAGCCTGCATATGTATGCATATATAGGATGGTAGACCCACACTCTTTCCAAGCGTTTGGTCTCACTCTTCTTCAAGAATTTCACATAAACAAATAACCTTTCAAACCATTAGCTTATGGATCGATAAAAAAAATAAACATCAGCTTAAGGAACAGACAAATTAATAGAGCATGCATAGCACTAGTATAGTCGTGATTAGCACATTTGAGTATCATTTGACACAGCACGTACTTGTTATTAATCAATTGCTTGTATTATGTGGAAACTATCAATTGATGCGGTCGCCGACACTCCCTAGCAAAAATTAGCGATAGATGTAAGATGTTCGCCAGGGCTATTAATATCGTCCAATATGTCTTGAAGTGGAAAAGGGGGACTCTACCGTCCCTTGGGGTCGGCATGGGGTGACGACTCCATCCGGGCCATCCTTTTTGCACATCAATAGTTTAGATCTCACATCGCCTAAGTGTATCTGCACTGTCCATTGTTTGATGCAATCTGAGCTGTTGATGCACAAAACAGACGACGCGGATGGGGATTGGCAGGGCCTGCCGACCCTCGTAGATAGCAGGCCCCCTGAGTTCCTTGAAGTGATACTACTTGGATCAAGCAATTAGATTAAGCGATCTGATCATCAAAGAAACAACATCAAGTGCAACGTGTTACGTTTCTTGCATGTCACCAAGGAGTTGGCTTGGTAGTCAACGCATGATATTTAGGAGTTTATTCATGCGTAGGTATTAGGTTCAAAACTTCCTAGCTAGATGTTTTCAATTTTTTCGTGACCAAATGAGGGGTTGCTTCAATTCGCTTTAAACCCTTGATAATGAACGATTGGTATTGTCTCTCAAAATTGATTAAGTTGTACGCAAATAGGTCTGAGTGACATGATTGTCGCTTGTTTGTGTGTCAACTTTGTTGTGATGCTTTCATGCAATTGTGATGCCCTCATCTTGGCTCCCTTTAATCATTGTAACTTCGTTATATGATTAATAAAATTTCTTTGCCGTTCAAAAAAAAAAAAGGGTCTGAATACCCTTAGTTGTAAAAGGTAAATATTATCCTTCCCATGTAAAAATTCTGGTAAAAGAAAATGCTTAATTTGAATTTGAATTCTGCCAAACATTCAACTTTGTCAAGGGTGACCAAAGACTACTTTAGAATTTTTACATGATGCATGAGAGAGAAAAGCTTTATTAAAACAAAATACGTAGAGGGTTAAGTTTGGTAAGGACGCGCCAATAAGGGGCTGTGGAAAGGGACACTCTTATCATCAAAAAGTAAAGCATAAAGAAATAAAACAAAATCAGTAATTATTTTTTCCATAGTTAGGGTTCACTAATAAGTCAAAGAAAGATTTCTTGGGCAACCGTCCAAGCAAGGAAAAAGCTACCATCCTCTCCTTTCAACAATCTCCCTTTCCTTTCTTTCTTTCTTTTTTTTTTTTTTTTGTTCCACTGTCTTTTCCTTTCAAGATTCTAGTAATGTGGAGGATATAACTCCCATTGGGTGAATTCGGATTGGCAATATGACTATAATGTCCTTTCTACCTGGGTGATAATTTAGGTTTTGTTTTTTTTTTTTTTTCAAATTTATGTACTGTGTAACCATTATTAGGGGGTGTTCCAGTAAGATGGTTTTTTTTGAAGAAATTGGCTTTTCACGGTTTTTTATGTGATGTATTGTGAGAGAATGACTTGTCTCGGTTTTTGAAAAAAACAGTTTTTTGTTAGTGGAACACCCCCTTAATGTATACTTAAATTTGAAATGAAATGATTGCGAAAAAAACCTGTCGTTTTGTACAATTAAATGAAACCCAATAAATCACAATCACACGACGGAACCTGGTATAAATTAGAATTACAAGTTGACGTAAAATTGTCACGCAGATGTCGAAATTAAAACAACTGTCGATGATCATAGCCGAAAACAAAATGTCACATAACTTCAAAAGGAGGATAACACCAAATTGGATTTTTCTCTTTATAACTAGTACAACTGATTAAGATAAACTTCAAACTACCTAGGTTTAGCTCAATTCGCCATTGTACACTTTCAAATGGGACGCCAAAATGGATCAATTCTAACTAAAAGCAAAGATTAATTTGGTCCCTTGAATTGGAGTTTTTTTTGTCTACTTAGGGGGACTATCAGTTGGGTTTAATATGATTATTGACTTTTATTCAGTTTGATGTAATTCAAATAAGTGTATTATCGTACTTTTGTGATCACACAAAAATAAGATGAACTTCTAACTTACATCAATTATGGGAGGTCTGCAATAACTAAATCAAGATTAGTACTCCCTCCGTCCCTTTTTAAGTGATCCATACGGGAATACGTGCAATTTCAAACCCCTAAAAAACATATTTCTCTATATAAATTTTTAATTTGTTTTATACCAAATTAAAGTGCTCATTGAGTACATTAATTTGGTGCAAAAAAAAATTTAAAAACGGTATTCGAAAGTACATTTTTAAACGTCCGCAAAAATACACGTTTCCCAAGTGGATCACTTAAAAAGGGAGAGTACGCAACAACTCAAGGAATAGTTCTATACTAAAATCAAATGATTAATTAACAATGAAAATGTCTATACTAAAAGGGTGACAACTATGCTAGCCAAGAGTCCTTTGGCCCAACGGCATTCAGGGGTGCACTTAGGTGTTACGAGTAAGAAGGTTAGAAGTTCAACTCCTCTAAGATGTTAATCTAACTATTCTAAGTTTCTAACAATACTAACTTTCGCTGAGAAAAAATAAATAAATAAAAAATGCCACTAGTTGATTTGTTTTTTGTTTTTTTTTAATATCAAAACCGTATATAATGCATGCTAATTATCAATTCCATAAATAACAAGAGGGGTATTCCAGTATATTAGTCCACCTGCTCTGGCAACCTTTGATATATATACCTTCATTTTAAGTAATTTGGTTACTAAAATTCTTTGGTTCTCAACAAATGTGTATGGAATTTCAAAATCTCCTTTCCATCCTCCACTACTTTTCCTAAACCTTCCCCTCTCCTTTCTTCTTCTTCTTCTTCTCTCTCCTCTCTCTTCATAGCTGGCCATTGGGTGGGTGCAACTGGTTCATGGATATTGATCTCCTCTGGTATCTTGGGGGTTACTGGTTTCTAATTATCATTCCAGCTGCTTCAGATTGCATGGCCGCCGCGCACGGATCATCATCTTCATCTTCAGTTTCTGAAAACACCTCCACAACAAAATCCCACACTCTCCTCCTCTTTCTCTCTCTCCTCTTCCTCTTTCTCGTCCTCGTCCACTCTGCAGACCCTTCAACTCCCTCAACTACCTTGCCAACGGCATCGTCGACCGCATCTACTACGATGAATTTGCACCCAAAAAACACCCCAAAGTCACATTCATCTTCTTCTCCGTCGACAAAATCGACACGGAGACAGTTTGAAGCCGGAGCCCATGAAGTTCCAAGCGGCCCAAACCCAATATCAAACAGGTAAGTAAATTAAGTAAATGAAAATAGATACCGTGGGCTGCGCTAGGGTTTGTTTGTTCCAGTGGGGGAGAAGATGGAAGATGAAGATGAAAGTGTTTTGTAACGGCGTTTTTATATGAATTAATATTGTTCAGCTTTTTGTGATTAGTCGCCATTAAATACTGCCTTTGTCCTTCTGTGAGAAGTTTGTTGCTCTTCTTTTGTTATCTCTCGTTTACTTTTCTCTTGTTTTCTTTTTCCACCCTCCCCTTGAAATTAATGTATAGCAAAAACGAGAGAGAGAGAGAGAGAGAGAGAGAGAGAGAGAGAGAAAAACCCTATTTTTATATTTATTTGGATGTAGATTTTGATGGTGTTGATGGTATTGTTATGGTTATGTGAGATCACTTTGGTTTTTATATACGATTATTCTGATGATTTCATGTTATTTCTTAAGATAATCATAGTCCTTATAAATTGAAAAAAAAAACACCCAAATACCACGAATTACTATGGATTATTGCTTCTTTATTTATTTTTTTTGGAAAAGCTTTAGGGAGAATTCATACAGAACCCTGTGCTCTAGTTAATGTGAATCGAGACGATCTTGATCAGTCCCTTTTCTTTCTTACCTATGAAATGAGGCATGGAAGGGCGTCACTAGCTATGACGAAGTATTTGGTGTTTGCCATAAATTACGAAATAGGCTATGCTAAATTGTTTATATTGTGGTCACACTTTCATTGATCGGTGTGTTGGAGTGTTTTTTGTTTCCTCTTTTGGGGGGTCTAATTTGTTTCAATATCAAAATTGATAGGGTCATTTCGCAACTCCGGCATTCTTCACAAATTTTCGATATAACCTTACTTTTGTTTTGTATTAGTTGAGGAAAACAACATGAGTTGTTAAATAAGAGAGAGAGAGAGAGAGAGAGAGAGAGAGAGAGAGAGAGAGGACATTTTGTGTCTTTAATTTTCCCAGTTGAGAGAAATTATTTGAGAGAGAAAGTCTAGGTTGGTTTTGTTTTGGATTTAGCTTTTTGTCTTTCTGCTAACACAACATTCAATAAAGCTGGTACCAAAGTTATAGTGATCATGAGTAGTGGACAAGCAGTACTCCTTATGATTTGATAATAATAACAGGTTTGTTGCTGTTACAGATTATTGAGTAATCCATTGCCAATCAACCATACATACAGACACTATATATATATACTAGAACTATTTTTATTTTATTTTTACCTTTTCTTCTTATTTTTTTCTCCAATGGAGCGGTGCCACATACTCATGTTGGGCACCATGTACCACCCGATCGAGGTGGTAGCTTGGTGGTTAGTAGGTTTCCTTAGGGTTTGGGTTCAAAGGGGTCACATATTCAAGACGTGCTATCGACGCCCTTAAATAACCTTATCCCCCAATTCTGCCATATTGGCCGCCTGTCTTAGGTAACAGTAGTTAATTATTACCATACTATGACTCTTTAGTTCCTCACATGATGTACGTACTAATAGCCCTTTGGCTGGTGAGAGGAGAAAGGAGAAAAAAGGGGAAAAATCTCCCTTATTAGTGAGAAAAGAGAAGAAAGGGAGTGATTTCTCACCAAGGCATCCAAATAACAGTGAGAAATCGAACTCACTCCCTCGTATTCCGGTGACGAAACTCTCTCCAACGAAACTCTGGTGATCGACTTCAAAACTCAATTTTGATCACAAATTTAGCTTCGCCTTGACGAGACGAACACAACGGTACAAATAAGACGATGATCTGACGAGCAGTGGACTGCACCGCTGCCGGAAGTCGACGACGACCCGTTCGTCTTCCCTTTCTCACGAAATTGAGCCACTTTTGGCAAGAAAAGGAAATGGAGCTTTGAAGGGGATCCGGAATCTCACCCTCTCCTTCCCTCTCTCGCCGCTGGTGCCATCCAAACATGGGTGAGATTCCTTTTTCGTGCAGAATCCTTCCTTATCTCTCGAAAAGCCTCCATCCAAAGGGGGTGTTAGAGTCTAGAATTCATGTGGTCATGCCCAAACTGGTGAACTGCAACTGTACGCCTGACCATCCCCTTCTCTGAGAAGAAAAAGTAGGGCATAATATATGTTGTGAGACACTGTGTTTGTGTACTTACGCATGTGTATTATTTGACTTCTTGCGATTCCATCTCGCTGATCGTGTGATCGGACGGTGAGGAGCTTTCCAATACTCAATTATTAACCATGCTGGTCAATGACTCAAAGTTAATTAAGCAGCTTGTAAAAGGACAATAATAGATAGTAGCTAGATGCGTGAATTACTCCTTAGATTTTGGGGGGTTGATTGGGGGTGGCTATTGCATTGGATACCTACGTAAGTTTGAGGAAAAGAGATAAGAACAATGATGTATATATGTTTTCCTATGACCAATACGACACAATTACATGGGCATACCAAGAAGAAATGAAACTAAAGAGTTACAAGATTATAAAGCCACCCTTTAAAAAGAACCCCACCCAGTAGTTTTGGAGCACGGACACGTGGTGCTCCGGATCATTTCAATAACACATGACAATTATGCGGAATCTATACACATAACTAAGAACTCATGAGAATGTATGGTGTTAAGAGTGTCTCGGTGGCTGTGCTTCGCACTAAATGTTGAGTTGTGTATTTCTAAAACAAGAAGAAAAGCTTTTGTCCCACATTGGACAATTAAAAGAACTTGAAAGACTTTATATTACACAACCTTTGAGTGGACTTATGAATGTGGCTAGACCCAAGGGAGGTTTTGTGTGCACACGAAATGGGCCGAGGTCCAAGCGAATTTGGGGAACTTGCTCTGAAAACCAGTTAACCGGATGCACGTTGTGAATCTCGTGCACAGGGGGGGATGCAAATCAGCCAATTTGGGCCTCGCGCAAACATAATTAGGAAAGCCCACATTTTGCTCAAATTCAGAAATTATTTTTTGATTTCTGATCAATTAAAAAACGTGTGATCAGCTCACTGATTGATTCAATTAGCGTTCCGATTGATACCGTTTGATTTTATTTGGTTTCCAAAAATCATTTCTTACTGTTCCAATTTTCTGCTGTAAAAGGGAGCCCCACTCCATTGCTCAAATTCAGAAATTATTTTTTGATTTCTGATCAATTAAAAAACGTGTGATCAGCTCACTGATTGATTCAATTAGCGCTCCAATTGATACTGTTTGATTTTATTCGGTTTCCAAAAATCATTTCTTACCGTTCCAATTTTCTGCTATAAAAAGGGAGCCCTACTCCATTGTTTATCATCCCCAAAAAAATACTTTTTCATATACGTTTTCCAAAGAGCAAGAAGGTAATGTAGTGAATTCTAGGTTGTTTCATCCTGGGGACGGCGTGATGTGTTGAACTGCTTGCACAATCTGGGCAGAGCCACGAAACGTCTTAAAGAGAGAGACCTAGTCCGCGACTCAGCCATTAATTCATTTCGTTTGGTAATTTTTTTTCATGCACAGATTCTGAGGTAACACGTTCTTATTTTCAAGGAATTGTTCCAACACTAAATAATTAGACCAACTTGATATCAACACCGTGACACCACACACCTCAAAATGGATGCATATGCTCAAGGAAAATGCTAAACACCGAGTAAAGGGCGGTGGATAACGTGTAAAATTTGCATCGATATCCAATAATAAAAGTGTGTTGATATCTGTAAAAGTGTATTAATATCTGTGACTGTGAGATCTGTATTAGTATCCGAACTTATCTGGCCATATATGTTTATTATCAAACGCCCATTAGGCTGGTGGTTCGCATGCAAGACCCTATACTCAAATAGCTGCTAAATATCCTTGCAAATTGTTCATAATCTCATTTACAGAATAGGGTTACCCTCAAGCTTGCCCACAAGGCCGCCCTGAACTTGATTAATCCAGCATTTGTCTCCAATCAGGTACAAGGTCAAAGTTTTTAAACATGAACAGTTACATGTCGAACGAATTTTAGGCTCTTCGATAACGTTACATCTCAATTTATAGTTTTAATATGTACCAATGAATTGCTGCCTTCAGCATAAAATATTCTTGGGCAAACAACTAGCTAGTACCTCGATGATATATATATGTGGGAATCATATATGGTGTAGAAAGTAGAAACGTATTTGGAACATTCCCTCTTTATCATGGTGGTAGATATTTTAGAATTAGTGCCAAAGTTTATGAGTTGACAGATTGAGGGTTAGTGCGTTATTGTTTTTGTCTAATTTGAATAATACTTGCCCCTCTTCAAACATCCTTTCGAAGGGACACCAATTGCTAAAAATAATTTTGGTTGGCACTTGAGTTACGTGAACAACCAGCACTTGACAGAGCTCACTGGAAAAAAAAAATATTCATGTAGCCGATCCCAATTGATTAGAACATAAGGCTCGGTTTAGTTTAGTTTAGACATTTAAGTTACGTGTGACATGTAGTATTTTTCATAATATTAAATTATTAATCCAATGAATAATGATAAGTGATAGGAGTAATAACATTTAGTATTTTTCATAATATTTTTCATAATATTGTTGTATGCGTACTTTGTCGGTCTAACATTCAACGGTAAATGGAATGCTTGTTGGAGAATCTTTCTTTTTTTTTGGTCCGTCGGAAAGCAAATTACAGGAAAATAACTCAAAAGCCGAGTGGCAGCAACGCAAACGATCAACCCAAGCCCACAAGGACGGGTTCCAGAGAAGAAGGATATGGATCCGACTTCCACCGACACCGTGGTCTTACCAACTGCCACTAGTGCCGTCGCCACGTTGTTGCCATTCAAACTATTGAGGATCTACACAACAGAATTACATAAAAAAACGGAACCTAGCCCATGGGCCAGGCCCACCAAATTTAAACCCTAGCCTACATCATTATGCAAAACACCTCCACCGCCGCCCATCCTGCAGCTGGCAGCCGGACCACCATTACCACCGTCAGTTCGCCACCACCTCCAAAACCCAAACCACCACTGGTTCACCCAAGGATAGGCGAAACCGAACGGACAGAACCACCCCAAGGCTACCTCGGAAGCTCCCATAGCCGTTAAGCAAGAACCATGGGTACCCAACATCATCCATGGCGGGAGACCACGACGATTACCACCCCCACCGTAGCATCCCCTTGCCGTTAGGCCAAAACCGGAGAACCCAACGGAACACTAGCCGGAAATACACTTGACAGATGGAAATCGAGCCGCAAGGCTAGAAACGGAAGTGAAGGCCCATAAATCATAGGTCAGGGGTCACGGAGAGAGAGAGACAAACCAGGAAACTTCACCAGAGTAGATCTGGTCGCCAACCAAGAGCTCCACCGCTGGCCGCCAGGAAAACAGCCCCCCCACCGGTCAAGAGAACCCAAACGAGGAACCATAACGCCGACGAAAGCCCCTTGCACCGCAGCCGCCCTCCATCTCGAAGTGACGAAAGGAGAAATAGACGAAGCAGTTCAGAAAAAGGAGGGGTAGGGGTAAAGGGGGGAGGGATAGAAAGAAGGGGGGGGGGGAGGAGGTGCGGCGGGGCAGGCGCCTCCCCCGCCCTGGAAAAACAGTGGCGGCGGCTGAAGAAGTAAGAGTTTAGAGAGAGAAGCTCTGGTTAGGGTACCTCATTGCGTCTCATTTGATAACAATGTTGGAGAATCTTTCGTCTCCGAAGGAATAGTCGAGATGTATATATTGACCCTCTAGTCTTCCTAAGTTAGTAGAAATAAGTAGGGCCGTAGGGGTGTCCAGCGGATCAACTCGACCAACCCGAACCGTCCGCGAACCCACCCAAGATATGTTACGGATGGTTGCGGTTCAAGAAATATTTGTCTGGCGGTTGCGGTTACAGGTCAGTTCGGGTCGGGTTTGGTTAAGACCGACCAATCCGTGGACAAACTGTATATAGGGATGGCAACGGGTAGGGTATGGATCGGGGGACCCTATTCTATCTCTCATCCCCAAATGGGGAGTCTTTTACCATCCCCGCTCCAATCCCCACTGGGGATATTAGATAAAGCACCAAACCCACATCCCGTTGGATATCGGAGTTTCCCCAAATATGCCCATATCCAAACCAAAATATATAAGAAATCAATAATGAAACCAAAGTGCAAGCCCGATAATTCAAACCAACAAAAATATAAAGTAAAAAACTTCAAATAACCACTAATGTAGCAAAAGTAATGGTAGTACAATAAAAAAACCAATCCAAGCAAACATCAATTTCTAAGTTTCATTAAGCGACAAATCAATAAATTAAAAAAAATAAAATAAAAGAGCAAAATATAGCAATAACATCATTTTAGGAACTAGAATCTGTAATGATATTCTTAATATATTATGTAGTTTATAATAGGTAGTAATTGACATGATTTGCTCTACAAGTAATTACTTCTATAAGTAAATAATACTCAATATTCTTTTCTGCCTAGATGCATATGTATAATTTATATACTATATATAATCGGGTACGGGGATTTGGGGACGGGGATAACAAAACCATACTCGCTCCATATCCGAGCGGGTATTTTTTAAATTCCACCATACCCGCTACTATTGGGGAATTTTTTGGATAAACCCCGCCTCCAAATGGGCGGGGCGGGGCGAGTATCCATTGGATATGGGGAAATTGTCATCCCTAATGGGCGGCTTGCGGGTATCCATTGGATATGGGGAAATTGTCATCCCTAATCATTCATGGAACGTGGGTCTTAAAAATGATAATCCGCTTATGAGCAGTTCGGGTTAAAACCGAACCGAACCACCACTAGTAATAAGAAACAAGTTGGGTATATCGGCTTTGTTCGGAAAAGTTTTCCAAAAGTCTTTTGTGGAGTTGCTACAGTTTTCCCTCTTAATTTTTGGCGCCCAATCAGAGAAGGAGAGGACACGTTGGACTGAGTTTTGGAAGTCAAAGACTCAGAATTTCAAACATACATCAGAGAGAGAGAGATAGAGTGGACACGTTGGACTTGAAGGGGGCCCCACTAGAAGGGAGTACATACAGTCCCGGTCAAAGTTGCAGAGATAGACCGGGTCATTTGGGTAATCAAAATTTGAATTTCAAAACTGAACTTCCAAAAACTTCTCCACAAGCTTTCCGAACAAAGCCATCGTCATTTCAATTCTGTTCTCTTAACAATCCGATAATGTATGTATCGGGCCGCATAAAGGAAGCCCAAAAACGGAGTCTATGTCATGTCATTTGGACCATGGGCTTTGTTGCGGTAGTGGACTTGAAAAATTATTCATGAGATGATGGTTTGGAACAAAGGCTTGCGAACGCTAAACTTCGGCTTGTTTACCGAATGAGCTTAAAACTCAAGTTTAAACTCAACTTAATTAATAAACGAATCGAGCTACCGTGAGCAGTTTAGTTCATTTGAAACCCTAGTCGAAGCGTTAAAATGGAGTTGGCCGTGGCTACACAAAATTGGAGAGGAATAAAAGAAAAGAATTCGTTTAACAAATTTAAAAATAATAAATACACTAGAACTAGGAGTCTCAACTTGGGTTTTCCAAGCAATTAAACCTATTCGGGGACGAGAAAGCGGATGCATATAAAGCAAGTTTATATGCTGGTGTCAAAATGACTTCGTTAAAATTATTTTTTAACTTGTTTCATTGTCGAAATAACCAAAAAGACAAAAAAAAAAAAAAAAAAAAAAATTCACGCATTCCAGTGCACCTTCTACACTTTCAATACATTTACACTCACTTCTATAAAATTTTCACACGTTTCATAGCATTTTTCTTTGATAAAGATTATTGTTTTCAGCAGTGCTACATACACAGAAAACTTATCCAGAATTTGAAAACAGTGACTCAGATTCACTTGGGAGTTGGGAGGGAATTTGAGTCATAGATTTTAAATTCTCGATAAGTTTCTAGGTAATTTTTATGGGTACTTAGCAATTTTGTATTGTTTTGGATGATATAAGAGTTTTGGTCAAGTCATAAGTTAAATGCCAAATTAGGCACCAAAAGATGGTTTTGTCCTTATTTAGCAGCAAAAGGTCGTAGTACTTAAATATCAAGAAAAAGGAACAGTTCCACTGTCTTTCAACTTGCTAATTTAACTATTATAAGGGTATCCACAGTGGACTCTCAATATTTATCTCCTAAAATGGCTCCTAAAGGTGACACATAAGCAAAAGTGGGGTTCAATTTTGTTTGTTAAGGACTTGTTAATTTAGAAGTGTAAGAGCATTCCAATGGACTCTCTAACTCTTAGACTATCTCCTAAGATTATTTATTGACAAAAAAAATGCAAGTGGGTCCCCCTTTCCTCTTCTCCTTCTCTCTTTCTCTCTCTTATCCTCACTCCCAACTCCCTCCCTAAACTTAGCTAGTGTGGTAGGAGCCATGTTAAGGAGCCATCATTAGGAGCTTCTGTGGGGAGTCCATTGAAGATCAAAATTGAGCAAATGAATTGCTAAATGTTAGGAGTCTCAACTAGAAGTTTTTTTAAGAGCCCACTGTGGATGCCCTAATGTTAATACTCGTTTTTGCCAATTAAAAAAGGTAAACCTAATTATTTTTTTCCAAATTATGATTTCGGCAGCTTAAGAGCAAGTCTATGAACCTTTAGGTTGTCAAAATAAAAAAATAAGGGGAAAAAAAAATGTATGGCAGAGCGATTCTTTTAACAGTAAGCTAAAATTGCCGTTAAAAATGGCAAGACTCATTTTTTTGGAGTCAAATGAGATACCAACTTTCTTTTTGTCCGATTTAACCACGTAATTTTAGTAACAGATTCATTGAAAAATAAGATATTTTGAATCCAATTAACAAAACTCTTTTTCCTTTCACTTAAAAAAATAATCTAATGATTTTGGATTTATAAAATTATGTCAGAATAAAACTACAAATATGAATCAGTAAAACAAGACTATTAATTGATGTATGTGAGGAGGGGAGCAGATCCCGTCTATTCTATATCCCTCTAGTCTAGTCCGTTTGGGCCATTTTGTGGCCCCTTCGCGGGCTCACAGTGATTGTAACCAACTATTGTTTAAAGCTCATCGAAAACATTGACCACGTCAAAAATCCCATTAAGAATAGCGTTTGATATGATTTCAATAGGGACACAATTATCTGAAGCTTATGCATTTCGAAATCATATCAAACAGTATCCAATCTATGTGATTATCGATGTGGTCAATGTTCTCGATGAGCTCTAAAAAGTGGACGTTTTCGATCATTGTTTTTTAGTTCAAAATGGCTCACAAAATGGCCCAAACTGGACCACACTGGAGAGAGAGGGATTGGAGGAGACACTCTATGTGAGGAGAATGCTTGTCTTGTAAAGCGTGAAAAATCAAAAAAGAAAAAGGAAAAATAAAATAAAAAAACTCCTTAGGGAATGCGCCAACTACTGCAGTTGCCTTGAATGGCTTGTGGCCTGTTTCCAACTGCTAAGCTAATCGACGAGTAAAATTCAATGGGCTTGGGGTACCGCTACTTAATGCTCCAACGTCTTTATTCACCATACATTGCACTGGATTCTATTAAATCTATGGTGTACAAGGGTGTTAAGATACCACGTGACCGTGCCCCAAGACGGTAGATAATAACACTTAATCGACTCTAGCGTACAAGTATACTTTAAAGTTTTAAATCACTTTGGACAAGTTCAGACTTCAGAGCAATTAGTTGGAGCATTTTTAATCCTTGCCCCTTTTCTTTACTCAAACTCAAATGTGAGTAAAATTCCTAAAAAATTCACTCCAGTTATTTATCAAACCTATGTCAAATTGAGATTTTTACTCAAGGAAGACTCAAATTTTTACCGGAATTTTGCAAGGCAATTTTCTCCCCTCAAATTTATAATCATGTGATTCATGTCATCAACGAGGCTTTTATTGGTGGTGGCATGCCATGTCGCGAGTTCGAACCTTGGTACTTTCACACCCATAAAAAACGAGGCTTTATTTAAATTTGAGTAAAACTATGAGCAAGGGTCGGAGTCTTGGAGTTGGAGGTGATATATTTTCGGGTATGACCGTCAATACATTACCCCGATTACACTAGGGTTTTGCATCAATTCTTCTCAGGTAAAAATCTTCACTTACTGATTTGATTCACAAAATTCATTCTTTGATTTTTAACACTGTCCAAGCCTTGTACTCATTTTGGGTTATTTGGAACTTCTGAGTTTCACTTCGATTTCGAAATCTAGTTCCTATTTCGTTTCTGTGGAAACACCTATAAGGAAGTGCCGCCACCAAACACACCCTGCTGAAGATTTTAAGTGTTCTTTTTTCTTCATTTACTACGGCAAAATGCCGTAAGCATGACTCTAGTATCTCTTGTGACTAAAGTGCCTCACAGTGGGTTAGTTTGCTTTTTATCAAGAAAACAAGTCACTCTTTTGAAAGCTGTGCTTTTGGATTGAACTTATAATTGGAATCAGGATTACAAAAAAAACCCTTTCTTTGAAGATTAGTTGTGAGATTGTCTTCTGCTTTGGTGGGCATCAGGCTCTACCATTTGATAGATTAATGTTAGTGTGTGAAGCACTTGAACTTAGTTACCCAAAAAACATGATTTTTAACTCTGTGGGTTAGGTTAATTTTGGCTGTATTTGACTTAACAAATGCTTCTGTGGAACTCAAGAAATTATGCTTTCTTTTCTTCTGTTCAGCTGCTTGTGAGTCATTGTAGTTTAGTCCACAATGATCATGACAGTCAAGAAATTACTTTCTTTTGATTATCTTTGTTCCCCCAACTAACACTAATGAATATTCCAGGACGAGAATCGACACCTCCATTCGACATGAGAAGACAAGAACCTGAGCTAAGGCTAAGACCTTGAATTTCCTCCAAGGTTTCAGGTTCGAATCTCAATGCACGAACTACTGCGGTTACTTCCATTCCTCACCCCCATTGAGGTTATTAATTAAGGGTTTAGACCCCGATAATTATCTGATATACGAAAGAAATCAGCTCTTAATTCTCATTCAAGCCATAATAAGGATATTTTGCAGTAAAAAAAGTTCCGGTTTTGGACAAGAGACTACATGTGCCCGTGGTAAAGTTTGAATGAAGCCGTGGACAATGTCTTTATAAAGAGAAAGGGAAAAAGAAAAAGAAAACGACGCAAACCTCTTTGTTTTTTGGAGTATGCACTAGAAAAATAGAAAAATCAGTTGGTACTTGGTAGGTAAGTGATCAGTATGGGATGTGTTAGTTGTGGTCAAGGTTCAAACCCTAGACTTGGTGAGCCAGTCTTCAAGTGCCCCAACCACCACGGCTCACCCTCAGCTCATAAGAGTCTCTATAAAAAGCAACCACCACTTCATTCCTTTCTGTACCCTTTCATTATTAAGCTCTAACCATAGGATTCTTCTTGGCTAGCTGCTTCTACACCATTGGATCATGGCATTGAAGTATCATCACCAGGGAAGATGCAGTGCAGTGGTTTTAGCCACCGCTCTCCTTGTTTCCCTCTTGGTCCTTCACCTGGAACCAGTTCATGCAGATACTTACACGGTAGGAGACTCTTCCGGTTGGGGTTTTAACATGAGAAACTGGACAAAGGGGAAGAAATTCAAAGCAGGGGATATACTTGGTAAGACAACAAACCCTTCCGTATATGTTTTCCTATTTCTGGACATATAGTTTCCATTTTGACTTAATCTGTGTTTGCGTAGTTTTCAACTATGATTCTTCAGTTCACAATGTGGTGGTGGTTGATGCAAAGGGATACAAGAGCTGCACAGCATCTTCAACCTCTACAGCTTACAGCAGTGGGCAAGACAAGGTCAAGTTGTCAAAAGGGCGTCAATTCTTCATCTGCACCATTCCAGGCCATTGTGACGGTGGCTTGAAGATTGCAGTCAATGCTTCCTAGATACCAAAACTCTCTCCATCTCTCTCCCATCCTCGGTCACTTGTACAGTTGTACTGCTTTGGTTATCTTGTATTCTCTACTCTGTGTTTTGATGTCAAAATAAGCTATGATGCTATTGATGAAGGAGAAATATTATTGTGTAACGTGCAGTGATGTTTATTTGCCCTTAGGCATGACATATATATCATCGAAATCTCTCTTCTGATAACAAAAACCGCCGCTTCAAAAATTGCAGCCTTTTCTTACTCTCTCACTTCATCTTACAACTCTTACTATAGGCTAAGAAAAGAAGAGAAGAAAAAGAAGACTCAAGGAATGAAACAGGCCTAGTCATAAAAGAGTACATGTTGATCGTTTAGTTGCTGGAGTGAAATGAGTAAGAACTTGTGATTAGAATCATCAACTTGACATCATGACGGGATTACAACCTAAGGGAGAAGTAAGCTTCATGGCCTTGGCTAATTGATTTCTCCCACTTAGTTCTTTTTCTGTCTTGTCTATCCTTTTTGCAATAGTGTTAGCTGAGATACAAATGATTCGCTCAACGTAGGCCAACTTAAATTGTCATGTTTTTGCCCTAACTTGACCTCTCTTTTGGTGAATTGTGTCCTCCTAATCACTCCCCAGTCCCCATGTCCAAATTGGGCTCATACTTGCACTCCTCTTTTTCTGTCCTTGTGTGTATCCCCGTTTGAGGCCTACTCAAACGTTCGGGACTCGTTTGTTTATCTGGAGATGAATGAGATATGGATTCATGCATTTCTTGTTTTGCCACCAAAAGAGAGAATACAAAGAGAGAAACAGTCACATCAATAAACTATTGAGGGAGAAATATGTAATCCCACCCTCCATGGGATTTCATATCGCAAACCACACAGGAATGTAAACCATGTTGGGACGATGTGTAATCCACTTTAAAATAGCGACAGCAAACACTGCACTTTTGGGACCCACCACGTTTATATCCACCCCCACCCTCAAAATTCCCAAAACAACCAAACAAGTCAAGAATAGATAATGGGGGAAATAGAGAATGAGGGAGAGAGAGTGACGACCGTTAACGTACATTCTGTTCTGTGGGTTCAAGCTATATATGGTCCACGCTTGTGTCAACGGTATTACAACCTAAACCGCTCCAATGCCCGCCAAATTTGGTTCCCACGTTTCTGTCCCCAGCACATCCCTTAAAAATCTCCTTCTCCCTCCATTCTCTATGGAAAACCCCAAAGGGAAATCTCTCTCTCTCTCCTAAAAATGTTTTCTTTTGGATAATCATAAAGGTCTCTCGTCTTCCATAATATTAGATTTTGTTAGGTTTGGGTTGATCTTATCCTTATATAACCCATTACTTAGCGTTTTGTGTTCAGAGGTTTGCCTTATCAGGCAAATTTGAGTACCCATTTTTTTTGGGTTCTTAACTTCTTATATTCCATGGCAGTTTCAGCACATGGGTATTGATGGGTTTTCCATCTTATTTTTTAATTACCTCTCAAAGCTTGTATTTTTACAAGTTGATAGATTCATAACCCAGATTGTGGGGTTCTTTACAGTGTGTCGTAGATTAACACTTTACCTGGATTGATATTTTTTAAGTTCAATCCCCAATTGAAGATTTTATAGCTTTCTCTTTTGGTCTTTTCGGTGTTTGACATTCGAGAGTTGAATTCAATTCAAACTCCTACCTTTTTCTTTGGGCCATTTTGTTGGTTGATATTCTTAATGTCAATCCCAATAGGAAATTTGTGGCTCTCTTTTTTATCATTTGGTTGTCTCCTAAGTCTTAATTCTATTCCTTGTGTCTTAAAAAATCTGTTGAATCATTCGGAATTGATTGGCATCTTTTTCGAGGAAATTAAATCCTGTAGCATTTGGAATCAATAGGCTAGAGATATGAGTTGTTTTTCGTGCTTTTCGTCCCATGAAAAGAAATCAAATAGGAGGGGGAGTAACAAGAAGAGGGGACCTGCGCCTGCCGCTGCTTCTCATTATCAAGAAGCTTCTGTGCATCCACGGCCTGGTAAGTACATTAGCTTTTCTAGTTTCATTGAAGCATATCCAAGACATTGACAAAGTCTTATCCAGGCCCTGCAATTTCTTGGTTCCTGTATATATTTTATTCACAATGGTATTTTTGTGCCTATAAAGAACAACCTATAGAGACATTGCAGGCAAGGATGGACGTAGGAATTCAACTTTAGGGGGGCAAATGTAATTGCAAGTAACGTTTATAACAAACATATTAAACTTTCAGGAGACGAACCTATGTGACGTACAACATTTCGTACGAATCCTACAATAACACGTATTTTGAAAATTGGGGCGGCTAGTAGGGACAAATTCATAATCTTTTTGCGTTTATTGCTAGATTGTTGATGGTGCATATGATGCACAGAGTTGACCTTCGTTTGGGGTTTCATCTCTTGGAGAAGACTTCTTGCACAATATCCCCACTCCCAGAAATCCCGCTTTGTGGGGGCTTTTGGCTTGCTAGTAACAATCATGTTTAAGACCTTTATATGATCATATTGTTCTATGATTTGACTCTATTTATTTTACTGGTAATGAGGAACAAAAGTGTCGTATTGGGAAAATTCACTTATGCCAACGAAATTCTCTTCTGCAGATAATCCTAGACGGGTCCCCGGCGAAGCTACAAACAAAAACAATGAAACTAAAGAAGGTTCCAATAATATTGCAGCAGAAACCTTCACATTCCGTGAACTGGCCTTAGCAACAAAGAATTTCCGCCAAGAATGTCTGGTTGGCGAAGGGGGATTTGGTAGAGTTTATAAGGGTCAACTTGGAAAAACTAGCCAGGTAAAATAGACTGCAGATTGCTGCATTGGTTAGGCCTGGTCTTTTTATTCCATGTTTTATTTGGAATAACGGTAGTCTGTTGTCAACGTATTCAGGTTGTAGCTGTGAAGCAACTTGACCGGAACGGGCTGCAAGGAAATAGAGAGTTTCTTGTGGAAGTTTTGATGCTGAGCCTTCTCCACCATCAAAATCTGGTGAATCTCATTGGATACTGCGCTGATGGAGATCAGAGGCTTCTGGTTTATGAGTACATGCCATTGGGATCTTTGGAAGACCATCTACTTGGTACTTCCTGTCTCTGTGTCATTTCTCTCTCATTTTAAGATTTATAATGCATTTCGGAACCATGTTTAATAAAAATTGCGGCTTTGACGTTCACAATGTTTGTAAGATTCTAATTCATCAAGTAAAATGTGATTTTCCATGATAACTGAGGAATCATCCATTGGTATCCTGTTTGCAATTTTGGTGGTTGTAGTGTAATTATGCCTCCCAATGAAGAGTGAGTCAAGTCACTGATCTTTATCTAGCACTTGAGCACACAACTGAGACACATGAGACAACACATAATTGCCAAATTTATAACATCCAGTCTTGAACCCCGGGAAAAAAATGCATTGAGTTATATAATATACTAGATTTTCCAGTTTAATCAATTTTCACTCAATGTCCATACACCAAAAATGAACCTACTGATTTTAGAGCAGCAGTTTTACAATACCCTTTAGCATCTTCATTCAAAATATTATGATCTTCTGAACTTATTGAGCATGTTTTTTGGATTTTCAGATCTTTCACCAGGTCAAAAACCACTAGATTGGTTCACAAGGATTAAAATAGGTCTGGGTGCAGCAAAGGGCTTGGAATATCTGCATGATAAGGCCAACCCACCTGTCATATATCGAGATCTCAAATCATCCAACATCTTGCTAGACCGAGATTTCAATGCAAAGCTCTCCGATTTTGGGCTAGCAAAACTCGGTCCTGTTGGAGATAAGACACACGTATCTTCGAGGGTCATGGGAACATATGGGTATTGTGCCCCGGAGTATCAAAGAACAGGTCAACTAACTGTGAAGTCAGATGTATACAGCTTTGGTGTTGTTTTGTTGGAGCTGATTACCGGAAGGAGAGCAATTGACACCACAAGGCGGACTGGGGAACAAACCTTAGTTTCTTGGGTAAGTACTTTTCCACTCTCCTGTAAAACTAAACTTAGATTTGGGGCATTTAGATGGGTTGGAATCGCTTGACAAAAACCTCGGAAAATATGAACTGCATGATGGTTTTAGTACAGTGGTAAATCCCTGAGCACTTGTTTCCTCTTTTGTAAGTTTCATCATGTCATCATTTAACTGCGATTTTGTTGGCTTGCGTTCAGGCACAACCGATATTCAAGGAACCAAATAGGTATTCGGAACTAGCAGATCCAATTCTCCGAGGAGACTTCCCTCCCAAAAGCTTGAATCAAGCTGTTGCAGTTGCTGCCATGTGTCTCCACGACGATGCCTCTGTCCGTCCCGTGATGAGTGATGTGGTCACTGCTCTTAGCTACCTTGGGCAGGGACCGGACGCAGGGACTGTTTCACCACTGTCAGCCCCTTCTTCTCCATTTGATGATCAGTCAACTGAAAATGGAAACCAAAACAGTCGCGACGAAGCTAGCACAAGGGAGCGCCAGCGAGCAGTCGCTGAAGCCATAGAATGGGGTTCAAATTCAAGGCGTGAACAAATGAATGCACTGGCTGCAACTGGTCCTTCTGTCTAGTGAACTTAGCTTATACTGTAGGAGTATACACATACGTTTCTGAGTGAAGGTATGAAAGCAATGTGGGCAGCTTGATGTTATAGCTACAATCCTACATGTTCTCTCTTTTTCCCTTTTTTCTATGAGTGTGTATGAAGTAATTTGTTACCAAAATAAAATATGAAGAAGACCGCGAAGTTATTTGAGACGGAGAAAAAGTTTTCATATTCCACGGGTATTTTTATGCATCAAGCCCTTACTGATATGTTGATTTTTACGGGAACTCTTAAAAATATGTTTTAAACAAATTGAACGACTCCGATCATTTGCGTGGGGCTCACACAAAAAGCTTATGTCAAAATTTATGTTAAAGTTTGTGTTAGCAGAACCGGTCCTAAAACTTAAGATATTTCAATATATAGAAGCAATAGAAGTTGTATATGAAATTTGATTGACGTAAACAATTTTCCATGATAGGCATTAAAAGTAAAACAACTCATCCAGCTTATCCACAACCAAAACACTGGAAGAAACATAGCCCCATGTCTTCCACAGGTTAAGGACATATCACAGTTTGAATTTTGAAATACTCGACCCACATGGCAAACTGAAAATTCAGCATTCTATAAACAGAACCATTAGACTGCAGATTTATATTTCCGAAGTACCAAAAAAAATAAATAAATAAGACTGCAGATGCAAGCATTTAGGGGTGCATCTCTAACTTTGATTTGTACGACCAGATGTGGCCTTCGTGACATTCTGTATTCGCAGGCCAACGACCCTATTAAACAAGATCATGAAAAAAGAAGCAATGATTTAACTATTAGTAAAGCTATAGAAAAGGGCATTCCAAGACAACCTTTAATTACCAACCAAAATGAAATGTAAATGTAGCCAGAGACCAAAAGCACATTCAATTAGCTAGGTGTAGCCGAACGATTATCAGTTTAGTCAAAATCGAAAACAAAAACTAGTTTCGAAGACGTTAGAAAAGGTGTCCCGCAGAAGGTTATGAATTGGATGTTTAATTATTCTCTCGTGAATCATGACATTATGGCAAGTGGTGGCTAGCTCATGCAGTAGAGCTCTTAGATGCCCCACACTATATCCAGGATCGAGTCTCATTCCTCCCGGCCCCAACCATATGAATAATCAAAGTAGAAGCAGCATGCCAACAATCAAAAATAACTTCCAAAAAGTAGTGAATATAATGAGTAAAAACATCTTCTAGTATCAGAAAATCCACCCTCTTTATTAGCATTACCCCCTAAAAATTTGCAAACCAAATAAAAATTTTCTGGAAACTTGAATACACCTCTCCCCAATTTATTTTCTTGCGCTTTAGTTTCCGAACTCAACTGTCAATCTATTTGGCCTTCCTCCCCACTGATTTTGTTACCAGTTCTAACTCTTTCTTCGGCTTTCTTCCAGGCCGGTCTAATTACTTTAAGCTCTTCTTCACTTTTAATGTACCCGTAAAAATTCGATAATGGAGCTAAATCACTACATACAAAGTACAAACATTGTTGTGGGTCTATAGACATGTTACATACGTCCTTCATTAAGCCTACGACATTTATACAGTCAGTACCCATTACACAAACAAAATTATGCCCCCACCCCCACCATAAGCAGGTATTAAGATCTTTGGATGTTTTGAGGAGGAATTTTAAACACAATGCTTACCCATCCAAGACGCTCGTCACAAGTAACATTGCCATGAGATCGTAGCCGTTAACAGGCTTTTTCACTGTAACAATAACCAAAGACGAGAAAATTAAAATTCAAAAACACCGATTTATCAAAAACTTCTCCCGAAAATACCAAGAATTAATCAGCCATAGAAACTTACAAACTTCATGCATCCGACGAAACATCGCCTCGAATCTTCCCTGCAAACGACGTGCAGATTTTCAAAACAAAACAAAACAAAACAAAAAATAAAGAAAAGAAAAGAAAACTTAGAACCAAGAATAAGATCTACAACGACGATACCATTGACCGAAATTAATCAGATTTTCTCTTTTCTATTTCTCTTCTTCTTTCGTGCCCCCAGTGCCTAGCTTTGCCAACCCTGGTTCATATTCTTCTTATTTATACCATCCGGTGGCGGCGGAGGATCAGGTAAAAGTAGAAGAAAATGAATTAATGATTTGTGTACGGGAAATTAAAATGAATAATGATTGGAGAAATTAAAGTGCGAAAATATTTAAAATACATATATGATATAGAGATTTTTTATTAGAGTTGTATGCATGATAAAGAACTCTATATTCAATGGCACAGCCAGAAAATCGTACCAGTATGGGCACAATTTTTGTTGTGTAAAAAAGATCTACTACTCCCTCCGTCCCTTTTTAAATGACCACTTTCACTTTTTGACTTTATTTTTAAATTGTCTATAACTTTCAATCTATAATATATTATGTACTTTTGAATAAATTGTATTTTAGAACTCATTGATTTCTATAAAACAAGATCCATATTGCATATTTTATGTAATATAGATTGAAAATTATAAACAACTTTCGAATCCAGCTGGAATAGTAACATCATCACTTAAATAGGGACGGAGGGAGTAATATTTTGTAAGAATCAAACATTCATGCCTTGATTTTCATTCGATTTTTTTTCAAAAGATTTGTATTTTATGATAATATAGTAAATATAATTTCGTAAATACGTAATAATTTTGAGGCAAAAATTCAGTTAATTGAAGCTGGTTTGTGAGTAATTAGTTATTTAGTGATCCTCGAGCATCGCCACTCATGGTGCCATAACATCCTTCTCCATCACTGCTGCTTCATCATTATATACTATTAGTTTTGAGTCTCACGTAAATATGTGTAGGAGAATAGTCTTATAACACCGTGCGGCGGTGCTCCAAGAGCACTCGATAATTTTTCGTATACAAAAGTGATCGATGTACCAATTGAAACTTAAATATACTTTTCTAAAAATTAAAAAAAAACCCTCAAAATGTGTGGGCCCTAAAGTGGCTCCGCCACTGCTTCTACGTTAATTTTTTTTCATCCTTATTTTTTTTTATCACGTATTGAAAACAGAGTGGGGCAGAGGCGGGTCCACCTTTAAGCTAGGGTGGTCACCCGAACACTCTTGAAAAAAAAAAAGAAATACATTATACATGTAAAAATATATATATATATTTAAATTTTTGTCATTTTGAACACCCTACTCAAAATGTTGAACACCTAATTTAAAAAAAAAATTGAACACCCAACCGAATAAATTAGCCCACAAAATATTTGAATAACTTGATTTTGTATTTTCATATGCGACCGAGGTACTTGGAATTATTCAAGACGATGACCCATCACCAGATCACAAAGCTCAAGCTCTTTCTATTAAAAATTCAATCCTTTCGTTCAAATTTTGCCTTGAGCTTACACTTGGGTGGCATTGTTGATATTAGTAAAAAACAAAAATTGTTCATGTATAGTTATGATTTTTAGAGGACCGTAGTGGAGCCGCCACTGGAGTGGGGTGAAGTAGATGGGTAGAAAGGTGGAAAATAATAACCGTACAGGGGTTAATTTTGAAAAACTAAAAAGTCAACACAGTCTCGAAAATGAAATTGGATGTAAAATAATACATATTCAAATATATAGAAGCAACAAAATTGTATATGAAATTGGATTTACGTAAGCAATTTTCAGTAATAGGCATTAAAAGTAAAACAACTCATCTAGCTTATCCACAACCAAACACTGGAAGAAGCAGAGCCCGGTGTCTTCCACAGGTTATGGACATATCACAGTTTGAAATACTCGAGAGCCACATAAAAGAGGCAAACTGAAGGTTCAGCATTCTATAAACAGAACCATATTACTAAATATAAATAAGACTGCAGATGCAAGTATTTAGGGATGCATCTCTAACTTTGATCTGTACGACCAGATGTGACCACCTTCATGGCATTCTGCTCTCGCCTGCGACGGAAGTACCTATTGAGGAAAAGAAGTAATGATTTTTTACGATTATTAAAGCCAGAGAAAAGAGCATTTCAAGACAACCTTTAATAACCACACCAAAAGCACATTCAATTAGGCGTAGCCGAACGATTTAACACTCAGTTTAGTCAAAAGTCAGAAACAAAAACTGGTTTTGTCAATCAAGCTGGGCAATTCACCATCAGGACGAAGAGATTAGAAAAAGTGTCCGCAAAAGGATTGGATGTTTAATTATTCTCACGTGAATCATGACATCATGGCTTTTTCAAGGATTATGCATTTCGATGGGGGTCAAACTCCCAAGAACACCCAAGAAACCAAAGAGAAATTACCAAACTACTCTATGAATGCAGACACATTTAGTCAATGGCCCTATCGCCTAAGATATGTAATGCCAATTTCAAGAAACAATACGTTTGAGTGCCTTCGTTACAATTAAGAATCCAATCCCCAAACAAATGAAATGTGAAAGCCAGATTAAAACAAAGAGCAAATATTTATATCTGGAAGTTAAGTATGCCATACCAGTCCTCTCCAATCACAATCGCCCTGTCAAGAAGAATTTGGGCAACATGAGATAGTTTACACCAAGCATATAATACATGATTCAACATAACGCAAAACATAACCATTTATACTCAAAAGTAAAGAATCCCGGCATCCCCGACCATATGAATATTCAGGCCTTGTTCTCCAATAGATTTTAGGTACATTTTATGAAAATTTCATAAAATGAACATTTTATGGAGGGGGGATAAAATGAAGTTGTTTTCCCAACTGATAAAATGTAGTGATTTTCCTATAGATTTTAGGAGGATCTTATGAAAATCTCATAAAATCACTTTTACATTTTATGTGTTGAGATTGGAGTGTCATAAAATGTGAGATTTTATGAAACAAAAATCTGTTTAAGAACGAAGCCTCAAAGCAGAAGCAGCATGGCAACAAACAAAAAGAGTTGTCAAAAAGTACTGAATATAGCGGACGTAAAAAAAATATTATCTATACATCCAAACGATGTCTCTGAATCTAGCGGACGTAAAAGATAAAGTCGGAACGGTATTACAAGGGCGGAATGGGAGTGGGCAAAGCCAAGTGTCTGACTGAATTGATCAATTCACGTTATGTTATGTTGGGGTCGCTCCCTCGTTATTACAGGCGGTAATCGATGAATGTTATCATATTTTTTTATGTCTATATTATGGTTACAGTTGAAGCCATCAAAAGAAAAACTAGAAAATTATGTTTGCAACTTTTTCTATGGTGAAAAGAATTATAAAATCGTGTAACTCTGATATCATAATCACACACGAGCAATGACTTATGTTATTGCATTTCTCTCTTTTCAGGTAATCGGGATAGAATAACTGACGAGTCTCACAGCTAGTACGCTTATGGCTATGTAATGAATAAAGGAGAAGATGAATAAAGAACCTTGTGATTTAGGTTACTTAAAGTTATTTCAATTGAAGAAAAAAATGAAAAAAGAGAGAGAAGTTATAAAGGCCTTTGGTGAGTCGAACTCACTGGCCGTGAGTATATGTTAATCCAATGGATTTAGGTCGTGACAAATGTTAAACACAATGCTTACGCGTTGGCACAAGTATGGAAGGCCATCACACAACACGATACTAATATGACATCGCCGAACCGAGCAGGCTCATTCACTGTAACAATAACCAAAGACGAAAATTAAAATTCGCTAGGCCACTATTTCTAGACAAATGAAACACCGATTTATCAAAAATTTCTCCCGAAAATACCAAGAATTAATCAGCCATAGAAACTTACAACGTTTTTCCAAACGTTCTCCCAGCGCATTAAACGAACGAATTATCGCCTCGAATCTTGCCTACAGACGACGTGAAGGTTTTCAAAACAGAAAAAAAGAAAAAAGATAATTGAGAACCAAGAGTAACACAATACAGGAACCCTAATTAATCAAATCTAGAAGATCTGCAACGACGACAGAGAAGCGGTGAGGGGATTACCATTTACCCAAATTAATCGGATTTTCTCTTTTCTACTTCTCTCCTTCTTTCGTGCCCCCAGTCCTTAGCTATGCCAAACCTGGTTCATCTTTTTCTTATTTGTAGCATCCGGCGGCGGCGGAGGATCGACTAAAAGTATATTTAAAAAAAAAAAAACTACACTTCCCGCCCTCGTAATTTACACTATATTTTCCATAAACTATAGGCCTTTTTGAATATTGAATGCAATAGATATTAGGTTTGGAATTAAAATGAATAATGTTTGGAGAAAAGTGTGAAAGTATTTCAAATACAAATACAGTATGATATAGAGATTGGTAAAATACTTTATATTTTTTAATTTTTTTTTTTGAACTGGACTTTTTTTTTTATTGAAAATGTTAATTACATCCCATCAAATGGAGAAATAGAGCATGTTAGGTGGCAGATAGAATACTCATGTTTTTCATACACCCTTTTGGTAAAAAAAATAAATAGTACATGTGCCCCATCTAAGGTCTCAAGTTCGATTTTCCTCGTCAACGAACTCTTGGGGCTACTAAGAGTTATGTCCGGTCGTTTACTCCAGGGTCCCAAAATTAGTCAAGGTACGCATAAGTTAGCCCGGACATCTGGTTATAAAATAAAAAAAATACTACATGCTTAAAAGAGCCACCGCTTAGGATCACACGGCGCCGTTTTTCAGATTATTTGGAAGGTGTGTTTTCAAAGTGTGAGGTCTAACACTTTTATTAGGGCCGCTCACGATTCGAATTCGTAGGAATTCAATCCGAATCCTCGAGTCACGATTTGTAAAAAATGCAATCTATATCTAGACCAAAAAAAACCTGCGGTCCAATTTAAATTCAATTCGTGACAGGCAAAACAATTCCGGTTTTATCTATTGATTTCTTATAACGAAATAGCAACTAGTAAGCCAACAAAAATTTAAAAACCAACAGGAAAAAAATATATATATATATTGGTTTAAGGTTCATTTGGAATTGGAAGCAAACTAGCAAGCAAAAAGAACCAGCATGAAAAAATAAAATTAAGAACTTAAGGCGTGATTTGTTTTCACACATACATCAACTAGCAGTAAGCCAGTAACAAATAGATTAAGGCTAAGTTTGCCAAATGTTAAAATGAAATAAAATTATATTTTTCATTTCAGTTGAATTTTATAGAGTGGTGATAAATTATATAAAGAATTACTCTAAAGTCCATTATAGCTTTTTGTAACATGTCTTAGTTCCATAACTCCTCTAATCCACTTTTTTGCAATTTCTAAGGTGTAAGGTCCACTCTCCATTTTTAATAGACAAGTGTACCCTCACATTAAATTTAATACATAATATACTTTCATAGGGTACCCTAGTGTTTAAGTTTAGACACTTTCATATGGTACCCTAGGGTTTAGGTTTAAGGTGCATTTTCCTAATTATAGGTTTTTAGTGGTTTAGGCACTTTCATAGGGTACCCTATGGTTTAGGTTTAGGCCCTTTCATAGGGTACCCTATGGTTTAGGTTTAGGCACTTTCATAGGGTACCCTAGGGTTTAGGTTTATGGTGCACTTTTCTATTATAGGGTTTTTAGTGGTTTAGGCACTTTCATAGGGTACCCTAGGATTTTAGGCACTTCCTCTTCAACTAGGATTTTAGGCACTTCTTCTTAGGGTACCCTAAAACCCTAGGGCACCCTACCCTAAAATCCTAGGGCACTTCTTCTTAGGGTACCCTAGGATTTTAGAGTAGGGTACCCTAACATTTTAGGGTACCCTAGGATCTTAGGGTATCCTAAGAAGCGAGGGGTATTCTTGTAATTGGTACGTGTGAGTGGACTTAGATGTGTTAGGATAATATTAGGTGGACTAGAAGTGTTAAATTATATCGCATGTGTTCCCAAATGATAAAATCTACTGTTTACAAAAATTGATGTGTTTGACAAGAGGGGATAAAATATGTTCCAACTTTTATCATTTGAGGAATACTATTGATAAAATCTCTCATTTAATCTTATAAAATCAGTTGGGAAACCCAGCCTAAACATTATAACGGAATAAATAACACTTTGCCCCTAGATTTTATATGAATATATACTATCTCACATTAAGGTAAAATACTAAAATAGATAGAAACATTTTCAATAATGGTAAAATTATGTACACACACACACATACTATTTTTATTTATATAGGAGTAATTAGGCTTTGTTTGATAACCCAGATTCAGCATTTAAAATTGAATGAATTAAGTAATAAGTAATTAAGTATGTTTGATAACCATATTTTACATTACTTAAAAGATTAAGTTGCTCTTAAAATGTAAACTAAAATGTTGATAAAAATTAAGTGATTTTGAGCTTCTTAACTTTGACTGAATTTACGAGTGTTTTCATTCAACCATTTTTCCCTACACCACTACCCTTCACACAACCGCAATTATCATTATTGTCGACCACTCTCACTCTATCAAACCACCATCTTTACTACTCTACCACTACCGCCATCTCCACCACCACCACCACTATCATCACCAATCTACCAATACCACAAATAGTTTTCCGCCGCTGCCACCACTCCTATCGCCACTGCATCACCACCACCATTTAGTTTTCAGTACTTAATTTTCAATTTTCAGCTTTAACAAAAAGCCTCTTAGTATCTCACGGTTCAGTTCGGTTAATTCACGTTTCAAAATGAAAATTTCAATTCGACCCGCGAGTCGCTACTATTTTTAAATTTTTAAACCCGTGTCTGGACCATTAATCGGCGGTTTTAATAAAAAACAAACGCATCGGTTCAATCCGGTGCGGGTCTCGATTTCCTGATTCACCGGATTTTTTAGCAGAGCTTTTATAGTGATTTGAAGCAACGCTGTTTTTGAAGATTTGGAACTCGTGATTTCTGGACTGGAGTATATGGGACAATTTTTAGGTATTGGAAGACCGCCTTCTGAAGTTAAGAGGTTGAAGCCTGAAGGAACGCGAGTCGATGCCGCTTTAATGATTTGAAGCTCGTGTTCTCTACATACGAGTTGAGGAAGATTTTAGAGTTTAGACGCGATTGGACGACGTCGTTAATCGATTTGAAGCTCGTGTTTTGGAGTTGCGAGGTTAAACGACGACGCCGTTTTAAAACGATGCGTACCACACGGCACCCTCCCTCCGTCAACTTCGTTAGGAAACCCAACCCCGCCCCCCCTTCTCTCCCAACTGCAGATTCAAGCGGGGAAGATTTTCGAGAATTGAATCTCTCGCCCTTCTTGTATTGCTCGATCGTTCTAAATTGATTTCTCTTCAAATTCCCGTTTCCAATTTCTTCATACTGACTATTAATACGGATTTGGCCTGCTCTTCAATTGGCTTCTTGACGTTCAACAATTTCGAGGCAAACCCAGATCAACATTATAGAGGCAAACTTTCTGACTTTGCCATAAAATTAGAAGTTTGAATCTCTGGGGTTTTGCAATCTGGTGCACTATAAATTTAAAATTTTCCTTTCTGGGTACTTATTTTGCTATTTGAGGTTTTGTACATTTACCGAGTGTTGTTAGGAACATTAGCGCAAATTTTGTTTTGAAATTGTATTAGAAAGGCATGACTAGTCAAGTTTGGAGATGGGTTTTAGGTTTGATTTACATAATTGCTGTTGCAACCATCTGGATTGCTGCTAGTTTTGTGGTTCAATCAGTTGTAGATGCAGGTGTTTCGCCATTTCTAATAACCTACATTTGCAATTCGTTGTTTGTGGTTTACATTCCCCTAGTTGAAATCGGGCGATATTTGGAGGACAAATATGGAAGTATATTCTTTTGGAGATATAGAAAAGATAGTAGTAGTTTGCAAGAATTGAGAGAGTCAGAGGAGGTGGTGCTTCTTCAGCAAAATGATACTGTTGTGCAAGATGATGGTTTAAACCTAGGTGCAATTATGACACCACAAGATGTGGTAGCCCACAACGAAGGGGGTGTTGTTGTGGGACCAGAAAGTATTGCTGATCAAACCCCTGTTGGTGAAGAAGCTAATAGGGGATTAGATGGAAAAGGGCGTTGGACTCGAACTAGGGTTGCGAAGGTCAGCCTGTTGATATGTCCATTTTGGTTTCTGGCTCAACTGACTTTCAATCTCTCACTCAAGTATACTTCAGTAACGGTGAGTCACTATTATTTCGGTTCGATCAAATATATGGAATAGAGATCTCAATGTGATGGTTAATGGTTGCGTAAAATCAAATCAAGAAATCTTGTTTTGAATTCTAGAACTGTTAAAGGGATGCTCTGAACTCACATTATATGGCAGTTTGATTGTTAGACTTTGAATTCCGATAATGTGGTGCAACCTTATCAGATGATATTGCAATCTCCAGTCCATCTTTTTTAACTTGTTTCATTATTCCACATGTGACATAGTAAGTTCATTTTCAATTTGTGAACAGTCAAACACAATCTTAAGCAGTGCTTCCAGCCTATTCACCTTTTTGGTCTCTCTTGCATTCTTGGGTGAGAAGTTCACTTGGGTCAAGCTGATAAGTGTTCTTCTTTGCATGGGAGGAACAATAATTGTAAGTTTGGGTGACTCTGAAACCGGATTAAGTGCAATTGCTTCAAAACCTGTGCTTGGAGACATTCTTGCTCTTCTGTCAGCAGCCTTGTATGCTGTGTACATAACCCTTATACGTAAAAAGCTACCAGATGACGACGATGGGAAAAGTGGTCGTGCCAGCATGGCTCAGTTCCTTGGCTTTTTAGGATTATTCAACGTTGTGATCTTCTTTCCTGTTGCCCTCATTCTTAACCTTACCCAGCTGGAGCCTTTTAGTATGCTTACCTGGAAGCAACTTGGTCTGATTATTGGTAAAGGTATGACGAGCAAATCTTGACTGCTTTTATTTTCTCTATGTTCTGATGTTTCCTTCTTCTTGTGAGATATTGCATCTTCATTCATAATCATTATTGAAGTCGATACTGAACATGCTCATTCTGGCTGTATTTTCATTATTGCAAAAGAAGTCCTGACATACTATGCACCTTAACACCAAAACACCAAACATCAATGCGGCCCTTTGATTTGTATCCATCAGAGTACCAAGGCATAACAAGGACATCTTAATATCTATGCGGTTCACTTGCAAACATGTCCATGTTAGCTATATTTGCACGTCTATTTATGTCATCTTGTAATGAAGAATAAATCTACCACCACACCCACACTTTCACGCGCACTAGACAGGTGGTATTCATGAATGAACCATTGTTCTATGTAAGTTAACGATTTTTTTTTGCTGGAAACCATTCCTACCAAGGCCTTTTGTTTAGAATGAGAATAGGAAACAGTGCGGCATTTCTGCAATTGTGTTTGATGCCCTACCATGTGAGGATGCATCTGTGTAGTTCCCTATACCAAGTCATGGATAAGATAGCATACTTAGTTATTGGGTTCATTGAAGTTGCTTGAAAGAGGCTGTGAGAGGCTCAAGGAAAACTAAATTTAAGGAAGCGACAATACATGGCAATTTGCATGATCTCAAGATGGAACTTAAAGAAATCATGGATAGTCAAATATAGTCATAGTAGTCTTACTTATGGTAGCATTGAATAAGAATATCATTGGACAATTTTCCATATTTGGGTATTTTGGTAATATTAGTTTTCTGGGCATGGGCCACAGGGGTCGCCTTTGGGTTATTTTATGGGTCATGTTATTGTTTTGGTTGTTCCAAGTCATTTATAGTATCAAATTCATTTGGAAATCTAAGAAATTAGTAGTTTCCTTTTTTAAAGTTGTAGTTGGTTTAGGAAATCTCCAAGTCTGTATAAGCAAGGTAATGCTTCAAATTTACGGATATTATGAGAAACTTTAGAGCTTTTGAAGCCTCTGTATGAACTGTGTGATGCAATCAAAACCCTAGTTGTGATGCCTAAACCCTCTAGGAGTGCTTCCATTAGCTTTCTTTTTTCTCTTTCCATCTGTTATTCATGTTTTCTATCAACTCCTTGTTACTGTTCAATTATACTGTTCACAGCACTAAAAACAGCCTTTTTTGGTTTTGTTTCTCTTTGTTTTGGTCAGTGTTCTAAAAATCGGTCAAGTCGGCCGACTAGTCGGCCACAAGTCGCTAGTCGGAGGTCCCCCGACTTGATCGAACCCGACTAGTCTGCCAAAAGTCAGCGATTAGTTGGTCAAGTCGGCGATTAGTCGGCCAAAAGTCTAGTCGGCAGCCGACCGACCTAGGACCTACTTGCGTCTTTTAGAACCTTGGTTTTGGTAAGCCCAGACCCTAAACCTTCCATTCAATACTAGTTCCCTAAACTTCCTTTATCATTGCTTTAACCCATGTCCTTTACAAGTTGACTGTATTGAACTAAGGTAAGATGTACGTAGACAAACGCAGGACATAAGCATGACATGGGCAAGGACATAATACAAGGCGGTTTCTAGAAAAGTATGATTCTAGTGTTTATGGCTATGGTTTTGATATTTAGGTTGTCCAGACTTCCAGCATGGTAGGTCTAGAAATGAACAATACATAGTTGAGGTCATGCAAGAAAATTGGAAGGAGCCGATGTACCTGTTGATTGGGAAATGATTGATCAATTGAGAAATGGATTTTTCTAATTTTAATAGACGTGGCTGGCAAATGTTGAATTCCCTTAGGCCTTGACTGTTGCCAAGATCAGAGAGTTGTGAAGGCCTTTTGTAATGGTGCTGAAATTATTTTTGGAGTTTTATGTATCATTGTTGATATAAAGATGATTCTTATGCATAGTAATGTAGGCTGGCTAGTGTAATGTTGATATTTCTTTCTCACTCGTCACAAAAAAACCTTGTTGTGAGCTAGTAATGTCCCCAAGGATTGCCCTAGAATAAAACCTTGTTGTGAGGATAGGAAGTTGATTTGGATGTTTTGATTGGTCTTCCGTTGTTCGACTGATTTAATTACTTTCTTCCGGTTTTCTTCTGTTGTAATTCTTTCCCTCTTCACTGGATTGAATTCCTGCCGACTTATTATTTTCATTGTCTGATACTTCATCCATCATGCTTAGGCTTGTTGGATAATGTGCTGAGCGATTACTTATGGGCTAAGGCCGTTCTTCTCACAACCACCACCGTAGCAACAGCCGGACTTACCATTCAGGTGCCTTTAGCAGCTGTGGTTGACTCAGTAACAGGAAATGCACCGAAGCTGATGGACTACATTGGAGCAGCAGCTGTCATGGTTGGGTTTGCTGGCATTAACATCCCTTCTGATACTTTTTTGAGGTCAAGAGAAGCTGGTCTTGAACTAGAAAAGGGAAATGTTAGTTCAACAGATTAAGACCACCCTAAAGCAGTTTTTGAAGAATGCAACTTTTTCTTGCTTGCTTTTTGCCAGTGTTATTATCAATTCTTTCAGTGAGCCACATGGTACGTTTGATATACAGTGTGTCATGCACTTACCCCTGATGTTGAGATGCGAACTGCTGTGATGCATTACCATTTGAGTTTTCGAGTTACTAAACAGTCTAAACTGGTGTTCTGTTGAATCACATTGTACATTGTATGTGAACTTTCAATTCTTCTTAGAATCTAACTGTGTTTGATCAAGAACTTGAAATGAGTTGAAAGCAAGGAAAGAAAAAGTGAGTGAAACACTTCCATTTTGTGAACAAAAACCCTTTATTGATTTGTTCCCCTACAGCTGTCTTCGTTTGGATCAAGAATTTTGTCGACCTGTTGAAAGGAAAAACAGTGAGGAAAACATACATTCAGTTTGTGAAGGAAAATAACCTGACTTTTGTTTCCCTATACAAATCCCTTCACAAATTCTTAATTTTAACAGTGTCTCGACTCTCTGAGAGTGCACAAAGTAATTTGCTAGATGATAAGTTGATTAACTTGAACTAAGAACACCTTTCTTTCTGAAATCACATTTCTTAAACAGAATTCAAAGGGATTCAAAGGGATGAAGTGAGGTGGCAATATGAGTTTTCTGTTCAACAAACAGAAAAAGAAATGTATCAGGGTGCACCGGCAGCATGTAGATCGGAATAATTCCTATCAAGCCAGACACAGTTACATTTGTATAAAAATATCTCAACAAATACAAGGGTTCATGAAAACCCACAATACACATCATAGTAGAAGTAATCTAGAGAGAACGAAATCCCCCAAACTCTAGCTCTGCGCAACATTTGTACGCCCATATCTTTGCATCACCCTTCGGGTTGCAAGTGCTGCAGCCTCACTAGCACGTAAAGTCCCCATTGCCATAATTGAAGCAAATTCTTTGCCGATCTCCTCTTGTACCTTGCTTCGGGCATCCCCAAGACGGTCTCCGTCAACCCTATTGACAGATGACGGCCCTTGTGCTCCAGCAGGTTTGACAGCAGGGGGCACCATGTTGTCTTGGTCTTCAGATTTCACTTTGCCTTTACCCTCCTTGACCTTCACTTCTGATGTGGTTGAGTTATATCTACTACTAGCCACAGATTTGTTGACGCTAACTGTTGACTGGGATGCCTTGACTTGCGTATGTGGCCGGAACTGTGGGGCATGGGGAACGGCACCTGATCTCAAGGTTGTCTCCAGTTGTTGTATCATAGGCACTGCATGAAAAAGTAAATTTATTACTTAGGCGGGTTGCTTCGATGAACTTACCATCAAAACTTCCTTCTTGAAGTCGCACTCTGCTTACACTCATCAAAAATCTATAGGGGATAAACCTCTAATATGCCCATAGATAAACTGCATATTCAGGAAAAAAACTCCCATTTGTAAGTAAATTTCAAAATTTGCAAAAACATTAAGCAGTATCTCAATCTCAGGTTCCCAGAAGCTTGTACTTAGTTTAGCAGTCTACCACGATCTCTGTTCTCCTAATGAAATATACCAAAGAGTGGCAACTTCAACACCAACTAGGTGACCCATCAACATTCAACAAAATCGTAATAGAGGTGTATGGATAGAAGAACCTACATATAACAGCACCCAGTGGACTGCTCCTAACTTCATTAGGGAGGTTCAAGATATAGTCTGGAATAGTTGCTCCCACCAAAAATTGAGCGACCTCATTGCTGAAATTGTTGCAGTTATGAGAGAGCAAACTGTAAGTTTCAGCACTGTACCGGGGGCTAATCTCCTGCAAATACATTTCAAAAACATCCTTGGGCACATGTGTGACACCAAGATTTACAACTCTGATTGGGGTACCATATGGCGTTTTCCCAGCAAGAAAATGCTGCACACCGCCCCCAAAATAGTATTCGTTACCGTAAACTACAACTCCTGTGTGCCTGTAATTTAAATGTAAAACATCGATCACTAAATTTTCGAAAACACATATATAAAACAGCTAATAAACCAAAATTAGCGGCATGTGCATGAACATGATAGTAGGCCCCTGCATATAAGAATACACGCATTAATTTCTAGGTTAGCCTCTTGGGTGTTCTCGAAGGTAACTGTAGGAAAGGTCAGCGCGTAAGGTGACGAGGCAGTTGAACAACCAATTATAGCTATCCACGTGGCTCGATAAGATTCAACGGACACGTCATCAGTCAACCAAACCAGAGGACTGAGGAAGAGCCCCACCGCGAGGAGACGACCTCGCGGGAGGACATAGCAGAACTAAAGACACCCAAGCAAGGGGTGCCCTATACAAGGGAAGTGCTACTAAGAAGAAGTTCACCCCTCGCAAGGACCTCAGAGAAGAGGACCAACGCGACGGGATAAAGCGAACACTCACACAAGCACGCGAACCGAGCTCGCGACTGTACCTGACCAAAAGGCAGGGATGTACCTGACCAAAAGGCAGGGATGGGGAAGTCGATGAGAGCTCGAAAGAGGTCTTGGCGCGAGCTAAAGGGCTCGCGACCATACCCAACACAGCGGGAATAGGGGAGAAACAAGTGGCATGGTGGCTTTAAGGGATTAAGGGTCGCGACGAAGGGAAAACGATGCACTGGTACGATCTAATGGAAGCTTCCTAACGGCCAGTGACATCACCCACGTCGCCCGAATATACGGAGAGAGCACGTGTCATCATGTTATTGGGGAAATGTCTGCAGCCCCATGATTGGGTGTGGATCCCTATAAATATGAGACATTCATTCATAAATCCCAGAGACAGAGATCGAGAGATTCATTCGTCTAAGGAACACGGAAAACTTAGAAAGGAAAGGTGACTCAGAGCTCTGGAAACAAGGACTCTGTTTCTTGCTAGTGCTCGCGAGCACATCTTTCTTCTAAGACTGTGATTCGAGGACAATGATGATCCAAATGGGAATGGACCGAACGTTGCTGCCTTCTCTTTCTGTATATTTGGCTTAATCCTTTACCCCTTTACACACTCTCTTATTCCTGATTCAATTGTTAGCTATTGTTTGCCTCTCCAAGTTAATTAATTGACTGTAACCACAAACCGAACCTACATAAGGCGACTCTGCTGGGGAGGCTTTCATAGCTGATGGTTGACACAAGAAGCCGTTTACAAAATCAACAAAGTGGTTCGCAAACGCACAGTTCTTCTTCCCGTAATCTCTTAAGTGCCATTGAAACTCTTCGACAAAGAGCAATGGAACGTCAACCCGTTCTAGAAGAAATTCAAGAGCTCGATAATACACAAATTAAATGTCTAATGCCGAAACTCTTAAGACCATCGAGATGGACAAAGCGGCCCAGAATGCAAGATGGCCGACTCGGTGCTTTTGGCCATAACTCGGCTTACTCGGGCGGTGATGGTCTGCGACACCGATGGCTCCACCGGTGCCCCCACCAAATGGTGCGAGGGAAACCTGGTGGGTCACCTCAACGACTCAACGGAATACCACCGCGGCACCACCGCCACCAAATGGACATAACCTTTTGGCACAAGACTACTGACTCGGGCATACCGATTCTTTGGGGTATTATCCCACAACCACCAAAGATTTCTCACCTTGGGGCAGACGTCCAAGCCTTGCCGCAACAAGAAAAGGCTAAAGCAACTTTGCCAACTCGCCTAATCCCGAGATTCAACCACCATACCTGCCGTGATAATGGCCATGCCATACCCGAGAAGGATATGTGCCACCGAAATTTGTTAAGTTTGATGGGAAGGAAGGAAGTGCTCGGGAGCATGTTCACCGCTTTATTGAGACGTTAGGTGTCCATTCGCAAGATCCCAACCTTCGATTGAGAGAATTTTCCAAGTCCCTCACTTTGCTCGTGCATACACTTGGTATGTCAACCTCGAGCCTCACTCTGTAAACACTTGGGAGGAAATGGTGAATCTGTTTTACACCAAATTTTTCCAAGTGATAGAAAGATCACTTCGCTAAATCTCGTGAACGAGAAGCGGCGAGAGGATATCATTGATTTCATCAAAAGGTTCCAAGACAAAGTCATTGCAGTGCCATGAGCCAGTTCAGAGAAACGTCTGGTGGAAATCTGCCTTCTAGGCATGATTAAGGAATATAAGAAGCATTTGATCAATGGAAAGTACCAAACATTTTCTGCCTTGATGGAAGCGGCATTTAATATTCGCGGCACTGTTGATGTGGACGTACCAAAGACCACGTGGAAGAGCAAAGCTGGAGGGATTGCTACTGCGGCCTCCGCGCAAGTCTCGCGCAGGCCACAGGGGGGTGATGGCAACCCCAAGAAGAGGATCAAATCTTTCAAAGATTACAAGGACCGAGCGAGAGATGCACCTCCATATCCTGCCGGCGTAGAAGAGGTCGTAGATCTCGTTAACGCATGGGTCGCGGATGGATGCTTGAAACTCCCGGAAGTTAATGTGCAGCCTTCTCAGCAAGATCGTGCAAACCCAAGGTACTGCATCTTTCACAGGAGAGTGCAACACCCTACGAGTGACTGTTGGACACTCAAAGAAATTTTTAAAAGGAAGCAAGATAACAATGAGTTAAGAGTGGGCATAAACGAGAGGCGTTCGCGACAGGCCCTACCCTCAGCACGAGGAAGGGGCCGCGATGGCAGAATGCTATAATGGGGGGTACTACGACTTCATGTACGATATGGAGGATGATGTTGAGGAGGTTTACATGACCTCCTTCTATGATCACATCGAGGAAATTGCCAGCTATGATCAGCCCCCTGTGGAGGTGAATGAAGAAGAAAGACATCAGATCTTGTCTAAAAGCCACAAGTTCAAAACCTTCTTTGACGGATTGGGGTTTACCCCCAACGTAAGGGTGGAAATGACCAGGGCAATACTAGCATTGGCTAACAAGAGCCAGGAAGCATGTGTGGTGGAAGGTGGCTCGGTCGCGAGGACCATCCGTGAGGATTCTAACGCCATCTCCTTCTCAGACGCAGACAGGAGGGTGCTTTTTCCCCACAACAGACCTTTGTTTGTCACTGCCTACATCAACGGTATGGAGCTCAAGCGAGCATTTCTGGACGGAGGGGCATCAATCAATATTATGCCCCTCGAGACGTTGAAAAGATTGAATATCCCGGAGCCACGAATCATCAAGTCGTTGGTAGGGATAGTTGGTTTTGGAGGAGAGAAAAAACCATCCCTAGGGTACATTGTGCTAGACCTCGCGGTTGGGCCCATTCGTGCACCAACAAAGTTCCACATCATTGAAGGACCAACCAACTACCACGTAATCTTGGGAAGATCATGGATGCACAAGTATGCAGTGGTCCCATCGAGCTATCATCAATGCCTTAAGGGCATCTGGGCTGGGAAGAAAATCACTGTACCTGCCACTGAAAGGCCTTTCGAGGTCTGCGAGGCCCACCTTTCTGACGCTGTGTACTTTTCTGAAGTCGAGGAGGCTGCGGAAGGCATGTCACGCGAGTCCCATCGGGATAAAAATTCGAAGTGGGAAAATATCAAAGGCGAGCCATTAGAACCCGTCCCATAAAAGCGCCCCACAAGTGTTCGACAGTTGACCCCTCGCAAAATCACGAAGACTAGCGAAGGGGGGAAAACGTGTACCACTTATGACGGGCGAAGGGTCAGTAGGCGTTTATGAAGCCTCTGACCCCCGCGACATTGAAGGAAAAGGGGAAGAGGTGGGGATAATTGATAAACCCGAGCCAGCTCCGGAGTGTATGCAAGACGGGCCAAAACCCCAACCAGAAGAGCTTGAAGAAATCGACCTAAGGGATGGAGAAGGCACCGCGAGGCCAGTATTCGTTAGCAAATCTATGGAGCCTAATGCTCGAGTTAATTTGGTAGCTCTGCTTCGCAAATACAGCGATGTGTTTGCTTGGCACTACAACGAGATGCCAGGCTTGGATCCAAAACTGGTAAGTCACCATCTCGACGTATTTCCAAACTCCAAGCCCGTGAAGTAAAGAAAAGATCAAGGAAGAAGTGGAAAAGCTCAGGAGTGCAGGATTCATCCGACCAATCCAATATCCAACATGGTTGTGCAATATTGTACCAGTAAAGAAGAAGAACGGCCAAATTAGGGTCTGCGAGGACTTTCGCGACCTTAATAAAGCTTGTCCAAAGGATGAAATGCCATTGCCTCACATTGACACCTTGGTTGATATCACTGCCGGCCATGAAATGTTTTCATTCATGGATGGGTTCAGTGGATACAATCAAATTAAAATGGCACCTGAGGACGCAGAGAAGACTGCTTTTAGAACCCCTTTGGGGAATTTTTACTATACCGTGATGCCATTTGGGCTTAAAAACGCTGGCGCAACCTATCAAAGGGCCATGACAGCAATCTTCCACGACATGATTCATCATTCTGTAGAAGTCTATGTCGATGACCTGGTCGCGAAGTCAAAATGCAGAACGGAGCATCTGCGAGACCTCGAAGGAGTGTTCAAAAGGTGCAGAAAGTTTAACATGAGGATGAATCCCCTTAAATGTGCCTTTGGTGTCACAGCCGGAAAATTCTTGGGCTTTTTGGTGCACAGACATGGCATTGATGCAGATGAATCCAAGATCCGCTCCATCTCAACCATGCCCCCTCCCCACTCCCAAAGATCCCTCAAGGGATTCTTGGGGAAGGTCTCCTATCTAAGAAGGTTTATCCCTGCTCTGGCAGAAATAACTGCACCTTTGGGTGATTTGTTGAAAGACAAGGTCAAATTCGAGTGGAAGGATAAGCACCAATTGGCATTTGAGAAAGTCAAGAATGTCCTGGCCTCACCTCAGACAATGGTCTCTCCGCAGAAGGGAAAACCACTGATCTTATATCTAACATCTACCGCGAGGTCAATTGGGGCACTACTGGCCCAAGAAGTGGAAGGAATTGAAAAGCCAGTGTACTACATCAGCAGAAAAGTGCAAGGGGCAGAGGAACGCTATACACCAATTGAACGCCATTGCCTAGCGCTTGTTTTTACAGCACAAAAGCTTAGGCACTATTTCCTCTCATTCAAGGTGCAGCTCGTGACCAGAAATGACCCTATGCGGTACCTGCTATCTCGCCCAGTTCTTAACGGAAGGGCCGCGAAGTGGTTGCTAACCCTGGCAGAATTCGATATTGAATGCACGGTGCCTCGAGCAATCAAATGCCAAGCTCTAGCGGATCTATTGGCCCAATTCCCTAGTAGGGAGTGTGAACCATTGGGAGAATCACTACCAGGAGATGATTTCGAAGCACTAGCGGCCAGCCATGAGCTGGAAAGCTGGACTCTAGGCTTCGATGGGGCAACAGGAGGTAATTCAGCCGGGGCAGGTGTCACGTTGCAAAGTGATAGCGGCGCGAAGGAGTACCTGTCATACAAATTAGCATTCCAGTGCTCTAACAATGAAGCTGAATATGAAGCACTTATACTAGGACTACTCGCGGCCAGAGAGAAAGGAATCAAAAGACTCAGAATTGTGGGGGATTCAAAACTTATAATTTTGCAGAGCGAGGGCGTCTACGCCCTAAAGGAAGCTAATCTCGCACCATACAGAGCAACTGTTCAAAGACTCAGGAAAGACTTTGATGATATCAGCATCATTCACAAGCCCAGGTCCGAGAACAGGTTTCCTGATGCATTAGCCACTTTGGGTGCTAAGACAGAATTTGAAGGGAGTACTGTGGCCATAGAGATCACAAGGAAGACTGAGCCCTCATTCGTTGAAGAAAAAGAAAGCTCCAAGGAAAAAGATTGGCGAGACCCCATTAAAACGCAGATCGCGACGGGCTGTGGAGTAATTCCTATGATGTCTCTATCACAATTTACCATCCTAAAAGGGGAGCTGTACTTTCGCGGTCCCCAGGGATGGCTCGCGAGGTGCATCGATGATGCAGAGGCCAAGGAGAAAATGAAGCAAATCCATGAGGCAACCTGTGGAGAAAATGACATAGCGCTATACAGGAGAATTCAGCGTCAAGGGTACTACTGGCCTTCGATGAAGGGAGACGCCGCGACCCTGCTCAAGGAATGTCCCGATTGTTCACTTCACGAAATCGAGCATGAATGCAACTTCTCTAGCGAAGAAACAGATTGGAGGCAGAAATACATTGATTACTTGAAGGAAGGAGCCCTCCCCATGGATCGCGGCGGCATTCGAGAAGTGCAACGATGCGAGAAGAGATTCTTTGTCAAAGATGATCAGCTATACAGAAGGACCCTTGACCATATTCCCCTCAAGTGTTTATCCAATAATGAAGCAGAAGAGGTTTTGCACAAGGTACATGAGATGGAACATCCAGGAGGTAGAAAGCTATATGAGCAAATCACCCACCTCGGGTACTATTGGCCAAGAATGGAAGGGGATTGCAAGGGCCATGTGAGGAGATGCCACGCCTGCCAAAAGCATGGGGACAAGGTAAATGCTCCCTCTGTTGAGCTACACCATATTCGAGCACCTTACCCTTTTCATACGTGGGCAATGGACCTGATTGGTCCCATTCATCCCTCCTCGCGAGGTAACCAGTGGATTCTGGTGGCAACAGAAATTACCACGAAATGGGTAGAGGCAGTTCCTTTGAAGCGTGCAACGGGCGACGTGGTGGCCAACTTCATTAAAGAAAATATCATTTGCAGATTTGGAATCCCTAAGGTTATCCTCTCAGATAATGGCACTCCATTTGTCAATAAACAAGTAAAAAGGTTGCTCGCGTCCTATGGCATCACCCAGAAGACTTCGACTCCCCATTACCCTCAAGGAAATGGGCAAGCCGAGGCTACCAACAAGTCCATTGTCAGGATTCTGAGCAAGCACCTGGATGAGAAAGGAGGAGCCTGGGCCGAGCACCTCCCAATTGCCTTGTGGGCTTATAGAACAGCTAAGAGGAAGTCTACGCGAATGAGCCCCTTCAGTTTGGTGTATGGAGCAGAGACAGTGTTGCCCGCAGAAATAAGTGTGCCTTCTGCACGTCTCGCGCTGTCCACTGAAGTAACTGAAGGGGAGCGAAGGGCTGATCTCGAGGCGTTAGACGAAAGAAGGGAGATCGCGGCCGAAAATCAAGAAAAGTATTGGCAGTCTGTGGCCAAGTACTACAACAAAGGTGTGGTCGCGAGAGAATTCAAGGTGGGAAGCCTGGTATGGAAGTCAGTTGCTGGGGTCATGCAGAACCTAAAGCTGCCAAAGTTCACACCAAAATGGGAAGGTCCCTACGAGGTGATTAAAGCTGCAGAAAGTGGACACTACAGGCTCGCGAGAGTCAGGACGGATTCCTCACAGGGCCCATCAACGCGAAGTACATCAAGAAGTATTACCCATGATATGGGCTAGCTTTAATGAAAGTAGGTCCATTCTGCAACCTTATGTCATTTTCTGCTTATTTCTTTCAAAAGACTTTACTTCTTTGCAATCAAATGTAGCCCTGGGTATTGATCCCCTACCCTTGAGGCAAAGAAATATGGATCGAAGTTATGAATGAAAACACTACCCCTTTTTATCTCGGAAATATGTTCTATAAATGATATTTCAAAAGATATTCATTGGAGCATACTGGGAATATGATAAAGGAAAATGGTAGAACAAATCAGGCATCCACAGTGATGACCTCGCGGCACAAATGTTGTCAGCACAGGGGGAAATTCCACCCTTCGCGAAGTGAAAAAAAGTACAAGACAAAGTACTCACTTACGCTCAAGGCCTCTAAATGTTGCGAAAAGGGACCAAGGAAATTTCTTCCTTTGGAATAAAGACCCTCGCGACGGCCGAATCCCCACAAATGATTGGGAACCAAAGTAAATTCTTTGGAATCACTACCCCTTTTTTTATCTCGGAAATGTGTTCTATAAATGATATTTCAAAAGATATTCATTGGAGCATACTGGGAATATGATAAAGGAAAATGGTAGAACAAATCAGGCATCCACAGTGATGACCTCGCGGCACAAATGTTGTCAGCACAGGGGGAAATTCCACCCTTCGCGAGGTGAAAAAAAAGTACAAGACAAAGTACTCACTTACGCTCAAGGCCTCTAAATGTTGCGAAAAGGGACCAAGGAAATTTCTTCCTTTGGAATAGAGACCCTCGCGACGGCCGAATCCCCACGAATGATTGGGAACCAGAGTAAATTCTTTGGAATCACTAACTTTCAAAAGTTGGAAAGCAACAAGACCTCACGAAGGGAAACCCTAGTGTAACCAAATGCCAAGGCCCTCAGAGGAAACAGGTCCGCGAATAAGAGGGGAAACACAAAGCAGACAAGATGTGCACAAGGGAAATTTGCCCTTTGCTGCCCCGCGCGACCATACAAAACAATAACAGCAATAGGTCATAGACAGAGTTCTAAAAAGATTCCATTACCATTGATGTTGTAAATACAAAAGTTTGCTTCCCCTACAAGGGAAAGGCTTGCACTTCAAATAAAAAAAAAAAAGGGCCTAGCTACTTTACAAATTTCTGAGAGAACAAGTCAGAAGATGGAAGAACAGGCTCTGCATCAGTCAGCGAGATCTTTGGAATGGCCTCCAGGGCTTTATGATCCTCGAGCAACAGCTTGTGACCCTCTTTCAAGGCAGAGACCTTCTCCTTGGCATCCGCGAGCAATTGCTTGTATTTCTCATACGTCTCTTTTGCCTCAGCAATTTGAGCTTCACTGGCCTGAATCTTGAACAGGCTCGCAGATAACAGCTTCGTAGAACGAACTTGCTCTAAACGATCGCGGAGCCACTGGAGGTCGAGGCCAAACGTTTCCATATCAGTAATCGAGGAGGTCATGTCCTCATACTTCTCCTCAGAAAAATCCCTCACACTTGGTCTCTTGCAAGGATAATACTATCCCGCCAAGAACGTCGAGGAGTGAGCCACCCACGAGACGGCTGCCAGAGAAATTTGCAAACGTAAGGGGAAAATGCTCCTGAATGACACGAAGGATAGGGACATTGCGAGCCCAGACACTCCAGCGAGGTACGCCCTGTGCATCAGGGAACAAGGAATGTTTAGAAAGTCCAGGGCCTGATGCCTCTTCCCGAGCTTGGGATTGGCTTCCATTCCCCTGATCAGCATCGCTTGAAACTTTCTCGTACGGTAGCTTCTCTCCCTGGTCTTCACTCTCGCGAAGTGGCTCTGAATCAGAAGGATGGCTTGATGTTAGCAATTTAGAAGGGGTAAAAGAAGGAAGACGTACGATGTCTCCAATTCCTGCAAAAACATCACTGCTGGACTTACCTTGGGAGCCTCCGGACACGTCTTCGCTTTCCTCACTCCCTTCACTACCCTCAGCAAGATCATCCATATCTGAGCTTTCACTGACGTTTGATTCAAAAACAGGGTCGGGATCAGGAATGCTTTTCTCCGTCGAGGAGGGTATGTCCACTACGTCTTCTTCGCGAAGGGGCGACGGAGTTCTTTCATGCGAAGAGGAAGAGGAAGGTGCGACGGCCTTCTTCGCCAATTTCTTCTTCTTCCTCCTTGGAGCAACATCCTTGACAAGACTGGGATCATGAAGGAAGAGATCAGCCCTAGGAGAGCCTGCTGGTGAATCAATCTCTTGGGCAGGCTCCTTATTCGTGGTCGCGGCCTTCTCCTCTGACCCCTCCACTTCCTTGGGAGTCTCTAGTTGGCCACTAGAACCCCCGACCTCTTTCACAACCTCCTTCGCGATGTCACTCGCGATGTCCATAGCATTGAACTCATCAACATGCAAGGCATCTTGACTTTGTCCCTCAGCGAAACCCGACGCAGCTTCCTTCGTCTCAGGCTCTTTCGAAGGTCCCCCCGAAAGGGGAACGTCTGAAGTAGCTTGTTTGTCCGCATCGCGAGTAGAAGGGCTCGCAAGAGGCACGTCCTTGCCAGCGTCAGCGGTAGTTTTGGACGATTGAGCCTTCTCGCCTGGAAGGAAACACACAAGTCTCATTAGTATACAAAAAAAGAAGTGAAACTGCAAAGCATATATTCAATGGTTAGAAGAATCACTTTGATCAGTCTGGGCCATGGGCTCAGCTTCGGACAAAGGCTCCGCGAGGAAAAGGGGAGATTCTGTCATTATTCGACCCTTCCGCGGAGGACCCTGAAAGATAAGAAACAATAGCGGATCAGCAAAACACGAAGGGCTAGAAGGAAAGAGGGAGAAGAGAAGACAAACATCTGACCCTGGGTCTCTTCGGAGCTGGCCCTAGCTGAGGAGGGGTTCGAGCCTTCCTCTTGTCCTTTGTAATAGTACGAGATGGTGTGGGAGCAGTCAGGCGATCTGCAGGACGGATCTTCTGGATAGGAATGGCATTGATCACATCAAATGGAACCACAGTCCCCTTTACCCAACATGATTGGGGGCCTCGCCAGTTAGGATCCTTCCCTGGCTTAAAAGACCGCAGGGTCAGATCCCTCTTCGTGATGGGTTCCGCGGAGGACACCACCGCTGGGGTCCGGACAAAATTCTGGAAAGATTGTAAGTTCCTTGCCCAGTATACCCTATTTTCTGGGGTGAAGACAGCCTTGCGAAAGGAGCTGGGAATGATCCTCTCGCCCCCATAATTCGCGGAGAGCTCGCGATTGAACGACTTTAGGAATCGACGGATCCCCGCGACGAAGTCCGGGGGCGGAGAAGGAGGCTCGCGAGGGACGCCTTGGTCGTACCCAAATTGTAGCTGAAGCCTGTCAGCTCTGTACAACACCATGAGGGGACCCTCAGCAGATAAAGTTGGGAGATAGCTGGGGGTAACCCACGCGAGGAAATTCAGCTTGTGCGATCGGATATTGCTACTCTGAAACTTCACAACGGTGTCCTCGAGGAAGACAGCAGAGGCTATCGAACCATCAACAATTTTCTCATAGGGACGTGGGTCGAAAGAAGTTACTTCGTCGCACCAGTCCTCGAATAGATGGCTCGCAGGAGTCCTGCTCCACCTCATGATCCTTGGTAGTCTCTCGCTCAGTCGAATGACGGGCATGTTCTTACCATCGAGGACAATGTCTCCAGCAGAATTCCTCACCTGAACACTCTTCAAAGGAGGAAGATCGTGGGGAGTGGGGGCAGCCTTTGGAAAGTATTCATAGAAGAAAGCAAGGAGGAAGGGGATGTGGATCATGGAAGTGATCTCGTACCTCCCCATCGAACGCTCGAAATCTTGAACAGTGCGATCCAGCTGGTGATAAAAATGGCCCAGAAACATGGGGCCCAAGGGAAGCCTTTTCCCCGACGCGAGAATGGCCGCGAGAGGAATCATCTCGCGACGAGGTCCCTCGTGTGGAAGGTCAGGGAAAAGAAAGAGGGACAGAAGCTGAACGAGGAAGACCGCAAGAGATAGCGGACCTCCATGATAAGAACTCATTGTCATGGCAAACTTTCCATCCACCTCGACGGTAGAAATATCACGGAACCAAAATCGCTGCCAGGAACCCCAAGTCGTCTTGTTAGCTTTTGGAGGGGATCGTAGATTCCCCAGGGCATCGTAGCGAGAACCAAACTCGCCCGCCTTCTTAAAATCCACTTCTATGAAATCGACCACCGATTTAACGTCAGATGGAAGGTGGGCAGGGTCGTAGTGATAATCGCCGCGAGTGGGAAGGGCCATGAGAATCTCTGTATCAAGAAGAGTTGGGGCAGCCTCTCCAAAAGGGAAGATAAAAGTATGGCTGGTTGTGCTCCAGCGAGACACCGCGAAGTCAAGATCGCGTTGAGGACGACTCGCGACGAGATACCGCGAGAGCTGCACGGCCTTCAATAAACCCACTTCATCTAGGGTTTTCCTGTGCTCAGAATTATCAAGAATCGTGGCCACCCAATCACCCCAATCCCTTGGAGGTTGAATGCTGGCCTTGTATTGAACTTGAGAGAAAGGGAAATCTCCCCTCTCGATCCTTAGCCTCACCAGTGAAGACGGATCGACCATATCCGCCTCTGAGGCGTCAACTTCATCAAAAATTGTAAGGTACTGGGTGTTGGGGTTACCACTGAGAGGAACGTAATTTTGAACGTTAGCCCAGAAAACATCGCCTTCAGGCCTCAGAAACGGAGCCCTCCTCCATTCGCTAGTAGGAGGCAGTGCAGTCTTGGCCAGAAGAGCCTCGGTATCAGACTCGTTCTTTCGTGATCGAGTCATGACGTGCTTGAATGAAGAAACTAGGGTTTCGTAGAGTGGAGGAAGAAGGAAGGCTTGAGAGTCAAGGAAGGATTGAGAGTCATTGAGATTAACTCGAGAGGAGTGTGGAAAGAGTGAAGGAAACTTTAAACCCCTCTCACAACGGGTATTTATAGGCCAAGTACCCCCGCCCTCAACGGTCGGAATGGCTCCAAAGGTCAATCGGCCTGCAACAAAACTTCGAAGTTTGGGAAACCGCCCTCTTTCGGAGGGGAATGCTAAAACGACGGGATCTGCTGACGTCGCACGCGCGCGATAGAGCGCGTATGAGACCACGCGCCGCGGAATCACGCTCGCGCGAGGGGCATATGTAGGAAAGGTCAGCGCGTAAGGTGACGAGGCGCAGTTGAACAACCAATTATAGCTATCCACGTGGCTCGATAATATTCAACGGACACGTCATCAGTCAACCAAACCAGAGGACTGAGGAAGAGCCCCACCGCGAGGAGACGACCTCGCGGGAGGACATAGCAGAACTAAAGACACCCAAGCAAGGTGCCCTATACAGGAAGTGCTACTAAGAAGAAGTTGACCCCTCGCAAGGACCTCGAGAAGAGGACCAACGCGACGGGATAAAGCGAACACTCACACAAGCACGCGAACCGAGCTCATGGCTCGCCCCACCAAAAGGCGGGGATGGGGAAGTCGATGAGAGCTCGAAAGAGGTCTTGGCGCGAGCTAAAGGGCTCGCGACCATACCCAACACAAATGGGGAATAGGGGAGAAACAAGTGGCATGGTGGCTTTAAGGGATTAAGGGTCGCGACGAAGGGAAAACGATGCCTTTGTACGATCTAATGGAAGCTTCCTAACGGCCGGTGACATCACCCACGTCGCCCGAATATACGGAGAGAGCACGTGTCATCATGTTATTGGGGAAATGTCTGCACCCCATGATTGGGTGTGGATCCCTATAAATATGAGACATTCATTCATAAATCCCAGAGACGAGAGATCGAGAGATTCATTCGTCTAAGGAACACGGAAAACTTAGAAAGGAAGGTGACTCGAGCTCGAAACAAGGACTCGTTTTCTTGCTAGTGCTCGCGAGCACATCTTTCTTCTAAGACTGTGATTCGAGGACAATGATGATCCAAATGGGAATGGAAACGTTCTTTTCTCTTTTGTATATTTGGCTTAATCCTTTACCCCTTTACACACTCTCTTATTCCCGATTCAATTGTTAGCTATTGTTTGCCTCTCCAAGTTAATTAATTGATCAACCACAAACCGAACCTACAAGAACTTCCCACAAACTCCCCCCCAACCCTCGTGTTTAGTGATCACATCGCATGGTTAGAGGATGCATCACTCAAGAGAAACTATTTTGAACTTGGTGTAGAAGGTGCAATTAATTCACCTTCTCCCTATCTTCATAGATTAGGTTGTCACAAGTCAAATCCCTACTCTTGTCCGAAATGGACCTCTTTGCAAATCTAAATTTTGTATGGTCGTTATATCTATTTGTAAAGCAGAATTTTTCCAAGACGCCAAATAGCAAGACCGGATCTTATCTTTCTTGCTGTCATAATGATTTCTTGTTCAATTACTCTGTGAATGTTTGAGGTCCAAAATGTCAAGGCCAATGAATATACCGGCATACTGCATATAACCATTCACAAAGACAAAATATATACCATATCCCTTCAATAGCTCTTCCCAAAAATGTTGTGGAGAGCTGGCGAGCCATTCCTTGGCTTAGGTCATACACATGAAGCGAAACCTTGTGACCCTCCTGCCAGTGAACAGGGTTGTTTGAATGAACAGCACAGTCAGAAAAACAAAAATTCTAAACAGACTGAGATCGTGCAGTAGGAGAATACAAGAAGAGTGCATGAAGTCAAAACATTGTTAAAAGATATCGCATTACCTCTTCCATCTCCACAACCTTCAGTAGCTAAAAAGAGTAACCTCAATGGAATTCTTGAAAACAGCAAGATGACCTGTTTGATAAGTAATCATTTCATCTATGCAAGGATCAGATTCATAAATGCAATCATTTAAATAGAAATAAACAGATGAAAGCATGGTGAAAAGAGGTTGTTCATAATATGCATTGAAACCATGAGCTTATGATAAGCCCAAACATTTTGCTTTTAACACGTAAACATCCACTGATCCACAAGAAAAATCAATAACCACATAAATATGTTTCAACAAATGGAGCATTCATATTGAGCAAATCCAAAGGTGGCACCAAAAATTCATGCTTATACACGCTTATTTATCAATTGGTGACAAAAAACAAGTTACTAGGAGTCTTTTTGTTAAAAAACACACTCAGGCATCTAGCTAGGCCAGCTTAAGCGCACGCCGAATAATCATGAGCCGCTAGTAATACAAGTTACTAAAGTTAATGAGCGAGTAATGAAATGCATTCCATAAGACCATAAGAGAGCGCACCACAACCAATACCGGTGAAATTGAACGCCAACCAGAGATAACGATATCAAAATTCAAAACCCATAACTGCATGCCGAAGAAAGGGCTTGTTTTGTTCTCATAAATAAGTAGTACAAACCAAATTCACACATTCAACAAACGTAAAATCCTAAGTCTAACCTTGTCGAAACATAAATTCCAACCAGAATCTTATATACCCAATTGAGATTCAACGATTGCCCTCAATTGAAGATAGTGATTTATCACCCTGTAAGACTCCACTGATACATTCAGCCAAACAATAAATTTCTGCATCCAAATGATACAGATACTAATACAGAGAGCAATACGTAGAGACGCCATAATATGGGAAAACAGTGGAGATCAAGTTACCTGATACTCTATTAGACTGTAATTGGGAAAGAAAAGCAGCGAAACCGATCGAATTATAGTAGAGGGGAAACGGAGAAAGGGTATGGAGACAAATAAACGAAGATTCTTGACGAACAAGTTTAGATTGTCAAACAAGTTTTCTTTCCACGAGTTTCATGAAATTATCGACTGCTCGTTTCAGTCATACTCCTTCGCAAGGGTAAATTACACTTTACCCTCCGTGGTTATACGGGGAATCACATAACTCTCCTCGGCTTTATATATATTACTCCCTCCGTCCTTAATTTCTTGTCTATTTACGTGTATGTGTATCAATTTTCAATGGGTTTTTCTAGAATCAGCCCAATGGGCGGATGGTTGTGGGAATTGAGAACACACGTGTCAGCCTAACATGCCAAGCCCTGCAATTATGTACTCTTCTCTGCAGAAAAGATAAATGCGACCAACAAATTACATAGTTAACCCCTACTCTACTTTTCCCAACTTCATTTTCCAAGAGCAAAAGGGGTATTCTGACTATTCTCTCTCTCTCTCTCTCTCCTCCAGGATGACATCGATTTTGAATCTAAACGAAAAATAACAGCCCCTTTCGAAAATGGAAAATTCTAAAATATGTCCATTTGTTTATGTTAAGATTTAAAAAATGTGTTCAAACTATGTAAAAAATATATAAATGTTTTTTATAACCAAGTTTTTTTTTTTTGTGTTCTTGTTGTGAACCAACTGGGCACACAATAGCAAGACCTTTTGACATTTATTTTCAAATTTTTGGTAAATATTTATCTTCAAATTTTTGGTAAATATTTATCTTCAATCATCAATGTTGACCAAACTCAACTTTCATGTCAAGGTTTTTTTTTTTTTTTTGTGGTCATTTTTCAAAATTTTCTTGCGTTTGTAAGTTTCGTGTCAAATTTTTGTGGGTTATTAATTCTTTTCAAAGAGAGAAATAAAAAAAATTAAAAAATTATGTTCCAAACGTGTCAGCCTAACATATTTTAGAATTTTCCATTTTCGAAAGGGGCTGTAATTTTTCGTTTAGATTCAAAATCGATGTCATCCTGGAGGAGAGAGAGAGAATAGTCAGAATACCCCTTTTGCTCTTGGAAAATGAAGTTGGGAAAAGTAGAGTAGGGGCTAACTATGTAATTTGTTGGTCGCATTTATCTTTTCTGCAGAGAAGAGTACATAATTGCAGGGCTTGGCATGTTAGGCTGACACGTGTGTTCTCAATTCCCACAACCATCCGCCCATTGGGCTGATTCTAGAATAACCCATTTTCAATTGCTTATATCTTTCAACTTATAATATTTTTACGATTTTGAAAACTTTATTTAACAGAACTCATTGAGAACTATCCAACGAGATTTATATTGAATATATATAACATTATACATTTGAAAATATAAACAGTTTTTTGAGATGCTATGAATAGTGCAAGTGGACAGGAAATTTGGAACCGAAGGAGTATGTAACATGTCTCTAGATTTCCATCCCAAGAAAGACAATCTTTTTATTTTTCCCTGTTTTGGTTTTTTATTTCATATATTCACGTGTCCGATTCAACTTCCACGTGGCTCGAGTAACGAAGAAGTTGTGTTTTGAACTATATTGATATAAGCCCATTCACTTGCACTCGAGTTTCTAAGCTAGATTGCCTCTGTTATGCCATGGAAGTAACTTTATCTTGGGTTGTTTTTTTCTTTTTTTTTTTTTTTAACACCATTTGTTTGGGAAATAATCCATAGACATAGGTCCTTAGAAGTTGGAAACAAGTTTTCACGCCACGTATTCTTTTGAAGTATTCCATTGTTGATGTGTTTATTTGTACCTTTGATTTGCTGAAGGTAATCGTTGAAAATCTAGATGCATGCTAGAGTTGTTTGATAAATGCGTTTATTTGTACCTTTGATTTGCCGAAGGTGATTGTTGAAAATCTAGATGCGTGCTCAAGTTGTTTGATAAATAAGGCAAGAGAATGTATATTTGTCATCTACAAACACGATCAGTTGAATGGACTATAAAATCAGCTTGCCTGATTTGGATTTACGTATGATGGTGGTAGTGGTAGTGGTGGTGGCGGTATTGGAACTGTACGTTGATGTAATAGAACTTATATGCATAATGATAGCCTTGGGAGTCGGGACAATTGCAACGTCGATGTAGACCGTATTAAGGGCCTGTTTGGGGAAAGTTAAACAAAACCAAACAAAACTGGTTTCCAGAGCCACAGCTGGTTGAAGTTAAAAGGTCTTGTGGAACTAGGCACATTTGCGCTTACGTTTATTTGGGGGAGAAAATAGCTACAACTAGTTAAAGGCAAATCAAAGAGAGAATGGTCTTCCGAAAATACTTAAACAAAACAAACAACTGAAACAAGTATAAAACCTAATGACAAAGTGAAATGCCTCTTTGCTGAACCTTCTACATCCTCCCATGTTAATAACTCAAATGTTGCCCACATGATTTCAGAAAAAACAGGGCAGAGAGGAATGCAACTAGGGCAATATGCACTCCTAATCGGATTGAAATTCTATCGTCATAGTAAATTGTAAGTGTATTTAATGTGTGTCTGTAGGTTTTTAGATGACTTTTGGACAGTGCGTGCGATGGAGAGGTTGCTACTGTGCACCCCCATGCACAGCAGGTGCTATGCACATCTGGGCCGTCCGTTGCTCGGATGGACGGCCTAAATTTCATCTTGCACGCACGACAAAGAACGGTTTGAAGCAAAGGTACCGAGGTAAAATCTAGGCCGTCCATCCGAGCAACGGACGGCCTGGATGTACACAGTAGATAATTTCATCTTGCACGCACGACAAAGAACGGTTCGGATGCAAAGGTACCGAGGTGAAATCTGGCCGTCCATCCGAGCAACGGACGGCCCGGATGTGCACAGCACCTGCAATGCACGGGGCTACACAATAACAACCCCAGATCCGAGAAAGAGGGCAACACGTCCAATAATATTATACACATGCCTATAGAAATTTTATATCTAATCCAAAAAAATTATAAGCTATTTGATGGAGATGTCTCAACATTATAGCAAGTCACTTTTTTTTATACCTAAGCAATGTGGGGTTGTGAATTTTTAGTATCCCCTCACGTGCAACTGCATGTAAGATTTATTGTGTTTCGCGTGTAACCTCTTTTTAGGTCTATCATTCAGTTGTTGGGTCTGTTATTATAAGTTCTGAATTGTGACATTTTAAAAGAACAATGATATGAACACGACTTCCAAATGTGAGATTAATTAGGCTGTCTCTTTATAGTACTCCTATTTACAGTGTCTTGTGTAATAGTAGAGTTTTTTGTTAACGCATAGGAGAAGTCTAATTAATTTAGGTGTAACTATTGATAAATACTAAGTAACCATAAAGTTTACCTAAAAAACTACCCAAAATTTGAAATCAATGGCTCAGATTCACTTGGGAGTGCATCTGAGCCATTGAATTCAAATTTTGGATATTTTCTAGGTACTTTTTATGTGCATTTAGCAGTGCCGGTAATTATTAGGCTTTGATTTAGGCCTCGGAAACCCTCTCGGAGAAGATTCCCTTTGCTCTGAAGTTCGTAAAATACAGGTTTCCTTTTGTCCTGCGTTGAAAAATGTCCAATAAAAATTTGTTTAGACAGTAAATAAACAGCTTAAAGAGTAGTTTAAAAATGCAGTGTACGTGGGGTTATGTATCATTCGTTGAAAATCCCCCTCTCTATATTTGCTTATCTAGGTTGTTTGACAAATTATGATAGCATCGTATCGATCCACATAAATTTGTGCAGAAAAAAGGGTATGCTAAGAATTTAATGGCCAAGCTGAGTCAACTGACACAGCCGTCGAACATTTCACTCAAATGAAGAAATTAATTACTAGCATTTGCAGTGGTTATGCTCTTAAGGTCCATCTTGTAGAACTAATAGTAGTAATTATCTAGAGAACTTACCCAATGCTTCTTGGGCGATAATTCCTTCTGCACAGACGGAAATGCACCGACCACGTACCGACGGCGTCGGGGACGCCGTTGTTGGTCCCAATCGATCGATGGGGTGATTTTGGATCGAGCTCATACAGCCGTCCGATTGCCTTGATTCCCGCGTGGGCCCACTCGGAATTTGATTTTGAGAAGGATGAACGGCTCGGATCGATCGGTTGGGACCCACAACGGCGTCCCCGACGCCGTCGGTACGTGGTCGTTGCATTTCCCGTCGGTGCAGGTAGAACCGTAGAAGGGTTCCTTCTTGGGATATGAAAAGGTCCTTAAAGCAGCAAATTTGTGTGGTCAATTGCATTGTTCTTGCTATATTATAGTAATACACTGAGTAGATCTCTTCCCAGCACTGTTACATACCCAGAAATATACGCATAATTTGAAATTTAATGGTCCAAATTTAGGCTTCGTTCTTCAACAGATTTTTGTTTCATAAAATCTCACATTTTATAACACTCCAATCTCAACACATAAAATGTAAAAGTGATTTTATGAGATTTTCATAAAATTCTCCTAAAATCTATAGGAAAACCACTACATTTTATCAATTGAAAAAACAACTACATTTTATCACCCCTCCATAAAATGTTCATTTTATGAGATTTTCATAAAATGTACCTAAAATCTATTGGAGAACAAGGCCTAAGAAGTGAATCTGAACCGTTAAATTTCAAATTCTGGGTACACATTCTGGATATCTAGACTTTCTGATCTCTTTCTCAATTACTGCTCATGTTGTTAAACATATCACTCGTTGCAAAAAGGGTGCCTTTAGTTTAGTTTTGACAGCATCGGTAGTAGCAGTCGCGACAGCGACGACGAAAGTGACTTTTTCAGCTTGATGCCGAACTTGATTTTCACTGTATAATCTTCCTGAGCAAGTCTAATTGATTTTTGGAGGCTTCTTTTGTAGCTTGTTAGGATTGATGTAATCTGTGGGCGTTTTGTTTGCAACCCTTTTTCGTTCTATTTTTAGGCCTGTAGGGAGTATAATTGCATCTTATTTTAATCAAATGTAGTAATTTAAATTATTTAAAAAATGTTAAATACAAATATGTGGAGGCACCAAACTATACTCCTACTTTTTCAGCAGGGCGCCAAAATACTATTCAAATGTGCACCAGATTATATTGAATAAATTTCGAGATCCCACACTAGTAATGGGAGTAATTCAATTATTTAACAATATTATTTTAATAATCTTTGTAAACAGTTAGCCCATTCGGATATTGATTGGGGCTTAATGAATTCATTCAATTTTTGCCCTACGAATTGAGGAACAAAAATCTATCAAGCTTTTAATTTCAACTATATTTGATTAAGGGGAATGACTACAATACACACTTATAATAGGTGTATACCATATATACTTATTGTATGGTCCACGTTGTACCACACCATGGCAAATCGTTTAACATTTTTTTGCATCTCGTAACTTTTCTGCAATATGATTTTAGAATATTTTCTCTATGATTAACATTTTTGTGCGTCTCATAACTTTTATATAAAACTTTATAACTTTTTATTCATAAGAGGTAATTGATTCATAACATTTTTAGGGGTGTAGATATGATAGGGGTGTCAAATGTGTATTGTAGTCTTTCCCTTGATTGAATGGCTCCGAACATTTTTGTAGAATTTTGGGTCTTTTACAATCCGGTTTACATTAGGCCCTGTTTGTTTGATGGGATTCGAGGGTGGGATTAGGGGGTGAGATGGAGTGGGACCCAAAATATCATGTTTGTTACACTTATTTCGGATGGAATTTGAAATCCCTCCCCAATTTTTATCCCAATCCTTATGGGATATAAAATCCGAGGGGAAGGGGGGATATGGATTTTTCAATGGCTAAAACAACGAAAAAGTGTTTTCAATGACTATATCTCGTTGAACACAAACATCAGATATGTATCTTATCTATTCGTTGATATCCTAAGTAATATTCCAAGATATTTCATATTCATGCATTTATCTTCAGTCAAACAACGGAGGCCTAGAGGTATACCACCATTTTGTTTTGGACTTTTCCATTTAAGACCAGTTAGGGAGTGTTTTTGGCGGGAAGGTTTTGGGACAAGATAAGATTCCTACTCTCCTTGGGCGGCGAAAGTAATGTTATTTTCTTGGTTTAATGTCCTTTTTCCTTCTTTAAAAAAGACATTATTGTACATGAAAGTTACAAGGGATGGCCCGAAATTAAGGGGAAAAGATGAGATTAGACTTTAGGATGTGCATTGTGCATGTCCTTTAATCTTCTTTAAAGATAAATTAAGGGGCTTTTGCTGTTTCTTAAATAGTGTTTAGCATTCCAAGAGAAAACCCAGATAGCAAAAAGCTTTCATATGATTTCGCACCAAGATTGCACACACATGCAACACATGTAAAAAACAATTTCATCTAAGAATTTTCATGGTAATATGATAACACGTAACGGCTATAACGAGTACAGAAGAGTCACGTTTATAGTAACATTTGAGAAAAAAAATATTGAACCGAACGGATGAAATAGCACACATCATAATGGACTTTGCTACGGGTACGGAGGTTTTCCCACAAAAAATGTACCGAGCCCTCTCGGGGGCCCACTTTTGGGTCCCAAACGAGTGATCCGAACCGTTCATTATAAAATTTGTTTGAAACGGTGGGACTTTGGTTCAAGCACTTCTAACCGTCCGATTGAGCTGAAATTTTGTGAGGCCCTTCGGAAAAATGTTCTAAGAATAATGAACGGCTCGGTACATTTTCTGTGCGAAAATCTCTGCACCAATAGGTTTATCGCATCATAATATATATGAGCAATCGAAACAGTACGTATTGTTAATTCAGTGAACTATATAACTTTGAACGTAACAATTTACCCCTCAATTTCTACATGCTACTTTATGAGAGACATAATATTCAATTTTCTTTTTCCTGCCATGTACTAGGAAATGGCTACAATACACACTCCTTATTTGGGTGTACCATATGTACCAATTGTATGGTCCAGATTATGCCACCTCATCGACAATCGTAACATTTTTTTGTTTTTCGTAACTTTTCAGCAATATGATTCGTAACATTTTCTATGATTCGAAACATTTTGGTGTGTCTCGTAACTTTTACAAAAAAAATTCATAACCTTTACAAAAAATTCGTAACTTTTCGCAAAAAATCGTAACTTTTACAGGGGTGTGTATGATACACACCCAAATGAGGGGTGTGTATTGTATTCTTTTCCCATGTACTATCTTAATTTCTTTTACTATTTCTACTTGATAAATTTCTCCACAATTGAAATGGTCAAAACTACAATTACGAGAGGGGTTAAATTTTTCAACGCGCATTCAATGAAGTTCTGGTGGAATATAATAATAGCGTCCCCCTGTCTATTCTACTAATTAACATGGCCCATGTCATACTTCAACGCCATTTTATTCAGAGAGAAAGAGGATCCAATGTGTCGGCCATCAGAGTTTCAACTAAGGAAGGAGTAGATAGTTGTTGGCCATGAAAACACTCTACACATGCAAGCATAGCATTGGATTTCATATGTACACATGTGATGGAATTGGAGATCTTGTAGTATGGCATCCGAGTCATTGATCACACAATTAACGACTTGGATTTCATCTCAATATTTGCATGATCTGAGTCGTCTATTAACTAGTGTATCTTTCCATGCCTGCTAAAGTTATAAGGGGGTGTTTGAGAGCCTTGTTTTCAGTTTTTCATTTTTTACTTTTTGCGTTTTTGGATTATGGTCATAATGTATTTTGGATTTGGTATGAGTGTTTGAGATAAAAAGCTTATCTCAACCTATTTTTCACTTCTGCTCTAGATTGTGCATTTTGCAAAACTCATTCTCAGATAATGAATTCTGGGAGTTTCTCCCAAACATCCAAAATGAAAAAATGAGAATGGAAAAATGGGAAAAATTGTCTCCCAAACAGGCTCTAAATATAGAAAACCAATATTTACATAAGATTTTTTGAGATTTCTTTTAGGAGTAATATTCTTAGTGTATTAAGTGCATATACACTAGTTCAAAAAAAGTAGAGTGTATACACCGGATAGAGGCGGGAATAAATACATGCTCTATATCCGAATGGATATTCATTAAATCCCACCATACCCACTACCATTGAAAAATATTTTGGACCCCCCCAGGCAAAGCAGGTATATATCTATCGGATATGGGAGAAATTGCCATCTCGAGACTAGGTCACGGCTAAATCAGACGGAATTTCTAAGTAAATCTCATTTGTTCAGTATAAATTCTGGGGCAGTTTTGACACGGACAATATGCCATTTCATTCATTTTCGATTGTTGGCCATATTTATATGGTGTAATTTATTCATTACTAATTGAATTTCATTCATTCACCACAAATTCAAGACAGTTTTGAGACAAAATCTCAATCATCCATTTGTAAATTAAAGGGCAATTTCATACTCCCTCTCTTCCGTGTGTTTATTAATCCTTTTTGAGAGTTTGTCATTTTTCAATTGATTATATCTTTTAACACGAATCTCAAAAAATATGCAATATAAATCTTGTTTGATAGTCTCAATTAGTTTTATTATTCAAAATTTTTAAAATCATGAAAATTCCTATAAAAAGAAAGATATGAACATTTGAAAAGTAACACAATCTCCGAAAAAGACCAATAAACACGTACAGAGGGAGTATTATTTTGTGAAAGCGTCGAATTATTCAAGACAAGACGACCATCAATAAACTCTCATGCAAGATGACACTGGTACAAGCAAGTTCTGTAGCACAATGCCAATTGGCGTATTCTCTTCATGCAAAAAGAGCTGCAAATTTCTCAAAAGAAAGGAAAAAAACAAACTCTCTCCCAAAATTTTACAAGGATATCTAAGGGTTTCCACTGCTTTGCTCCCCTTAATTTTTCACACCTTTTTATTTTTGTTTTTATCCCCCAAAAAAAAAAAATCCATTTGTTAATTTTGGGTCAAACTTTTTAAATCCCGTGGTTCATCTCGATGAGATGAATCAGGAAAGTATAAAATTATGAACGAAACTCGAATGAATAGAAAATCCTGAACGTGCAAAAAGGGCAAAAAAATCACACAAATAAATTATGTAAAACAACACAATTACATAGTACGCGAGCGTGAAAACATTTTTTGATGACATTTCTCGAAGAGGGATGAGAATGTGAGCGAAGTGCTGCTGAAATATTATATGCGATCTTCTAGATGCCAATCACTGTTTCGTTTGATTATTCCAAATATTTTTTTCAAAAAATTAAACGAGCTTAACAAGCATTAAAATAAATACTAGCCGCTCTAACAGTTACTAACATGTGGCACAGATAAGGTTTTGAATGAATAAAGGACATGACTAAGGGCATCTCTAGTGCACTACCTAAAATCACTACCTAAAGTGCCCTCACTAGTTAGCTAAGAAAAACATTAAAAAAATGGTCTCTAGGGGTCGTTTGGATGGGGGATATCCCACCCGTATAACTTTTCACGGGGGGCCCAGTCCTTATCCCCTTGGCAACAACATTTACTTTCCCCCATTTATTTTCACCCCCTCTTCTCTTCTACGTGTGAAGGTGCTTGAGTCGGATAATTTTTGGGCTGCCTCTACCCTCCCCAAAAATTATCCGGGAGTAGAGGGTTAGGTTTTTGACCAAAACAACCCTCCTTATCCCCCTCCTCCATTAACCAACAGAAACCAAACAAAAATCAGAGATTAATAACTCTTCAAATCTGGAAAACAAGAAATCTATAATTCTCCAAATCTGGATAACCAACTGAAACAAAAAAAAAAACCTTAAAATTTATATTTTTTTCACATTCTCGGAAATCAAAAGTAAGTTGAAAACAAGAACCAAACCGGATCGTGCTTTGCCCCTCAGACATCCGATCGCCGGACTTCCAAAACGGCCGTCACATTAGACATAAAAAAATATACCCTTTTTCGTTACTGACCGTCATTATCGGTTTGAGCTATGTTGTCTTTACTTCATCATAGACCGTCGTAGTGAGTTCTTGATGATCTTTACGCTTGGTATTGCAGGAATTTCGGCCCAGGATTTGTTGATGTCCGAGAGAGAGAGAGAGAGAGTGTGTGTGTCGGTGAGTGGGTTTTGACAAAAACAGTGAGTGGGTTTTGACAAAAACAGTGGGTGAGTTTTGTTTAAACGGTGGGTGGGTGAGTTTTGATCTAATACAATTAAATATTTTCATTTTTGATCAAAGGCTTTGATCTAATGGCCCATATTCAAAAAAATATTTTTAAAAAAATATATTCGGTGAAATAAATTAAATTAACTTCAAATTGTTCAAAAATAATAAAATAAATTAAGTCTTGTAATTGTATAATTAAATTAATGCATAATAAGATTTGGTACACCACAAGGGCAAAACAGTCATTTGACTGCGTTTTCTATCATCCACCCCCTCTTATTTTTAAGTTATCCAAACCAAGTTAAAAGTTATCCCCCTGTTTAATCCCTCGTCCAAACCATCTAATTTTTTTATCCTTCATTCATAAACATCACATCAATGTGGGTCATCCCTTCAAAAATAATACCCCCTTATCTTATCCCCTCTCTAAAACTCATCCCCTCTCTAAAACTTATCCCCTTGAAAATAATACTTCATCCAATCGGGGCCCTAGTGCACAAAAATTGGCTCCCTAAAATCCTAGGTGGCACCATTCACTGCCTAAAGTGTCCTAAGTGACTACCTAAATTTTGGGAGTGACTTAAGGAGAGAGAGAGAGAGAAGGGAAGGAGATGAGAATTTTGTGGGACTACTTGGCACCCCTCACCACTTAAATGAGTCTTACTCTAAAAAAATAATGTACATTTTTAGGGAGCCCCATTAAAGTGCATTTCTCCTTAGCTAGCTAACTAAGTTCTTAGCACACAAAATAGAGTATCACATATGCTTAGGTGTACACTTAACAAATATTTTTTAGGTAGTGCACTAGAGATGCTAAGTGCGCATTAACTTGCCTCAATGTCTGCTTTTGTTATGGGGTGAGGAATGGTTTTTCCAAATATTTTTTCAAAAATTTAAACGAGCTTACGCCCTACTAAAAAATACTAACCGCTCTAACAGTTAGTACTACGGAAATTGAAAAAACTGATTTTTTGGTTTTTTTTGGTTTTGTCCTTATTCAAGAAATTTTTGCATTTGTTAGTTTTCGGTCGATTTTTTGTGATTTCTTGGCTTGTCTTGACGAGAGGAATCCAAAAAGTATAAAATTATTAGCCAAACTTAAAGTTCTGTGAATAAAAACAAAAAATAATCCAAAAAACCGGTTTTTTGGATGTCCCATTCGTCTTTATTCACAAAATTTTAAGTTTGGCTAATAATTTTATACTTTTTAAATTTCTCTCGTCGAGACAAGCCAATAAACCACAAAAAATCGATGAAAAACTAACAAATGCAAAAAAAATTTGAATAAGGACAAAATCAAAAAACCAATTTTTTCAATTTACCCAAACCAACGCGCGCTGTCTGCACCCAAAAATAAAAAAAAAAAAAGAAAGTGAAAAGGAAGTGGCCGTACCCTTTTACCCGGCCCCAACCCTAACTTCCACCAACATTACAAATTAGCCCCCTCTCCCCTCTTTCCCTCCTCTGGCTCTCCCCGCTTTAAACTCCGCTAAACCTCATTTCTCTTGTTTTACCAAAACAGAGTCCAAAGAAAGAAACAGAGAGCAAACTCGAACAAGAGATATGGGGAAGTACATGAGGAAAGCTAAAATCACTGGCGACGTGGCCGTGATGGAGATACTCTCCCAGTCACAGTCCTCCCTCGGCGTTCGAACCAGAGCCAAGACTCACGCTTTGCAAACCCTCCAATCAACCACTAATACACAACCACCAAATAACCCTGAGCCCTCTTACCTTCAACTACGAAACAGGCGCCTCGAAAAGATTCTTTCAACGACGCCAAGAAACACCAGTCGCCGCCGCCGCCAAGGAAAAACGGCTGCGGACTAAACCCTAACCCTAGTTTCAGTCCAAAACCTAACTCGGATTCTCCAAATAGGTGTTTTAAGAGTGAGGAGAGGGTTATTTCTGATTTTACGGAAAGGGCATGCAATGAAATTGAAGCAGAAGACCTAAATGATTTGGGTTTGGAGCCTTCTTTTGGAGAGAACTGCCTTGATTTTGAAAGCAGAGAGAGGTATATTTTGGTTTACTGGAGTATTATGTTTGTTTGTAGATGAAAGGGTTTCTCTAATCTGCCCTGTTTTCTTTTCTTTTTTTCCTTTTCTTTGTGGGTTTTTTTCTTCTCCTGTTTGGTTCTTGAGAAAGAGTAAGAAAGGGGAAGGGAAAGTGGATAAAGGAGCAAGCTTTGTCAAATTTTCCCGCTTCCTTCCCATTTGTTCCATTTTATTTTTCTGAAAAAAAAAAAAAAAAAAACTTTTAGCCCTTTTGGGTTTCATTTTTGCTGCTTTGGTGCTAAAGAGCTCTTTAAGGGGGCTTTCTTCGTATTCACCCCCAGAGAGGAGTCTCTTTCCATTTCATTCTTTTTATTGGTCATGCTGGTACCACTTTTTCTTCTTTTTTTTTTTTCCCAAAGAAGATGTGGGATTTTTTTTGTATATTATCTTGCTTAGTTAATCATGTTGGCTGCTTAGCTTCTTTCTTTTTTCTGTTTGCTTTCTATGTGTTAATGGTGGATTATATCATATTTCCAGTGAGTTTTAATCTTGTAATTTGGGTTGCATGAGGATTTCCTTTTCATTTAGTCTTTGACATCTACTGAAGTGGATTTCTTTTTCCTTTTTTTATTGTCTCTTTGGCCTACTTGTTTCTGAAGCCTCAACTGGCAAACGTGTGCCTTTTTGTGTTCTTGAAGCATTTTTCTAGCAATTAGTAATTCTTAAATGGAAAAACTTGTTTTTTGTGGGTCCGTGATGTACTCTGCAGAATTGCTTATAATGAAAGATTGGTGATCTTTGTGGCTGATTAGAGGCCCTTTTGATGAAATAAACCATTTTGTTTCTTCTATGTGATGGGCTCTTTTGATGTTTTGTCCAGGATTTTTGGCTTCATCTGACCATTTCCATAATAAACTGGAATTTGGTATTCTCCTTTTTTAATCAAGTGCATGAAAAAGGAAAACAACTCAAAAAGTGTTTCATTCAATTTTCCCCCAATTATATTAGCTTCAAGCCTATTGATTTTCAGTTTATATGATGGATTCAAATATCCGAGTAGCCCAAAAAACACACACCTGAAGGAAGATGGAGCAAAATAAAATTGATTTTTATTGCACTGGCGACCCTTCTGCGGTTCTGCCTCGTCTGTGTTTGCAATGATGTATTGTGGAGTATATGCATGGGACCTTACCTAGTCTGTAAAAATATTTTGGGATACCCGTTTGGGGCTATCTGAAAATGACAGAGAATAGGATACTCCCACTCCTCAGCGTATGTATAGCTTCTGCTAATAACTTAAATGTTTTTGTCCTGCAAGTATTTGACTATTTTCTTGCATATTGTTGTGGCGATGACCGAGAAAATGTATTGGATTTAGATTTTTGGATGTTCAATTAGTAGTGACTCGTTTTTTGGCTTCCTCCTTTCTACGAAGACCTGTTTATGATTGTCGTGGAAAAATCTTAACTAGTTCTCCATTAGTGTTTAGTTTTTGAAGGGTTCGAAAAACCCAAACAAGTTTAAATATCTGATACGACTTGGTTTTGTTTTGAACAGGAGTACTAGGGAAAGCACACCTTGTAGCTTAATCAGAGCATCGGACACCATGGGAACCCCAGGCTCCACGACAAGGCGAACCCCTAGTTCAATGACAGCTAATCGGAGAATTCAAAATGTCATGCAAAGGAACATCCCAACAACGCATGAGATGGAAGAGTTCTTTGCCCTTGCTGAGCAACAGCAACAGAGGCTTTTTACTGAGAAGTATGTAATGTTCCATTTCTCTCTCTGTTTATATTTTGTTTTAAAGCTAGATAATGGATTATCGTTCACTCAAGTAGTTAATGAAGTCTTCCTTTTTCTCACTTATTTCAGGTACAACTTTGATGTCGTGAACGATTTGCCCCTCTCTGGACGTTACGAATGGGTGAGAGTAAACAACTAGTAAGAATCACTCGGATCCTTATGTCGAGGATTTTGAAGTTTAGTAGGTAGATTTGGTTCAATGTAAGTTTAGTAGGTAGATTTAGTAGCGTTGGTTCAATGTATAAAACGTAACCGGAGTTACGAAAAATGTGTAATCTAATGATCTGTAACCACAACAGAGCTAATGAATTACACACTAACCTATTGGGAAGAAAAAACCATTTAGTCTTAGAGTAGTTTTAGGTTCTTGATCCTTCTTGATCTTGTAACATGGTAGCTGCATATATCAAATTATCAGATCCATGAACTATGAATGCTCTCTGGTGGTAAATCACAGTCGTTTTCAATTTCGCTCGTATTTTTCGTCGTGTAAGGTTTTTTTTTTTTCTTTTTTTGCCCCCCCTGGTCTAATGAAATAGAACCTGTGCCTCCAATATAAGTCCTGATGGTGATATGCCTCAGTGAATAAACCATAGTGAGATTGTTTTCTGCCTTGTTTTGACCTGCTGGTGGTGGTGTTGATGCTTTCAATTTTGGGCTTGTTTCCCTCTACTCTTTCCTGTCTGTATCTCTGCTTTTCATTGTTCAGTCTTTTATTTTCTTATTTATTGCTGGTGTACTCTTATATACAGTGCTTATCATTTACTACTACGGTAATTATTTATGTTGGACCATCTTCACTCTGCAAAAACCCAGCAAAACCAATTCCGCTTCTTAGGCCATGTTCCACTAATTGGTTTTTTAGTTTTTTGGTTTTTTTTTATCTTTAGTTTTTCAAAAAAACCAACTAGTTCCACTAACAAGTTTTTGGTTTTTTGGTTTTTTTAGTTGTGTTATGAAATTACAAATCTACCCCTCTACCCAAACAACTATTGCTCTCTTTTTTTTTTGAAGGGAGGGCAGATTTGTAATTTTACATGATTAAAGTACATGTACTTGATTGTGCAATGATTTGGTTTTTTTTAGGTTAGTGGAATGAAGTGGTTTTTTTGTTGGTTTTTTGTGGGGGTTTTTTTAGTGGAATGAAGTAGTTTTTTATTTAAAACAAAACTAGTTTTTTGTTAGTGGAACATGGCCTTAGACTCAAACTTACCGAATCAAAATTTACTCGAATTTTGAAGGCTATTTTTCCCCTTCCAATTTCCAATCATGCCATTAATGAGCATTTTACTCAATTTATGCTCGCATTTGAATTGTCCGTTGAATTACTTCATACCAAATCAAGTTTTTTACTCAAATTTGTTGGAGATGCTCCTACAATTTCAAGTCAGATGCATGCCGCCACCTATTTGAACTAGGGGTCCTATTTAGGGGTGGGCATAGTGTCGTGTCATCTCCTGTTTGTGTCAGAATTCTCTTAACTCTAGCTCGATTTGTTTAGTTTTTTGTGTTATCGTGGTATGTCATATTTGTGTTTCGTGTCAGAAATAGCCGGCCTTAACCAGCTAATTTGGCGTCGGGTTCGTGTCCTGTTATCGTGTCTTTCCATAAATTCTCGTGTCGTATCGTGTTCGTGTCGTGTTTGTCATGTTATATTGTATTCGTGTCAGAATTCTCTCAACCCTAACACGACCTATTTAACTTTTCGTGCTATCATGTCGTGTTATATTCGTATTTCGTGTTAGAAATAACTGACACTAACCCGCTAATTTTGTGTCGGGTTTGAGTCGTGTTCTCTTGTCGTGTCAAAAATTTCCACCACTAACCAAAACAAATGAAATGTCGAAAAAAAGTGAAAGGACGTGAGGCCCTTGCAATCTGATGTTGTGATAGGTTTGGATTGTTCAGAAGGGACTACTATCTCAGTCTGTGGGGCTTTCAGGTATTCTGACTGGGATGTCAGTGGCAATGGAGTTTGTGTATTACAATCAATTGTTTGTCCTTTGTTTGAACTTGTGGTGGTAAAAGCTGCTTGCTCAGTGAAATCAAGTGTGAGCTTTTAATTTCTCGAATAGTATCATCTGCAAATTGCAATGACTCCTTCCTTGGGAAGCGGATCCGCTGTCCCTTTGATTCGAAGACATTTACCTTGAAAAAGTGCAATTTTTTACTCAGTTCCGGCAGTCACTAGACATCCATCCGTCATCAAACAAATGCATTAAACAGTCCAGACATTTGGATTTGACTCTATCTCACCCCAAACATCCATCTAAGTATATACATGCTCATTCCTCATCCGAAACGAAAGTCGATTCAAAATCACCTAAAACGACGGCGAAATCTTGGATAGACATTTTACACGGAGTTGGGATAGAGGATTTCGGACAGAGATCCGCAACCCCCTTCCTTGGACCCTTTTCCTTCCTCTTCATAGAGCAGTTCCGGCAGTCACTAGACATTTACCTTGAAAAAGTGCAATTTTTTACTGTCTAGTCATCAAACAAATGCAATTACCTAACAGTCCAGACATTTGAGATTTGACTCAACAAAATCACAAAAACTACATACTATACACATATGTATCCTTATATTAATATATATACCAAATCGCCTGAAACCAAACGAAGCCCAACCAAAACGAAACGTCGCTATTGGTTCAAAATCACCTAAAACGAAACGAAATCAAATCGTTGTGAAGAGGTACTGTAGCAGAGGGGATTTCGGCGAGGGGGAGAGAGAGAGAGAGAGAGAGAGAGAGGAGGAGGAGGAGGAGGCGAGGGCTACAGTAACTCGCTTTTGTGAAGAGGTACTGTAGCAGAAGGGGGATTGTACTGCCTCTGCCAGTATTTGTATTTTTACTCCCCGTTTGTACGGACCCAAAGCATTTAGATTTACGTGATGTCTTCTCTCATCTCTTGTCCTTTTGAATAAAGGGCAAGTGGTGTGCAACTTGAATGAATGCATATGTACTGAGTGAAAAGGGTCTTGACGATAGTTTATAGAGTACACGAAGAGTTTTCTAAAAAAAATTTAGAAAAGAGAAATTAATTGTTGAGATTCATGTCACTTTGAATCAGAACTATTCATTTATCTTTCCTGCACATTTTTGGAAAAAAAATTTCCTGGATCATCTTACATTTTTGTATCTTGACTGGTGTGGAGGGATGCTCTATTATTATTATCAAAACATAGGAAACTGTGCAATTGCGACAGAACACATAGAAAAAGATCAAGCTGTGATGCCAATGATGGTTTTGGGAAAACTTTACACAATAACTTTGGATTGCTAAATTTACCGTTTTGGAAACAGAAGTATCGATAAAGATACGGGTACAGAAAAAATGGGACAGAAAATGTACCGATGGCGTTCGGGGACCTACTTTTGGGTCCCACACGAGTGATCCGAACCGTTCATTGTTCTTAAAACATTTTTCCGAGGGGCCCCACAAAATTTCAGCTCAATCGGACGGTTGGAAGTGCTCGAACCAAAGTCTCACTGTTTGAATCAAAAGTGGGTCCCCGAACGCGATCGGTACATTTTCTGTCCCATTTTTTCTGTACACCCAGCAGCGTCCCAGAAGTATACCTTGTTTCGGAACAAGCTTGGGCCTAGTTTTTCAAAAGATTTTAGCAATCCAGTTGCTAAAATCATCTAGTATGATTTTTGCAAATGAATTCACCAGGTACTAAAATTATGGTTGACTTTAAGCTAAAATCAAACACAATTTTAGCACCTGGTGAACTCATTTGCTAAAATCCAACTGAGTTGCTAAAATCATTTGGAAAACTTAGCGGACGAACGTGGTTTGCTACTGATCAAAAAAAAAAAAAAACGTGGTTTGCTGAGAGTTTGTTGTACTCGGACCAATTAAACAGATTCCCTTCTCCATCGGTAGCTTTTGGTTTCAGTGGTGGTAATTCGTCAAGGACTACGGCAGTGTTTGGATGCCAATTTGATTCCACCCAGTGGGACTAGACATGTGACCCCACCCTAAGGAATCTAAATACAGAAAAAGAGGAGGAGGGCGTGGGTTGATAATGAGGCATCGTTGTCTTTGAGTAATTAGTAAACAATAGTTTTGAATTTTGCTCTCTGTTATTACTAATTTCCTGGCTCATGTCTTCTTCGTTTTAATCATTTCAATGGCGAGAGGTCTCCCAAGAAAAGGATTGCCTCATTGAAATGGGTTTCCACTGACTTTTGCAGGAGGGAATTGTTGCCTTGTTGGGAAGGGAGCAGGGGAGAGCAGTCTAATTTTCCTCTTTCATTCATATCATCCAGGACGCTGCTGGGGTACAGAAAGAGGGGAACAGAAATGGTACAGAGCGCGTTCGGGGACCAAAAGTATGATTTGAAACGGTGGGACTTTGGTTCAAGCACTTATAACTGTCCGATTGAGCTGATTTTTTGTGGGCCCCCTCGGAAAAATGTTTTAAGAACAATGAACGGTTCAGATCACTCGTGTGAGACCCAAAAGTGGGTCTCCGAACGCGCTCTTGACCATTTCTGTTCCCCTCTTTCTGTACCCCCAGGTTTATCGTATGATCCAAGAATCTTTTACAGCTTACTGTGTCTGTCTGGGTAAAATTTGTATTGAATATTTCATGAGAAAATGGAATGCTGGGTAAAAGTTAACAGGTTTGTGTTTCCTTAGTGTAATTGTGTTTCCTTAGTGTAAGTTGGTTTTTTGAGTTGATGTATTGCGAGAGAATAATTGTCTCGTAAAACATAAAATTAGTTTGAGAATAAGTCTGTTTCTGAAACAACCCCTAATTAAGGTCGAAGAAGTTTCTTTTGACACAAGTTGCATTGAGACATCTTTTTTTCCGAAGCTGCAAACAAGTGAAATCAAAGGTGGCCTAAATATGTTGGTAATGCACTATTTAGTAAGTGTGGGTATGGGTTTATAAGTCGGATTTTAAGTCAGTTTCTAAACAACCCTTAATTAAGGTCGAAGAGTTTCTTTTGACACAAGCTGCTTTGAGACGTCTTTTTTTACCGTAAGTTGCAAACAAGTGAAATCAAGGTGGCCTAAATATATTGGCACTGGACTATTTAGCAACTATGGGTGACGGGTTTTTAAGTCAGAGGAGAGCAGTCTAATTTTCCTCTATCATATGATCCAAGAATCTTTTACAGCTTACTGTGTCTGTCTGGGTAAAACTTGTATCGAATATTTCATGAGAAAATGCAATTCTGGATGAAAGTTAACAGGTTTGTGTTTGATAAGGCCTTGTTCCAGAAATTGGCTTAAATTGGCTTTCATAATTTTTTTTGGTTCGTCGAAATTTCAAAGTACAGGGCAAAGCCTAACAACAACAAATAATGGAGCAATCGACCAGATCTCCTGGCCCCGGAGAAGAAGGATGAGCATCCAACTTCAACCAACGCCGGGGGCTTACGTGCCCTAAGGCTAGATTGCCCCGACGCTGAAGCTACACTACTGCTGAAACAGCCAAAAGCAACAATACAAGGCAAATGGGCCAGGCCCAAAAAGAAAAACCCTAACTACCAAATCCAACCAAGCCGCTGTCACCCAGGAAAGCACTGCCGAGAACCACCGGAGCTGCACTGGAGCTACACACCAAGCCGTCACGACACGGAGCATCCCACAGTCGTATCTTCAAGACTAACTTCAACCACACGAGGACCACGCAAAATACCCAACATCAGCACCACGGAGAGCACCAACCGGAGGAGAACCGTCGTCCAAGAGCACACCTCCGCTGCCACCAGAGGACGCGATACCTCACCACCTGAAAGCAGCCTAGCCGCTAGCCGTTAAGCCAAAACCGAGATCCTCCAGCAAGGAAATCGGCGCTCTTGGCCGCCGGACCGACACACCGTTAGGCATAGTAGCCGCAGCCAACACTAAGGCCACCGTCAGATCCACCAGATGGGGAGGGGAGAAGCCACGAGAGAGATCGGGAGGATGGAGGGGAGAGGGAGGAGGAGGTGGAGGAGGTAGAGAGAGGGAGAAAGAGGAGAAGGTGGGGGGAGCCCGGGGGGAGGAGGAGGAGCCGCTCCACCCCCCAGGTGGAGAAACCCTAGGTTGGGGCGGCTGAGGCTTCAAGAGGGTAGAGAGAGAGAGAGGGGATGGAGCTATGTGTTTCACTTCCAATTGGCTTTCATAATTGATGTATCATGAGAGAATAATTTGTCTCATAAAACGTAATAAGCCAGTTTTCAAGTCAGATTGGGAATAAGTCTGTTTTCAAGTCAGATTGGGAATAAGTCTTTTTTCAAGTCAGATTGGGAATAAGTCTGTTTTTTAAACAACCCCTACTTAAGGTCAAAGAAGTTTCTTTTGATATGAGCTGCATTGAGATGCCTTTTTTCCGAAGCTGCAAACGAGTGAAATCGAAGGTGGACTAAATATGTTGGCAATGCAATATTTCGCAACTGCGGGTATATGTTTATAAGTCGGTCTATTAAGTCAGTTTTTGAGGTCGAAGAAGTTTTTTTTGACACGAGTTGCTTTGAGACGCCTTTTTTTACCGCAACACCAAACAAGTGAAATCAAAGATGGCCTAAATAGTTGGCAATGCACTATTTAGCAACTGTGACTGTGGGTTAGGTTTATAAGTCGGGTTTTTAAGTCAGCTTGGGAACAAGTCAATTTCTGAAACAAACCCAAATTAAGGTTAAAGTTTCTTTTTACACAAGCTGCTTTAAGGTGGTTCTTTTTTTCCCCGAAGCTGCAAATAAGTGAAATCAAAGGTGGCCTAAATACGTTGGCAATGCACCATTTAGCAACTGTGGGTACAGGTTTAAGTTTATTCCCAATCTAGATTGGTTTTGCCTTTCAATCAGGAAACACAATGAATGTGTAGAATGTAGATGTTGGGAAAAAAATAACAAATCAATAAAAGTTGAGGCAGAACAACTATCAAGTATTAGGAGATTAAAGAAGCCACGAGGTCGTATATTTTGCAATTTCCTATTTGCTTCAATAATGCAAGACATTGCAAATGAATGAAATGATGTTCCAGATGCTTGTTTCATTTCCATGGTAAACCAAACAAAGTCTAAGCTGTCAACACTGTCCATCTTAACAGTTGATACAAACATAACTCAAGACAACATGTAAAAAACTAAGAAAATTAGAAGGGATCGAATGACGGAATCATCAATTGGATTTGCAACTGTTCTATTCATTACAACTAAAACTGAAAAAAGCCGGAAAGAATACGAAACAACTATACAAGCAGAGAGTAACTTTGGCGACTCAGAGGGTTCGGAAGGTACAAATTATCCAAGATCCTCAAGAGTCAACACCCAGGGCAAAGTTTCTCTTTGCACGGCTTCAAAAATACCTTTTCTGCACCATATACTGTCTCCGCCAAACATCTAATAAAACTTAAAGGTAAAGAGAAAAATGTCAGTCAGCGGGAAAATAACAAGTCGTCCCAGAGTGTGTTTGGACTATGGATTAAAGGAAGGAAGCGAAAGGTATGGGGATAATGAAGTGAAGAAACTCTATTATTATGTCATTTGTTTACCCCTTTTGCTTGGCAATCCCTGCACAAACTCATCCGCATACAGCCAGAAGAAACCAACATTACCACAGAGCTATTGCAGGACAAGATCTGCATAAATATTTATGAAAGACATCAGGAGACATAATCTGAAACCTGCTCATTCTTTCCCACTTTCAATGTCGTGTGTAAGGGAATCCAAGTTGCTTGTGGTTGGCTTAGTCTCTGACATTTCAACTTCATATGCACTGGTATTTGGAGCATTTTCGTTCTCAATTGACAACTGTCTAAGTCTTGCCAATTGTACAGCACGCAGCTCATATCTGATAAGAGAGATTTCAAAATGAGAAACATTAGTTAAACACACACACACACACACACACACACACACACACAGAATACTTAGGGGGTGTTCCACTAAGGCAGTTTTAGAATAAACTGGCTTTTCACCGTTTTTTATGTGATTGTGAGAGAATGACCTGTCTTGGTTTTTGGAAAAAACAGTTTTTCGTTAGTGGAACACCTCGTCTGACGGTTGGCTAAAATATAAATAGTCAGATAAATCAAAATCATGAAACAAAAGAAACCATGAAAGTAGTTCCCAAGAACCATTACAGCACAAATTCTAACAAGAAAGTTAGTAGCTCCGCTTTAACATGGCCATGCATTATCTTTGAGTCATGTTCCTGTACTACTTGCATTTTCCAGTGGGAGACCAGATTGGGTAGGGCCGGCCCCAATTAAATATATACACGCACACCCACAAATGCAAGCCAAAGAGAAAAAACAAAATCAAAGAAAGCTTTACCCATAAAAAAATATCTATAGGTACTGACTGGAGTCTGAAGTTGGGGCTACATCGGGGTGTGTGTGGATGTAGAGAGAGAAACTTACGTTCCGCGATCTGTATGGTTTTTTGCTCGAAGTTTTATGGTTGTTCGTATCCCTCTCTCTAGCTCGAACACACACGCAGAGTGAGTGAGTGATGAGTGTGGAAGTCGAGGGGACCTGCAGCGAAAAGCCAGCCCTGGACCCTTTGGCTCCTCCATCACGTACGGTATATAGGTAATAGGGTAAAAATCCAAAAGGAACACATTCTGAAATTTGATCGCAACAATAAGAGGGATTACATATATTCGTTGGCAACCAATCCCACAAATTATGTGATACAGTATAAAATAGCTTATGAGGTATGGGCCCATAAAAAATGGAATTTGTGCTTGCGGAAATTCTCGAGGAAGCGGAGATAAAAAAGAAAACCCTCTATTTTGTGAACAATGTGGAGTTGAATTTGTTAATTCACCAGGTAACTCCTCCAACTACTACATATGCATGGTGTACAAGAAAGTTTCTCTTCTGACCATAGCTTGGGTAGCAAATAGGGATAAACCCATCTCAGATGAGTACTCATCCGTGTTGAAAATCATAGATGGCAACCTAGTTCTTCTCAACGAGTCACAGATCCCCATTTAGTCCACAAATCAGAACTCCACCTCCTCGAATTCCGTGGTGGGTGTTCTTGGTGATGATGGTAATTTTGTTTTGAAAGATGGGTTTAATTCAACTCAATCCATTTGGCAAAGTTTTGATTTTCCTGGTAATACTTGGTTGCCTGGGAGTAAAATTGCATATAATAAGAGAACAAATACTCACCAGAGTCTAACTTCTTGGAAAAATTCGGAAGACACATCTGATGGGGTCTGTTTTCTTTTATCTTAGATGCAAGTAAAAAACAGAATGTGATATTGTGGAATGGGTCTGAACAGTATTGGACTAGTGGCCCTTGGAATGGGCAGATTTTCAGTTTGGTCCCTGAGATGAGGTCCAATTATATTTACAATTTCACCTATATTGAGGAATAAAAAAGGAAAGATCAAATAAACAAGCAGGAGTACTGGCACTACTCCTAAAACTTAAGAAAAAGGAGGATTCGTATGATCCAAAGCTGTAGATTGAGAGAGAGAGAAGTGTAAGGATGTTAAAATAACCCTAACACGAGTACTTTATTTGTATTATCGTGAGAGTGTTACATTACTTAACTTAACCGATGTGGGACAAACACTAACTATTCTAACACTCCCCGTCAAGCTGGAGAATAAATATCACAAAATCCCAGCTTGTTACATAAAAACTCAAAATGTGGTTTAAACAATGACTTAGTAAAAATATCTGCAATCTGAGCTCCCGTGGATACAAAAGGTGTAGCCAAAATACCGTTGTCAATCTTCTCTCGAACGATATGACAATCCACCTCTATATGTTTGGTTCTTTCATGGAACACCGGGTTTGAGGCAATATGTATCGCTGCCTGATTATCACAATACATAGGAATGGGTAACTGCACTTGAAATCCAAGCTCCTCAAGAAAGGATCTCAACCAAACAACCTCACATGTAGTATGAGCCATAGCACGGTACTCTGCCTCTGCACTAGACCTTGCAACAACGGTTTGCTTCTAACTCTTCCAGGTAACTAGGTTGCCACCAATAAAAGTACAATAACCAGTTGTTGAGCATCTATCAGAGGGTGACCCTGCCCAATCTGCATCAGTAAATGCCTCAACACGCAAATGACCATTAGAACGATAAAATAAGCCTCGTCCAGGGTGCGCCTTAAGATACTTCACAATGCGAATGCAAGCCTCCCAATGTGGAAGACGAGGAGCAGACATAAACTGACTCACCATACTAACAGCAAATGAGATATCAGGACGAGTATTGGTAAGATAAATCAACTTACCAACTAAGCGACGATACTGATCTGGATGAGGAAATACCTCCCCCTGATCAATGCAAAGTTTGATATTAGGATCCATTGGAGTCTCCACAGGTTTAGCTCCCAATAAACCTGTCTCTTCTAGAATATCCAACACATATTTTCTTTGCGACAAACTAATCCCATCCTTGGATCTTGCCACCTCAATACCCAAGAAATATCGTAGCTTACCCAAATCTTTAGTGTGGAATTGACTGTGTAAGAATTGTTTCAACTTATCAATCCCTCTCTGATCATCTCCAGTAATAATAATGTCATCAACATAAACAATGAGTAACACTTTCCCTCGAGCCGACATGAGGGAGAATACAGAGTGATCGGACTGACTTCGACGCATGCCAAACCTCATAATAGCATCACTAAACTTGCCAAACCACGCTCTGGGAGATTGTTTAAGTCCATAAAGTGCTTTGCGAAGACGACATACCGTATGAGGCTCCCCCTGAGCAACAAACCCAGGTGGTTGCTCCATGTAGACTTCCTCCTGAAGATCACCATGGAGAAAAGCATTTTTAACATCAAGCTGAAACAACGGCCAACCAAGATTGGCGGCAAGGGAAAGAAAAATCTGCACAGAACCAAGCTTGGCAACGGGAGAGAATGTTTCGGAGTAATCAACGCCATAGGTTTGTGTGTAGCCTTTGGCAACCAGGCGGGCTTTATGACGCTCAACAGTACCATCAGGAAGATACTTGATGGTATAAACCCAACGACAGCCGACAGTGGTTTTACCAGCAGGAAGAGTAACCAGCTCCCATGTGCCATTATTATGAAGGGCAGACATTTCATCTTCCATAGCTGTCCGCCACTCAGACCGGGATAATGCCTCCTGAACAGTGTTAGGAACGAATATGGAGGAAACAGTAGTAGTGAAAGCACGAAGAGATGGAGAGAGATGATTATAAGAGATAAACCGAGAAATAGGATGAAAAGTACTCGAGATATTGGAAAAACCATATTTTACCGGTGGGTGACGATTCTCACGAGTAGGATATCGACGAGCGACGATCTCGCGACAAGGGGGGGAAGACGGAGGTGTGGGCAAAGACGGTGTGCAAAGCAAATGGGATGGGTCGGGAGACCGAATTGGTGTTGGGTCTTTGGTTTGGTCTTTGGTGTTGGTGTTGGTCTTTGAGAACGACGAACATATACCCGCAAAGGTGTTTGGGTAATGATAGTAGTAGGGACACCATAGGTAACACGTACTCAAGTGTAACAAGGTCATTGGTAGTAACAGGATCTCGAATAATATGGCAATGACTCATTGAACGTGACATCGGCACAAACAAAGTGACGACGTAAAGTAGGAGAGTAACAAATGATACCCTTTTCGAGTGTAGGAGTATCCCGAAAGATACACTTAAAAGACCGAGGATCGAGCTTACTCCTATCGTGGTCAGGGACGTGGACATAACAAGTGCACCCAAAACCCGAGGGGGTAATGAATGGAGAGGCCGACTAGGGAACAAGACCGTATGGGGAACCCGACCACCTAAGACCGTAGAGGGCATACGGTTGATTAAATAACAAAGAGAAACAAAGATCACTCCAATATGACTTAGGAACCCGCATGTGAAATAGTAAAGCACGCATAACCTCAGACAAGTGTCGAATCTTGCGCTCAGCAACTCCATTTTGTTGTGGAGACCGAGCGCATGATGATTGGTGAATAATGCCATGATCATCAAGAAATTGGGAAAGGAGATTGTGAAAATATTCACGGGCATTATCGGAACGAAATATTTTAATGCAGGTATCAAACTGATTCTTAACTTCCATGTAAAAAGATTTAAACACAGATTTCAATTCAAACCTCTCTTTCATTAGATAAAGATATGTGATACGAGAAAAATCATCCACAAAAATAACATAATACTGAAAACCAGAAACACTGGGCACATGAATAGGCCCCCAAATGTCTGAACGAACCAACTGAAAAGGACGTGATGCACGACGCTCAACCCTAGGATAAAAAGAGACTCGTCGGTGTTTACTAAACTCACAAACTTCACACACCAACTTATTGAGGGAACGACACGAGGGTACAAGATGTTTCAAACTCTGGAGAGATGGATAGCCAAGAAGACAATGCTGTTGGTACGGTGACTCTGATGTCTGAAGGGCAACAGGCTGAGGAACTGTCAGGTAATATAGGCCGCCTCGCTCAATGCCCCCCACCAATCTTCCTCCCTGTCGTGAGATCCTGAAAAATACAGCCATGAGGAAGAAATGTGACGGAACAATTTAAAGATTTAGTAAGGCGACTCACAGACATAAGGTTAAATGGAAAACGAGGAACATGTAATACGTCAAGTCAAAGTAAGAGAGGAAGTGGCGACAGAACGGAGCCCAAACCAAGAATATCGGTGGTAGAACCATCGGCTAAGGTGACACGTGATGATTTACCAACCGGCCGTTGACCAAGGAAAAGAGTAGTAGGTGTACCAGTCATATGATCTCGTAGCTCCCGAGTCAATAACCCAAGGAGATGATGAGGATGAGGCAACACAGCAAATGAGATGGACCGGTCCGAGCAAGCGTAGCAAGGAAGACTCGACCCGGCTGAAATGACAAGAAACGCTGGTAATCCTCAAATTTGAAATAACCACACTATCGACGCGAAGATGGAGCAAACCGTCCAAAGATCCTCGGAGGCAACCCGATGAGCTTGGGGAAAACCATGAAGGTCATAACAATAGTCCACTGTATGACTTGTACCCCGACAATGAGTACAGAATCTGGTACCACGGCCACGACCAGCACCACCGCGACTCGAGAACTACCTCCCCCTGACGTGCGACCATGACTATTGCCATCACGACCAAAAACACGACCACTAGACCCAGAATCACCGCGACCACCAAAACTGTTACCAGAATCATAGCCACCAGAACTTCGACTTCCAAAACCACGACCACGACTGCTAAACCCAGAATCACGGCGCGACCACGGCCACTACCTCGATCCAAAACCCCGAAATGCCTAAAGCAGAACGATCAGGTGCTAACTGAGAAACAGAACCAGCATCGGAATAAGAAGCCTGACGAAGACGTCTAAACACCTCATCAAGAGAGGGCAACTCCCGCTCTCCCAGTATCTGAGACCGAACGGGATCATAGAAGGACGACAAACCATATAGAAATCGAGCGACCTCCAAACGCTCACGCTGACGCTCCATAACCTGAGGATCACTTGAGATAGGCTCATAAACACGGAGTTCCTCACAAGTCCCACGAAACTTAGAATAGTAGTCCTCCAAAGAGCCAGAACCGATGGACAAAGAAAAGAACTGGTGGTGAAGATCATATGTACGACGAAGATTGTTGACACCAGAATACATCCCGACAAGCCGATTCCACACTTGTTTGGCAGTGTCGAGATAAAACAGAGGAGCACTAATCTGGGGTTCCATACTATTCCACAACTCAACACGGATATGACAATCCTCAGCTTCCCAATCACCATAATCCTTAGCCTCTTTGGCAGGAGGATCATCTGTCAAATAGCGAAATTTCCGCTCACCCATATAATAAACTTTAACAGCACGAGACCAAATAGCATAATTATTACCATTCAATAGAATGGAGGTAATGGACTCTTTTTCACGACGCCGAGAAGAGCTAGAAGAACTCCCAAGAACAATAGAACTAGAATTAGAACCAGAAGTTGACTTGTCTTCAGACATTTTGCCAAATCCAACTGCACAAATAACTAGCAACAAACCAAATCCAACTACTGCTGCAACCAATCAAGCAAATAATCGACCGTCGACCAACTAAGCAACAACCAATAATAATCCACCATAGAGAACGTGTATCTACTGGTAACTGAGATGAAGAACCACCAAAAAATACCAAAGAGACATACAAGTCATACCAGAAACTGATTTGTGATCCAATAACAGCGGAAGAATAACAATCAGCGACATGAGGCAGCAACAAAGTGGCCAATAACTTTGACAAGTACTGGAAGGTGACCAGCAGTCGTGGATGATGAAAACTCGAGCACAAACAGTGATCCCGAGCACTAACTGGACAACTAATAAAGCCGAACAAGAATCTCGAAGATGAATCTGGAATTTTCGAACACCATGGATGAATTGTGAGAGTCATTCATGTCTGATGATGACCGAAATCAACTGGGTTTTGGTCGACTGGATCTAACAGGATTCGTGTTATAGTTTTCAAGGTCAGTCGAGTACTGGGTTATGATTTTCGACAGGATTTAAGGTTGTTGGAAGAAGTTTCGAGGTCGAACAAACCTGGGTCTGGATTTACAGCACTCAATTTAGGGTTTCGAACAATGATTGAAGGTTCGCAACAATCGATTGATGGTTTTCAGAAGCCGATTGAGGGTTTTGGATGGTTAACGATGGCAGCAGATTTGATTTCGTGGGTTTTGGATGATTTCAGAGGTCGGCTATAGGTTGATGATGAAGACGATAAGATGATGTCAAGGTGCGTTGGCTTCTGGTAAGTTTGGTTAGCAAAGTTAGGTTAGGTTTAGGGTTTGGATTAAGGGTGGCTCTGATACCATGTAAATTGAGAGAGAGAGAAGTGTAAGGGTGTTAAAATAACCCTAACACAAGAGTACTTTATTTATATTATCGTGAGAGTGTTACATTACTTAACTTAACCGATGTGGGACAAACACTAACTTTTCTTATTTTTCTAAGGCGATTGGTGATGAAAATGCTTGATTGGGACATAAGGCTCGGTTTGGTTTGGTTTAGACCAGATAGGGTAGGAGCAGGTTCAGTGACTGGGTGGGACATTCAGATGAACAACATATATGGTGTAGGAGTTTGAAGTTAGAAGTTAACTTAATGTGGCCTATTCAGCAAGTTACTACCAAATAGTAACCAATTTAGATGCCTCATTTATGCAGCACAAGCTCCATAATTTACATTATGCTGAAGATTGACCGGGTATTCATAAGAGAAATTTTAAGAGAGTATTATGACAAATAGAATTTCATGGTCAAACTCATGACTCCACTTTTCAGTCCTGGTGAGCATAACACAGGATGAACTAGAGAAAATTGAGCCCTTCAGTGCAATCTCAATGCAGTTATTAATATTCATGCTAGGACTTGACCAAAGAGATTTCCTGCTCTCTATAAAAGAAGAGAGGGTTATGAGGAGAGTGGAGGATCTGAGGCATTGGAAATCGTCTTTAAGCGAAAGTCCCGCCGGAGAAAGAAATTCTTAAGGAAAAGGCAACCAAAAATTTGCTGTCAGAATTGATTTCTCATCCATGACTGGCAAAATTACTGTCAACAATGTCCATAGACCAAAAATGTTGCCACGTCCATCTCTTAATCAGGTGTCCATGAATCCCTAGTCCTCGTGATTGGGAATCAACTCCATGAGTTTCATGGGGCTTATCAGTATAAAAGTAGTCAAGTACTCCGTACTAAGTAAAAACTCTGATACGCAATCTAGTATGTACCAAAAGCAGTCATGAGAAAATGTGACTGGTTAAAGCTCCATCTCGGGAGCCTAATCCTCCATGGTAATTCACTCTTCGTTCTTCTTTTCATCTTATAATAACAGAGAGACAAAAGCAGAAAACAAATTAAACTTACTCAGCAGTATAACTCTTGACAAGTGTAAAGTATATTCTCCAAAACTGCCGTTCTTTCATCCAACCAGGGCACAGTCTAAACCTTAGTTGTGACATTTCCTGAAATGAAGAAGAAAAACATGTGAGATTCTCCGCAAAGTGCAATGATTATGACTTTGCTGAATAGTACAAGAATTAAAGCCCACAAGTTAAAACAGCAAATGAAGATAGAACCAGCTCGTCCCTAAAATATATTCTCTAGATACTCAACAAATCTCTCTTGACCTTACGTCATCAGTCTCTATGAGAAGATGTAATTTCGTAATACAACTGACACTAAAGGAATACTCATATTCGGTACAATCACATTGTCATTTTAGCTATTCTTGAGAATGGCCCTTTCTAGTAAAAAGAGGAAAAGAATGGGAAAAACACTCACGAAATGCCTGGAAATGACCACCCATTGAAGCCAAAGATAATTACACCGGAAATATACACGTGTGTGTATCGAAACCTTGAAAGGTAAATTCAGAGAGAGAGAGGAAGGGAAATATTACACTGCGAATGGACTTTCTTTCTTTGCATAGGCATTTCCATCCATACCATTCCCCTTTTTAAGATCTGGGAATCCCTCAAAACTATCTTAATTGTATTACTAGTTTCGAATTGAAGCATGCACCTCTTATCTGTTATGTAAACAACTACCAAGCTTAATCCAACACGACAACCACTTTCTATAATCCCTGATGTAAGTATAGTTTACCTTCTCCAGACTCCCAATGCTAACTTTAACCGTACTTTCTCCCATCCATGTTGAATAAATTTCCTTAAGTTTCTGACCACCCTGTTAACCAACAACACCAAACTGCACTCCATGAGTAAAACACCTTTAGTCTGGAGACAAATAGGGAAAGCAGGTTTGTCTATCCTTCGTCTAAAGACTCTGTTCCATGACCAACCTTTTCTATTTCTATGAGTTCTCTTACGACTTACGAGTAACTAGTAAGATAGTTATAGTTTCCCAGCCACCACAGTACCTAACCACATCCAGCAACCATTGATTGCATTGTGTAAAGAGCCCGGCATTCATGTAAAGAGAGACCTGTAATGTTGAACCTTAAACCACTGACTCGTTATAGTTTCTAGTTACCTATGCCTTTCAGTTTTCATATTATCCTATTAGTCTTTCAGCTACACGTGAAATGTTTACTCCAAATGTTTTAGTACTACCCCTTGCCACTCACAAATCCACTAAATTCACGAGTATCACCATCAATACACGAAAATCGCGACTCTTGTGTATAAAATCTCACAAGCTTATTAGCATACCATATGTATACCTTATCTTGGTAATTGCCCCGAAGCCCCCCAATTCTTTCCTCAAACAGACCATCAATTCAATGAAGTTCAAAAAATTCCATGTCAATCAAACACCAATGCCACTAGCTCCTGGAAAGACCCACAATTTTCCTTTTGACAACTCAAGTGTCCACGCCATCATACGCGCACCTTAACTAATCCGGTCCACTATCTCACCGTTCGCTAGTGAGGCCCAATTAAAGCCAGGGAAACCCGTATGGAATGACCCTACAGGAGTTGATAGCATTTGGGAGATTTCAAACATACGAACTTAGGAGTGAGCAAACCACTATTTACAATCAATAAATTCAACTACAATAAAAAAACACGAACCCAATAGAGAGAGGGGGAAAAAACCTTGACTTTGGATAGCACGAGGATAGCATGGCGTTCTTGCCAATCAGACAGATCCTTCCGAACATTCCCACTAATCGACGGAGTCCCACCATCGCAATTAGCAGCCTCTTCATCTAAAAACAGTCATATAGACATAAGTAAAATACATAGGAATCTATACTGTACGTAATTATAGAGAACTGTAGGTACCTTGAAGGGGGAAGTTCTTGAAGGTTTCGACAGTAAATGTCCTGATGAAATCGATTAGTTGGTCGGTGACTCCAAATAGTTCTTCTTCTGTTTTACTATCACTTTTTGGTTCTTGTTTGTTGATTTGCCCGTTGCCAGCAGAGGTTGTGGTGGTCGTACTGCGTCGAAACCATGAGAACACATCCATTCTCTCTCTCTCTCTCTCTCTCTCTCTCTCTTCTCTGAATTGCTGGTTTTCTCAGCAAAATCTGGTACGGCGGGACTGAAAGTGATCCCAACTGCACTGGGCTTTCATCGGGTTTCAACAGTAAGAGGCCAGACTTGTTGAGCGAATTGAGTTGGGCTGGGCTGGGCTTGGCTAATCGAGTGGGTTACTTTTCAAAATCTTATGAAATAGGCCTAGTTGATTCGAACTAATTGGTTTATTTATTTAAATCGGTTCAAGTTTTTTAGGCTTCGTTCTTTAACAGATTTTTATTTCATAAAATCTCACATTTTATGACACTCCAATCTCAACACATAAAATGAAAAAGTGATTTTATGAGATTTTCATAAAATCCTCCTAAAATTTATAGGAAAACCACTACATTTTATCAGTCGGGAAAACAACTCCATTTTATCACCCCTCCATAGAATGTTCATTTTATGAGATTTTCATAAAATGTACGTAAAATCTATTGGAGAACAAGGCCTCAGTTTTTTCATGCGATATACATCAGCCGGGATTTGTTGTGAAAATTGGGGGGTGTTCCACTAACAAAAAATTATTTTTTTCAAACACCGAGACAGGTCATTCTCTCACAACACATCACATAAAAAACCGTGAAAAACCAATTTTTAAAAAAAACTGGGTTAGTGGAACTTGGTTAAGTTGTCGGTAAAACCATTCAAACGAGCTTCAGTACATATAAAGAGTAGAAGTTACAAAAGTTGACTAATGCAAATTAATCAAATTTAATTTAAAAACTTAACGAGCTTTAAAAACATACTCATGAAGAATTAATAATTAGCCGATATTAAATAATCTTTCCACGATTCCAATCAGTGCAAAGCCAAATAATTTGAATTACGAAGATCTCGCCCCGGTATTTGGCACAGGAAAATGATTTTTGTGCTTTCTTTTTTTTTAAAAATGCACTAAAAAACTTGTCTTTCAGTGCTCTTTAAAATTGTGTTTCGTGTAATTTAAAATACCAAAAAAAAATAAGTCTGTAATGCATTTATAAGAAAACAGAGTAAAAAAAAAAAAATCATTTCCATTTCACATGCCAACACTTGATATCCAATGCTTTTTAGTTTTTACTCATAACAGCTATATCCTTTTTCCTTGGGTTGGGTCCTACCCTTGCATGCTTCAATTTAGGACATTATAGACATCCAATTTTCATGGCACAAAGGGTTTGACTTTGAACGAATTTTTGTTTGTTCTCATTTACATGATAAACATAGTAGTGGGGGAGCCGGATCTAGAGTTTCCAAATCTGGTCTCTTGAAAACGACGGTGGCGGTGGCTGTGGGTGACAGTGACAGGTCCGGCAATTTGCTCCAGCGTTCTTTTTTTTCTTCTCTTTTTAATTTTTTTGTTGATTGTTTTGTAGGTGGTTTTTGGCCGGAGGTTTTGAGGGCCAGCAGTTTTGTTTTTGATAGTTTTTGTTTGTTGGTTATCGGCCGGTGGTTTTGGTTAGTAATATTTTTCTACCTCTTGACCCAAAAAACAATGTTATAGGTACAACACTAACGTACAACAAATGCAAATTAAGCTGACTCTTATACGGAACAGTCTAACTCTTACCCGAAAGAGTCAACAAATGCAAATTAAGCTGACTCTTATACAGAACAGCCTAACTTTTATCCAAAAGAGTCAACTTGATGTACATTTGGTGTACGTGAGTGGTGTATCAATCTCATTTTCCAATGGCAAAAGTCATCATATAATTTGCTGTATGTTTGAATTTCAAAATAAGCAAAGAGGGAACACACGAGGCCCACCAAGATATAATCCATTATGACCCACCAGATGTGGGCTGGTAGTCATATAAAATCATCTCAACTGGCCCACCACAGCAACTACCCAAATTTTGAGCGTGCTCTCTCTTTTTTTCCTTCTTTAACTATTTTTTTCTTTTTTCTTTTTTTAAATAATTCAAAGTCAAGCCATTGTCACTAAATGGTACTCCCTCCGTCCCTTTTTAAGTGTTGACATTTCCATTTTGGGTTGTCCCTTAATAAGTGTGTGTTTTGAAAAGTTAATGGATAAAAGTTTGTAGAATTATCTTTTTGCCCTTTTGAAAAGTTAGTGGATAAAAAGTTAATGGGTAAGGGTGAAGGATAATTTTGGAAAGTGGAGGTAAAAGTTGATGTGAAAAGTGAAAAAGTTGATGTGAAAGGTGTAATGATGATGTTTTTTTAATAAGTTGGATTTACGAAGCAACACATTTAAAAAGGGACGGAGGGAGTATATCTAAAGATCAAATTACAGAGATTATGACATCAAGAACACGGGAACAAAAATAAAACACTAAAAATTCCAAAAATAACCATGGAATACAGTATACAGAACACACGCACGACAATGACTTACGCGGTTGTCGTGTTCGTATTATTTTAATCTTTCTTCTTTTACTACTTCTGTATTATTTTTAAGAGTTTGATAGACTCATTATCAGTCTCGACAAAAATAAGTGAACCAGCAGGCTAAATTTATTTATTTTTAAAAAATGTTAAAGAAGACACAAATCGGTGAAAATAAGCTATTTTGTCTTGTTTCAATCTTAAATGAGCTTTTTGAAAAAGAATAGAGAAAGGCAAAGAGATTTTTACACTCTCCTATTGTCAAACTCCAAAATGCAATCATCCCACATTCCCACTATCCCCATCTACTAAAGTTTCCACCTTTTTTTACAAAGATGACAAATTCCAAAAAACCTTATCTTTAAAAGCAACCACCTTTTTACTCTTTTTTTTTAACCGACTTTGAAAAATATACCAGCTCAATCTGAGCTGCCAAACACAACCATGTCATGTTTGGGTATTGAACTTGAATTAGAATGCAATTCAAGCCGAAATTGTAGGAGAAGATAAGACTTGGATTTGAGTTCTCTCGGGTACGTGAAATGAAAGGATTTAAAGAAAACTTGAAGTCTGGTTCAAAAAAAAAAAGAAAACTTGAAGTGTTTATATCTTGAGTTTAAATGTGAATTATTTGTTCACTCGACAAGAAAAATCTAAGATTTAAAAATTATATTCAAAGTCGATTTATTTTAATAAAAGCAAAAATGATTTAATAATATATCGGTTTTGGATTATTTTTGTCTTTATTAAAAAAATAATTTTGAACACAATTTTTTAATTTTTAGATTACTCTAGACGAGAAAAACCAATAAGTTATAAAAAATTGTCGAAAAACTAATAAATGCAACTTCAGAAATCCTTTTCGGGGCTGATTTGTCAATAACGTAACGTAAGGGTGAAATATGTTAACATCAACAACTACCTCTCGTTCCCGCTCTCTCTCTCTCTCTCTCTCTCTGTCTCTCTCTCTGTGTCCTATTCTTACCAGTGAGAACAAAGTGTATGTATTTGAACAATCTTTTCGATACGAATATTTGGCTTGAGGAAAAAGGTGAAGGCAGGACCCACCAAAAAGGCCCATTGCTTTGAACAGTTGCAATCTGTGTTGAACTCCAACTGTTTGACAAAAATGGCCAAAGAAATCTTCCATCAGCAACATTACCAACTGTGTATCTGTCTCCCTGTTCTGTTCCCTTCCTTAACTTCACTTGCTTCTTTTCTCTCTCAAGAATTTCCATTCCCCTCTCGTGGGTTTCTTCTCTGTCCATGGACAAGCAGCACCAGTTTTCACTTACCAAGTGTTCAAGGCAGCGACACAATGAATGGTGTGTTTATCATATCTTCTGTCTTTGTGTTTTCTTGTAGCTTATTGTTTATGGGTTTCACTTGTTTATTAGTTTTAAGTAGAATTGTAAGGTAGTGTGCTATGTGTAAATTTGGTTTTCTGGCAGTTTTGGCTTATGCCATGTCCTGTAAGCACTTGAGCTCGTTTTAATTCGAAAATGAACAAGGCTGAGGTGTTTATTTTTGTGTTTTTGTCAACAGTTAATTCTTTTAATTCGTGTTGCTCCAAGGTGGGTAGCTAGAGTCCCACACAATCATGCCTCCAGCAGTGGTGTAAAGCCACTTAAAGCTTACTATATTTGTTCTTCTTCTCGATCTTCAAGTACTTTTTGTTTTGAACGACGTGCTAATGCTGGTGGGAATGTTTGGAGGTTGAACTCCTGAGTAGCTCATTTTCATGTATCTAATGAACAGGAACACTTGTAGCAGAGCTAAAAATGAATTGCATATATGACCTCTTCTCTTAAATGTCACTTTCAGCACTAACTTGATGCAATATTGTAGGTGGTTTCAGTTGATGTCAGCGTCTGGCGAGTATTTTGCTTGGTCAAATTGCATGTCTTACAATCAATAGATAGAATTTTCTTGATACGATATTATGGTCATGGAGAATAATACTAGGGTGGTTCATTTCACCTCCAGTGGCACCGCCATCCGTTGGTTTGGAATTCCTAGCTTACCCTTCCTGATTTGTGTGAAGATTGATGGACTAAAATAATGGTGTTGCTGCTATTAATTGTAGTACACTACAAAAAAGAATTGTCCTAAAGCTAAAAAGAAAGCAATATATCTTCTTCGGGTATATCCAGAAGTTGTATGTGAAGTGTTAATTACAAGTTCCAAAAACATTAGTAAGATACTTCAATAGGATCATTTTAGTATGGCCCTAGTTGATTTCAACTTAAGAGAGACATAGATAAAGAGAAGGGAATAATTTTTTCCATCTTGTCAAATATTGAAAGAACAAACAATTTTTTACTCGTAGTTGATATTAAGTGTCATACAAAGAGCCAAGCGCTTCCTTTCTGTTCTTGAATTCACTTTTTCACTGTTTTAAAATCTCTACTGATTATTTTGACGATAACTGTCTGTTGACAACTTGCAGGATATTCCGAGATGTCCCTAGTGATATTACAGTAGAAGTGAGCGGTGGAACATTTGCCTTGCATAAAGTAAGTTTCTCGAGTCTAAAATTTTCTACACATGCTTTAAGCAACTAACTTAGTAATAACACTTATCGAGGGATGGTTTTTACGAATATCTTTTGGAAAATGGCGGTGTACTTCCCTAGATGAGGTGGAAATTTTCAGTGCCGAGCGGGTATGGCTGAAGTGGTACCCACTCGCGCACATCTGGCCATCTTGGATTAAAACACACTTTTCCTTTTCTTTTTTCATTTTTTAAAATCAATCCGGGCAGTCCGTTGCATTTTTGGACTGTCGGATGTGCGCGAGTGGGCACCACGTGGTACCCGCTCGGCATTGAAAATGTTTCCCTAGATGAGTTAACCAATGAAGAATACGGAGAAGGAACACAAACTAAAAAGTTTAAGTATTTCGACTTTCAGTCTTGGTTCCATTTCTGAAACTTCATTTAACTGACACTACTTTTTGCCAAACATTCGTGTCTCAGTGTGTTGTGACAATTTCAATATCTTGTCACAAAAAGTATGTTAATTTGTTATATTTTTCGGAAAAAATAGTCTTAGTATCTTATTTTTGCACCCAGTTCCCCCTTGTCTCCTGTTGCGGGCGAATCAGAAAGTTGGTGGCAAACCACAGAGGTTCTGATATTTCAAGGGTAGAGCTTATTAGCCTACCTGGAGGTGCTGAAACGTTTGAACTGGCTGCCAAATTCTGCTACGGTGTAAACTTCGAGATCACTTCTGCCAATGTCGCCCAGCTATGCTGCGCGTCAAATTACCTCGAAATGACCGAGGAGTTTTCAAAGAATAATCTCTGTTCCCGAGCAGAAGAGTATCTCAACAGCATTGTATGCAAGAGCCTTGAAATGTGCGTTGAGGTGTTGCAAAAATGTGAAAATCTACTTCCACTCGCCGATGAGCTAAAAATAGTAAGTCGGTGCATTGATGCTATAGCTTCAAAAGCTTGCGTTGAGCAGATTGCCTCGAGCTTTTCGCGCCTAGAATATAGCAGCTCAGGTAGACTCCACATGAATCGTCAAGCCAAATGTGATGGGGACTGGTGGATAGAAGATCTATCTGTTCTCCGGATTGACTTGTACCAAAGGGTCATAACGGCTATGAAATGTCGTGGGGTTCGGCCTGAGAGTATAGGGGCATCTCTCATGAATTATTCACACAAAGAATTGAATAAGAAATCCAGCTTGTGGAATCCATCTAGACTGCCAAAAGTCGATGGCATTGCGGATCCCAATGGACAAGAAAGACTCGTGGTCGAAACGATTGTAAGCCTTTTGCCCGTAGAGAAGCTTGCAGTTCCAATCAGTTTCCTTTTCGGTCTTCTGCGAAGCGCTGTGATGCTTGATTGCACAGTTTCTTCTAGGCTTGATCTTGAGAGGCGGATCGGGTCCCAGTTGGATATGGCTACTCTCGATGATCTTTTGATACCCTCCTTCCGCCACGACGGTGACACTTTATTTGATGTCGACACGGTCCACAAAATCTTGCTTAACTTCTTTAAGCGAGATGATGATAGCGAAGACGAAATGGAAGATGCATCCGTATTCGAGTCCGATAGCCCTCATTTTCCATCTCAATCTGCATTGTTTAGAGTTTCACAATTAGTGGACAATTACCTTTCTGAAATTGCTCCTGATGCAAACCTCAAGCTCAACAAGTTCATCGCGATTGCAGATGTTTTGCCAGAGCATGCACGAACTATTCATGATGGATTGTACCGGGCAATCGATGCTTATCTCAAAGTACTTATATCTTGTCTTATCTTGTCTTAAGCTGCATTACTGTGAAATTCATGTCATTATTGATCTATTTTTTGCCTGATTCATGTGGGCAGGGTCATCAGGGCTTATCAGATGCAGACAAGAAAAAGCTCTGCAAATTGATTGACTTGCAAAAGCTCTCCCAAGAAGCTGGTGCACATGCTGCACAAAACGAACGCCTTCCTCTCCAATCAATAGTCCAAGTGCTTTATTTTGAACAGTTAAAGCTCCAAAAATCTTTGTCATGCTCCTACCCTGGTGATGACCACAAGCCAATGCAACACTCATGGCGGATCAGCAGCGGTGCTCTCAGTGCTTCATTGTCTCCGCGGGACAACTATGCATCTCTTAGAAGAGAAAACCGAGAGCTGAAACTTGAGCTAGCTCGGTTAAGGATGAGGCTCAATGATCTAGAGAAAGATCATGTTTGCATGAAGAGGCATCTGCAAAAGTCTAATTCTCGCAAGTTCATAAGCTCTTTTTCAAAGAATGTTGGAAAGTTGAACTTTTTTCGTCGTACTTTTTCGAGGGCATCAAGTTCTCCCTCAAGGCATTCAAAAAGGCCGGAGTCAAAGATGAGTGAAAGAACGTGAACAAGCATTTTAGGTAAATCGCATCACTTGGATTCTTTCTGGCTTTTCTTGGGTAATTACACGCGTGGTTATTGGTGACCTTGTTTTCAGTCGCCACCTTTATAATTTTTTCTCTCTAATTCTTTTCCTTTTACCCTGCACACAGGAAGAACCATTAGAGAACTATGTAGTAGTATTTCCAATTGACATTTTGAGATCACGCGAATACTTTGGTTTGTGAGAAGATACACCTTAAGCAGGGAAATTGGGATTTTACAACACGGGCTGATTATTCGTTTTATGACCAAGTTTTAAAATTGTTTCAAATGCCTACTCTACTATAGCCATATATGTACAGCCTGAAATTTTGTATTCTTTAACTCACCTCTCTTTTATAACACAGTAATTCCATTTCTTCTCCTTTAAATTTCAAGAGAAGCAAATTGAATCTTTCCGTCTAATATTGTCCTCAAACCAACATTGTGTTATGGTTCGAGAATATGGGGAATCCTGAGATCCACTGATCTTGACACGTTAAGAAGCCTGAAATTTTTAATGGAGGGCTGGTGACTCTACACTGTGATCAGGAAAGCAAAGGTTACGGCAGATTTGAGAACTCACGACCACTGTCGCGCTTCCTTACAAATATTTCAATGTATTAACTTGTTCACAACTTTTAATTTTTGAGTTAGGATTATTGTCCTTTGGCAGTGCTCTATTTACTTGCAGTTATATTCTTCTGTGCGATATAATCCAATCTCAGTTGTTGAGTCTACAGAATTCTCATGTTACTAATATTCTTTATTTTCTTAGCAAATTGAATGTAACTCTCATCCAAGTCTTCTTCGTCAGAACTCACCACTTCCCAAGGCATGCACTGAAATGGTCTCTTTAGCCAGTGATCTTGGTTTTGATGATGCTTTTGTGTTCATTCCGGCACATCGCTTGTGACGCAGAGTTTGGTTGTTAAGGGATTGGTTTTGCCACGAAAGATGTTGGTCATAGAGCCCGCTTGCTAAGAAATGGTAGATTGTGGTGTAAGGAACAATGATAAAAACATGCCTGGAAGAAAAGCGGACTCGGGGCGGACAGACGAACGTAGTGCCGGCGATTCTTCTCCATGACTTCAGCAACAGTTGTCATGGGTTCCCTGTGAATCTCCATATACCTACCCAGATGCACCAGTTTTACCTCACCTTTCTCCTTTGTAGAATCTCCCATGATAGTTTCCTAGAATAGATAACAACTGGGAAGGGAGAGGGGATTGTAACCTCACCATTTCACTTTCTTAATTTTTTTTGCCATTGGAAATTGATGAAAGCATCTTCGGAGAATTCGAAAGCCTGTGTTCTAAAAGTTTTTGCCATTCGATAAATTCAGTTTAGATATAGGATGCGCGAATTGAGACATCTTGTAATGTTACTTTCAGTTATGATGTTTCGAGTTATGCTTATTTCAGTTATAGAGGGGATTTAGAAACTTGTGCTATAATGCCAATACTGTTTTTGTCCATTCCAGATGTGCAAAAACGGAAATCTTTTATGTTCGTGTCATCTAATTCGCATAGCTTGCTGGTTTTGGACGTATTTCTCATTGGTATTTCGCATCACAAGGGAACAAAAAAGTAGTGTGGTTATAAAAAACGGGAGTGTAAAAATCACTACTTTTTCCCCCCCTCTCCTGCAAGGAATTTGATTAGAGTTTACGGAGTAATAGGCGGGAAGACCTAATCAAACTACCCTGAACCTGCTGGACAAGAAGTTAACAGCTGATAGGACCAATTCTCAGAAGTAAAAAAATGAGTAGTTCCAACAAAAGAACATCAACCATTTGGACTCACCAACAATAGCTTAAACTTTACCGGTCACCATTCATTACAAGAACATCAAGACCCGATGTATCTTAATAAATCCATTCATGAGAAAGACAGTGTCAAATTTGAAACCAGGTAACATTCGACCAACCCACAATTTCCAGAACTAACGCCAACTTATTATGGATGGAGTTCAAATTCCAGCGCACGCTCAATTTAAGATGATTTGGTGTAGAAACGGATTCCAACAGCCACGCCCAAGATGAGGAGGGGGACTAAGAATTGAAGTAGCTTGATGATGAACTCTGAGGTCTTGTCCTGGTTGTAGTGAGGCTGCTTCGGAGGAGTGTAAGTTGTCTTGGTAGGAATGGTAGATGAATCGATGTCCCCAACATAGAACTCTTCCATCATCGCTCTAGCACTTGTACTGTGCCCAACATCCTCAAAATCATCAGTCGCATCCTTCCCTGTCAAGGACATTGCATTAGGAACATCAAAATTGTAGTTTTTTTGCCACAAATGGCTCTAATTCCTTGTCAAAATAAGAACATTATTGGTGACAGGTATGAAATCCACCCAGATAGCAACACATCTAAATAAGAACATCATCAGTGACAGGTACGAAATCTACCCATATAGCAACACATCGGGAAGTCAATGAAATGTGAATTACAGTATCCACAATTATCCATTGCATAGATGAAACACATGTTTCACTATTTTATATTGAAAGCGTTCTAACTTTTCACTTTACCTGTTGCAGACAGCAAAACATCATCACCACCGGGATGGTCCTCCAAAAACTTCGTCACATTATATACCTGTTAGAACACAAAGTCAAGAATGGGAATTTAAGAAGTTTGCAAACAACTTGACGTGACAATAACAAAACTGAAAATCATTTACAAGGGGACTTAATTAAGAGCTAAAAATGACTTTTTCAACATACTAGAATACAATACTTCAATGGAGTCAACCAAGAATGAGGAAAAAGTTCATTCCAGTCAAGATTAGATAACCCCGCCGAGGAGGAAGATCAAATACGTTCGCAAACATTAATGTTTGGTAATTAAAACATGATTTATGTATTATTTTGTAATGTCGGTGAGGAAACCGCAAGGGATGGATGGAACCCCAACAAAAATCATTCACGAAGAGGTATGATGTTTGCTTAACTTCACACTTCAAAAAAATGGCCTCATTACGTAATTAAAAAACCAGATGGCATAAATAACACCTCCGAGCAAGTTTCCAGCAATCTACACAGGTACGATTGAAGAAAGAGTATATAAAATGACGATTTCTCCTCGTGGAAATTCAATTGAGATGTTACTAAGTATTCGTGAGTACGACATATCCGAATGAAGAAACTAGTAAAAGGGAAAATTAACAAAAGCAACTGAATTCTCTATTGGCGAATATTCAAACTAGCAAGAGCATTGAAGAATTTATATTAAGCTGGTGGTAGAAGATGTTAACGAACAAAAACAATGATAGAATGGGAATTAGTAAAGAGCAGCACAGTCAGCACTAGTTCATAGTGATTAAGGACAACAAGCAGCAGGTTCATAGCAAACACCAGGGCAATTTCCCATTATCCAAACATCAATATGATTATGCACCGATACTCGAAAGATGATATGAACATCCCAAACCAGGAATAAGTGAAAAACAAAACACGAAGCTAACTAGCTAAGCCTCTAAAAAGTTGGTATTTTCAGACGATAAAACACAAAACTAAACTTGAGACGCGTGGCTGTGCCCTGCGTTACCATATTGAAGGGGAGCCTTGCATCATTAAAACCTTAAACTCCCAATTAGGTATTTGGTATTCCAACATTAAAAACCAGTAAAACAGAATCTTGCAACAGTGATACGCTATCATCGCACAATAATCGTGTTTATAAAATCAGAACATTCCTTACAAGGAAACAGTAAAGGAGGAACCCGGAATCTAATCCTACATCATTAATTCATGCAGCATTACTTAGAAGAGAGCAAAGTGAGAAGCACACAGCCCATCACATCCTAAATGCCAATGCTTCAAAAAATACCACACAAAGGGGAAAAAACAGGACTGGTGCTTCTTTTTATACACAGATAAAGATGGAATCTTGCTTCTAACTCAGTCAATCGATGCATCCCCCCAAATTATAAGCTAACACCCACATAGGAAATTCAGTTCGGTTTACTTGAATAAATCCTCAATCACCAACAAGTAAACTGACGCACAACGGCATAAGCAATTTCTAATACATAACATCACCGGCAAACCAATGGGTTTGTGAATCAAGAAATTAGCATATAAAGCAATCAAAGCAAAACTGAAACACAGAAAATAAAGTAGTAAAAAATACGAAGAAATACAGACGCCATCAAAGCATGCGAGTTAACCATGAAAAATCTGACTAACGAATACGCTATCGGATCCACATTAATCCTAAACAATTTGTAAGTATTACCTTGTCACTGATGACAAGCCAACAGTCCTTGGGGGTGTTGTGCTCGGCGACCTCGGCCAGAGTAAAGACCTTTCCATCGCCACCCATTGAAAGAGAGAGAGAGAGAGAGATCTGTGAGAGGGGGGTTGGGTGTACAAAGCGGGTGGAGAGGTGGGGAAGGAGAAGAGAAGGGTGGGGGGAAGGAATGCAATAGTAGGAAACAAACGGCTGGTGAGTCAAAGTTGGGGGCAAAATCTGTGGGATGGATTCAAGAATTGGATGCGGGGTAGGTGAGAGAGAGGACTGGGGAGTGATGGGCTTTGTCCACCAACCGATTTGTTTGGTCACTTTTTTGCGTACCATATGTGAAAGTGATATAAAAATCCTAAAGATCGATGTTTTGGTCATGTATATGTCATGTAGCAGTTATTCGAGGGATAACAAATTTGACTCGATAACGATTGGGGTAAATTACATTAAATCCCCCTAAACTATAACCCATTAGCACTTTGCCTCCTTAAGGTTTAAAATTCAACATTTAACCCCCTCCAACTTTTCAAGCGTGTGTGAGTTGACCCCTTAAGTTACGGACCTCCACCTTCCCAATGTTTTTTTGAAAATCCGAACCGTTAGATGTGTTTAAAAGGTGTTTTCAAGGTCCAACGCGAAGATTTGGCAAAAAAAAACACCCGGAAGGGCTTGATCGGAGCAGTTTTTCACAAATTTTTTGAAAATCCGAACCGTTAGATGTGTTTAAAAGGTGTTTTCAAGGTCCAACGCGAAGATTTGGCAAAAAAAAAACACCTGGAAGGGCTTGATCGGAGCAGCTTTTCACAAAACATTAGGAAGGTGGAGGTCCGTAACTTAAGGGGTCAACTCGCACACGCTTGGAAAGTTGGAGGGGGTTAAGTGTTGAATTTTAAACTTTAAGGGGGAAAAGTGCTAATGGGTTATAGTTTAGGGGGGTTTAATGTAATTTACCCTAACGATTGCGGCTATTATGTCCCACTGATGATACGCGAGGGCCGGATTCTCTATTTTAAAATTTAGATTGTAAAAGTGATAGGTGCTTTAATTGTGCACCTGACTAAGATTTGATTTGGCTTTGAAAAAATTAGTTTTTTCGGGTTTTTCCGTTTTGTTCTTATTCAATTTTTTTTTGCATTTGTTAGTTTTCGGTTGATTTTTTGTGGTTTATTGGCTTGTCTCGGCGAAAGGAATCTAAAAAGTATAAAATTGTTAATCAAACATAAAGTTTTGTGAATAAAGACGAAAAATAATCCAAAAAACTGGTTTATTTTCGGCTTTATTAAAAAAACTATTACTTTTGACCATAATTTTATACTCTTTGGATTCCTTTGGATTCGTCTCGACAAGATAAATCCAGAAACCACAAAATCTTGACGCAAAATTAACAAATGCAAAAAAAAATTGAATAAGGACAAAACGAAAAAAACTAAAAAAATCAATTTTTTCAAATTAGCCAAATCAGGCCGCTTCTTAATTTACACTTGCTTGTCCATTTAATTTTGTCACTTGATGTTAATTAATCGCTTTGACATGTTGCAGGCTTTAAGATGGTGTTAGAAGGGGATTGCGAGGAATGAACCAAGAAGCACAAATATAGCCTCTCATCATCTCTCGTCTAGACCATGGTTGAGGTGGTCCGGACAATCGCACAAAGGACTGAAAATTACATTTGTAGCACTACTAGTCTGGTTGTGGTCTGGACGAGCCTACCTCTTGGTCTGCACGAGCCTACCTCTGCTCTAGACCAGAGTAACTCTGCTCCGGACCAACACCCCAAAACTCTCCTATAGTCTTAGCATCGTTGGTCAGGGCGAGCCTTAGCCTAGTCCGGCTGAATGGAGCTGACTTTTAGCATTTTTTTTATTTTTTTTTGTAATTTTTAGGGCTTTAACTACAAATAAGAGTTCCAAAAATTATGTGAGGGTTTTCAACTTGTTCTAGATGCAACTCTAAGCCAGTTTTGTGGAACATCCCTCAATTTTATTATGGCCCGTTTTAGTTTAATAATTAGCAAAGTCAAACCAATCAAATCTCACCCTTTCGAATTAATTTAGAAACCAATCGAATTCATCGTAACTTATTCAAAAATTGTCTCCGTGGATACGATACTCAAACTTAGCCATTATTCTCTAGAGTAGTAGTTAATTCTTAGTTTTAATAATTTTATATTTGATGTGGTATGACACAATCATAAATGGAACCAAATATTGCTATGTGAACTTTAGATATATGATTTAATTTAATATTTATATTTGGCTAAACAAATATGTCCTTAGGTTTGGGGAAACTATGAGTGCAAACGAGCCAAACCGAGTTTTGTAGTATTTGAGCCCGGCTCGTTAACTAAACGAGCCTAAAACTCAAGCTCAATCTCGGTTCGGTTGGAAACGAGCAGAGCTCGGTTAATTTATTTAACAAGCCGAGTCTATGCAAACGAGCCGAGCTTTTGCAAACCGAGATGATCTTTTGAGTTTTGAGCTCGGCTTGTTTACGAAACGAACCTAATACTCGAGCTCGAGCTTAGCTCGATTATAAACGAGCCGAGCCGAGCCACCAACTCATGAGACTCATTTGTCAACTACATTTAGATATCATCTAATGCAATGCCTTGCACATTAAAACGAGAGTACTATGTAGCAACATTAGTTTTTCAGTGTGCATGTTATTGTTACCATAAGATATGGAGTATTGCTTACATTTTTACGGTTACATAATCGTTTTCATCTAGATTTATGAATATAATCTTTTTCATCTAGATTTATGAATTGGCTTAGAGTAAGACTGAGTTCTCCAATGGATTTTATCAACATTTGATAAAATCAACCCCTTGATTTTATCCATTCGTGAAGACATATGATAAAATCTGTGGAATTTTGCATTCAAAAATCTAAAAAATCTACAGATTTTATCAAATGTCTTCACGAATGGATAAAATCAAAGGGTTGATTTTATCAAAATCTTGATAAAATCCATTGGAGAACACACCCTAAGTGTTAATTAAGCTCGAGTCGTTGCGAGGTAAATTCTCCAAAAATAACTCCTAACTTCATTTTTTTTTTGACACGGAAATGAGAAGATTATATTAATGAACGCCCAACGGCACTTACAAAAACGAAATTCATTACAAAGATCTTGGACAAAGCCAAACTAATCATCTTAATAGAGAACGAGAAACGCACAAGGTAATCAATGTGTTTCACTCTAACCCAGACATGGTCTGACGCAAATAGCGGCACTTACAAGATTCATACCTAGAATCAGCATCTTTGAAGAGACTTAGTGCTAGTTAAAGATAAAAGACAAAGAATACCCAGACGATCGGATGGACTCCAACCAAACATTCTCGCACCAATGAACTCCCAAAACAACAGATCTTCAAAGTCACCACGAGTTGCCTTGTCAGCGATATCATGTCGGGTAAGAACATTGTTGGCACAGATACCATTGTAAAGCAACCACACCTGAAAGTACCCGATCTGTAGAAGACAATTCGTCCGAAGATGAAACTAACAACTCTCACAAAGCGAGAGACATAACCCTCTCAGATCAGACGACAAGTCGTTGATCTGGAGAGACAAAAGAAAAAGAAAGAACGAACGAAGAAAATAAATAGTTTCATGGCCCTCCACTCCCACCACCATGAGTATTGAAACCCTAGGGGGGAGGGGGAGGGGGAGGGAAAGGATGAAGAGTAATATTAGTGGTGGTTAGGGTTTTCAGAGGAGAGAGAGAGAGGAAAACGAAAAAAAGGTGTGGACTTAAGGTAATTTATGAACACTCTTTCATTAATTCCCGAAGCCCACTCCTAACTTCATGGAGTGATCCATAAAAGCTCGAATACGGGGAGATCGGAGGACAAGTGGTGTCAGCATCGCTTCAAAAACTTCAAAGAAATTTATTTGCATTTATGTATAGCCTCTATCTCATCTACCATTTTGACTTGGTCTTTCCATCAAATAGCCTACGTTTGCCTTGGAACTTATTTTCTAAATGTGGAAAAATCAATTAATAGATGGTTGGTTGGTCCAATTCAACCACCATGAAAAGCCAACTTTGGATCAATGTGTTTAAACCAAAATCTCAACAAAAAGAGTGATGAAAAGGTTGACGAAAAAGAAAATTGATTGTGGGTGTGGTAGGTGCATGAGTGAGAAAAGTAAGCTGCACTGGTATCGTCGGTGGTGGGGTGGGTATTCATTATGTTTATTGGCCATGGTACGTCCATGCTCATATTTGGATAGTGGTGGTTTGAATGCCTTCAAATCTCGTGTGCTACCGTTATTCTGGCGCATTTTTTCAGTGTGAATGATCCAAAAATCAAAAATGCACCAAGACATCAATACATGCAAAACTAGTTACACAGATTTTCCACGTAATCCAATGATTGAAAATACACGAACAAAATGGTACAGATAAAATCGAGTAAAGAGATTTGAGCTCGATTTTGAATGTACCTCAAATGGTTGTCTTGTATTCTATGTTTAGGTATAGTTTGGGGTGCGACCGTTAAAAAGCATTGAACGTTTGTTTGCGTGAATTCAAAATATTGGTTATTTAATCTCTTACAACTTGCAGCAGAACATATATAGTATATATTTGCATAGCGGAAAAGTTAATATCTAAACTAACAAGTGAAATGTTGGCGGATAACATTGTTGGCGTTCTCTTAAAGACAAAAAAAGAGTGTCAATAGAAAAAAAAAGAGTGCCAATATTAATTACCTTTTTATTTAGTAGTTAATTTAGGGCACGATAGTTCCAAGGGCCAAGGGGATTGGCAAAAGGAAATTGTGGGCTCACAGCAAGGACAGCCCAAAGAAGCGTGGGCTAGATAAAAGAGCAAGGGACAAGTTTGTATGGTTATATTGGGCTGGCTAAATGGGACTGATGATTATCGTTGATCCACAAACTTAAGACTAGTTAATTTAACTTTTGACTTTCATTAGCCTCTTAGGGCATCCTTATCTCACACACCAAAAAAAACACCAAATTTAACCTCAAAAACACTTTTTATAATTTAGCAAGTCACTTTTCAAAAAAATTCACAAAATCAGACTCTCTATTCAAACTTTAGCAAGTCACTTTATCAAAAACTCACAGAATCAGACTCTCTATTCAAAAAATTTACTCTTCCCTCCCTCCTCCTCTTTTGGTGAGTGAACAGTAGGTCACCAAATTTGTTAAGTTACTGTAGCAAAGTTAAGAAATCTTCAAATTTGTGAGTTCATTTGGTGAGGCTGATTTTTGAGATTTTTGAGGAGTTTGCTCTCTACTTTAACTTTAAAGTTAAATTGTTAAGCCACATATTGATGCTCTTACTCCTCTTTTATCGTGCTTTATACTTGGAAAATAAGAGATAAAAGATTAAAATATAATAAGTTTTGTCCCCGTGTTTTAAGTAGGTAGGTAAGAAATACCAATTAAACTATTCAAACCACCTTAATCCAACCGAACCGGAGGGTTTGATTTTTTTTTTTTTACCTTTGATTGGATTATGCAGTTTGAGGGGGTGTTCCACTAAGGTGGTTTTTTGAAAAAACTGGTTTTTCACGGTTTTTTATGTGATGTATTGTGAGAGAATGACTTGTCTAGGGTTTAGATTTAGGGTGTACTTTCCTATTATAGGGTTTTTAGTGATTTATGCATTTTCATAGGATACCCTAGAATTTAAAAAAAAAAAGAGGAGAGAGAAAGAGAGAGAGTGGGTGGAAACTGACGGCACATGGGGTCTTGTTTCGTGTTCCATGTGGGACGACACATGGGGACTGACGGAAGAGAGAGAAGCTGGAGCGGCGGAGCGGGATGAGCTTTTTTGGAGTGGGATGTGCAGCAGCTCCAAAAACTAGAGCGGCTGGTAATTGGCCCTCTCAATGAATCTTGCAGTAGTGGAAGAGAAAAAACAACATGGTTTGGGCCTTGGGTTTGATTTATAAAAAAGTTGGGTTGGGCTTCAGAGTTCAATCCAGTTAACATCTTTAGGCCCATCTATCTAGCACCAGCCCAACCAACACCAATTTTTTTTTCCCGCACACAACCAAGAAACCCTAGATACATAAATCGCAGCTACACTCCCATTCTAGAGAGAGAGCGAAGGAGAGAGAGAGAGAGAGAGAGAGCGCAGCAGCAGCAAGGAGAAAATGGTATCAGGATCAGGAATCTGCGCGAAGGCGGTGGTGGTGGACGCCCGCCACCACATGCTGGGTCGACTAGCGTCGATCGTAGCCAAGGAGATCCTCAACGGCCAGAAAGTAGTGCTTGTCCGTTGCGAGGAGATCTGCCTCTCCGGCGGCCTTGTCCGTCAGAAAATGAAGTATCTCCGCTTCCTCCGTAAGCGCATGAATACCAAGCCCTCTCATGGACCCATCCACTTCCGCGCCCCCGCTAAGATCCTCTGGCGCACCGTCCGAGGGTCAGCTCTCTCTCCCTCTCTCTATACATCGGTGTGTGTATGAATGTGTGTGTTGTGCTTGACTGGTTTTTGTGTTTTGTGGTTGGTAGGATGATTCCGCATAAGACTAAGCGAGGAGCTGCGGCGCTGGCGAGGTTGAAGGCGTACGAGGGTATTCCACCGCCGTACGACAAAAAGAAGAGGATGGTTATTCCTGATGCTCTGAAGTGAGTAATTGAAGTTTCTTGTTTGGTTTGGGTTTGTTATTTGTGTTTTTGTAGGTGAAATGGTTCAAAAGAAGTGAAAATTAAGGTTATTACTGCACGTAGCCATTGTTCTGGATCTCTGTGGATTGTAACGCATCATTTCTGCTGTATTTTGGGTTGTTTTGTATAATTTTGAAGACATTTCGGAGGTTCATGTTTCTTCTTGTACTTATGTTTTGAATGAGTTGATTTGTTTTGTGATGGTTTTTGATTATCACCTTTTTTGCCACTTGGGCTTAAAATAGGGTTCTGAGGCTCCAGGCTGGACACAAGTACTGCTTGTTGGGAAGGCTCTCATCAGAAGTTGGATGGAACCATTATGACACCATCAGGGTGAGCTTTGAGTTCTTTTGCATAGTTATGTCTGACGTTTTATATCTGCCATGGTCAATTGGATCTTGTTTGGTTGACATGATTGTTGGCCCATGTTGTTACGGTTTGTGCATATGACGCATTGAGTTGGGCAGCTGGTGCTCTGATTAATTGGTTCCTTTACATGAACCTAGTAAGACAGAAATTGAACATGACATGACAGTGTGCCCACCCGTAATGATTTAGTGCATTATTCGTTAATGATGTTAATGATATTGCGATATTCTTAGATGTTTCACAGTTTTAGTTGCTTTCTGCCAGTGTTACTTAAATGCTGCTAGCCATCAAATTATCTCTGCCCATTGCTATCTACACGTCTTTGATTCATGCAGTTGTGATACTTTTTATATTGGATGGCATAGTGTCGCAATTTTTCCATAGGTTAGGTTGGAATAGATTAGAAATTCCCACCTTGCTTTATTGCCTTCACATTTATTATAGTAGCATGGTGGTGTGTACCTTGCATTTTGCCATTTTTGCTTCACTATAGGTTCCGGTTAGACTTTGAAATGTTGTGGGTTTGACGGTTGCAATGTGGGTAGGAACTTAGACTATCAAGTTTCCTTCATCACGTTAAACTTTGTTCTGTGTGGCATTGAATTCAACATAGATTAGTTTCTCTGTAGGTTTCTGTTAGCAAATACACTGTAGCTACAATTTTAATACTAGGCTTTAGCCTGGTTTTCCTGAACTTGCGATCAGTCAATATTTTGTGTGGTAACATTAGACATTGACAGTTGTGGCCTTGCATCGTGTTGGGGAGGACTTCAATTTTTGTGTTCCCATTTGTTTTCTATAGTTCTCTCTATGTCGGGTCCTCTGTCCTTGCGTCCTCCTAAGTTCCCAATATCGTTGGGGATTCACTATTTCTGGATGTCAATGTTACATAGACTCTTCAAAATGTACAAGTTACCCTTGTCTTTTGTGGGGCTTTTTTTTGTTGGAAATTCACATTCAGATAACATTTAGTTTTCAAATCCACACGGCACCTTAAACAAATTATACCCCTTAGAAACTAATAGATTTATGTTAGAAATCATATCTGGTTGCCATCTTCTTTAAAATGTGGCCATATTTCCCAAAACAACAATGTGTCGTCATGCTAGGTCCAATTTCTATGGTTTGTTCATTCTTCTTACCTTCGTAATTTGGAAACTTTTCCCTGCATCATGGTCTGGTGGATATTCAGTTTCTTTGCTTCAGTACATGATTTCAATGCGTTCTTGAAGAATACTGGAGCTTTGATGCCTCCTAGGTTATTACGTGCTTTCCCAGCTCTCCTAATCGATGATTGTATGCTATTTGCCTCTCTGAGTACCATTGCTTATTATATGGAAACTCCCATTTGTGGTATTCTGTCCAGTATTTAAGCATTTTGTTCTCTACTTATTGTTATACAGGAGCTGGAGGAGAAGAGGAAACAGAAATCCCAGGTCGTGTATGAAAGGAAGAAGCAGCTGACGAAACTAAGAATCAAAGCTGAGAAAGCTGCAGAGGAAAAGCTTGGTTCCGAATTAGATATACTTGCTCCCGTTAAGTATTAATTTTGTTGGCAACCGCTTAGTTAAGAATTTTGTGAGAGTTATTTGCTGAGAAGAAGCTTAGTTCCCGATTAGGCTTGTTCCTGTCAAGTTTCAAGTAGTACTTGGTTCTTCAGACTTGTTTTGTTGTCGAGTTCAATTTTTGTGCTTGTGGTTTAACCATAAATCTTATAACTTTGAGAAGTCATCTTGATAATGCTTGTGCTTTTTTTATGACTTCTGTAAGTTTTATTAGTTTACCCTTAAAGAGTTTCATACACTTGTCTCAAACCATTAGGATCAAAATCACTATTTTCATTAGCTCTGGGAAGGACGGAAATGTTTCTTGTGCAAATATGTATACCAAAGGGTGCTCTAAACTGACTCCAAAGCAGCACCACTCAATTGATGGAGTGAGCTGAGGAAATTTGTGCGTTAGTTGGGAAGCTAGAAGCTTGGATGTAGTCATCAAGCCAAGGCACAGACAATTCTCTTGGATTTATTTAGCTTGCATATACGACTATTTTGCAGCTTCATCTTCCTTGAGTGCCTGTAGCCTCTTTGTATAATTTGTGCCGTGAGTTCAGAAAAGGTGCACATAATGAACCTTGTCTGGAGCTGGGGCTCGTGGATAAAATGTGTTGGTTGTGTTTGGTTAGATAGTTTAGTTTAGTTTTGATGATGTCACAAGGTGTAATGAGTGGAGAAAGATGGAGAGAGATAGAGAGGGAAATGATGATGTCATCAAAACTAAAACTAAAATTAAACTGAGAAATGAACATGACCGTTATAACTGCAATTGCACGATTACATTTATGGTGTTTGTGATCATATCAAGTGAAGGGATTTAGTTCCAATGTTTTTTAAGTCGAATGTTGTGGCTCTGGTCCCTGGTCCTTTTAACAATCTTTTCTGGAATATTACTGAGGGACGAAAAAGCATTGTGCTAGGAAATATAATAGAAGCTTCAGGAGTGACCTTCTTGCCTGGATTGTTTAATAGAGAGGAACGAGAGAGGTGAATTCTATGGCTAAGGATGGTAAGAAATGGGAAGCACTCGTGAAGATTAGGTAATTACTAAGGCTGTGTTTGGTTAGATAGTTTAGTTTTGATGATGTTATCATGTGTAATGAGTGAAGAGAGAGAGAGAGAGAGAAATGAGGGAAATGATGATGTCATCAAAACGAAAACTAAAACTAAATTGGGAAACGAACATGACCTAACTCTTTCTGCTCGAAATCTTTCTCAGGGGCCCGGTTTTTCATAGTGATGTTTGTTATTCAAAAACGTGATTTGGAGGAGAAATATTTCTAGTTCATTTATTTTCTCTCCAAATTACTCAATATAATTGCGCTTTAAGTGATGGGGTGGATATAAACTTTGTAATCAGTCTAAACCAAAAGGCAAATGAAGGGTCATCATGTTTATGCTCAATTAGTGAATGGGCAGTACCTTCACGAGGAAGATAAGCAAAGGGGTGAATGGATTTGGAAGCAAAGCTAAAAAGAGAAATTTGCATGAACCATTTTTCTCAACTTTTGAACCAAAGAATGAATAATTTCTTGGATGCTGGTCTTATAAGCATCGTCTGCATTATTAACTAATTACCTAACACACTCATAATTTGTTTACCCCACCCATCATTTCAAGAAACAATCTTCTTTGCAGCCATTTCCACTGAGTGGTGTTCTTGAGCATTTTATCAGCAAATCAGCCATTTTTCACCAAACGGCAGGAATAATCATCATCACAAACACTCATAGCACCACTTTTTTACAGCTCAAAATGCAGACCTCAATTCTCACTCGCATTACCCTCTTCAACACCTTGAATCATCAAAGTACTCCACGGCATTTGTCTCATTCTGTCCCATTCTTCTTTTTATCAACTTTCACCTGTTTTTTCCCCCTTTTTATTGGTTATGAATCAGTTTAATCCAAAGCTTCATACCATTTTGTGTCAGATTGGATGAGTTTGAGTGGTCCCTCCTTTTCCAACACCTGAAGCACCCCACTTGCTCAGCTTACTTGAATACACAATGGGTTTGCGCTGCGGTTTCTGGTTAGGCCTTGTACTGCTCTGTGCCTCCAGTAAAGTCATTTTCAGTGATCAAGATGGTATGCCATTGATCTCTTCCATTTGTGTGCGTCTCCTTTCAAATTTACTGCGTTTCTGGTTCCTTACAGTAGCGAAATTGTGAACCTACTTGTTGAACTGATGACTAATATGATGTAATTTGATTTCCTCATTATCGCTTCTGAAAATCGATTTCTATTATGGGTTTAACTTCTGTTTACCGATTCATGCTTTCCTTGTTCAATACCACTTTATTTGCTTACGTACCAATGTATGCACACACTACACAGTGTCCAGTTTTAGCCTCAACTTGTGCTTACATAATGGCAATTGCAACAGGTTTCTTGAGTTTATCTTGTGGTGGAACGAGGAGTTTCGTTGATTCTTCTTACTTAACATGGGGCTCAGATAGTAACTATGTCACTACCGGCAAAACTGCCACTGTCAGTTTTGTTGAGGGCACGTCATCTTCTCAAGTCCCTATCCGGTTCTTCCCGAATTCACCAGGTCGAAAGTGTTATAGGCTACCAGTGAGGAATGTCTCATCTTCTATTCTTGTTAGAGCCCAGTTTTTGTACAAGAACTATGATGGACAGGCAAAACCTCCGGCATTTACTGTTTCCCTCGGGACAGCTATTAGCACTACTGTAAACCTTAGTAGAACTGATCCATGGACCGAAGAGTTTATATGGCCCGTTGATAAAGATGTTCTCCCTTTATGTTTGCAATCAATTCCGGATGCTGGTTTTCCTGTTATCTCTACACTTGAAGTACGGCCACTTCCTCAAGGAGCTTATACAACTGGATTGGAAGATTTCTCCGGCAAGTTCCTTCGAAAGAGCTATCGAATCAATTGTGGCTGCAACAATTTGTCACTCCGGTAAACACTCTCACCAGTCTCATTTCTTTGGAAAATCTGCGTAAGAAGTTGTGATTGATTTATGTGATTACAGGTACCCTTTGGATCAGTATGATCGGATATGGGATGCTGATATGGACTTTTCTCCTTTTCATATTTCAACTGGTTTCAAAGTATATAGTACCTTCAACTTGTCAAGTTTGAAGGAGACTCCTCCGACTGCTGTTCTTCAAACAGCAAGGGTTCCACGGAAGAAGGTCTTGACTTATAAGTTACCCCTTGATAATCTAGGGGACTACTACGTTATTCTGTATTTTGCTGGGATTCTTCCCATATCCCCATTGTTTGACGTGCTAATTAATGGGGACGTCGTTCAATCAAACTACACTGTGAAGAGGTTGGAAGTGAGTGCTTTGTTCATTACAAGGAAAAGAATCAAGAGCTTGGATATCACACTGAAGAGTATTAGATGCTACCCTCAAATCAACGCCATTGAGGTGTATGAGATTGTTGACATTCCCTCAGAATCCTCTTCGACTACAGGTGCCATTTCCATTTTTCTTTTTCATGCTTTACTTGTTCATCAATCCATTTTTATTCCTGACAGTTGGTATTCCTTCAGTTTCAGCCCTTCAGGTTATTCAGCAATTCACTGGATTAGATCTGGGATGGGAAGATGATCCATGCTCTCCAACACCATGGGATCACATCGGATGTCAAGGAAATTCGGTGGTTTCATTGTACGTACGCCTTTATTGCAAAAACAATTTGTTGTCTTTTCTTATCTATCTTTTTACCCGAATGTCATTTTTGTTGTCTTTTCCACTGATGTCTTAGGGAGCTTTCTGATATCACCTTGAGGTCAATCAGCCCTACATTTGGTGATTTATTGGATCTTCAATCATTGTAAGCTCTTAAAAAAAAAATGACATTTAGTTATAAAGCAGGTTTCTTTTGTATATCATTTATGTGTCGCTTACATGATTTTTTTTTGGGGCTGTCAGGGATTTGCATAATACTTCACTTGCTGGGGAGATACAAAACTTGGGTAGCCTGCAACTTCTTCAAAATCTGTAATGCCTCTCTACTTACTCAACCACTATATAGAACTTCTGTTCTTTTTTATAGCATTACTCAAAAAATTTGCATTACCGAAAACTGCAGGAACCTGAGTTTCAATCAGCTAACATCCTTTGGTTTTGATCTGGAAGACTTGGTTAACCTTCAAATCTTGTGAGTTCAAGTTTCAGTTCTCTCACATCCCAAAAGGATCTTAGTCTGTGATGTCGTTTTTCTTTTTTACGTTGTCCAGGACATGGTTCAAATCGAGGTGATACTAATAATGCCTTTCTGCATAGGGACTTGCAAAATAACAGTTTACAGGGAATAGTTCCCGACAGCCTGGGGGAGTTAAAGGACCTTCACTTGTTGTAAGTGAGAACGATCTGATCATACGATACTATCGCATCGAAGAAATTTTGTTCGTTCTTAGAATTTTTTTTGAGAAATTCACCATTGACCCATAATTATGTTTTCTTTCCTCCTATATATTCAGGAATCTGGAAAACAATCAATTGCAAGGAACTCTGCCACTGTCTCTGAACAAAGAGAGTTTGGAAGTTCGGTATGTAATCACTGTTCATGTTTTTTTCATGCTTCAGAAGTTGCATCTTGACCTATAAACTCTCTACAGGACATCCGGGAATTTGTGCCTTTCTTTCTCCTCATTGACATGCAACGGTCTTCCAAATAATCGATCTATCGAAACTCCAGAATTTACCATCGTTCCCAAGAAGAAGCATAATGACCATAGGCATTTGCCAATTGTACTCGGTGCAGTTGGGGGAGCTATACTCGTTGCTCTCGTTGTTTCTCTTTCTGTGCTCTTCCATACAAGGAGAAAGAAACCTGAAGTCACTTATACAGCAAGTATGAAATGTTCAATATCTTTTTTTCCCGTGTCAGATCATTGATTGATTCTTACGAGGAGTTGTGATGATGATAGGAGCGCAAACTGAGATGAGAAACTGGAATCTTGCTGCAAAATTCTTTTCGTACAAAGAAATCAAAGCAGCTACAAACAAATTCAAGGAAGTGATAGGCCGTGGTAGCTTTGGAACTGTTTACCTTGGAAAGCTTCCAGATGGTAAACTAGTAGCTGTGAAAGTACGATTCGATAAATCCCAACTTGGAGCTGATTCATTTCTCAACGAGGTTCATCATCTAACCCTCTTTACCCTACAAGTCTATTTTTGTTACTTTTCATTTATGGTTTTCATTTGCAGGTTTCTCTATTGTCGCAAATTCGTCATCAAAATCTTGTATCATTGGAAGGTTTTTGTCACGAGTCAAAGCAACAAATACTAGTGTACGAGTATTTACCTGGCGGATCCTTGGCTGATAACCTTTACGGTATGAAACCTTAACCTTCGTTTCGATCATTTTATTCGCCTCGTGTATCCTCTTTAAGTTTCTTGATGGTTAAATAAGGTACGTTCTTCAGGTAGAAGCAGTAAAACAGTGACATTGAGTTGGGTTCGCAGACTGAAAATCGCGGTTGATGCTGCAAAAGGTACACAGATTGGAGTATATATTTTACCACTAAGTTTACAAAGAGATTCATCTTTCATCTTTCCTATTTTCTTCGAAAGGGATCGACTACTTGCATAATGGGAGTGATCCGAGAATAATACACCGGGACGTGAAATCCAGCAATATACTTATGGACACAGAGATGAATGCCAAGGTCTGTGACTTTGGCCTCTCTAAGCAAGTAACTCGGGCGGATGCGACTCATGTCACCACTGTTGTCAAGGGCACTGCTGGATATCTTGATCCTGAGTAAGTTCTTAAAAATTTCTTCCATAGCTTTCCAATGACTCTAAATTAAATTCTTTTAACTTTTCACATTTTCATATGCAGATATTATTCCACCCAACAGCTAACCGAGAAAAGTGATGTCTATAGCTTTGGAGTCGTTCTATTGGAACTCATTTGTGGTCGAGAACCTTTGCGTCGCTCTGGAACTCCAGATTCCTTCAATTTGGTTTTATGGGTATACTCTTTAACTTCAATACTTAAGGCCGGTTGAATAATTTTTATAGATTCTGTTATTTCATATTGACGATTTCACTAAAAGTTGCTGTGTTTATTCCTGCAGTAGGGTTGAAATGTCACAGATAATTCTAGTTAGCACACTTGCATTGGATCAAGTTGGCCCTTGATGACATTACTTGCATTTAAAATTGAAATTTAAGTGAGATTATGTTGCATTTTACACACCAAACCATGTTTTCTTGAGAAAGTCTACGGTCTCAAAATTGAGATCAAAGAATTTATATTTACAAGGGGATCATTTGGTATAGATTCATTTTACTGTGTAGGGACCATATTGGTCATATCATGAATCGAATAACAAATCGAAAGGGTTCTTGTCCGATACGCAAACCTAATAGAATCTCCGATTCGGTCATCATTTTTATACGAAAAATCCATAGATGCACGAGTGTATAGACTATAGAAACAAGAATCTAAGATACATCATACCGAAAGATTCTTTTTTTTATTTTTTTTTATTTTTGATATTTTAAATCAAATAGTGAAAAATCACAAACGGTGTTACGGTGAGACTCCATATTCGATGATGTTCACAAGATATTTTACTCCTACATTAAACTGCAATGTTTCCATCCTTAATTATGCAGAAAAGGCCATAACCTTCGCATAAATGAATTTTTTTGGGGTCGGCTATATGATTTTTTTTTTTCATTGAGCTCTGTCAAGAACTACTTTTTTGTTTAGACAACGTAGTTAACTTTAAGGGTAATTTTGCTGGTCCCAAATTCTGGGACTGTATAACTGCTCCAAAGTTCGAAACAAACTGATCATTTTGTCATATGGCATGGATGTTTTGTAAACTGCAGGCCAAGCCATACTTTCAGGCTGGTGCTTTTCAAATTGTGGATGAGAGCTTGAACGGAACATTCGACATGGAGAGCATGAGAAAGGCGGCGTTTATCGCTTCGAGGTCTGTCGAGAGAGATGCATCTCAGAGGCCTTGTATTGCTGAGGTATTAGGAGAGCTGAAAGAAGCCTACAGCCTTCAGCTTTCCTTTCTTGCGTCTTCTGGGAATTTGCATTGAAACACTGTCAACACCAACTCATCAGTATTAACTATTAATTCCTCTGTTTAAGTTTTGGCTGTAATTTTTATTCCAAAAAAACAAAAATGTTAAAGTTAATGAGGTCTATAAGTAACTTATATATAGTACTACAGTGTTTATCTGTTTTTTTGTATACTCTAAAATTTATCATACCATTTTTTTGGTCATATTGATGTACTAAAAGTTTTTTTTTTTTTGTCAATCGATAGAAGAGAGATCAATTACATCACATATGAACTACAAAGTACCAACCCGGGACACCACATGAATTTTGAGAGTCCACGAGACAACCAAACCCAACAACTTAATCAATACAAGAAATAAGCCCGTTACAGGGTACTAAAAGTTTAGAGGGTGTGTGTTTTATGTAGTTCTTTTATTAAATACTCCCATCTAATAATTGTTTTAAAAAAAATAGACATACCCAAACGAAACGTAGCAAGTGAAATGAGTGTCGGGATTCGGGGATTCTGCTGTGCACTAGGTGCATTGCACCGTGTCATGCACCCGTCCGGCCGTTCGTTTCGAAAATGCACGGCTCGGATCTACAAAATGTCGAGATGAAATCAGGACCGTTGAAAATACATCTGACGACTCAGATGCCGCACTATAGAGGCGCCCTATAGCACTTCTGTTTCCGGGGGTGGAGCGAATATTTGATCCTAAATAATTGCCTTTTTTTTAGTCATTAAACTTTATTATCTGTTTAAGATTTTGACCAATTGCTGCTCACCTTTTCCCCTTGTTAAGATTTCTTAAGATTTTCCGACCACCTGCCACCATGTGAACATGCTCTTATATATTTTCGTAGTACAGCTCATGGTAATTTTCCCCCAATTTTCAGTAAATTAATAAATACACTCAATTAGTCTTGTTATATTTGTTCATGATCACTAAGAGGTGCATAATGTTATTTTCACAATTTATTTACTAACGATGGTCTCAAAATTTAAATTCATACCTAAATCATTATTTCTTGCATGTGCACCACAAACGATTTGTCCGCTCTGCAACATATTTTTAGCATACTCCCTCCGTCCTTTTTTAAGTGATTCACTTAGGAAACGTGTATTTTTGCGGACGTTTTAAAAAGTACTTTCGTAAAACGTTTTTTATTTTTTTTGCACCAAATTAAAGTACTCAATGAGCAATTTAATTTGGTATAAAACAAATTAAAAAGTTATATAGAGAAATATATTTTTTAGGGGTTTGAAATTGCACGTATTCCCATATGGATCATTTAAAAAGGGACGGAAGGAGTACGTGCGAACAAAATTATACTCCCTCCGTCCCAATTTAAATGCTCCCTACGGTTATGCGTGTCTTTTTAAAACTCTTGTAGTTTTTATTCTATAATGTATTATATATGCAATATGGATCTTATTTTAAAACTCTTGTAGAATAATACACCGGGACGTGAAATCCCGCAATATACTTATGGACACAGAGATGAATGCCAAAGTCTGTGACTTTGGCCTCTCTAAGCAATATGGATCTTATTTGATAGATCTCAATTAGTTATATTAGACAAATTTTTTAAAAACTTTGAAAACATTACCAATAAAAAGATATATAGACATTTGAAAATGGCACGGATATTCGTAGGGAGCATTTAAAATGGGACGGAGGGAGTAATACATGACGGTCTAAAAAACTTCAACATAACACGTTTCTAGAGTCCAAATAATTGCCTCTAGGAATAATATTCACGCGTGAGGAGATATGGCTCTAGTAAGTTGGTTTGATCTGTTTAGGCGCCAATTGAGTGAAATGAGCCTTATTCCCTGATTGTTTTCTTGTTTTCTCAATTTTCCACGACAAATCACTTAAAGATATCACTAAGCTACGTATAGAAAGAAGAATTGCCCAAATCGGATTCACGCGTGGGGAGATATGACTCCAGTTAGCCGCTTTGGCCTTTTTCCAACAAAACAAAGTATATGGCTATATTCGCGCAATAGCAGCTACAAGAGGGCAAACTGGTCGAACTTTGCCATAACTTCTCACGCGTGAATTGAAATCGCGTGGTTCTTGTTCCTATACATAGATTGAGGGGATGCACCGGTTGACTATGCTACTAGACTTTACTTTTTGCGTTATGGACCTAACTAATTAGAGTTCTCAAGCAATCGAACTGAAGAATTGTCGCTATTTATTTGATGAATATGTGAAGTCAATTGCAAAGGGTTCTGCCAATATTCAACGAATTTCATGGTCCCCATAGGAGTAATAATTTTTAAGTAGGGGACGGCCGGGCTGCTTTCGGCTTGCACTAAAAAAATCATTGACCTTCTAGAAATCTGGATAGAAAATGAACCCATCAATCCAATTTATTTATTTATTTTTTTAGAATTTATAATTAATGTCCCCCATACATGGTGGACGATAATAATTTAGGAATCTTTGCTTCAAAGATGCATAAAGTTTTAAAGGTTTTACTTTTGGGGGCGGTTCGGTTAACACAACGAATAACACAACATTTGACACAATTTTTTTTTGTTAACCCCATCACTTATAAAAACCAACTGATATCGAACGGAGTGATTAAATTGATTTAAAATGTGTTTTTAAGATCACTTATAAAAACCAACTTACAGATATCCAAATAAGAATATCTTAAAAACATATTTTAAAAGCCTTGAACGTGATCCGATTGTAAGACGTTTAGTTAGTTGATTCTTTTACAGATATAAATTTGAATGAACCGATCAAGCCTTTTTTTATCCAAATAAGTTGATTTTTAACAAGTGAATCTTAAAAACATATTTTAAAAGCCTCTGAACATTTGATTAAAAGTAAAAAAATCGCTCACTCGTTTATTAATTCTATTCGTCCACCTTTATTTAAATAGACAAGTCAACCCAACTAAAGTTTTTAGACTTGGGAAGAGGCCACTTTGTTGTCGAAGGATTTGGACATGTCTCCCGACTAAATGTGTTAAAACGGTTGGCAAATTTCTTTTTATGCCTTAAAAAAATTAAACAAATGAACATAGACTTTTGAGATTAGATGGTTTTAGTTTCTACAAACAAATACTGTATCAAAAATTGGCATCTTTTAACTAAAATATCTGGCTAAATGAACATAGACTTTTGAGACTAAAATTTTTAACTATCAATATCTGGCTAAAATGCTGGGTTCCTAAAATAAAAGGAATTGGCTCATGGCAATGTGGTTCCTAATGGCAATTATTGTCCATGGCAAGTTAACCCGGCATTGTGAATTGAATTAATCCGGCATTTTTGAATACTGTTTTTATTTTATTTTTTTACTTTTTCACACAGTCTTTTTAGTTATTTTCTATTAATCTTTACCAGAGTTGGGTCAAATTTTGAAACTTTTTTTTTTTTTTTTTTATATCTTGATGAGAGGAATCGAAAACATATAAAAATATAGAAGAATTTTTTAAAAAAAAAAATCCTATATGATGACAAAAAAATACAAAAAAATTCCGTCTACATTGCTATAAGGGAAAGACTGACTTTTTTTTTTTTTTTTTGTGGCTCTATTCATTGTCTTACATCGTAATTTTTTTTTTCAACTTTAATCTATATTTTTACACTGATATCTCGTTGAGCTGAACAACGTAATGTAAAAATTATACATCAATCTAGTAAAAATTAAGAAAAAATACCCAAAAAGATAATGCCAAAAAATCTTTAAAAGGTTATGCCAAATTCACCCTAAGCCATTTTCCATTAGAGGAAAGAGTTTGTTACATTTTGATTATTTTCCTTTTATTTGATACGTGAAAAGAGGGAGAGGAGACAAGGGGACAAAAGACTGAGCTAGAATGAAATCTTTTTTTTTTTTTGAACTGCGAGAAGGGTGGAAAATGGGTGACTAGCGTAACGTACAATTAACTTCCCTTGGGCGTGACCATAGGGGTTCTCGACATACTGTGGAATGTCCAGCTTGAGTCATAACTACTGTCCGGAAGGCAAATCCATCAGTACTACCTAAGTTCCTAGATGGACAAAGAGTTCTCCACACAAATTCCGCAGTTGGCGGGACTCAAACCTAGACGGATCATGTACGAAAGGGAGGGAGCACTCAAGCCCACTCGCCTTTGCCATCTAGACTACCGCACCTCCCCTCCGGGCTCCGGTGGTTAGAATGAAATCTTGAACAGGTTTTTGAGGTAAAAGGTATAAATCCTATTCAATGTCGCAATCACCAACTCTCATCCCATGTTCAACTCCCCTCACTTGTTGATGGAAATGACTACGATACACACTCTTTATTTAGGTGTACCATATGCACCTATTGTATGATCCAGATTGTGTCACTTCATCAGCAATTGTAACATTTTTTTAGTTTTTCGTCAATTTTCAGCAATACGATTCGTAACATTTTCTATGATTCGTAACATTTTGGTGTGTCTCGTAACTTTTATAAAAAAATAAAAATAAATTGTACCTTTTACAAAAAAATCGCAACTTTTATAGGGGTGTGTATCATATACACCCAAATAAGGAGTGTGTATTGTAGCCTTTTCCCTTAAGGATTGTTTGTTTCCATCAATTTCTACTTACCGTTTTTCTCATTTTTTTTATCAGTTATACATCCTACAAACAAGCTAGCGAGTATAGTCTACGGAGAAGATATTATATTTTGAAATTAAGTATTTCTTTTTTTAGGAAGCATAAAAACTCCGTTACTAATAAAGATTATTACTCATCACCGTGTGCATCTAATACAACGGAATTATTATGTTTTCTTCTTGAATTTAACCACTTCAAAAAGACTCCTAACATGTGTGATATATCAAACGCTAGCTTCATTGCATTGAAGTTTGTTCACGAACTTTATGTGATCCGTAAATTTATCACACAATGTGAATGGTAGGTTCATCGGTACAGTTTTTTTTTTTTTTTTTTTTATTTTTTTTCTGCAATTTTATTTTGCAACGTGACACAATCATTGATCTGTGTATAAAGTTGTCTGTGTGAATGCTTTTAACAGAATGAAATAGAGAAATTAATTAACTTTGGTGATTTAATTAGTTTGACCATATCTAATTGTTGGTGTTTTAAGTTTGACCATATTTAATTCTCAATCTATTTGCATGCTTTTCCATGGACACTGCTGGGTGTACAGGAAAAATGGGACCGAAATTGTACCGATCGCGTTCGGGGGCCCACTTTTGGGTGCCACACGAATGTTCCGAACCGTTCATTGTTCTTAAAACATTTTTCCGAGGGATCCTACAAAATTTCAGCTCAATCGGACGGTTGGAAGTGCTCGAACCAAAGTCTCAACGTTTGAATAAATAAAAAAGCGTATCTTTATCCCTTTTCCATAGTAATTAAAGAGACCAAAAAACATAAGAATGTGTAACTTAAATCCGGGGATACTTAGTCTCACAAAGATTCTGATTTTGAGTTCAATGGATTGGCAGCTCGAGATTATCCAGATTCCAGACTATCCAGTGATTACTATAGATTTATCCAGCTATTTTCATGAATTCAGGGCCGGCCCTGACCCAAGCCTGGCAAGACCTTGGGCTAGGGCAACCCCCCTAGACCAGGGCAACTCAAAAACAAAAAAAAAAGTGGTAAGTTGTATATAAATACAAAAAGTTCCCAATATGCTAACAATGTGATAGTTGGCGCGTTGGTCTCCTTAATGCTTCCCATTCCTGAATGACTGGCGATCAATTCCCACCCCAGGTGTCTGTCCGTCCCATTTTTTCCCCACCTTTTTGTTAAGCAAAAAAAAAAAAAAAATTATATGGTGACTGTTTAAGCTTTAAGCCCGAAAAATTTAAAATATAAAAGGCTCACAATAACAAAACTCATTTCAGCCAAAGCCCAAAATGACAACCCATTAATCCATTCTCCATTTTGTAGAGACTGACTTCTTTCAACAAAGAGGGAAAAAAAAAAAAAACAGACTTCGAGGGTTTCAAAAAATGCAAAGAGACGTCGTTTTGTTTGAATCGGAAGTGCTAATTATAAAACACCATAACCGATTAACCGGGTTACATTTCGATTTTGAATTTTTTTTTTAAATGTTATTCAAGCTAAAAACATAATATAACCTCGATTTTGCTTTGTTCCTTTCCTTTTTTTTTTTTATGACTTACAAGTATGAGGGCAACCAAGCTCGGGGTTCGGCTAGGGCAACCCAAACGTCAGGGCCGGCCCTGTTCATGATTCACAAATTAGTTTTTTTTTTCTTTTTTTTCCAGGTACAATAGAAAGTTAAACGCCGATCCAAAACAAAAAAAAATTAAACAAAAACAACTAACATACGCTTAAAATGAACCACGGCCAAGTTAGCAGCCAACTACTCAACTAGTTTTCAATTAATTTTAGTCGAGATATGCTTAAATTGGCCGGACACTTGGTTATAAAAAAAAAAAAGGCAATGTCATTCGGAAGAATAGAATAGACACCATCTTGTCATCTTGCTCGACTCCAATTTTTGCCAGCCTATCTGCCACCTTTTTTTTTTTTGGATCACTTATCTGCCACCTTGTTCTCTACTCTGTAGATGTGATTAAGGGAGCTCCCGATTGCATCCAATTACAAAGCTTTGCACTCCACACTAGCTCAGAGCACCACTGAATCGAGAGTTTGGGAATGGTCCTTCGTCCTTCTTGTTCATTTATTTTAGACGGACCTCCATTTTATCAACTTAGATTGTGAATTCAGAGTCATTCTAGACATCGAGGTCTACAAAAGTGAGCCATTCAGAATAGAGAATCATCCGCGCAGATATAATTTTGGGTGCAAATATGGTAGGTAACGTAGTGCCCGAGCGTTAATCACTTAATCTCGGCCGTCCAAAAGCGTTTTGCCAATATGGTAACTACACTTGGATAAATTTTTAAATGCATTTATAAAAAAAGAATGCAAAACTCATTTTCCAAATTAAATCATATACCATGGCTTTTCGTTTATACGAGCGTGGTTTGCTCAATACATGTTACCATATAATTTTTCAATAGTTTCAATTTCGATTTAAATTTACAATTTACCAAAAAAATTATTAATCAATTTCATGAGCATCAACGGCCTTCATCATTTTTGTCATATTTTTCTCGTAAACCTAGCAAATATTTTAGGTACTCCAATTTCTCCACTTCTAATGTTGCCGTCACTAGTATTGTTCTTTGCATCGATATTTTAAAAATTAGATCCCATAATACCTGGCTCATTATTTCGTATTTTTAATCTCCTTCATTATCAATCTCGATTGCTTCCATCTTTTTCTAATACTACTGTTATGTACAATTGAATATTACGGGTCCAACAAAGTTTATATAATATACTAAATAAAGGCGGTGGTAGGCCTCAGTTTTATTATACTCATTCTGTTTTAAATTATAAATTGAGTGATGCAGATCTCACGTAACCTGTCTCATTTAGTGAGAAAATGGCATTATTGTCTTTTCATATCTGTGCAAGAGATACATCAACTCCCGCTTTCATAATGTTCCATAAATTGACTGAAACTGAATAAGTTAGTGGAATTGGATTATTATGTGAAATTGGGTTGATGGCTTGATGTATTGTGAGAGAAATCGCGTATACAATGCTTTCAAATCGTTTTTGAGTTTACGAGTCTTGGTTGAGACATAGTGCTCGATTGAGACATAATGTTCGATTTGGTTTGATATGCAATACGAGTCTTGTTTGATAATTCTCAATTAATTTCATTTAGTAAAATTCTAACATACGCAAACATTTTAATTGAAAAGATAAAAACAATTTAAAAATAACACATACGCATTCTAAAAAGGTAACAAATCGGGACAGATGTAGCAGTAGACGAGGAGGGGATCCCGTAGCTCGCCAACGCACTATACTATACGGAGTTGTAGGATTGAAGGGCGTCTCGTTGTGTCCAACAGTCCAAGTGCACGAGAAGAATCAGTCCCCGAATTCACATGGCGTAAAGCAAGTGGACAGTCGGGTAAAATTCCCCCACATGGACACTTCATCAAAAAAGTAACAAAACACCCAACCAATTGCCCCACTGCTGGTGGCCTTTCCGTTGATAAACGGTAACGCCGAACCAACCCTATAAAAATGTCAGCGATACAAAACAAAAGGCAGGCAGCTGGACCGATCCCATCACCCGCCGTTACGCAATCCTGGACGGAACTCCTCTGCTTCTGGTAAAAACCGGCCGTTTCACGTTTACTTGCCTCTCTCTCTCTCTCTCTCTCCAAAAATCACTTTCTAAAATCTTCCTTTTAAGTTTTAACGTCTCCTTGAGAATAACGACGCCCTGGTTACCAGAAAGATACCCCACCTTCCACCCTCAGCTATATATTTTTACAGTATTCCATTTCTAGAGAGAGAAAGTTCATACGTATAGAGAGAGAGAGAGATTTTGTTCAGATGCAGTGTGACTCGCAATCCCAAAACTAAATCAGCTGAACCTCACGGGGGCATTGCGTTTCCAGAGAGAGAGAGAAAGTGACAGATTGAGGAGCCTCAATTACGCCCCCCACTTTACAGGAGAGAAGATCTTCGTTCGTGATAGCTCTGTTTATCTCCCTTGTGCGAATCTGAGTTCTCGTAAGGTATTTTTTTTTTTTTTTTGGATCCCGATTGTCATTTGTCTGAGCTTGTGATGAGTGATTAAACTACAATATTTGATCAGTTTAGGATGCTTGGTTTTGGTTTTCTGTTTGCTTCTTCGTTGGAGAATATGTTGAATTTTGTCCTCGAAATGAATTATTTTGAGGCAATTTGACTGGTTCGTTAGCGTCAAGTTGCAATCTGAGAATCTTGCAGATCTGAATATATGCTGTACTACCAAATCACATTGTTTAACGAACAATCACGGGTCTTGTTTTTCTTGTTGCAGAGATTGATATAACAACGGATTTGAATTGTTGTTGTCGGCAATCCAATGCCAGGTATTTCAGATTGGTTGCAGTAGTTTTGGATCAATCGATTTTGTTGTGTTGCATTTGTAGTGAATTTGGTTGTACGATGGTTCGGTTTTAGGAGAAAGTTTACATGTTGAGGAAGATGAAAGAGGGAAGAGATCTGATCTTGAGACCTCTGAGGATGACAAGAGGAGGGTTCGGATGAGATCTTTGAAGAAGAAGGCAATGAATGCTTCATCGAAATTTTCGCATTCTATTAAAAGACGCAATAGTAGGAGGCGTGTTGCTCCTTGTCGCTTTTCTGCTATATCTGTTGGAGATGTTCGAGATGAGAAGGAAGAAGAGGCAGTGGATGCTTTTCGGCAGGTCTTGATTGAGAAAGATCTGCTTCCGGATCACCATGATGACTACCATACCATGCTGAGGTATAGTGTTTCTCTTTTAATCACATTTATCATATTATGAACAATGCACAAAAGCCCTTTATTGTTATGACATTGATTAGGGAAATGAAAAAATATCTGATGTTCTGTATGTCATTTAAGAAGGTTTGCTTTGTTCAATTTTTGATAGTATTTGTGTAGCATAGATCTTATCATTACCGGCTCTCCTCTAACTTTTTTCAGCTCACATCAGAGCTTATCAATTGCTCTCTGTCTCCATTTGGCACTCTAGCTGTAGGAAACCAGAATAAGGGAACATTACATAGGTTTATTACACAGACGCTGAGAATGTTGCGTTTCGTCCCGTACATGGGTGGATGGATTTATATGCTGGATGAATGTCAGAAATCCAGACATTCATTAGCGAAAAATTTGAAATATGATAACCGCTCAATGTGTCTTTCCACCTAATTGAAGTACAATTTGATAATAGTTTACTGTTGAGTTATTTTCATATGATGGTTGGCAATAAGATTAGCTGAATTGTCTTGCTTTCTTTGATGGTCCATTGTGAAATGGTGAGTTCCTTTTCAGTTATAAGCCACAACCATGCTTGCAACCAGGACCGGGTAAAGTCACCGATATTTTGTCAATTTTTTTTGGCATATCTCTTGAACAGTGGACAACTTTGACAACAGGAGGTCACCTACCTCTTCATTGAAATGGTTAGTAAGTATGGAGGGTACAGCCACATTGGCTGTGTGCAAGTTTGGAGGAGTGAAGGGTTATGTACCATCTTTTTACCGGCAGAAAGATTATCATTTCAAAGAGCTGTTTGGTAACAATATATAGTGGTGTTTGCATAAATGGATTGAACTTCTTTACAGTAAATATGATGGACTGGACTTGATGTACTGGGCATTGTTGGAAATATTGGTTTACAACCAAGGTTCTAAATTGCATCTCCGAAGGATTGTGAAATTCCATAGCAACATTTGAATGGTTTGACTCCCTTTCGGAGTCTTCATAAAGATGTTATCTATTTACCCATTCCCTTTGCAACTCCAGTATAATCTGGTAAAGATGAAGGCCTAGATGGCAAGACCACCATTTTTTAGATTTAAACCAGAAACTGAGAGGAAAGAGCATATAGGATCAAGTTGAAGGTGCTCGCTAGAAAATTGAAGAAAGCCATAACCTAGTTTTTTTTCTATATATTGGAAAGAGAATTGCCAGGGGCTGCAAGTTATAGATACTAGCTTCTTTTTCCTATTTTGAAGCTTGACAGAATGAAACAAGTAAGTTTTGAGGTAGTTTGCATAACTTCACGAATTGTTTCAAGTAATGAGCTCTGTTGGCTTCCATGACGATTAGCTGTACGTCTCAGCTTAGTTTGCAACACAAGAACTTTTACAGACTACATGAATGCAGGAAAAAATGGAACTTGATTATATACTATTACTGTATTACATGAGGACCGAAGGAATTGTTACGTTGATAGTTTCAACAGAGTTTCCGTATCAAGTTTTTTTCTACACTTGGTTGTTCAAAAAGCTTGTCTAAAGTAATTTAAATTGTAAAACTTGCTATTGTGATCTTCCTTTTGGAACTTCATTTTTTTCTATTCAGTTGTTTTGTCACTTTTCCAAAGCAAACTCGCCTTCTTTTGCAGATTTTTGAAGGCAAGGAAGTTTGATCTTGATAAGGCAGTTCATATGTGGCAAGATATGCTCAACTGGAGGAAGGAGAATGGAGTAGACTCTATTCTACAGGTAAGAGCTGCAATCCTGTTTCCTGACGCTATTTTCACTTTAAAAGCACTAAATTTAGTGTGTAAGACCATATCTTAAGATTTATTAATGCTGCTGCATGCAGCTATGTCCCTACCCAAGCCATGTAGCATATTCTAAATTAAGCATCACATCTGTTCCATGCTGCTTCAGTTGCAGACAAATCAGTATGCCAAATTTGGTTTGTCTTAGTTCAAAAAAATAAAATAAAATGGTTTGTCTAATTGCATGCGTAGCTTATTAGTATCAAACTGTCACGGCTTTATCTGGTTCTTTGGTCGTCACTTCATAATTCCACCATCTAAATTGTGGGTACCTGCTTCCCCTCCTATTCCATTCCATTTCTGTACAGGCATCTAATGCAATTAACCTATGTCGTGTAATTAGACTCTCTCATACTGTTACTTTGCAACGTTGCTGATTGACACAAAGCATTGCTCATATTCTTCTTTTTATTTCATTATATTTTTCCGGTCTTCTAACAGATGCCATGACACCATGATATATTTTTAGGACTTTGTATATAATGAATATGAAGAGGTTCAGCGCTATTATCCTCATGGCTACCATGGCGTGGACAAGGGGGGCCATCCTGTTTATATTGAAAGACTCGGTAAAGTTGAACCAAGTAAACTCATGAGAGTTACCACAGCGGATAGATTCTTAAAGTATCATGTCCAGGGGTTTGAGAAGGCTTTTGCCGAGAAGTTTCCAGCATGTTCAATTGCAGCCAAGAGGCATATAGATTCTACAACAACAATTATTGATGTGCATGGGGTGGTTAGTTCTGACAATATCCCTTTGATAAAAAGTTTATTACCGCTTTTTGAAATACCCGTGCATATTTATTATGTTCTTAATCGTGCAGAATTGGATGACGTTTAGCAAGGTTGCAAATGATCTAGTCATGCGCATGCAAAAGATAGACGGTGACAACTATCCCGAGGTGCCTCAGAGACTATAAGAAACTGAATTGAAGATGTTTTTTTCCCTTCTCCTGTTTCTGGTTAATGTTTCCTGATCCTTTATCTGATATTGGTTCATTCTCTGCAGACGTTGAATCAGATGTACATTGTTAATGCTGGTAGTGGATTTAAATTGGTATGGAACACAGCAAAAAGCTTTCTTGATCCAAGGACGACAGCAAAGATACATGTAATGCGATCTTTCTAAAAACGTTTACCAAACTTTAGACTTCAAAGATCATATGAAACTACTCCTGATTCCTGAATGTTTGTTTATGTCCCACAGGTTTTGGGAAATAAATTTCAGAATAGGCTGTTTGAAGTCATAGACTCAAGGTTGGTTTTCTCTTCTTTTTTTGGGGGGATTGTTCTACATGGTTAGACGTCAGTAGTTCTGGTAGTCTCATTTTCATTTGTATTTGGGTACCTTCTGTTTCGAACAGCCAATTGCCAGATTTTCTTGGTGGAACCTGCACATGCCCAGGTGAAGGGGGTGTCTTATATCTGACAAGGGACCTTGGAAGGATCCAGAACTGATGAAGGTAAGGTCTTTTTCATTTGGAAACACTATTATGTCACCAAAATTGAAGTACATTAATCCTATAAACTTCGTGTTTGGATTGTACCCCACCAAAGTTTATATTCCCGACCACTTATGATTTATCTGATTTTATGCTCAGATGGTACATATTGGAGAAGCTATGCATTGGAGAAAAGCTACTAGTTTTTCTGATGCTGATGATTTAGATGATTCTAAGGTGGCATGGATATTGTGTGTAGCTTTTAATCATCTTACACCATTTTGTCTCCCATTAGCTGAAGCTCTCTCATTCTGCAGGTTCGAAATACAGAAATAGTTTCTAGTGATTCAGGGATGGATGTAGCATTGTCTACTTATGGTGTCATGCAACCAATGCCACCTCGAGACCTAGTATGTGTCATTGACTTTTCATATGGCTTGTTGTTAACCAATTCTGGATAAGATATGTGCTTTGTATGCGCGAGCATGATTATTCATGTATTTTTCAGTGGTATGTGATTTCATTCTCTTATCTAGCTTTTTGCTCCATTTTTTTAGGGAAAGGCGGAGCTTATGTCTATCTGCAGCCAAGGTGAACCAGTTGGCGGTGGTGTTAGAGTTGAATATGCTGGTTCAACAAGTAAGTAATCACCTGTGCACTTATCAAAAGAAAATATGAAGAGAAAGTGATCACTTGTAATCCTTCTATGTTTCTCCTATCAAACGATCCGTCTGACAGTGACATCTTGCATGGTGGCTGGAAAATCTATCATTCGGGTTTCCTAATCAAAATAAAGGTCCGGTTAACTGCTATATTGGTCGTGACCAATGTGGCATTGCAGGGCTTATGATTTTTCCATCCCTTCATCTTCGTTAGCGTGTTCCACGGCTAATTAAACCGTTCCTTCACAACTAAGGCCCCACATTATATGTCACGATACTCAGTCACAATTTTTTAGCAGTATGTATTATCTAAGTTAGACATTGAAGGCTGAGCATTTACATGTTCATGATTTTGATCCTTGCAGCAGATAATTTAACCCGTGAGATAACACAAAGGATGCCGCTGAAGAAATTTACAGCAGGTTTAGTGGTCAACTACATATTCAGATTATTAGCATGTATATATTTTCTAGTTCTTGGGTTGAGGAAGCTGTTTATGGGGACAATGCGGAGAAGGAGCAGCCCAAACCTGAGTTAGCCCATTCAAGTTCTCAGGAGCAATGTGTTTCCCTTGCTAAGGAGGAGGATGTGCTCGATCCATGTTGGAAGAGGTTGCAACAATTAGAAGCATCGGTAAATGCGCTGCTTAATAAGCCTGCTAAAATTCCCACAGAGAAAGAAGACATCCTTGTTGAATCCTTGAATCGTATAAAGTCCATAGAGTATGACTTGCAGAAGACCAAGAAAGTATGATAGCTTCTTTCATCTTTTCTAAACCAGGGATTTCAACCGGTATCACTAATTGGAAGTAAGTTATTTCTTCTTTTCTTTTATAGGCTCTACTTGCAACTGCATCAAAACAAGTGGAACTTGCTGACTCACTGGAAACACTAAGGGAGAACAGCATGAATGTAAGTTCCTATGGCCCTTAGAAAATTTGAAGTTTGAGGATCAAAATTATTTTTGACTTTCTTGGGACTGGATTTTACTGAATGTCCAAGGCAGTTGCTCTCAGTTTATATCTTCATGCCACTACCAGTATCCTTCTTAATAATCCACTGAAAATGAACCGGTCCTGCTGAAATACATATCTTGTTTTTCATCTTCTATTTATTTGCCTTCTTGTATGTCATAAATGTTTGAATGATACGTATTATGATAATGGGAGGGCCATCATTCATTGGGTGAGTGACTAGAAAACCATCTTGCTTTCATCAACCTCTTCTCCCATGGGTGCATGTCCCATAGAAAAAATTTGGGCAGATAAAGAAATAGTAAGTATCTTTGATCGGCTGGTAAGGACCCCGGATTTGTGTTTAACGGGTAGCTTCAAGTACCCTTAGGGGCACTGGAGGCTTGCCTAGTCGTTAACCTCATCTTATTCAAAACCCCAATCATGACATCCCTTCTCTCCCACTTCACGCCTCGGAACGCAGATTTCTCAATCTTTCTGACTTGATCCTATGGAACCAAGGTCGAAAAGATTGAAAAAATCAGTCATTCACAAGTCCTCACTTTTTTGTGAAGAAGGGTACAATCTTTAGCATTTCATAGTTATTTGGAATTTTGATAGCACAATCTTGATTTAGGCAAGAGGAAAAAACAAACATTGGTATCTGCTTTCTGATTTAGATGGAATCGTGAAACTCTGTGTTCATGGAATTTGCACCCCTCTGTCTTATAGGTTTGTTTGTTTACTGACACTTTATTACGGGGTTTAAAGCATATCACCATGGTCTCAAAACTCCGTTGGAATTTGCACCCCTCCCTTACCTGAACTACTTTCAGTTTTCATTTTCGGTTTTCACCTTAGTCATTTTGTGTTATACAGATGCTACCTTCAATTTCCCAATGAATCATTTAATTCAAGAACCTGTCACAGCTAACAGCACCTCTTTTATTCCTATTGTAACAATATCGCTTCCTGATAACAGGCACCAAACTCTTGTTTCCTAAGTTGCAAGCCCAAGTCTTCGTCCCTCAGAAGATGACCGATGTTTTTTTGGATTCAAGTTTAGCTTGCCGCTTAACCTCTCACTTACCCAATTTTTTGGCCGAAGTTCGTGAAGGATGTCAATAAAAGTACCCTCAGCAGGTTGGCTGTATAGGTACTCTTTTTCTTTGCATTGTAATTAATTTCTAGGAATGCAAGCTCTCTCTGTCTCTCTCCTGGCATCACATATGTTACTTTTCTCACTTCAGGAAGAAGGCGGTTGCAGATGCTGGCTGCTGGGATGTCAACTCTGGATTGCTTTCTCTGAGAATAATTTACAACAGAGAGTTTGGTTTCGTTGCTTATTTTCCGTACATATACTGATACTTGACCCTCACTTGTATCCGATAGCGACGACACAATTTACAGCGTAGAGGATGGGGATTTTGAACTATTTGATATGAGAGCAAATTATTGTTGTCCATAAATTATATCAGTACTAAATTTTTCTCTGGCTGAACCAGTGTGCTTTTCTTTTGGTGCCAAGTGATTATGGATTGTGTTAGTTTTTTGGTTTTTGGATCTTGGATTTGTGGAGGGAAAAGAAAAGATGGAAAATGAAAAATAAATGATGGGTTATATAGGAAAGATCTTTTTTGTCCACATTAAGCAATAAAATTTTGATCCCACATTTTAAGAGTTGCGTTTAAACTTGGGCATTTTAACGTCGTTGGGTAACTTCACAAGCGCGAAAGTTTCCCCAGCAGAAAATCAATATCGTCGGTGATACGCATCACCTTCCATATCAAAATTATTACTCTTCTCACTTATCATCGTCAGTCGCTTCTTCTGTAATCGTTTTTCATCGTTTTGGCTTGCATATAACAGTTATATAGTTTCGGTTTATTAGCATTGTCAACTTCATCGATCCGTCTGTTGTTTTTCACTACATTAGTCATATTTCGTTTCCTAAAAAACATGTCAAATATTTTTGGTCAGTTTATTTTTCTGCTATCATTAATTTCAGCCATCTCAATTAACTGTATTTCCAGTTTTATCGCCGTACTTTTCAATTTCATTTGATTCATTTATAATGATTCTAAAAATGAAATATCTTGTGGTTTCCGGTATTATTGCATAAAACGTAAATAATATTGCTTTTGTACTTTGATATCGTGTCCACGGACCTCTATTCTTTAAAGGCATTAGATCTCCGTGTTCTATGATATTGTTTGGTTCTTTTACTTCTTTACAAATTGTGTGCGAGCGTGCCAGAGAGAGTTTTCAATCTCCTCCCTCAGATTAACATTGGAAAAACCAAGTCCAATTAGGCGATTGTGTTTTAATGGTTTAATTACCTCAATTAAGAGGATTTTTCCTTCAAAGTGAAGAATTACAAACCAATATACTTAGGAAATCAAAGAACAACAAAGAAACAAGATACTTTAATTGATATATCAAAGGTAGACTTACTTCGAAATTGTCTTCAACTTCAAATAAAAGGTAACAAGTACTTCGAACAGTTGATTGTTACAAGAACAACCGAGATCTACTTCCTAAACTACTTCCTAACCTACTTCGAACTGAGTCGAAATCCTAATTCTACTTGTCAATGAACAAACTAAGCATCATTTGTTTTGATAGCTGTTTGTTGAAGATTTGTCCGGGGGCTTTTCACTCTTCAACTTCTTTTATATATGCACTGCTTGTAATTTGAACTTCCCGCTCAAAGAATTTGAACTTAGCTTGTTTCGAACTCTATCATTACACTTCAAATGGGCAGTTTCTTCCCTCCAACACATCTGAACTTGAATTTCTTTAAACTGCCTTCAGAAGTTTTAATTTGAATCTGCACGGTTATTTAAACATCTCATATGGTTAGTGTTTAAGGAGATAACTGCCTTACATAACTTTTGCCACGTGTTCCAACTGTCAACCATCTCGTTTTGTATGTTTACACGTGTATTTCATGCAAATGCCAGTTACAAATGTGACTTCGAAGTCAATTCCTTGTCCTCTAGCTTGTAACTGCCAATAACTACCTTTTAAATTGAGACCTAATACGACATCGTATTAATCTATTTTTACTCCCTTGATCTAGTGCATTCATTAATATACATCTGCCAACATTTGGCATTCTTAATTACGTGTCAATTAATTATTGGATTTGTTAATTTTATATCTAAACAGATATATATGGAATAGTACTATTCATTATTGTGGATTCTGTGGTGCCAATCCATTAATACTTGTAATCATTAATCATATTAAACTTTTTTGAAGCCTTTTTATCTATTATATTATATTACCCATATGGAATTCAACTAACAATTCTGAAGTCCTCAGATGACGATGATGAAACCGCAGATGACGACGTACGTAGTATTGCATTATTGAGTGTTGTGGGAACTAAGTTATTAAATACTCCATTTACATGAATAGAATTCCACCAATAATTAATCAAATTAAATTTCTTTTTTTGAAGTCCACAAGTGACGAAGAAAACTAACTTCCTTATTTTATCACACTTATTTATTCCAGAAAATTACCAGTAGGTCTAGAAAACTAATCTTTAATTCCCACTAAGGATTATTGGTATTTGATTTTGTTTTTACCTTATGCGTGCAAATTGAATTTTTGCTAGACCCGGAGGGAATAATGAGTCACCCACTAGACCGGCCCGGAAATCCCTCTATTTATTCACTTCACAAAGCCTACAGGCCCTACACTAATCTACCAAACAAAAGAAAATAGCCTCTTTCACTTTTAGGCCTGAGAAAAAAAACAGAAGCCCAAATCTAAGCCTAGGCCCATAGTAAGCTTAGGCCTTGTAGGCCTGAGAATTCATGAGTTTGGGTCAATAAACTCCTTGGCCCACGTACCTCCACCACTTCCTTTTCGCTCAAAACCCACCACCACCAAACACCAACCACCGCCACCGCCCATATCCACCGCCACCACCCACGCCCTCCTCCAAACCAAACCCACTCCCCCCCCTTCCTAACCCTAATCCTCTCTCTCTACATCTCTCTGACAGAGATCCAGCCTCAATAACCCCAAACCAATCCACTCCCATCAATGGCTTCCCCCTCCTCACCACAAGACCCTTACCAAAACCCTAACCCTAACCATCACCACCACCACCACGTCAACGAACACCAGTCCTCTCCCTCACTATCACCGCCTTCAAACCCTAGCAGCTCCCAACAAAATCCACTACTCCAATCTACACCTTCGTCCAATAAAAAACCCCAGCCCTCGCTCTGGTCTCACCAAGAAACGGTCAACCTCATCGAAGCCTACCAGGAAAAATGGTACGCAAACAAGCGGGGCCCGCTCAAGGCCAGCCAGTGGGAGGAGATCGCCGTGACCGTCGCCGCACGCTGCGGCTACGACGACCCCTCCAAGACCGCCGTCCAGTGCCGCCACAAGATCGAGAAGCTCCGCAAGCGGTACCGGGCGGACAAGCACAGGCCCAACCCCCGTGCCGGTTGGGAGTACTTTGATCTCATGGACCGGTTGGAACACGGCCCTTTTCCCGTCTCGGCCAGGCCCATGGCCATGGTTCAGTACCATAATTCTGTCCCGAGAAGGCAAGACGTATACGCGGAGGAGGAGGAGGAGGAAGAGGAAGAGCAAGAGGAGGTTAATGTAGCTAGATATAGTGATAGGCGGAATAGAAGTAATGAGCCGAATAAGCGAAAATTGAGTGCTGTTGGAGGTAGGGTTTCAGGGTTTTTGGAGAAGCCGATGATTCAGAAGCATAAGAAGAGGATTGAGAGGTACGAGAGCGAGGAGGAGGAGGCCGAGGAGGAGGAGGAGGAGGCCGAGGATGAGGAGGAGGCAGTGGCGGTAGGAGGAGGGGTGGGGGAATTGGCTGTGGAGATTAAGGCATTTGCTGAGAGGTTTGTTAAGATGGAGAAAAAGAAGATGGAGATGATGAGGGAAACGGAGAGATATCGAATGGAGATGGAGAATAAGAGGATGGAGATGATACTGGAATCACAGAGGATGATTGTAGATACCATTGGCAGGGCTTTTGGTTCTCATAATAAGAAGTTCAAGATGGCTCAAGACAGTTGAAGGTTGTTGATTAGTTCTTTTTCGTACGAATAAGGCAGCCTTGAGGGTTTTGATTTTTGCAGCAATTGATTAGTTCTTTTCGCACGAATAATTGCAGCATTGAGGGTTTTGAATTTTGTTAGTACTAGTTTTTTTAAGGGTTTGCTATTAGGTTTGTATAGTGAAGATTAGAAGTAACTTATATTCTCAATAATGTAATTTGCTTCAAGAATTCATTGGGATCAGTTCTTTGGGTTTGTTTCTTTGAAATATTGCTCTCTCACTGATGGAGGCATAGAAGTAGAGTGCTGGAAATAGTAGAGATTGGCATCAGAATTTTGTCTGCAAATCCATGGAAAAATGCATCAAAGCCTCTCCTAGAGGTTGTCCAAGTTTCTATAACCCAAGCACTTTGTACATGTTGATCTTATTAGTATGTGTATTGAACCCAATGTGTGCTGATTTTGCTGGAAACTTGGCATTGTTATTGATATTTGAAACCAGGCCACTGGTTAGTCTTTTATTCTTTGATCATCAAAGCCTCCCATAGAAAGGATTCTACCGTTTCGGAGCGATAGAAGTCTGTTGCAGTTGAATGTCATTTATAAACTGTCACATGCTATGTTAGCCTGTGTATATAATGTTTTTTGAAGTCCTTAAAATGTTTCTCTGAATGTGTTGCCACTGCAACACTCGAGGGAGGTCCTTTTTTCTCGACAACCAGAGCCCAAAGTGATCTAGATTCCGAAACCTCCAACCTGGGCTTTGAGGTGCATACCTCTTTATGAGCCGAGGTATCTGACAACAGTTCGCGGAAAGTACAAAAAGTCCAAAGAGCGAACTACATGTTATTCCTCGAGCAAAAGAAAGACATGCCTTTTCGCTGCTATGCTAATTGAACGCCTCCTGGAGTATCTTCTTGTGAACCAGAACTGATATTCTTCACAATTTCTCCTCCTGCAACTACATGTTATTCCTCGAGCGAAAGAAAGACATGCCTTTTCGCTGCTATGCTAATTGAACGCCTCCTGGAGTATCTTCTTGTGAACCAGAACTGATATTCTTCACAATTTCTCCTCCTGCAACACTGTCCTTTCTCGGCCACTTACACTAGCTAAAACTGACCGGGGTGACGAATGTAATGTGTCAGTTCTGGGCACACTCGGGCGATTATTACTGGATTTGGTTGCGCTATTTTCTTCAGTATTCTGTGGAGTTCTCGGCGTTCTAGATTTCTCTGGGAACACCCTCAACACTTCCAAACTCTTCTAGGATCCTTTAGTCTTACATTTCTCTTGGAACACCCTCGAAACTTTGGAACTCTTCTAGGATCCTTTAGTCTATTACAGAGAGTTCTTGTTTTGACCTATCATACATTCTTAATTGAAAACCAGTCATTTGCTTTGTAAAAAAATCAAACCTAAAACCATTCAAACAGCCCTTACAATAAGAGATTCTAGGCCGAATGAAATATCAATGCTTGCGCATGACAGAAATCAATCAAAAGAAATGCTCAGGCAGCCACTGACCATTGTTAAATTTTTTTTACACGAACAAAAAGGTATACACCAGAAAACTTGCATTCGCAGAAGTACCCATAGGCTCTTTCAATGATAATGATCGTTACCCCTTAAATCCAAAAGGGAACTAATACAGGAGCTAATCTATAGAGAGGTACCAAGAAACAAGGTCTCTCCACTCTGTACATTATAGAAAAGTCTAAAAATAATTAAGACAAAGGGTCGCACAGAATAAGAGTCCTCTGTACACGTACCTCTATGTTCAGTATCTATCTTCCTGAGGTTCTAGGGAGTAGTAATATACATAATACTGAAAAACCCCATACCCTGCCAGTATCATTCCTGCAAGAAATTCTAACTGCCTGCTATATCACAGCCTCTTTCATCTTACAATTCCATTGAGGGTGATATAATTTCATCTGCACAGAACAGCTATTCAAAATCAGCATCTTCATTGCAATGCATAAGAAAGAAATATTTCAACCCTAAAGAGGGCAGTATATGCAGTAATACCAAAAATGCATCTTTTCTTAGGCGAGGAAAAAAAAAAATTTGTGCATTCTCTGAAAAAGAAAAAGTTAACGTAGTAACTAGTAAGTATGACAAATAACCATATGATGCCACGAGAGCTTCAACAAATGAATAATAGACATGCCATGTACAAGAATAAGTAAATCCCATTGTCAAGTAATAATTTGTAGGTTCCAAAACTCTGTTCTTTTTCCCCAAACAAGAAGCTCTGATGATAATATGAATAGAGATGATTTTCACACTCCACTTGCTGACCCTGACCTTTCCTATCTTATAAATGCACTCCAAAAGTTGTCTTTTAGTGCCTAAAATAATACACAACACAATTTTCAAAGCACACAAGGACAATTTTTGTAGTGCGCTTATACAAAAGTGAAATGCAAAAATCATTACGTATGAATATTGCCCCACGTATGAACAAAAAGCAAATGGAAATATTGAAAAGATCCGTGACATGGTTTTGAATCACACCAGCAAAAGCAATGTGATGATATCTGTGCATGTCAACCTACAGTTGCAGGATTCCCTCAAAACGAAAGAAAAAAAGATGTTACAGTTGCAGGGATATGAAATCAATCAACCACAAAGTTACCTGTACATAGACATTACATGGGCATGCCGACCCAATCTGGGTAGCCAGGTAGTATGCGGCTCCAGGAATCGCCAATGCATTGAAAGTGCTTAATTCCAGTTTAGAGTTAGAGGGTGTTATTTACAAACTGTTTTGGAGCTGCGTCTGCTGCAGTGGTGGCAGCTGTTGTTGCATTGATTGTTGCTGCTTCTGCTCCTGTTGTTGCTGGGGAAATTCTACATGATGGTTTGCCCTTGCCCTTACCCTTACCCTAGCCCTTGGCTGACTGTAGTCCTAATTTCAGTCCCAGCACAACTTGTCAAAGGCGGACCCCCAACAGAAGCTAAATGCACTGCTTGATTTGGCATATCACAATCATTCATTTGATCCGGTGACCTCCAATGAGCACCCAAAGACGAAACAACTGGCGTTACAGTAGTTTTATCAATTGTGTGCTGAGGCATTTCCATTTTTTTTACTCATCTCAGATAAGTTGCTCAACGATTGGTCGGCTTGAGCTTGATCTGCCTGCGACTTGCTTGGTGGGTCGGAATTGCAATTTTGTTGAAGTGCTCGTTCAACAGTTGGTTGTGTTTGATTCACCAACTTTTGGTGTGGCTGTAGCTTCTGGTGATTTAATGAAGGGATTGCTTGGCCAAAATGCATTTTTTGCTGAGGTCGGGATTGGTTTGAAAAATGAGGTGGCCCTAAAGGTTTAGATGGTTGAACAGGATGTAGTCCTGACCCAGGATATAAACCCCGACCTTGGCCCAAACGCAGGACTTGCTTTGCTTTCTCAGAAGATTGGCCAGAAGGAGAAGCGGAAAAGCCATTAAAAAATGAGGAATCTTTTGGGAAGTTCTGATTCATTACCATGTTCCCTCTTCGTACACCCTTCAAAATTGTATCCTGTTGTTGAGACTCTGACTGTTGCCGATGCTGGGGGTGGTTCCTTCCAGATTGTTGAAACGACTGCTGCTGAAGTTGCCGTTGCCGTTGCTTTCCCATGTGATTTGTCAACCCACTACCACCAGTTTGAGGGTTCTTGTTCAGCCCATGTGGCGTCATGTGAAGCTTTTTCTGTGACGCAGGACTCAGTGAGGAAGTTTGCGCCAGAGGCAGTGATACGGTTGCAGAAGTAGTTTGAGGTTGACCCTGGTATCTACTTTGCAGATGGGGCTGTGGTGGATGTGATTGTGGCATCAGAGCATTGGATGCGGGAAACTGTTGATGTTGCTGGAGTAAACGCTGCTGCTGCAATTGCCTCTCCTTTGCAAGGTGAATTGCATATGCTTGATGCTGAGTGCTAGCGGCGTGGTTTGGTGCTTGAAGATGAGGATATCTGACCACATCAGACTGTGGTGGGGTAATTTGATGTTGTTGCTGCTGCTGATGGTGATGTATTGGATATGTCTGTACAGGTGGAAAGGACATCTGATTGGAGAAAGCAGAACTTAACCCACCAAAAGGAGGAACTGCTCCTTTGCTATTGCCTTGCGTAGCCTGCATCTGAAGCTCCGGCATTATCATTGGCCTCTGATGCTCTGGATTCTGGACAGGCTATATGACCAAATGAAAACAGTACAAAAAAAGTAGAATAAGTTGGAAGTACATCCTTAACCATTGCATAGAATAAGTTGGAAGTACATCCTTAACCATTGCATAGAATAAGTTGGAAGTACATCCTTAACCATTGCATGAAGATGTCACCAGTTTAGGAGTGAACACGATGTAGGGAAGGCATTTAATGTATACACGACCCCAAGAAGCATATCCAATATTCCACTCATCCTCATTACCCATTTATATCACCCATAACAATCAATTCACTAAAGTAGATTTTTTTTCTGGTGCAACGGAAGTTTCACTAAGAAGAATATTAACCAGGTAAAAAGGTTAGAAAAATATCCCATCATTTGTAACCCTTTTCCTTCCAGAACACAAAACGGGAACCATTGAAATCTCTATCCTGTGGAGTGCATACTATTCATACCACCTGTCAGTCCACTAGAATAAATGGCATCTAAAATGAAAATATTCCCTAGAAAAATACTTATGGAGGCAATTTCTCACCCACTCACTTGCCAACACATACAAAATAGGCATCCTCTTTATGGCCGGGATCGAGAGTAAATGGTTAACTATGTTGTCTGTTACCAAAAGGTAAGATTATATTCCAAAAGGGCAGCACGAAGTAAACCTAAAAATTTGGCTCAACTATGAGGCTTATTCCACACTAATGGTTTGTATAAAATACTTAACCACATGAGGGTAGAATAGAAGCCGGGAAATGTTGATCTTCTCAAAGTTTATCGTTGGAGATGGGCCTGCCTGAATGCTCAACTGCACAATGTTCCTTGTCGGGTTTTCAAGTCGGTGTTTATTTCCAAATGCCAAAAGTCAGCGAGCAACTAACCATGAGACTTGCACGATTGATTCTGACCTGTGAGTCTGTAACACTCCTCCAGTAGATCTCTACTTAGTTCTTTTAGGAAAATAGAACATTCAAAGGGTTTAGACATCAGAATATTATGATTTCGAAACCTAAAAAAGTACCAAGTATTGAATAAAACTGAGTGGCTTTTGCAAATCAAAGCTCTGTAAAGCCAGCCAATCAGCATAGTATACTGACCCGACATTTGAATTAAAAACCATATAGAACTTATAGGTGACAATCAACGTTCAAAATTTCATTGCAGTGGGTTGTTTGGAAATGTGAAGGAAACGGAGAACACATTTGGTAACATAAACTGTGATGTGTTTGTGTGTGTGTGTTTTTTGTGAATGGCTTATATATCAACTGGATATGTATCTCTAGTTTCATGCCTATGCAAATGCATATTTTATAATACATGAGCAATGGCCCAATGCATAAGGCGCTAGATCATAGAACTAGATATTTTGGGTTCGATTACCAGTGAAGCGCCTGGCTACCTGCTTGTTGTCAACTACAAAGTGGAAAAAGAACGTTTCACAGTCCACTCTTAATTTAATAGAATCTTCATTACAAGTAATATTCCAAGTTCCAAAAGTTGGTAGCATGTGACAATATAGTGATTGTCCTCGAAGGAATAAAAACTTACAATCGAATCACCAAGAACTACAATGTTTCAAAAGAAGCACAGGAATTTCGAAATCCAACCCCTGATTCCCTTCGGTAGGCCAAACAAACCAAAACATTTCCTATATTTCGAGCAAAACCAAACAAAATTTTGATGACAGGTTAAAATGAAAGGCTTTCTGTAGGACTTGCTTAGTCTAGAAAAGGAAAATAATAGATAACTTACCCTCATCATATTTAGAACGTTGTCTTGAGGTCTCAACGTTAAGTTCCCTTGAGCAGAACCAACTCCAGAGTGCAAATTAACTTGGCCCGGCATCACTTCTGCACCGGAAGAAAGCATACTCCCATAGTTCAGTATTGCCGATGGGAAAGTTCCTTGAAACCCAGGCCTTGCAATGCCCATACCATTTCCACCAGACGTGTGAATACCACAATCAGTTCCAGGAGGAGCCCCATCAACAGACAGACCAGAGTGGTGAATGTTTCTACCAGACAACATATGATTAGATTGCTGCATTCCCCGATGTTCATCAATAGAAAAAGACGCTGATCTAGGAATGCCAGATCTACCAACCCTAAGAGAGATAAGAGTGCCACAACATGATTAAAAACAAAATCAGAGCCTGATAATGTGGACAAAATCATGATCTTAACTCTTAAGCTACAAAATATCGTATTACCTAACCAAGGCGTTGGGTGGACCAGGAGGAAGTGAAAAGTTATTATCAACAACCATGTTTGACGATCCTTGTATGGAGGAAATTGCATCAGAAGCAGGTAGCACAGATGCAAAAGTGCTCTGATTTGATATTGCTAAACCAGTAGCCTGAGAATCTTGGTATCCGAGGGAGAGAATATCAGGGCTCGATGCAATTGTATCACAGAGATCAAAAGGCCTTCATTGAAAGATAACAGCATTTAGTGCTTACAATTTCTGGTGTAAAAGAAACCTTATATTTAAACGAAACATGAAACAGGAATATTAAAGAACTCCTTGTTAGAATGAATGAATGGTTTTGGCTACTTCGTAAAGAAAACATTTTAAACTGGTAATTTAAGAAGACTCGAACTTGAGTAACTTTATCTGCGCGTCACAACCTAGGCTGCTGAGCTGTCCCCTAGGGCTATAAAAAAACACTATAAAGTACAGAACCACAAACACTTACGTGAGTGGAGCCCCTCTGTTGAGGTTATTAGGACAAACTTGGGAAAGAGCACCTGTATGAGAGCTGTGTGCCTGGATAGGTTCTGCATCCTGGTTATCATTCTGCAAAAAATACGAAAATAACAGAGAATTATCATAAGGAATAAATTCAAAACCTGCAAATCAGATGCATGATAATAGAAAGTTTAATAGGTTGCTTTCAGACTCCAATCCAATTATTCTCACCCTTTTGCGACATCTTTAACAAGTTGTAGCTAATATTGCTCCTTCCGTTTATACTTCATATTCTACCCAAGCCTTCGCAAACTTTTGTATATCCATGGTAGGAACATTCTCAGTGATGTCGCCAAGGAAATAAATGGGACTTTAAGTTAGGGTTCAGGATGACTGCTAAAAAGTTTGATAACTGAAATGCCTTCGCACAGGAGCATAAAGCTTTAGATGTTTTTAGAGTTTTGACAAATTTACATCTCTTGCATGAAAACTTATTCAACTTCAGTTTCAGTCATCTTAAGGTCTGCATCATTATTTCAGACATCTTAAGGTCTCCTTATTTTAGACATCAATCCTCGCACACAAATGGCACAATATTTTACTAATCCAATTTCGACTGAGGCCAAAATGTGACCTCCATAAGAACTGCGTCTATCAAGTATAGGATTTCTTCTTGTAAATTCTCCCAGATATATCAAATAAAAACTTGCGCATTTGTTCAGAACTATGAAAAAAAGCCCTCAAAGAATTTAACCACTACTGGTAAGCCAGCAAACAACACAATTCTGCAGGCAACTGGGCATGGTAAACACTAAATTTAAGCACATGGGCCCAAAAAGAGGAAGATGGAACATAGAACTTTGATAAAATGCCTGACAGTGGATGCAATGCAGATTGAGACATTAGAACAAGCAGAGAGGACAATACCGAAATTTCTGAAAAATAGAAGTGAAAATTAACGTGACAAGTGCGGAGAAACCACTTTTGAGGTGACACAATTTGTATCTTCAAATATCCAACTCTTAAAACAGAAATACACCTCTGTCATACAGCAAAGCAGCTTTTGTGAAATCCTTATAATTTTCCCAAAATGGGTTTTGATCAAATCTTCTTCCATTGGACCCTGCAAGCATTGGAACAACTGTCTGGCACTCCCCTGTACAACGTGCAGCATCAACGACAACAAAGCAGTTATAATAACCTCAGAAGCAGGAATGACATATTTTTCCTAAAAGCATATTTAACAATATCTGGTTAGGTGTTTGCTATGAAGCACTGACACTTCTAGAGGTCGCCGTGTCCACGTATTGGACACGGCGACACGCGTGTCCCAAGTGGGGACACGTATTAGACACACCACGTGGCGTGTCCCTTAAATTAAATTATTTTATAGAGGGGGACACTCGGGGGCCACGGCATGGACACGCGTGTCCCCCTTATACACACTCTCTCGCTGTGTATATGTATATATATGCATATATATATATATGGATGTATGTACTGGTATATATATTTCCGTTGAGGGTGTATATCTTACATTATGTGTATACGAGTATATATACCAGTAATAACAGTGTGGATATCTTACATATCAAAAGAAAAGTGTATATATATTTATTATATATTGTTATTGCATACATATATGATTTATTTATACATATAATTAATTAAATATTTATTTATTTTTGCCGTGTCCCCCACCGTATCCGTGTCCATTTTTTAGAATTCACGTGTCATGTGTCCGTGTCAGTGTCCGTATCCGTGTCGGAATCCGTGCTACATAGAGTGTTTGTTTCGATAGAAAGGGAAAGGGAATTTTTGTACCAAGAAAAAAGGAAACAAGTAAAGATTATTGCCTTAGGAATGCCGGGTAAGCTGGATGGATAAGGTTGAGAAGATACTGAATCTTCAGCACTATCACCAGCAGTTATATCCATTAAAGTTTTATGGCGCTCCATGCATTCTTCAGGACTGCGGAATATACGCTGCGCGTGTTGAAAAACAAGATAAGCATATTTAGTGCGAAGCAAAGTTACATGTTCTATACTAACAAAAGTGCACATACACATAGTACAAGAATATTGAGAAACATTTATTAACAATAAACAACCATTTTCACGCTGCTTAAAGCTGGCCTACAAAGTATGAACCCCAAAAACACGGGATAAAGGACAGGGGAAGTCCTTGTAGAATTACCTTGAATATAAAAGTACCATTGAATGCATCACTAACAAGCTCCCAATATGGACCCATATCATGTACGAGGACAACAAGGGCCTTCATTTCCAAAACCAATAAAATATCAGGACACGACCATGTCAAGGAACAGGAAAAGATTACGAATTCAGGGGTGAGAGAAACTATTAACCTGGTCTTCAAAAAGTGACCATGGGCTTCCCGGCCCTGGCTGCTCAGCAGGAATCTGAAAATATAGAAAAAAATTCAAAAACTCACTTTTGATAGTTACATTATATTCAAGTGAAGGCCAAGGCGATGGAATTGAAGAAATCACATTGCCAACTAAACTGTTTTCCATATGTACCTTGGAAACCTTTGTTTTCCTTCCCCGATCCCTTCCAGCAAGGATTTTAATGAGCTTATTAGGAATGGACATGTTACTCATCTGAGAAGCCACCGGAGAAGAAAATGACCGAGACATTGGAGTGTCATTGTCAAACAAATTGCCTAGTGGTTGCCTCGTCATCTTCGGTTTCTTAGTAGTGTGTTGGCCAAATAAACCTGCAAATAACAGGGAAAATTATGTGACAATGGACAAGGAACAAGGAATAAGGAGACAGTACATATGTCAAGCTCATGACAATAGTAGATATAGATGGAAAAGATCTTTACCAATGCTTCCATTAGACTCAAGGTGATGACTATCCAATCTACTTTTTGAATGATCCCTCTGCATGGAAAAGGACAGATGAGGACATTCATGACAATTCAAAGGAATAAATGCTGAAGGATAACACCCCTGTTTGGCTGATGAAGCGGATGATAGTTGAAGAAAAAACCAATCAAGCTATAGCAATAAAGGGAACCTAAGGGACAACATCTAGGAAAAAGAACGAGGAAATTGTACGCAATTTGGCTAGTAATATTAAGCCTAGGATGCAAATCACATTAACAACATTCAAAGGATTGTTATCCCTTGACTTTTGTTAATGCATTGCATCGTTAAAAAAGAAACTCTAGAACAAAACTCAACCAAGCTTAATTCGGTTCTAGGGCCACATGAACAATCAGGATCAAGTTAGAGATATCACTTTTCACCTTGCTAAATTCCTTTAGTTCAGAAGATCTAAATAGTGAGTGAAATATTCAAAGCAATTTCACACTAAGATACACGTTCCATAACAAAAATAACATTACCTGCTCATTTCTAAAATCATTATCAAACTGCAATCTCTGTTCAAATATGGAACCCTGGAACCACAAAGAAGTACAATATAACAAGGATGAAAATAAAAAGACGACGAAAGTCGATATCAATTTCAACTTGGATAAGGAAGTCTGAGCATTAGTTAGAAATGAAAGCCAATACCAGATGCTTTGCCTTCTTTTTCTGCTTTGATACTTCCGTGGACTCAAATGGTAGTTGCTTTTTGAAGTCATCCGACTCATCCGCAGACTCAACTTCCAAACCGTTGGGGATCTGGGAACCAATGTGGGAGATTCCTCGGTCATCCTGAAAAGAATTGGTATCACCACAGGAAGCATATTCCTTGTTTGGACCCTGAACAACCCCAGAAGTGCCAGCACTAAAAGGACATAAAACTCTCGGCCTGGAAGCAGTCCGTGTACGTTTTGTTGGAACCGAACCAGCACTAAGACTGTTGGCAGCCCGTTTTCCCAATAGTAAGTGCTGAGCCCCAACTTTAGTTTCCACCCATTGGGTGAATGGAGAACCAGTTCCCAGATTGTATGATCTCCCAGCACAAGATTTTGTCAAGTTTTTCCTTTTCTTCTGGGCAAACTTCGATGGCTTTTTACCCTGAAAGCCTCCAGGAAAATAATAATCGCTTGTTTCACCTTCATCCTCATCGTATGCATTATCTTGTGATTCAAAATGGTGTAACTAGAAATATTAGATACACGGAAGTCAGAACAAAACTCAAGGTTACCATACAGGTCTGATCAATACCTTCTGCAGCATCATAAACATAAGTCTCTGCTTCCTCATGGATGCTACCTCCAGTTTTCTAAGGAAAAGAGAGGACAGATAAAACTTTCTTATATGTAAGGGAAAGCAAAGAGGGGAAGAATAGTAAAGTTTAGAAGATTCCAAAAGGAAAAACAAAAGGCAACCAGCTGAAATATAAACAAAAGAACTTCAAAGGATTTTTAGGTTCTTACTTATACAATCATGGTTGTGTTATTGGATGGCTATGGTTATGTTATTGGATGGCTTAGGGTCTTAAAGAGAAAAAGGAGGGACAAAAAAACCTCGACTGTTTTCTTACCTACTCAGAACCAAAGAACTTTCGATCATGAATTCATCACATTCATGTGTGATCTAGCCAAGTAATCTTCATTAACATTACTATGCGCTGGGGTTTTATAAGTTTGTCCAAAAAAAAACCGTCAAAGATACTTTCGTCTCCCTACCAGCCTTGTTCATCTGAACAGAGCTATGAGATACAGAGATTGAACAGCGACGCCACAGCCACGAATAGCAGAGATCAAGTCCGGAAGCCTTTGTGGTAGACATTAGTGTTATCAGGAGGTTAGTACATATTCGCCTGTAGTCCAGGGACTTCTTTTATTCAACACTAATAAAATAGTTGGTAGGCCGTAATTTCCATCCCGTGAGATATTTCGTCTCATGGGGTTTCCATACAAAATCGACTTTTCCTGATATATTTTCTGCTGATTGTTGAATTGTTAATCACCATTGAACCTGAAATTGGACTAAATAAACAAATCACAATTTTCAATTCCAGTAATGTTTTGTGATTTGCCTAATCAGCCCCCTTGGGAGCATTCTGAACCAACTCCACTTTTTCAAGAGAGATTAGGGAGGGGTAAGATTCAATTATAGGAATACAGAGAGTAAAGGAGGGAGAGAGAGAAAGAGAACATTATGAGTCCAGCACATGGGCAAAGGGAGCTACTAAAAATGAACAGAATATAGAAGAAGAAAAAATCCCACCACAGATGGACATCTCCACAAATCTATGGTGGTAACCAGTAAGACTTGCAAAAAAAGGATGTCATAATTGAAAATCTATATTACAGAACCTTATCTTGACTGGTGGAGGTGGGGAGAGAATTCATCACTATGTGCATAATAGTTATTCTATAACCAGCACAGCACTAAGAAACATGTTTACCTCAACGTGCGCTAAATGGAATTCTATCAATTTTCTGTAAGTTTCCATTGAACCAGAGGGCACCACGTAAAAGAGGTTTTCCTGCAAGAACAAACTTCAATGACCAACTTTAGAAGGAAAAAGACAAGTATAGAAGAAGGTACACAAACTTGTCTTCAGCTAGGTCAATCAACTCATGAAAGGTAGAGAGCAGAAAATGGATGGTTTAACCGAGTTGGCAAAAGTAGAAAAGTGTCGATCCATACTTCTGTAAAGTGATCTTCCCATAACATTTCTTGAATTCTCACATCAGAGACCTTGTCAGGCATCGGTGGTGCTTCAGCTAGGTCAATCAGGATAAGCGAGTTATTGTACCTCAGAAACCTCACTGCGTATCCTTGAACAGCACAAGCAAAATCTATTCCACGACATTGCAGCTCTATCTCTTTGCTCATTTCCTGGCCACCGCCACATACACCATTTTAGTTATGAAAACAACTCAGAAATTTACACCAACTTCAAAATACAAATCTCCTTCCCATAAAAAGTAAAGCATGGTTCACAGTGTGAGAAAATAATAAACAAATTAATCTTTCAAAAACATTTAAACTAGTCACAAAAATGAGCAATTTCTCCAGAACACAGCAGCCACTGACAAGTCAAATAATCAGCCAGAAGTGGTTATCCATATGGATAGGAGTACAGGACACACTAATGAACTCAAATATCCCAGAACATTTTCCAGTTACTAGAATGGAAGAACTTTGATCATGTGTTGCTCGAAGAATAGAGTTGCACCTACCACTTTAAGCTATAACTCAAAAATGCTTCACCAAACAGCCCCGAGATATTTTAGGTCGGTGGAACTATGATTACCACGATATTTAAGGTCGGTGGAACTATTATTACCAATAGTTGAAATGGTAGAGCTGCAAGGGCATGCTGGTGCAATGTTGCCTTATCCTGATGTTGATAAATTGAACTTTTGAGTATTTATCAGCTACTGGAATCTTCCGTCGTTTATAGGAAAGCAATAGCAATTGTTTTTCACAAAAGACAATGTCTAAATTTGATCAAGACCTAAAAATGGTTACTGTTATATGCAGTTCCAAACCCATAGAACTTCTCACAAATGTTTCATCACAAGAGGAGCAGGTTTAAAAACGTACATGGCATGAGAAATCCAATTATCTTACACATGGATAAAAGGAAAAGAAGGTTCACAGAAAGCAACTTCTGGTGCAATTAATACATCAGCATATGATTCTTTCCACAGGATATGTTACATGATCTAGGGTAGAACTCAACCCGAAAAGCAAGCTCATGAAGTGAGGGTGCCCTCATGCTCATCTACGTCATATTACTTTGGTACCCAAGCGATGTGGGACTTCGCTTCACACCCTCCCTTACGCTCAGCGTGCTCACTCGGCAGCACCTCCCGCATGCAGGGCCAGAGACACGCACCCTACCCATCTATGGTACCTGGCTCTGATACCATGTTACACGATCTGGGGTAGAACTCAACCCCTAAAGCTAGCTCCTTAAGTGAGGGTGCCCTCACGCTTATATACGTCATATTACTTTGGTACCCAGGCGATGTGGGACTTCGCTTCACAAACTACTCTATCTTTTCCAATAGTTTATGTTGTAATCATTGAGTACCAACAATTGCATGTTGAATGATAGGAATGATAGGCTGATTGGCAGAAAATTGTCCCATAAATTCAAGACAACTCAGCCAATGAGCAGGTACCTGTTATGATAAACTCAAACAGTCAAACGTAAATCATGAAGGTTAAGAGCACAAATATTACACCACATCCACCATCAGTAACTGAATCAGATGAACTTGTGTGATGTAGCAACCAAGAAACACCATGATCCTGGTACTATATCAAGCAAACCATCAAACACAGAATAAGGCATAGCAAATAGCCAGTACAGTGTAGGTTTAATGATCATGTTCCCAGCGAACTCATTCTCATCGACCCTCCTTGATCAAGATAAAAATGATGGCAGGCTTTAAGACAAGTGCCAGGACATTACTATTCAGAAGTACCTGTGCTGAATGCCAGAATTCCATGATAACTTTTGCTAAGGTGTGAGCCACTTTTTTTGGCTTCCAATCTAAATTTTGTTCTTCAAATCTTAATCTGGAAGCTGAAGCAATTTGATGACATAGTTGAGCAGCAGCAGTTATCTTCCATAGACGCTCCTATTAGAAGATATATTATTGCTAATTAGAGAGGCAGGGAATATAGTAACCAAAATAGTTTGCCCAAGAAACCTGAGCTACGTGATTAATATGGACCAATATATCAGGTATGAGACAGAAATTGTATTGGAATAATCAACCAAGGAAACAAGTCTGTCACATCAGGTGGGGGAAGAACTCCTAGGTGGGTTGAGAAAACGAACCTGCGCAAAATCATTTGCAAGCCATGCCATTTCTTCAAGTAAAATATCCCACTGAGATTTCTGATGACTTTCCGAGACCAAGGTACCAGCAGATAACTCAGCAATCCTTTTGCGCTTTGCCTGTTTAGTAAATAGCGTATGGCTTTAGGAGCCTAATGATGACGGCTGCCAAAGTTGCTTCAACGTTGAAGAATTAATATCAAAAAGCAAAATAAGAAAATGACCTCTACAATCCGAGCTTCCTCTAAAATAGAATCTTCATGGGCCTTATTTGCCAACTTTGACTGGGTTTCAGCACAAATTTGTGGCTCAGGAGCATCAGCAGAACCCCTAAAAGATAATGCAGTCTCCATTAACCCAGGCACACCGGGATTCACAGAACCGTGATGTCTGTCACTAGGATTTTCCTTCTGGGGGTTGGAAATATCATGAACAGAGAAATCCGTTGAGCTCTTAAATCTACCTAAGCAATCATGTTGAGGATTTAAATTATCACCCAATGAATTTCCAGGTTTTATTTCCCTCTCTGATGCAGTACTGACATCTATTTCCATCCCCTCAAAGCTCAATTGGCATTTAACCTCATTTTGCATCTGATTAACAGAACTATGTTCATCATTAATTGACGCAGAACTTTCAATGCCATCTGCCTCTTTCTCATCGTATTCTTTCAACATTTCATCACCTTCCACATGTGGTGTTCCCTCAAACGCGAAGCTTTGTTCCTTATTATTTCTATTAGAATCGATATGTCTTGAATTGTTACACAGGTCCCTACCATTATTCGCATCTAAGCTATGGCTAGTTTGGGCGCAAGAGGAATCCGAGTCTAAACCCTTTGTACTGAATGCTGCAATGCTATTTTGATCTTTATCTGGTATGCTTTTCCTAGCTTTCTTGTCATCTCTATACCCGTTTCGTAGAGCAGAAGTACTTTGATCCTCAGTTTCCGCGGTATCAGAAGTTTCTTGAGCATCAACTTGTATGGGTTGACTATGCTGCTCACCCTGCAAGCTTTTAGAGGTACTTAAGTCGCGCGGGGGTTCACGCAGAACAATTTCGGTAAGTCCAATTGCTGATTCCAGGGCCTGTACATCATCCAACACCATATCTACCTGCCCATCAGAAGGTATGACTTTAAGAGCTATACTCTCACTTGGACTTGAATTGCAATTTGAAGAATCATTCTGCTGATCCTCGTTGTTCGCACCAAGCAATAACTGCTTCACATCCTTTGGACCACCTTGAGATGGAAATGATCGAGCACCATGGCGATTTGGTCGCGACCTGTTTCTTCGATTATATTTTTTACTTTTGGGGAGGCCAGCATTTTGACTCTCATTCAACTGTTTTTCTGATGAAGGAATGTTACTCTGGATAGGATGCAAAGAGTTTGTTTCACCTTCAAAAAGTCCATTTTCGCGATCAAATAACAGGAGATTATCTGCACAATTGGGCTCACAAACTGAAGGAGCCCCTGGTCTACGGCTACTTTCAACAGAGTCCCCATGTGCTGAAGCAGTCAATGCAAAACTACCTTCGGTTTCACTGTGTAAAAAACAGAACGTTAACCTGTCTATAATAGGGAAAACAAAAGAACTGCAACGATCGTCGGTGACTAAATAAAGCAACCAAAGGAAAAGAGGAAACCTAGTCATGAACTGTTTAGGATGCTGATCGTCCAACGAAGTAGATTGGACACTAACAGAAGCAGCATTCCCCAATTTGAAGTCCAAAGGATTCCCACCCTGTTAAAAAGAAACATTTGATCACTTGAAAATGTTTACAATGGTCCGGGGGGGTGGTTGGGGGGTGGGGTTAAATTTCCATACTTTTTCCAGAAATTCCAGCTCTTTTCTCCTTTCCTCAATCACATCATACTCCTGCCTGTTATCCACAATCACCGCGCTTGATCATTTCTATCGACAACAACTAAACAAATACCAAAATACAAAGTAGCAGTTCTTATTGTTGTTGTATAAAGTAGTATTACCTAAGCTCCACCCGAGCCTTTTCAATTGCTGCTTGCCGAGGAGAGGTTTTAGTACCAATTCCAACTCCACAGTCAACAAATCCTCCCATGAAGTCAACCTCAGCATTGACTAGAAAAGTAGATTCTAAGCTGCATCCATGCATGCCTTCATGGATCCCTACAAATGCCCCATTCTCATTGTTTAATGTCTACTATAAAAAACATAAAGGAAGAATGATCAAGACAACTGAGATCATAATGAGCACTAAATATGAAGAGGAACATCACCGAGAACTTCTAATGCCAGACTGTCATGGACCCTTGGTAATGTGCCCAAGGTGCCATTAGCTACTGGTAAAATAAGATCACAATACCTCTATCTATCCTGGTATTCATAAAGCACGCATACTTAACTATGGTAATACAGTTCATTCACATGGAATGAAGGAAAGGATTTCCAAGAATAACAAAGCACCCAGACTGGATCATACAAATGAAATATATATTACGAACAAGACTACAAGAGTAAAGGGTCAATAACCTGAGAAGCATAGACTATCCGTTGAAGATAGTTTCCACATCAGGATCAAAATCAAGACTATGGATGTCAACCCAAAAAATTCTAAAATAGGTCACATAACAGAAGATCTTTGCGAATTCCACAACTTACGAAAATGTTCTCAATCAAAAGAAATTATCCCATATGTTTTTGCACGTGTTTTTCACATTCCAGACACTAGTATCATAATCATTTCGATGCCTGTACATATCAGTAGAGGCATATCAATAATTCAATATAAAACACAGAAGCATATTCATTGGGTGTGTCGCATGCAAATTTAGATTAAACCTAAAAAAATATTTGCATCTTGTCGTACCCATACCTCGAGCATGACCAATAAATAGAAATTGTCGTTATAGAATGGAAGCTCAGTAGCCACTGCAGTGACAACTTGCAAAGACCTAGACGATCCTGAAGGCACCTCTATTGCCTACCTGAGCTGTTAACTATGCAGCTAGGTTCTCTCCTAAGATCTGCACCAAAGTTCAGTCTTTAGTATCCTAATATGTGTTGATATTGATTACTTTCCTTTATGCACATTTCAGTGGTTTATCATGGAGCGACAAGTATTCCGTAAAACAATATATCATTGCATGAAACTAATAACCACTACTTTATTCACTTGCGAGGTCCCAATTGTCCCGCATTTATTTCCACGCTAATCAAACAGTATACATGCAGTAACACAACTACCATGCAAGTCTGAATGAAAAATGTAAACACAGTCGAATTGGCCATAACTTCGCACTGAATATAACCCGAAGCAGTCAATAAGAACCGTATCAAATTCTAGGGTTTGCACGACAAGCACATTTGGTCCAAAATTTATAGGGTTCATGGCACTATGGATAAAAAAAATCACCTGAATTGCAAACAGTTGTAAGAAAAATGCCAGCTGGTGCTACTACTGAGAACTCCTCGAAACTTCCTCTCTCTTCTAGGGTTTTATGGTTTGATGCAACGAACCTCAGTTCAGAACACGAGAATTAGCCCTAGAATTGTCAGCCATGTAAGCATTTGAGTCCCTTCTCAATCTCTTCTCCCTCTGTATCATCAATTATATGTAAGCATATAGAATAGTCTGTGCGTAATTCGATTCTCGTTCGTCTTCGTTCTCTTCGCCTGTTACTCTCTGTCTCCTTCCTTCTGTAATTTCCCTCTCTGGGCTGGACATGCAAGCAACGAAGCAGAGGCCTTTCAAGTTTGGTCCCACTTGGTTTTTTCGTAATTATGTTAATTGGGATTCTTCATAATAGCAAAGGTTTTTTTTTGTTTTTACATATAGTACCTAAATTGCATTAAGAAAACAAATCATGATAATAAGTCCAGTATCCTATTAGACACAGATTGTGGAATCTCTAAATGGAATGATGGACCAAATTGTGAACGGGTTGTTTCAGAGAGATGTTACGCATTCCCCCTCTGACACACCCCCCATTTCGGCCTCACCTCCCTTTCCCCCAACTACCCTCCCTTTTCTTGCAATTAACTTTTTTTTTCTTTTTCTCTTTTTTCTTTTTCTCTTTTAACTTTATTTATCTAATTTTTATTTAATTTGGTTTACTCAAATTACATTTGAAAGTAAATTATTTTTTTACATTGATAATTTGAATAAATACAAGATTTTGTAAGAATTTTGCATCTCCAGTAATTTCTACCTAATTAAATTACTACTTTTCAACTTTCTTTTAAGTTTCCTTTGTCAAATGAACGCATAAAGGAAAATACTTTTCATTTTTTTTACTAAATTTTGCTATAATTTTTTGACAAATGAACGATTACTCTAAGAAAATATTGGCAGAAAAATGTGAAGGATAAAAGAAAACTACACAAAGAAATGTAATTTCAAGTTTCAGTTTTGATACCATATGTTATGGATTATTGCTTGCAATGTTAAATGTGAATCGATAATTGAGCTGTGAGGTGGTTGTCTCTTAAATCCAACTATGGTTGTTTTGTTCAATGAAGTAAATCCAAATAAAGGTGAATCCATATGTTATTATTAACGCAAATACCGTCCCCCCACCTTCCCCTTTTGGCCCAATTAACTTTTCTTTTCTTTTTTCTTTTTTTCTCTTTTAACTTTATTTATTTAATTACTTATTTAATTTAGTTTACTCAAATTACATTTGCAAGTAAATTATTTTTTACATTTACATTGGAGTGTAGGTATATGGTTCAGTTCCTTTGGAGAAGAGGTTGGCCCTTGTAGTAATCTAACAGTACTAATATTATTTATGACCGAAGCATAAAACAAGGTGAACACCACCATTTTTTTTTATTATTATTATTTATGACCGAAGCATAAAACAAGGTGAACACCACCATTTTTTATTATTATTATTATTTATGACCGAAGCATAAAACAAGGTGAACACCACCATTTATTATTATTATTATTATTTATGACCGAAGCATCTAACTTTGTAGAAGAAAAGCTAATTTTTCCGTCTAACTGAAATCTATCTAGACTGAGTTTTCCAATTGATTTTGTGGGATAAAATCTAGTTTTTCTTGGAAGTGTGATAAAAGATAAAAAAGAAAAAAGATATAAGGAAAAAAGTGATAAATATATAGTAATTAAATAAAATAAATGAATTATATAAATAATATAGTAAACGAATTAAGTAATTAAAGGAGTGGGAGAGGGGTAATTCGGTAAAAATGGGGGGTGTAAGGTGGTGGGGTCCGGGGGGGATGTGTGTCAGGGGGGGTTATCAATTTCCGTTGTTTCACTCAATTTCCGTTGTTTCACTACCACCAATTGACTTAAGTATTTTTGGGTTTGTCTTTATTTAAATTTTTTTCGCGTTTATTAATTTTGCATCAAAATTTTCACGTCTTTTGATTCATTTTGACGTGGTGGCTTTTGGTTGGATATTTCTCAAAAAAATTAGGTAATTCTCGCATATTTTTTTTCTTTTCCGATTCTTCATGTCGAGACGAATCAAAAGTCGTGAAAAGTTTAATGCAAAACTAACAAACGCAAAAACAAATTTTGAATAAAGACAACTAAAAATTAAAAAGCGAGTTGGTGTGGAACAACCCTCATGTACTTTTTCTGGTTTTCTCTGTCATGACTCATTTAGAATAGTTAGTTTAGCCTGATTTTATTTAAAAATGTCAATCTTAGTTTACTTAATGATTTTTTCTAAAGTTTTGAATTCTTCTTCATACTTTATTTCCTTATGTGATAGTATTATTTTAATGGTAGATCTATGATGCAACGAGGGGAACTTATTACAGTGAGACCATTCTCAAGGTGCTCTTTTTTTCCAAATTTGCATACTAGAAAAAAAAAAAAAAAGGGAGTAGAATAAAAGTTTAGGGATAACAATAAATAACGTAAAATAAACTAGAGTGTATGAAAAATAAGGATCATGATTAAAACGTCAGGAGAGGTATAATTATATCAAAACAGTAATTACTTGGCATAAACTAAAAAAGATAGAGGTTAATTAGCATGCATAATATATCCGAGAAAGATTCACAAATCACAATGTAATTGCATGGTTCATTTTGCAAGAATTGGTTGCCTATTTTTAGTTTTAAATTTGTTCAAAAAAATTGATATAACATATTTTAATTAGAGGTTAAGAGGTCATCAGTTCAACCAGAGGCGGGTTCACATGACCCCACGTGCCCCCACTTAAAATTGAAAAATCTCACTCCTGTCCCTATACATTTTGAGTAATTGTATAAATAACACCTAAAATGAAAATATATCATTTCATACATCAATTTTCTTTCATTAAGTTCTTTGATTTACAATTGTCAATTTATAAATTGTTGCGGTATCAACTTCTTACTCATTGTTGCGAGGTTTTGTTGTGTTTTTTGGATTGTGTTGTAAGACTTTCTTGCGAAATCGATGCATGGTATCTTCAGGCTTCAAGTTACCAATTAACAAAAGAAAAGGAAATACAACCTGAAAATTCTCAATGATAGGTCACACCAAACTTCCCCTTTTAAGAGAGAACAAAAAATATTCGCACCATAAAACCAAACAAAAAAGGTCAATAGATCACCATACCACAAGTTTACTTGTGACATGAAACTGTCCCGAGTACTCTTGTACTTCCCTCGGGGCTGCCGCAAGGCACCACAACTTTTAATCGTGTTGGTTAATTCAGTTACTCTGCCATTTGCCGAGCAGTGTTCTGAAATTCGGTCGCCTAGGCTGACTAGTCCTCGCCGAAGCACTAAACAGTGGTCCAACAGCTAAAAAAAGAAGCTGACTAGTCAATGCCTAATGCCCGCCTAGGGAGCTAGGAAGCCAACTAGGCAGCGCCTAGGCTCTAGGCACCCCTTCTCCGCCCGACTAGCACCTGGAGAGTTTAGAACATTGTTGCCGGGGTTCCATTTCAGCATATCGAACTTTTTTCCAATTCACCAAGCTCTGAATTCCACAGTGGTGGCACTCTTGTGGTGTCATAAGCCATATCAGGAGTTCGACCTGTGGGATCCCCCTCTCAAAACTTTCTTTCAATTCTCTCTTCAGTAACGGCTACCCAGAAACAATGAAATTGCAAATCTCCCTCCGCCATTTTTCGGCATTGAATTTTCTCTTGTTACTTCAATGCATCTACATTTAGCTGTTTCTCTCCTGAATATGATCTTTCCAACAAGTCCATATATCTATCAATCTACAGAAAACAAAAGTTCGGTGGAGATTCATCCATAGTGTGTTATGAGGGTCATGTCCGACTCTTTTATTCAATTGTAATAAAGTTACCCATCTCTTTCGTCATTCCTGCAAAGAACACTGAATCCTGGTTATCCAACTCAAAGTGTCACAAGCGTAAACGTTTACAAGCAAATTTTGGGGTTGAAGAATTCCGTAAAGATTTTTTTTCTTTTAATGAACGGAAAAATCGAATTCCTTAAAGACTTTCAAAAGCCGTTTTGTGTAATGTGCAAAATGTAATTAACAATGAACAGAGGAAAAAACTAGATTCTTTCCAAGTGGAAAATGTAGACTGCATGATTACTCGATCTACAACGAAGAACTCAACAAGATTCCCGCCTTTTTTTTTTTTTTTTTTCCTCAAAATTCACCTACACAGATGACAGTAAAACTCCCCCAAAAAATAGGTACTATACATTATGTTCAAACCTGGAAACTCTGTGACGTTGATTTTGCCTCTCAAGCCCTGTCGAGGACTTGTGCACCGAGGCAAAAAAACCTTTGAGTTCCTTTGCATGGCTAGTCATCCCACCTTTTGTGTATGCTTTGATCATGGTTCTATATGTGATCCCATCAGGCTTACAACCTTTCCTCTCCATCATCTCTAGCACTCCTTTCATCTCCACAAAGCATCCCATCTTCCCATAAGCATCCACAAGGCAATTGAAAAATACGATATCAAGCGTAACATCCGCATTCTCAATAAAATGTAAAACACCCAGAATTTTTTCGGCTTTCCTAGCTTTTCCATAAGCCCTTACAAGTGAACAAAGCGTAACGCAGTTGGGTTTTACCCTGTCTGACCGCATAGACCTAAACAACAACTCCATTTGTTTCAAATTTCCTGCCCTTCCAAATGCGTCAATTACTATGTTGTATGTTACTAGTGTCCATGAGAAGTAGTACTTTTGCATGTATTCAATCACGGCAAACATTTTCTCATAATTCCCTGTTTTTCCATACGAGTCTAGGAGGACGTTGAAGGTCTCGATGGTGGGTTGGATTCCAGCGAGCTGAAATTTATCGTAACATTTCTCCATTTTTTCGATCTGGCCACTGCTGCCAAATGCTCTTAGTGTCGAGTTCATGGTCCACACATCATGCTCGCATTGCCCCTCGCGAAGCATTTCCACAAGCATTGCTTCAATCTTGGCAAACCTTTGGAAAAGGAAAATGATGGATTAGGAACAGTTGTAACTCCTTTTTCTGTAACTCTTGCCATAAATTCAATTATCATATTTAGTAATACAATATGCATCGCAGAACAATTTCCCTTTTAGGTGAATGGAGGTAAAAGACTGAGGAAAGCCAACAAGTACATAAGCAGATGAACAAATAACAAGACTATACGACAACGGGGAAGGACAGGAGATAGGCCTAACCTTTGGCAAGATATGTGTTAGAGATTGTCTCACATTGATCAATTATAATCTCCAAAACTAGTATATGAATCTGGGTTGGATGCTTTAACAAGGTATCAAAGTAAGACTTTTGGAGACTTTTGGACAAGACTCTCTCGATTGATTGCCCCATTATTTGTGCCTTAAGCGCATGTTGGTTCGTTGTTCGCTGTGACTCCTATGTTATGGACCCGTTGTTTACCTCTCCACATGCGGGTCAGGGGACGCAAGTGCGGGGAAGGTTAGAGCTTGTCCCACATTGGTTAACTATAATCACCAAAACTAGCATATGATCATGGGCGGCCTTTCCACTCAATGCCAATTGGTTTTGATTTTTGAGTTGGATGCTCTAACAATATGATAAAAGTAGCTGCTCTAAAAAAGTTTTACCACTGAGCAGCTCCATTATACCTCAAAAAATTTAAGGAACTAAAGGGATGTTATGACATGGACCCTTGTAATGGAGTGCACCATTTAGACAAACCTAAGTAAATGGGACAAAGTCTTGTTGAGTTGAGTTTAGTTATTCAAAATCAGGAAAAAGTCCTGCTGCTACTGGTGGCAAAGGGGTAGTGACAACAAGCAAATGAGATAGTGGTGGCCATGGTGGGAACTGGAAGTCTGGAAGAGAGGGGAGCAGTGGGAATCACATTCAATGGTGGACGTGATGGCTTTACTCAACCCACCTCTCACTATCTGCTCATTTACTGGAACGAAGTCCACCATAAAAAGGGTATAGTAAAGCCATGGTTCTTGTTTGTTCACATTCTTCATGACCAAACAAACAAACAAAAAGTCTGCACTGGGTAGTTTCAGTATTGTTTCCACACTCGGAATGTAATTGGAAACAATATTTAAGAAAGGGGAACGGTGACACTAACTTTCTTGCTTTCCCATAGACGTCAATGAGGGTAGTGTATGTAATCGTGTTGGGCTTGATTCCCTGAGACGCCATGACAGAAAGCAAACTATCCACTTTGTCAAATGCAAGAACCTGCAGGCATGATTTGATTAGGATTGTGTACGTGTGTACATCAGGCTTGCAATCAGTGGTATTGTTCATCTCCTCGAGTAGGGAAAATGCTTCGTCAAAAAGGCCATTCCTACTATAGGCAGATAAAATAGCAGTGTAGGATTCATGATTCACACCACAGCGCCCTTCATCAATCATAGCTTGGAAGAGGGAATGGGCTTTCTCCGGCTGCTTGCATTTTCCAAGCATGACAATCAACTTGATGTATATGTCAGAGTCGGGCCTGTACCAAAGTTGCTCACGTTGTTGTTCAAAAACCTGAAACAAAATGTTTTACCCCAGCTGAATAGCTATTCTTTTACTTCAAATTCTAAATAGAAAGAAACCCTGCAGCATCTCAATAGATTCACAAGGAACCACAACAAACAAGTGGAAAACATTGACATATTAGAAAAAGAGAAAAGGCCTTACAAAGCAACTGGTTTTTTCATAGTGGAAACCATGATGATTCATTCCGTAATATGGATCCTCCTTTCTTTTGATTCGCATCGGATTGCAAATCCATATGCACGATTCCCATTAAAGGCAACCGGAAACTGTATGATCAGGGACACCACAATTGGGCGGCCAAGACCGTCTAGTCCCCTTATTATATGGCCCCAAAAGAACAACTAACTCACTACTCAACATGATTTCCGCGAGGCATAAAACCAGTTGAATTCTATGGAATCATCTTCTAAATCCTATAGAAAGTTATAACTATGTCATCTAAAGTTTGCAACTTGTTATTTCACGAAACAATGTCACATGATCTGATTATTGGATTTCGAAAAAATGTGTCCTCCAAACTACTGAGTAATTTCCAGCTTAATATTCCGCAGTAACCACACGCCCATCTGTTGCACTCTATAAAAATCTTCTTGTGATAAACTAGAATACAATTGCTGAGGAATCGTGGCCCTCTTTAAGTCATTTCGATACTGCATTTATGTCATGTAGAAATTGGAAGCTCATATAACCATAGGTATACTATTTTGCGCACACAATGGAAACGAAATTGAACGGAATTGGAAAATGACTGACATTTAGGGCGGACTCCCAACGCAAGGCGGCGATATGCTCGTGAAGAAGGTCTTCGAGGAGCGTCCTCGGCAAGGGCTCCTTGGATTTACTGGGTCTCCTCTTCTCCTCAATGACGGCATTCGTGACCACAGCCTTCCGTGATGATATCTTCCTGTTCCCCCTCTCTCTCCCCTTGACCTTCGATGTGTCAATTCTTATTGAGACTCTCTCCTTTACAGTAAGAGCATTTGTTTGCTCAGCCACTGTTTCAGGTCTTGAATTAGGTTTCCGGTGCGTTCGTACAATTCCCGGCTTGGCGTCGGGTCGACGGTTAACCGGAGGTGAGAATGAATTGCTTGGAACAGTGAGGGACGTCATGGCTCCCCCACTTGGGCCACTTGAGAACTGTGGGAGCTGTAAACACAGCAGCACCAGGAAAATATGTACGGTAATTGCACTTTTATCCCCTAAATTCACATTTTGTTTATTTCGCCCCTTAATATTGAGATGCTATGGGGTTTTTTTTTAAAATTTTTTTGTTTTATTATTATTTTTTTTTGAACAGGGAAATTCATTTCACCAAACGCTCATAAAGATTTTACCACAAAATACAAGAATGAGCCAAAATTACTGAAATCTAAGGCACGAGCTGCAACAACACTAACAGGCTCACTAGCTCAAAGAATCGTACTGCAAAAACAGACCAATCTCGGTGCCAGTGTAGGGTCCGTCACTCAATTTTTGAGATGCTACTAGTTGAATTTGAATATTCGAACCTATGAAATCCAATAGACAACGTTTGTCCAAATTATGGACGTAAACTAAATCACTTGATGTGCACGAGACATCAAGTAGCCAAATTTGAAGACATAAGATGGATGCAGCTACTGCATGTGTTACAAAAAAAAAAATTTGCAATAAGGAAATTATGGACGAATTGGAACCGATGTAAGAAATTATGTATTCAAACTATACATGATAATTTGGTGAACTAACAAGAAATCAACAGGAGTCTTTTTCCGATTTATGTATTCATAAGTTACAGGTGAAGTCAAAGAATTGACAACCGAAAAAAGAATCAGATACTACACATTATACGGCAGGATTGCTGCCAAGCCTAGAAACTTCTTGCCAATGATTGTGGCTCCGTGGTGAAGTCTTCTGCAAAGAGTTATTTAGGAAATCCTTGAGCTCCTGTGCATGGCTAGTCATTCCGGCGATAGTGTACGCGTTGATCATGGTTCTATATGTGATCCGATCAGGCATACAACGTTTCTTTTCCATCATCTCCAGCACTCCTTTCATTTCTGCAAAGCATCCCATCATCCCATAAGCATCCACAAGGCAATTGAAAAATATGGTATCGAGTGTCACATCCGTGTTTTCTACAAAACGCAAAACACCAGTAATTTTTTCAGCTCTCCCAGCTTGCCCATAAGCCCTTATAAGTGAACAAAGCGTAACACAGTTCGGTTTTATCCTCTCTGACTGCATTAACCTAAACAACAACTCCATCTGTTTCAAATCTCCCGCCTTTCCAAATGCGTCTATGACTATGTTGTATGTTACTAGCGTCCATGAGAAGTGGTACTTTTGCATGTATTCCATCACCGAACTCATTTTCTCATAATTCCCTGTTTTTCCATAGGAATCCAAGAGTACATTGAAGGTCTTGATGTCGGGTTGGATTCCAGCAAGCTGAAACTTCTCGTAGCATTTCTCCATTGTTTCTATCTGTCCGCTGCCGCCAAAAGCTCTGAGAGTGGAGTTCATGGTCCAGACATCAGGCTCGCATTGCCCCTCACGGAGCATTTCCACGAGTGTTGATTCCATCTTGGGAAACCTTTTGGAAAATGGAAACAATGGATCAGGGATAGTTATAACATCATGATGCCATTTTGTTTAAGAATAAAACAAGCAGGGCTTTATTCAAAATTCATTCTGCTTTTGTAATAAGGGGCGATTTGAGGAATGCCGAGAACAAAATCCCAATGCAATAAGACCAAAAATGGGTAGCTTAAACTTATTAAGGTGCAATTGAAAAAACACTTATTTAAAGAGATGACACTGAATGGAACATATTCTGGTGAATGGAAGCATGTTTAGTTTTTTTTTTTCAATAGGCCATGAACCCATGCAGTTACCACCAAGTAGCTGGGTTAAAGGCTTGTCATTGACTTGAGTAAAAGAAAAAAACAAGGAAAAGGTTTCTGCTACTACTTGTGGCAAAAGAAACCAACAATGCCGAAATGAGATTTTGGTGGCAGGGGTGGCTGCCAAGGGCCAGGGTGTGAAGCATCGGTGCAATCAGGAATTACAGAAGTAAATGCTGTTAAGTCATTCTCTACCTTCTCCCACTCATTTTATGAAACAAAAACCACCGGAAAGAAAATCAAGACTATATCTGTAATCTCTTGATTTTCCCCTTTATTCATGACCAAACCAATTATAAAAAAAGCTTGAACATTTTTGCCAATTGCAGAAATTTTTACAGTTAAGGGGAATGGTGATACTAACTTTCTTGCCTTCCCATATGCATCGATGAGGGTATTGTATGTAATTGTGCTGGGCTTGATTCCCTGAGATGCCATGTCAGAAAGCAAACTATCCACTTTGTCAAATGCAAAAACCTGTAGGCATGATTTAATCAGGATTGAGTATGTGTATACATCAGGCTTGCAATCAGGGATGTTCTTCATCTCCTCAAGGAGGGAAAAAGCTTTGTCAAAAAGGCCACTCCTACTATAGGCAGATAAAAGAGCAGTGTAGGATTCATGATTCACGCCACAGCCTTCATCAATCATAGCTTGAAAAAGGTTATGGGCCTTCTCCGGTTGCTTGCATTTCCCAAGCATGACAATCAACTTGATGTACATGCCAGAGTTGGGCCTGTACCACAGTTGTTCACGCAATAGTTCAAAAACCTGAAAAAACAAATATATGGCCTTGAAGACAGCACCCTAACTGAATAATCATTCTTCTACTTGACATATAATTAGAAAAGAAAACTGAAGCAAAATTCCCTGTAAGGAACCATATAGTGATCCATCCAATTTTTGTTTCAACTACCAAACTATCCAACTTAAATAATTCTTGTGTTCCACCTTCAAGCACATTCATTCACATTTCCAGAATATGGGAAAAGAAAACATCTCAATTCTCAAGTTTCAACCAATTTCCTCTAACCTCACCCCTGCATAACCCATTCCAATCCTTTTTCCAGTAAATGCATACTCCAATTAAAAACTAGAACTTTACCCTACAAAATCCTATCAAAATTTTCAGATTTTTTACTGCAGAACCCAAATTTAGACTTGAACTCTTTTTGCTAGGTAAAAAGGGTGGAGGAGGGGGCGACCAGGCATTGCAGTCCTCCCTTGGTCGTGATCATAGGAACTCGAGAACCTTTAGGCCCCGATTTGGAAGGGACCAAAGGACCATAGCTTCTAGACTTCTACCACCCACCAAGAGGCTAGTGTAACACAGCCGGGCTTCGCATGAGGGAAAAGTTCGAGGAGGCCTCGATTGCACCACACGGACTTTAGACCTCTTGACCACCCAAACCAATCGGGAGCAAACCATGAATGATGAAACACTAGGCTACTGCCTTGGTGGTAATTTAGACTTGAACTCAACACTGCACAATCATATTATTCTCTCTCACCCTTTCGTAAACCTTTTTGAAACTCTTGCCAGCTTGTGACCTAATTGATGATCATTTAGTGAACAAAAACCCAAAATGGTGCGCATTACATACAAACATATAGTACGTAATAAAGAAACTGAACAGAAAGTTCAAAATTATTTTACGTATAAACACAGAACGAATAATTGAGAAATAACTGACCTTAAGAGCGGACTCCCAACGCAAGGCCGTAATACGCTCGTGAAGGGCTTCAAGAACAGTCCTAGGCAAGAGCTTCTTTGAATTATTGGGCCCACCCTTCTTCTCAATAACGGCCTTCGTGGCCTCACGTCTCAATATAATCGATATAGCCTTCTGCGACCCTATCTTCCTGTTCACTACTTCTTTCCTCTCTCTCTCCTCCCTCTCCTTCAATTTCGACACGTCAATTCTGCTCGGGCCTCTCTCCTTTACAGTCAGTGCGTTTGTTTGCTCGGATACCGTTTCCGTTCTGGAATTAGGTTTCCGGCGACTCCAAACGGTTGGCGGCTTGGTGTCTGGTCGACGGTGAACCGGAGGAGGGAATGGATTGGCGGGAGTGGAGAGGGACGCCATTGATGGTTTGGAGCCACTGAGTGAAGCGATATGTAATCGGTTGCTGGGTAACGATAATTTTACGGCTGGGTTACAAGTATTTGAGACGAGCCAAGTTATGGCTGCCACGCGAGATGGGAGTGATTCTTGTCACAGTTGGGATTTTACCTCACTGGGATTTCCCAAATTTTTGGGCTGCTTTTTAGATTCCCATTCACAAAATCAAAATCAACTAAAATCACATTGCAGTTCAAAAAAAAAAAAAAAAACTAAAATCACATTGGATTCATCTTTGCTAATTCCGTTTTGAAACGAGACCAAATTTTCACTATGATTATTGTCTTTCCACCTCGTCAAAATGGAGTAGTTGTTTTCAGTAAATGATACTCATAGATGTTTTAGTTCATTTAACTATTTAAACAGTAATGGAAACTCAACTTGAAATGGAGTTGAATGAGCTAACGTATTACAACAAATTTATCAAGTGGTTGGTTCAATAATCGATCAATATTTGATCAAGTTTTCATAAGCTCTTAGTGGAGCTAAATATATTTTTTGACAATATAAAATATTAGGATGTATTCTAGAAACTGACTTATGTTAGAAATTTACTTAAGCTGGCTATTTTACTTGTAGTTTTAAAGGTTGGGTATGTTCCTGAGTCACGTCTCATTTATTCATTGAGCAGCTCAATCTCAACGGCTATATATGTTGTTGTGTGCTGCTTTTTTTTTTCTTTTTTTCCAAATCAATTTGGCCTCCAATCTATTATACAAGGCCCAAACAATACGAAATACAACTAGGAATAACAAGATGTCTTCACGAAAGAAATACATCAAGTCCTCACGAATGAAATTAGGAATACAACTAGGAATAACAAGATAAATATAAAAGTCTCCAATAGAAATAAGAGTATCTTTCGTCAGTGCATCTGCACAATGATTAGCTTCACAGTGGATGTGTTTGATCGTGACCGCCTCAAATTTCTCCACAAGTGATCTCCAATCATAGATAACATAGTGATCTCCAATCATAGTGATCTCCACATTGCTAATTGGATGACACTCCAAATTTCGTTGAGTAATAAGTTGAGTGATAACCAAAGCATCCAATTCCGCGTCCTAACATTTTATATTCTCCTCAACGGCCAACTCTAAGCCATCCCTCAAGGCCCAAGCCTCAGCCATGGTACTAGAATAAGGATTAGCATTCATATCCCTATGAAATCCAGCAACCGATTTCCTTCGTGGTCTCGAATTAAACATCCAGTGGATGCTTTTCCCGATTCGATATTGTGAGATCCATCAATGTTAAAGTTTGAAAAAGCCCCGAAGAGGTGGTTTCCATTTTACCCGAATTGTTCGAGTACTCTGTTACGTAGTTTGGTGGAGTTTTGATAAAATCTAAGAATTTTTTTATCAAATTTTGATCTTATCATTTGGAAAACACCCCTTAAAAAATCAAGTCACGGGAATGAAAATTTTGCGATACTTTCTCTTGGAAATTTTGATCTTATCATTTGGAAAACACCCCCATTTTACAAAAATGATACTGTACTTGTTTACGATTCCCTCATATACACAGGTAAAAAATCAAGTCACGGGAATGAAAATTTTGCGATACTTTCTCTTGGATAGTTTGCCCCCACATCTACAACTACTTCCGTATTTTATTGGCATCAGATTTCTTCTTTCCAAGCATTGAAAATAATCTTGGAAAAACGTGCAAAAAGAGTAGACTCACCTAATAACCGAACGCCTTGTTTATTTAAAGGATATAATGGGCGGATATGAGATGAACCGGATATATATAGAAATTCAGCTTGAGATATATCGGACGTTTGTTATTTTTTTGCAAGTTGGATATAAAATCTTTGAACAGGGGATCTAGTATTTTAGACACCCCAATCTATATTATATCCATTCCATTTTTTTCAACACAAATTTGTTCCCACCACTTTGACCCATTTTACAAAAATGATACTGTACTTTTTACAATTCCCTCATATACACAGGTGACTCGATCAAAACTATAATTTTACATAATTTTGCATTATTCAATCCCTCACACAAACCTTTTTTACTACTATATATGGAGTATTTGTTTACATAATTTTACAATTCCCTCAGTCGGCAGAAAAAGAACATTTTACATAATTTTGCATTATTCAATCCCTCACACAATAACAAAATGAACTATTTAGCCTCCTTTGGCTAAATCCAAAAAATTGGTTTTTTGGTTTTGTCCTTGTTCAAATTTTTTTTTTGTATTTATTAGTTTTCGGTCGATTTTTTGTGGTTTCTTGGCTTGTCTCGACGACGAGAGGAATCTAAAAAGTATAAAATTATTAACCAAACTTAAAGTTTTGTGAATAAAGACGAAAAATAATCCAAAAACCCGGTTTTTTGCCATAATTTTTCGTCATTATTCACAAAACTTTAAGTTTGGCTAATAATTTTATACTTTATATAGATTCCACTCGTCAAGACAAGCCAAGAAACCACAAAAAATCAACCGAAAACTAACAAATGCAATTTTTTTTTGAACAAAAACAAAACGAAAAAAACCAAAAAATCAATTTTTTGGATTTAGCCAAATCACCCCTTAGCAACTTTTAATATTTCCTTCTAAATAATACCCCCTCTAATCACATCGACCTCTTTATTTCCCTTTTACTATTATATTTCCCTTTTTCCAAATATATATATGTACCCCTCCAACATAAAGAAAAGTTTCCCTTTTTCCAAATATATATATGTACCCCTCCAACATAAAGAAAAGAAAGCTGTCTCTAGAGGTGCCGAGTCGAGCCGAGCGGCTGAGCTTCCCACTGCTCAAGGTCGGCTTGAACTCTAACCGAGCTAGAAATTCAAGGCTCGAGCTCAGCTTTAAAATTAATTCAAGGCTAATTCAAGACTCGAGCTTAGCTCGCCAATTTTTGAAAAGGCTCGAGCTGCCAATTTTTGAAAAGGCTCGAGCTCGGCTCGCTAGGCTCAGAATCTTAAGATCACAGAAGGCCTTGACGTGGCCAATTTGAAAGAGGATGGCTGGGTTCTTTAATTTATAGCCATACATTGGCTGTGAGGTCTCTCCACAGGTGATGTGGGACAAAGGAAGGAAGTAGGAATGCATTTGTTCAAGAAGGAAGGAAGTCCTCTAAGGCGTGAAGTTGTCCCACATCGCCCAGTTTTGTTCAAGGAGTTTTCTCTCTATAAAGCCAAGAGGTGGACCACCTCAATCACGTGCTGTGATGCTGCCCCCACATGGCAGACCTTTGAAAGTGTAAAAATACTGGTAAAATATAAATTAATTAATTAAACATATAGTAACAAATTATATATACAACATGAGTCCTGATCTAGTCCGGAATCCTAGTCTAAGTTCGAACTCATAGTTCCGATAAAATTTTCATTCCGAACGTCGTGTTGAAAAAGTGTTTTCAAAGGGTCCGCGGAAAATCATAAAAAAATGCCGGGAAGTGCTTGATCCAAACAGTTTTCGCAAAATCAATATTTACAATTTTTGCGAAAACTGCTTGGATCAAGCCATTCCCGGTATTTGTTTTTGCAGATTTCTCGCCTGAACCCTGGAAAACACCTTTTGAACACATTGGACGGCTCGGATCATGCAAAAACATCTTTTAAAACCTTCAAAACACCCAAAAATCTTCAATCCGGGATCCTTGACTGGATCACCGGTCTATACAACATATACATTATATAATAATATATATCTATATGTAGCGGCTTGCGAGCCTAATCGAGCCAAGCGGCTTGGCTTGATGCTTGGGCTTTGGCTCGTTTATAATTCAAGCTGAAAATTTAACTGAGCCGAGCTCCTCGATTTGTTTACGCCCCAAACTGTCTCCATCCCCGTCCACCATTATTGATCAAATCAAGGTAATGCGATCTTCTTTGTTCTCTCCTTTCGTGCATTAAACACTACTGTACTAGTCAAGAAACCAACCAAATCAAATAACGTCATTGCTGAGCTCACAAAAGCACCAACTCCTTTTTGTTTAGTACTCCTATAATTCTTGTACATTAAAATCACGACACGGCTCCCGCATAAATGCACCCCTGTAAAAGTGCGAGAATTTTTTTCAGTGCCGGGTGAGTGTTGCCTGTATGGTACCCATTCAGCAATCTCAGCCATTCAAAATGCAATTCAACGGTTCGGAAGAGGAGAGAGAGTGGACGGGTGAGAGGGGAGAGAGGGAATCGATCTTGGCATGGCCACGTTGGTACCTATTCTGTACCCAATTTTTTTTGGTAAAAGTGAGTGCAAATTTATTCACTCTCACGTAATAAAGATTGAACAAAAGTTTCAATTGGTGAAAAAAGTGTGAAGTCTATGAAATCAGTTACTTTTTGGTGAGTATAATATCATTCTGTGATGGATTTCATCACTTTTTGGTAACCATGACATCACTTTTCGGTAATGCCCACATTTTTTCCATCAATCAGAGTTTGGATTTTATTCGCTCTCATTTGGCGAGAGTGAACAAATTTGCCCTCTGTAAAAGTTTTTAAACCCCGCGAAATTTTAAATATCAAACCCTAAAAAATTCTCCTAGTAACCACTCACCAACCCCTCTCACCAACCACTCGTGGTTACAAAAGCACAACATTCAACAAACATTGATTCACCCTTCAAAGAAGTTTAGGAGACCAGTTTCACAAATTTGCTCATTGAGTTTTTGGGTTAATTTGAGAGCACGATCTGTCTTGTCTCAATAATAAGTCAATTTTGCCCAATATGCTGTGAATATTAATCCATTTCGATCTCCCACTCTACAAAGTACAAAAAGCGATTCAGAGAGACAATATATATATTCGATCTATATATCTATCATCTTCTTCATCGTAGATTTCCGGAAAAATGGCAACATGCCACGTGGTGGCCATGCCTTACCCAGGCAGGGGCCACATCAACCCCATGATGAACCTCTGCAAGTTACTCTCTTCACGGCGTCATCACCACATTCTCATCACCTTCGTCGTCACGGAGGAGTGGCTCGGCTTAATTGGCTCGGAGACCAAGCCGGATAACATCCGCTTCGTCACCATCCCTAACGTCTTGCCATCGGAGCTGGTCCGAGCAGCAGACCAGAAGGGCTTCATTGAGGCTGTTCTCACTAAGCTGGAGGAGCCGTTTGAGGGGGTACTCGATCGGCTAGAGGCGCCAGTGAATGTTATTGTAGCTGATACTTTCTTGCCGTGGGCCGTTGATGTCGGGAGAAGGAGGAATATTCCGGTGGCTTCGTTTTGGCCGATGCCGGTGACTGTGTTTTCGATGTTTTACCATTATGACCTTCTCGTTCAAAACCGGCGTTTTCCTGTTGAACTTCCAGGTAAGCAGAGTTAGGTCAGAGACTCATACTTTTCGTTTTTGATCCTTTATGGTCTCCTTGAATGCATAAAAATCAAGTCCACGTGGCACCAACTGGTCTAAGTAGGAGCATTTCTTGGTTTATCTTTATTCAATTTTTTTTTCTGCATTTGTTAATTTTACATCAAATCTTTTCACGTCTTTTGATCTTTTCACGTCTTTTGATCAGTCTCGAGATGAGGAGTCAGAAAAATAAAAATTATGAGATTTGTTCAATTTTTTTAAAGAAATATCAAATCAAAAGTCAGCTTAAGTCAGTTGAATTGATTTAAGCTGGCTTTTGCTCGAATATATCCCAAAAAAATTGGGTAATTTTTACTAGTATATTTTTTTCCTTCCGATACCTCATGTCGAGACGAACAAAAGACATGTAAAGTTTATCGTAAAACTAACAAACGTAGAAATAAATTGAATGAAAACAAAACTAAAAATTGAAAAGTCAGTTGGTGTGGATCAAATTATTTGAACAAAGCATATTTCTTGCAAAAAAAATTAAAGTCAGTTGGTGGGAATCAAATTATTTGTCCATAAGCGCTTGCATAGTTGCATTCTCTAATCAACGCTAGGTGAGGAGTTTTGGGGATGGGCTTCGTTGATCAAAGCAATAACATCCAATCAACTTGATTTTTTTTTACATGTGAAATAACTACTACATCGAGAGTCAAGACGTACAAAATTAAGGCCTGAAATCGCTAAATAGACCTGGCATGGATTCCATTTTATGTGAACAGTTGGATCCGGTCTCGTGGGGCTAACCCCTATGTGCCATCTGATGACAAACAAATTAAGATAAGAAAAACAAACAATGCATGTTAGGAGCAAAACCCGGAGTGGGTGCTGTGCATTTAGGTGCCGTGTACCGTGCGATGCACTACGGGCCATCCGATACCCGGATGGACGGCCCAGATTTGATCGCGCTATGCGGGCCAATGAATGAATAGGATGCAAAGGGGCGGAGATAAAATCTAGACCATCCATCCGGGCATCGGACGGTCCGTAGTGCACCGCACGGTCCACGGCACCCTGGATTCGTTAGGAACATGATGTGGCCTTAATTCCAAACTAAAATGTTCAGTAGTTCTTGACTTGTCAGTCCAAATAAGTGAATTTTTTCCATTGAATTCTTTACCTGGATAATTTTCTTGCTTTAACTTACATTCATAAAAATACAACTTGGTTAACGCTTCTTCCTTGCCTGTACTTGCACAATAGAAAGGGCAGAAGTGATGGTGGACAACATCCCGGGACTATCTCCATTCCTTTTATCCGACCTTCCATCCATTTATCACTTTCAGGACCAAACACTCTTACGTAGATGCGTTCAACTCGCCTCCAAAGTACCCCAAGCACAATACCTCTTGTTCAACTCTGTTTTCGAACTCGAATCTACGGTCATCGACGCTTTACAATCCGAATTCCCATTCCCCCTCTACGCTCTTGGCCCCCTCATACCTTACTTCAATCTAAATGACCACAATTCATCTCACCCCACCACCCCAAACGGTGCGACTCCTGACTACCTCAAATGGCTAGACTCTCAGCCTCAAAGTTCCGTTTTGTACGTTTCACTTGGAAGTTTCCACTCTGTATCAAGTGCCCAAATGGATGAAATCGTAGCAGGGTTGGTCAGTAGCGGGGTGAAGTACTTGTTGGTGGCGCGTGACAAGGTGTTACGCTTACAGAGTCCCTTTGTGGTGGTTCGGGGATGGTGGTGCCTTGGTGTGACCAGTTGAAGGTGCTATGCCATTCGTCAGTCGGGGGATTTTGGACTCACTGCGGGTGGAATTCGACTGTGGAATGTTTTTTTGCGGGCTTACCAGTGCTTGCTTTTCCTATTGTGATGGATCAAGTCCCGATAAGTAAATTGGTTGCAGAAGACTTGAAGATTGGGTGGAAGGTGAGGGCCGTGAATAATGATTTGGTAAGTAGGGAGGAAATCGCTCAGCTTGTGCGGAGGTTTATGGATCCGGAAAATGTTGAGAGGAAAGAAATGGTGAAAAGAGCAAGAGAAACCCGAGAGATGTTTCGACGGGCTATTGGAAAAGGAGGATCATCTGAGAAAAACTTTGAAGCTTTTTTGAATGATATCTCTAAATGAGACTGTTAGAACTTTTAATCACGATAAATATAAAACATCAAAATATGAGATATGACACAACACATGAAAATCATGAACACCATTAATCAAATATATTAGATAGTAGAGTTAGGAAAATAGCCTGTGAGATCGATGGAAGGCACGACAAGTCGCTGTCCTAAAGCCGTATTCGCCTCCCTTCGTGCAGGTTATGACGGTCGAATACCACTCCAAGATACAACCCAGAAATCTCACAGTATGTCTCCACGTTACACGATGCGCGGAAAACGGGGGTGCCAAGTCTTTCTCAAATTGCCCAGAGGATATATAAATAAATAATGAGAGGAGAGAAGGGAATTTAAGATGTTAAGATGTTTTTAAAACTCTTGTAGGATAATTCTCTATTTATAGAACTCAAAGTGACTCTTCGCAAAAGTCATGTCCCTTGTGTGAAAGGGCACAACTCTTAAACAAACCTCTTTATTTAAATTTATAAAACTTAAAATCCCAACAATCCCCCACAAGTTTTAAAAATTTAAATAAGGCATAGAGCATATATATTAAATAGAAAAAATAGAAAACATCTGGGCAACATGATACCATACAATGGGCGTAGGTGTCTTTCGGACTTGAACCTCGCTTAGTGTTGACAGTCTCATACTGAAGGAATCTCAGTGAACTAGGTCTTGAACTGGACCCCTTTGACCAGAATTCAACATGTCACACATATGGTATTGATACTGAACTTAGGCGCGGGTTAGCGCTATTAATGGCCGTGCGCTCGTCTTGATTCTCATGAGAGTTTTAGGGAATAGCCCTTTTTCCCACGGTCGCGGCCCCACGACAGCTCTCACTTAGGTGAATACTCCAAGGATAGAAGTGACGGAGGTCTATCCCGCAATAATTTAAGAGCCTTGGATTCATTTAGGGTAAAACCCTTCCTAACCTGTCACATTTCATCAGCACCAATGTCTTTTAGGGATGAGGGGGAGAACATTTAAAAATTGCTCATGGCATGTCTCCGAATATATTAAGGGTGCTGGTATTCAAGTCACGCAATGCAGATTGTTTCTACCACATTGAACTTCCTTCATGGGATCTCCAATCACAGAAGTTGGGTTACCTCCGTAGGTGACTTCCTAGGGCTTACACCCATCCCTCTCGACATTTAAATTTTATGTATAAAGGATCTAGAACGCGCTAGTCCAGAGGCTATTACTCCTCTCAGGAGTTAAACAATAACTCATATTTATATGCCTCAGTAATTGGCTTCTCAAGCCTTAATCTCCTTTTAACTTAGGAGTTAGACTTTAAGCGCTAACTTTCACGCATTATACTCGTACTTATTAAGAAGTGTCGACTCACACTGTATCTTGATTCATGCCGGCTCTATACGGTGCACCTGTCAAATTTTCAAACACAATTCTCCAAAACAAAAATAATTAGTATAGATTTTTCTCACTAAGAGAAAGTTAAGCCAACACCGAATTGTAGTCACATCACAAAACATATACAATTCCCTCGTATGATATCTCGAATAATATGTTTCACAATTAAAGAAACATATAGAAAGTTGCACATTTACCCCCACATTACTCATCTTACTTCATAAAAATATGTGTACAGACTAATGAGCCACAAAGAAATACAACTTAAAACATGCTTACACAAGCAAAACCTCAGAAGGGAATCAGAACCCCATATATCTTTTCCTCTCAAAATCAGACCGCATATTATGATTCATGACTCCATGATAATCAATTATCAAGGAAAACATCCGAAATACTATCGTTGGAAATTATAAGAATAATTACTCTTCTAGTGTTAATATCACTTTCAAGCCAATAGAAATGAAAATTATAAAGTTTTGAAGCTTTCTTGAAAACAGTAATCACCCTCATATTCCCCCACAAGATTCAAAACTTTGTAACAATTCGCAAGGGGAGTCTCATGAAGGCAAAAACCGACAAAAAATTATTATTATTATTTTTTTTTAAAACGACAACCTTCCGACACATAAGCTATGACCCTTTTTAAACATAACAAGGCAAGAAATGAGAGAATCCGGTTTTAAATCTTCTCTGATTCTAAAAAAAAAAAAATTTCTAATCAAGAAAGTTAATAGCGTTTACAATGTTACCCGTGGATTCTCGAAATACCAACTTCGAATGTAAGAACACACAATTAAAATAACAAAAATAAAACAAAGAAAGATCTTATCCCAGTATCAAACTAACTTTGAATTAAAAAAAACTTGTAAGCCTAGTGTGAACACAAACGGTTAGAATAAAAAAAACATAACACTAGAGACTTAATTTTTTTTTTTTTTTTTTTTTTTTTCCCCAACTCTCAGACTTGTTGAATCCCAAACAGTAGTATGACTCACGAATATCACTTAAGGAGTCCCATCAAACCACAAATATGTTGTCACTATAACCAAATTCCCAGAAAAGAGAAATGGTGGAATTGGGTATCCATTCAACGCATTCTGCTAATATTCTAATCCCAATCAATTGGAATAGTAACGAAGATCTAGTGAACAAAACTTCCAGAAAATTGAACACGATAATACATAGAAAATTACTTTAAAAATTGTGAGAACCAGGGTACAAAATTCCTAGAAAAACACATAGAAAACAAATTCAAACAATTATTAGCAATAAAAATTGCAACTAACACGAGTGACTAATTATCACGTTTTATACTTAGAACTTTAAGAGCCGCTGGACATGGAACTTTCTTTCGGGCTGTTCGCTTAAAAATCGGACCACGAAATGAACTTCGCATACAACTCATCCCAACCGCGTTGTGGATATGGCCCTCTTCGTGACTAGTCATTTCACGCCTTATAACATCTTCATCAATTCCGGCATGGGCTGTCCTATTTATTTCATCTAGTTTGGAATCCTCTAAATCATTTTCTCCTAATTCTTCGGATGGATATGAAACGACGACGTTCCTAAATCCTGTTGTCGGAATAGATTGCTCTATCAAACTCACACCGTGTCTTGGGCTTCTCGCGATCGCAATAGATTCTTCCGAAGCCTCCAAATCTTGAATACAATCTTTGAGTTCGCTAGGTATTGACTCTACAGAATTTTCAATGTGCAATGCTTGACGATTAACGTCGAACGGTGCGGCTTGTGAAGAACTTAAGAAACTTTCCCAGTACCTTTGTTCAGAATTAAACTCTCTTTGTAAATCAGACAGCGCTCCGGCATCTGAAAGTCCACCGACTGTGATTTCCAAAAGCTTTTGATCCGGCCTCGCAATTTTTTGGTGGTAATTGTAAAGGGCTACTGAATTTGCGAGTCGTTTACTCTGACGATTGATAGTTTTCGCGATCTCTAATAGAAGGTGTATTGAAGTGCTACGGTCATCTTCATGATTGGTTTCCATGATTGGTGTACAATTTAGAAACTTTTGCCGAATGCCGAATGTACTGATACTCCTAAATTTGTATGGCAGAAATTTCGAAAGTTCAAAAGTATTTGAATTATGCAGTTACAATTAGGAACTGTTTTGTAGCCGTTGCAACTCTGTTAACCAACCGTCGTCAAGTGACACTTGTCGCCATAGGAAATCAATGTTGAAAACCAGAAAGTTTCAAACCAAAGCACCGCTCCAAAGCGGTAGGAAACCCAAACTAAGTGCCAACAGTTGTGACAAACAAAAAAGAGTTACTGCCTTCAATGATTAACAGATCATGCTTTTATAATTAACATTGCTCAAAGGCAATTTCACTGCCTTCAGAGGTAACGAAGTACTATTCTTACATTTGTTCCTATCCATATTAACCACGAGATTAACTTTTAACATTCAGTTCAAGTGCCACTTTTGTTCCTATAACTAATATCACACAACCCAAGTCTGTCGGCAATCCATTAGAAAATCGATTAAATCAAACATCAAAACGGCTTGCATTGGACGTAACCATTTGGAGTAATACGGCTTTAGATTGTTAGAACTTTTAATCACGATAAATATAAAACATCAAAATATGAGATATGACACAACACATGAAAATCATGAACACCATTAATCAAATATATTAGATAGTAGAGTTAGGAAAATAGCCTGTGAGATCGATGGAAGGCACGACAAGTCGCTGTCCTAAAGCCGTATTCGCCTCCCTTCGTGCAGGTTATGACGGTCGAATACCACTCCAAGATACAACCCAGAAATCTCACAGTATGTCTCCACGTTACACGATGCGCGGAAAACGGGGGTGCCAAGTCTTTCTCAAATTGCCCAGAGGATATATAAATAAATAATGAGAGGAGAGAAGGGAATTTAAGATGTTAGGATGTTTAAAACTCTTGTAGGATAATTCTCTATTTATAGAACTCAAAGTGACTCTTCGCAAAAGTCATGTCCCTTGTGTGAAAGGGCACAACTCTTAAACAAACCTCTTTATTTAAATTTATAAAACTTAAAATCCCAACAGAGACTTCATCAACCATTAGTTTTCCAAAGGACAAGGCTTGATTGGGTTGACGATGGATGCTTTAGTAAATGAAAAATGGATAGCATTTGTTCTGGTCCTTTTGGATGTTAATTCTTTGTGATCCTAATCATATATGTAATGGTTACTTTGAATGTTGATTTTGCAATCATCTTACAGTCTAATAAGATTTTTCAACATTGTTGTTAGTATTTGTGGGTCGGTTCCACTGGACCAAACACATACGGATCGTCCACATGGGTTAAGTAATTGGGTTAGTTAGAAAGATGATAAGAGATGGACTCTTATCTCTATCTGTTAGGAGAGTTTAAAGAGAGTTTAAACTTTAGGATTTTATCTATAAATATAATCCTGCAGATATTTGAGAGACACACAAAAAATCAATTATAGTTCTAGTTCTCTCCTTCTTCCCAAAATATTCTTGTATCAATATCTTCTCTTTCTAGGTTCCATCTACAACCCTAGGATTTGCGGTGTGGATAATAAGAGTAGGCTCTAGTAGTCTTTTCTACGCGACGAGGATAAAAGACAGGTGTTCTGATACGTTTTTGATATTTGTTGGTGTAATTTGCAGAAATGAAATGGGGAAGAACAAGTGAAATTGAACAGGAGAGTTGAATTAGTGAAATTTTCAGAAAAACTAGTGAAATTCACTAAAATTGGAAGAAGGAATGAAGATGAAATGTTTGATAGAATGCTAATGGAACTCTCGTCCAACTAGCAGCCAAGGGAACTCTCGTCCTCTGGTTTATAACAGAATTCTCAACAATACCTAACAAAGCCTTTCCCTCCTATTTTATACATTACTACTGCTGAAGAAAACAACTTGTAACTAAATGTAACTAACTTTCCCTCCTAAAAACAAGTACTCAAATTAACAGCAATAAAAGCTAGTGCCACGTGTAGGAAGGAACGTATCATTACTTAGGAGTGGAATATTGTCCGACATTGCTTAGGAGTGGAATGGTGATCACTTAATATATGCTGGGAGCTCTCCACTCATTGCCAATTGGTTTTGAGTTGGATATAAAGTTTCCACAGGGTTCTTATTCGTGGTTACGGATTGTGCTTGTAGAGCGGGTCTCGGTTCGTCGATCTCCGAAAGCTTGAAGTATTCCGCTGCGCTTTATTATGTAAGTCTTGTGTGATGTACACGCTTTCGATAGATTTAACAATTGCAAATGTAGAGACCGAAAGCTTGAAGTATTCCGCTGCGCTTCATTATGTAAGTCTTGTGTGATTTACACGCTTTCGATAGATTTAACAATCACTACAAGAAAAAGTAACTATGGCGACAAAAGCTGGCGAGGAAATTCAAATTTCCTCGCCATATGGGTCTTTATGGCGAGGAAATCGATTTCGTCGGCAAAGAGTAAACTATGTCGACGAAATTATCTTTCCTCGCCCAAAAACTAAGATTTGGCGAGGAAATGAACATTTCCTCGCTAAAAGGCTACCATTTGGCGACGAAATTTGAATTTCTTCGCCAAAAAGCTAAGATTGGTGATAAAATTATATTTCCTCTTCAAAAAGCTGAGATTTGGCGACGAAATTATCTTTCCTCGCTAAAAAGCTAAGATTGACGACGAAATTATATTTTCTAGTCAAAAAGCTAAGATTTGGCGAGGAAATGCTAGTTTCCTCGCCAATTGTTCAGAATAGGCAAGGAAATTTTGTTTCGTCGCCAAATGTTAATATTAGGTGACAAAATATTTCCTCACCTTTTCTGGGACTATTGAGATTTTGATATAGATGTGTTGTATTATCTCAATGGTGAGATATAATTAACAACTTTAATAGCTCTCTAATATTATAAGACATTGTTAGCAAAATAATTTTTCACATTTTCTATAGTAATGATAAAAATGAAATTATTTTTCTGTCTAGTTCTCCTCAACGATGTACTTTTTAAGTTCACAAGTTATTTTCAATTTTCTTTTATAGTGAACGAATTTTACAAAATCAAAGAATTCTTGAAGAAATTAATATTTTCATAAAGGTTATTATCTGAATAAATTAAAATACTTTAAAAGAAAGGACCGGGCATGGATCCCGAGTTTGCAGTTGAAAGATTTGCATTTTGGAATCGGAGAGTTCATGCACAGAGATCTTAAAAGTGGAGAGAAACAAAATAATAGAAAAAAATTGACATTGATGCTTGAATCGGAGAGTGGCGTGATGGATAGGTGTTGGGACTTGCAAAGGCAAGGTCGCAGGTTTGAGCTCAGGTTAGAAAGTAAAACCTTCAGTAAAAGCAAATAAATAAAAGATTTAAGAAACAAGTTTAAAGAAACACTACAAAGGAACTAAAATTAGACAGGAAAATTTTAAAAAAATAGAGGTGAAAAGAAGTAAAAAAAAAAGTTTATATATTAAAAGTTGTAAAACTTTGCATTGAAAAGAAAGTTGGAGTGGTGGAGGGGTTGCGTAAAAGCAAATAACAATAAAAGATTTAAGAAACAAGTTTAAAGAAACACAACAAAGGGACTAAAATTAGATAGAAAGATTTTTAAAAAAATTTAGAGAGGTGAAAACAAGTAGAAAAGGTTTATATATTAAAGGTTGTAGAACTTTGCATTGAAAAGGAAGTTGGTGTGGTGGAAGGGTAGCGTGTAATTATAGGAGAGGTCGCTGGTTCGAGTCCCAGCGGAAGCGGAGGAGTTGGGTAATGTATTATAGGGGAAGGAGTTGGGTAGTGTATAAACGCTTTTTTAGTTTCAGGGGTGGAAAAATATTGCGACGACCATTAGTCGAGGAAAACGGGCGACGAATTTTTTCTTCACCAATTCGTCTGGCGAGGAAATTTGATGTTTTAGAGACGAAAATGATTCTTCGCGATTCATGAATTTTGTTGTAGTGAATTGCAAATGTAGAGAGATAGACCTGCTGCTGCCTGCCACACATATATATTCAGGATGTCATATATAACATGAAAGACGTGCAAAAAAATTCGTGAGAAACCTGGATATTTGAAACGGAAAATTTAGGAACTGGAAAATATTTTCACAGTTGGTAATTGGTGTTGGTTGAAGATCTCAATCGTATCTGAAACCGTGTGGATGGCCACATACTGCTTGCAGACATTAACACAAAATGGGTCCTCCGCTAGTGAATTATCCTTCATCTTGCCAAAAAACCATGGGTTGAAAAAGAAGAGGGAAATGTGCACTATTTGAGAACCTTTGGTTGAGTCTGAGAACATCTGAAATGTTCATATTTTAGGGTTTGCCGCGAATAACTTATAGAAAATCAGGTCGATCGTACGTCATTAACTAATAATCCAATCAAATAATCACTACTTCTATTCTTGCAAAATCGCATTCCAAGCGCTGAAGAGAATCTTGGTAAAATAATGTCCAATAAAGTCATTGCTGAGCTCACAAAAGCAACATGCTCTTTGAATGTTAACCCCTTTTTGTTTATAAGTCATGCAACATGCTCTTTGAATGTTAACCCGTTTCCATCGATCTCCCACTCTACAAAACACAGAAAGAGATTCAGAGAGGCTATAGGATATATCGATCCCAGCTGTTTACTTACTCTTATCTTCTTCTTCTTCATCGTAGATTTCCGAACAAATGACCACATTCCACTTGGTGGCCATGCCTTACCCGGCCAGGGGCCACATCAACCCCATGATGAACCTCTGCAAGTTACTCTCTTCGCGGCGTGATCACCAAATTCTCATCACATTCGTCGTCACGGAGGAGTGGCTCGGCTTAGTCGGATCGGAGACCAAGCCGGATAATATCCGGTTCATCACCATCCCTAATGTCTTGCCATCGGATCTGGTCCGAGCTGCTGACCAGAAGGGCTTCGTTATGGCCTGTCTCACTAAGCTGGAGGAGGCCTTTGAGGGGGTACTCGATTGGCTAGAGGCACCAGTGAGTGTTAGTGTAGCTGATACATTCTTGCCGTGGGCCGTTGATGTCGGGTGTAAGAGGTCTATTCCGGTGGCTTCGTTTTGGCCGATGCCGGTGACTGTGTTTTCGGTGTTTTACCATTTTGACCTTCTTGTTCAAAACCGGCATTTTCCAGTTGAACTTCCAGGTAAGCTGAGTTAGGTCATACTTTTCGCTTTTGTCCCTTTTATGGTCTAACTTGCCAATATTGAGGTGTTCTTTCAGCAGTATTCATGCACTTTAGCATCCTGTTATGTATAAAACAAAGCATTTGTTGCAAAAAAAATTAGACAATGATTCTCCAACCGTATATGCCTTTTGGGCAAATATAATTTCATCATGCATTTATCGATATCTGACTATCTTGATTTTTCTTACGTGTAAAATAACTACATCGAATCGAAACCTACAAAATTAAGAAACATGATGTGGCCTTTGTCCTTATTAATTTCACACTCAAACGTTCAGAGTTCTTGACTTGTCAGTCGGCTAAATAAGTGTATTTTTCCATTGAGTTCTTCATCTGTATAATGTTCTTGCGTGTAATGATTTTCACAACCCTATTATCCCTTTGCACTCATCTTTATTCATCTTGAAATTACCCAATTGCCCTTATCTCTTGAGTTATTTTTTTTCTATATGAAGGACGATTTAGTACTTTCAAGTGAATAAAAACAAAAAAAAGAGTGCAAAAGGATAGTAGGGTCGGGGCGTGAAAATTATTTCCTTTTTTCTTGCTTAACTTACATTGATAAAATACTTACTATTTGGTTAATGCTTCTTCCTTGCCTATACTTGCACAAAAGAAAGAGCAGAAGTGATGGTGGACAACATCCCCGGACTATCTCCATTCCTTTTATCCGACCTTCCATCCATTTTTCACTATCAGGACCAAACACTCTTGCGTAGCTGCGTTAAACTGGTCTCCAAAGTAGCCCAAGCACAATACCTCTTGTTCAACTCTGTTTTCGAGATTGAATCTTCGGTTATCGACGCTTTACAATCCGGATTCCAATTCCCCCTCTACTCTCTTGGCCCCCTCATACCTTACTTCCATCTATATGACCACAATTCCTCTCACCCCACCACCGCAAACAGTCCGAGTACTCCGGACTACCTCAAATGGCTAGACTCCCAGCCTCAAAGTTCCGTTTTGTACATTTCACTGGGAAGTTTCCTCTCTGTATCAGGTGCCCAAATGGAGGAAATTGTAGCAGGGTTGGGCAGTAGCGGGGTGAAGTACTTGTGGGTTGCGCGTGACAAGGCTTCGAGGTTAAAGGATTCTGTTTGTGGTGGTTTGGGTATGGTGGTGCCTTGGTGTGACCAATTGGAGGTGCTATGCCATTCGTCGGTCGGGGGATTTTGGACTCACTGCGGGTGGAATTCGACTGTGGAATGTTTTTTTGCGGGCTTACCGGTGCTTGCTTTTCCTATTACGATGGATCAAGTCCCGATAAGTAAATTAGTTGTAGAAGACTTGAAGATTGGGTGGAAGGTGAAGGGCGCGAATAATGATTTGGTAAGTAGGGCGGAAATCGCTCAGCTTGTGGGAAGGTTTATGGATCCGGAAAATGGTGAGAGGAAAGAAATGGTGAAAAGAGCAAGAGAAACCCGAGAGACCTGTCGACGAGCTATTGAAAAAGGAGGATCGTCTGAGAAAAACTTTGAAGCTTTCTTGAATGATATCTCTAAATGAGGCTTAATTAACCATTAGTTTTCCATAGGACAAGATTTCGTTAGGTTGGTGATGAATGCTTTAGAATGCAGATTTTGCAATCATCTTACAGTCTAATAGCTTTCAACATTGTGTACATAGAGAGATACACAGTCCAAGAACTGGCAAATATTCTGTGTGAGCTGTTAGGAAACAGTTCAATGATGACAGCTTGCTACTGGATGTAGTATTTTATCACAACTTATGTGTGTAGCGGGGCGTACATAGACCCTGGGACTAGTCGAGGTGCGCGTAAGCTGGCCCGGACCACCCAGTTATCAAAAAAAAAAAAAACTTATGTTCTAGATTTTTAGTTATGTTTAATTTGTTGGATTTGGAAACTTATGTTTTAAGTACATTTTATCACTTATGGTTGTTGGGCGATGAACTTTGCATGTTGGAAGGAAACTCCTACTAGAAATTATGGTTTGAGTTTTGAAATTATGCATTATTATTAGTGTTTTTTTTTTAACGGCGTCCCCACACCCCATGTGAGAGAGGGTGTGGCTGGTAGTGGCTCCCAGGGAGTGTATGTATCATTTTTCTTTTTTTTTTTTGGATCCAAGCAGTAGGCATTAGTTATTTAGTTTGATGGATGGAATCGATGGATGAATGTTTTAAGTTTTGGGCTTGAATTTGCTTGAATTGGGTTTTTTTAATGGATTTTTTGAAATTTTCTCTTATTTTTCTTGGGCTTGGTCCAAAACGTGACCCAGTAACCCGAACCGACCAAACCGCCAAAACCGGGAAAATCAGATGAAGCCAGACCCGGTTTCCAAACTCTCCAAACCGAATGTCCGATTCAGTCCCAAAATACTGCAAACTAGACCCGACCGGACCGTTTTGACCGCCAAGGTTTTTGCCATTGGTGTTGGTCAGTCATATCTGAAACCGTGTGGATTACCACTGTTTTCATGTAGCTACTCACAAAATGCTAGATACATATTAGGATTTAGGGGCATCCTTTTAAAGTGTTTTAACACTAATAAAATGGATTCCTCTCTACTGGATTATCCTTCATCTTGCCAAAAAAACACAGGGTGAGAACAAAGAAGGAAATGTGCATAATCTAAAGTCTTAGAGAGCCATTTATTGAGTCTAAGCTCACATCTACATCGTTCACTGTTTAAAATTTGCTGCGAACAACTTGTAGAAAAACTACTAATCCAACAACACAGTCTGCGAATAACTGCTAATCCAATAAAAAATCTTGCTGTTTATTTTTAAAATTGTTGCTAATGATAAATTACTTAAGGAAAATGTGATTCACTTAAAACGTTAACGATTACCGATTGACTCAGTTTGTTACAAATTTGCTGAGAGCTATTTCGTTACAAATTTTTTGCTCGCATCTCGCTCTCAACAATAAACGATTTCGAATATGTTTTCAAGCTGGGTACAAAACCCGAAAGTGAAGGTTTCCGCTGCGTGCAGGGTTATATTCAATCAACAAAACTTTCTGAAAAAACAAAATCTAGCAGGGTTCCAAATCAGACACAAATGGGTTCAGAAGCCAACATAAAAATGTCAAAACCAAGCAAAAGACTTGGGATTGTTCAAGTTACGTACAATCAGAGAAATTAACCAGATAAAGAATTCAAATCCACCGAGATCTCATACTTCACAACACCCCTCCTTCCTCATCATCATCTCACCAACAAAATCTATTTCTTGTTCTTATTAACATCACTACTGCTATTCTTGTTCCCTCCCGTTCCCCCTTGAGCTGCTGCTTTTTTCGCCATCTTTTCTTGAAGGGCTTTCGCATCCCTGTCCATAATATTATCAACAAAATCCAGTTCCCATGTTAGCATTGAAACACAAGAATTCTACACACAGGAGAGAGAGAGAGAGAGAGAGAGAGAAAAAAGAATTACCTTTCTCGTCTTTGTTCGGGTGTTAATCCATCGTCTTTAGGGTTCCTGGGCTTGTGACCGGACCTGGCTTGAGCCCTTTCTCGATCACGTTCCCTTTGGCTACCGCGTGCGCTTTAAGTTAAGGTTTACATCCCACACATCAATCAAAATATAATCAAGAACCCATTGACCAAAACACCCTAAAATCGTCAAAAATTCGTGGGAAATCCATACATGGTTGCTGAAAAAAATTAGGAAGAAAAAAATATCTAGACGGTTCTGCACTTGTATATCTCAATTTTCCTGCCAAAAAACTCGGAAATTTGATAAATTGAGATACACATCGATTCGAAACGATTGCCTGATTCAATTTATTTCAAGCAAAGATTGGATTTTTGAGAGACAAAAAGGACGAAATTATATAATTCCTAGATTTTCTCAGCAACCTAATGGAAAGCCATAAAAAAAAAAAAAAAAAAAAAAAAAAAAAAGAAAAAGGGGTGATCTAAAATCAGAGGAAAGAGGCATATCAGAAGGATATGAGTCATTCTTGATTCTCGAAACAGCCAAAAAACCCCCACAACAAAAACCTGGAAATTTTACCACAAGCCAAAACACTCAACAAATGAGCAAAAAATTACAATTTTTAAAGGGATTAAACGCAGAGAACGATTTCTATCAAAAGAGTGAAAGACAGGATTACCTGGTGTATGCGAGAGAGAGAGAGAGAGAGAGAGAGAGAGAGAGAGAGAATTTTAGAGAGAGATGAAGGAAATTGATGTTAAAATTGGAGCAGGGTCTGGAAGAAGGAAAATTCTAAAGTTAGCCATTTGGGCTGACATTAAGATTTAAAAGTGTATTAAAATGTGCAAAAAATATATAGAAAAGTGTGAAAGTGTATTGAAATATGTGTAGAGATGTGTATATTTTTTGTCTTTATGTCTTCTTATTGTTAGCTCATTGGGTGGACGATAGAAAAACCCTTGGAAGAAAATCGACAAAGTGAAAAGGAGGGGGAGAACCTATCTGAGGGAGTCGGTGTCCAGAAGGGTCGAGAAGAGACGCGGGGGTTGCTGTTGTGCAGCCACTGCACTGCACAAGCAGTTGTTGCGCACAATCACAACCGTCCACAAGTATTTTTAACGGTTTGGATTGAAAACACATTGTTCACGCGAACAATTTTTCTCTTTTGTTTAAAATCTAGGCCGTTCATGCAAGTAACGAATGACCCGAATTGCGCGCAGCAGCCGCTGTGCAGAGGCAACACAGCAGCAACCCTAGGTCTGTCGAGAAGCTGCGGAGAATTTCTATTGGCATAAACTACGGACAGTAGTAAATTCTTGTACGATGTTAGTGGGTGTACGATATAAATGTGCCAAATGATGTTACAGCCGTTGGATGGATTTAAGCCGATGAATCTTCTCGAGTTTGTGGCTGGCTACAATTGTTGCTGACCAATCATAAAACATTAAAACTGACTAGAATCTGAAGCATCTCACGTGCGTGCGTGCATGGCTACAGCTCAGATGAGGTTGTGCGTTTGAGCAAGTCGTTTGATGTGGTACTCACTCAGTACCCAAATTTTTTCCCTGTTTGACCAATTTTTCAGTGCCTGGCGGATAGTACATGGTACCCATGCGTGCAATTTGAGCAGTACATCTCAGTTTTGGACGGTCCGAATTACGGAGAGAGACACAGGATAGAGAAGGGGGAGAGAGAGAGAGAGAGGAAGAGAAAGGGTTTCGATCTAAGCTATTCAATACACTTTCGGACAGTCCGAATTTAATGTTTAGGTACCACGTTGGCTCAAACACGGGATACCCATTTCCGTTTGATGATATCTGCACTCGATGTTGGATGGATTGGGCTTGTGGTCCGAAAACCGCATGGGAAGATTCCCAACTATTTTTCTCGATAGTCACTCTATTGGGCTCAAAAGGTTGGTAAGCATATTTTTTTTTGGCATACAATAGAAGAAACTACTTTTAAGGTAGTGTACTCCAATGGATTTTTATCAAGATTTGATAAAATTAACCTCTTTATCTATTCGTGAAGATATTTGATAAAATCTGTGGATTTTTGCATTCAAAAATCTAAAAAATCTATAGATTTTATCAAATGTCTTCACGAATGGATAAAATCAAGGGGTTGATTTTATCAAAATCTTGGTAAAATTCATTGGAGAACAAGGCCTAAGGTGTGTTTTGGAGAAACCCTATTCAACTTTTCTCACATTTTCTCCTTAACTTTTCCTCTAATTTCCTTCTTAATCATTTTCCCTTTTCTTTTCCAAAGTTGCAAACATAGCCCCTAACCCCATCTCAACCAATAATAATAATGGGTATCAAACACCTCCCCATATGATTTGAACCCACAATCTCATAGTACGTAGTACTGCTTCAAAAACCACTAGGCCAATTGCTTTTGTGAAATAGTGTTGATCAAGTAAGAAGAGGCAAAGACCCAACAAATAGGTAGCCCAAACCAATAATGACTTGTGTTTTGATAACATTGCACGATATATACTCATTTAGAATGGCTAAAACCCTTTTTTTTTTTTCTTGAAATTTCAAGCAAAGCCATCACTCATCCATATACTCTTTGTCCAATTGCAAAACTACTTCTTGGTATCGAATATTTGGCGCAATTTTATGACCTGTGTGACTTTGTCGAGTACTGTTGGCATAGTTTACCATTTAAATAGGTTAAAATTGAAAAATTAGTATCAATATTCCTATAACAATTCATCACGTTGTCCCATTCGATAGCAAAGTTCATGAATAATGACATCCACGCACACAATAACACAAATTCCTAATACGCACAAAGGCCATAAGTTTTATTCAATAAATTATATTAAACATTTCCATTGCGGCACAAATCAGATCGATAAACTAAGAAAATCATATCCAAAAAAATGATCCCCCAGTATTTATTTTTTCTAAGGACATTTGGGTCCACCCCTCTTGGTTTTCCAGTTGTTGTAGCAAGGACATTCCTCTTTGTTACCAACGGTACCTGATGGAACACACAGACATTTGTTACAACAGAGGTTGCAGTACGTCAAACATGCTTTCTTGTGGTAGTCGGCCTTGGAACACCGATAGTCACATGCCGCGGGGCAATCTGTAATGAAAAAAACATGACATTAGGAAACTAGTTAGAATCAGATGCAAACCAAAAAACAAAAACAAAAACAAAACTAGTACTAAGAAAATGGGTGACTCCAATGAGTTTGAATGGTGTCAATCGTAGCCGCATGTGATCCTAACCATTCTTTTTGATGGGTACTGCAATTTGAGCGTTCTCAAGAACCAATCGGATTGATCAAACACCAAAGTGATCAAACATCGATAGCTATATACTCGGTGTGAATTTGCTTTAAACGGGTGAATATTGACGTTTGATTTAACTTTTCCGGACAATCTAGCAGAATGAACGGTTGGAATTCATGTAGCCAACTCTAAGGCCTGGGACCTAAGGTTTGATCTCGGTTTAATTAGTTAGAAATTAGAATACGAGCTAGACAAGATTTTTGGGGACGAATGATTAAGACCCGTATAACAAAAATTCACCTTTTTGGGCAACAGATCCTTCGCCACCAGCCTGTCAACAATTCAAAACAAAAAGAAATTAGAAAAATGAATACAAAATGTCTTTAAATAAGAATGTTCTTATTGAAACCACCATTATAGTATTTACCATTGAAACTTGGATGGTACACATCGAAGCCAAAAGGAAGAGGAGGAAAACAAATTGAAGCCTCGAGTAGTCAGCCATGTCTCTCTGTTTTCTGCAGACAATTTAAGATTCTGATGATTGCTTTATGCTAGATTACATGCCAAGGTGCCCTTTATATAGGTGATGTCCTAGCTTGTAGCCTTCTTCGTATGGGAAGTTGTTAGGCGAGTATTATTTTTTGCTTTGCATTAAATTATTTACAAAAAGAGTACGGTAAAAAAAACACCTAGGTGTGCACCACATAAAATTCGCAAAATATAAATATAATTGGGCAATAAATTTCCTTGAGATCGCGTGAAGGCGGGATAGGATCCAACCGTTGCCGCGTGATCGTTTTCCTCATCCAACGGCCCACAAATTTTTTTCCTCAGATATGTACATATATAGCCTAATGATAAATGTACATATATAGCCTAATGATAAATGTGTACGATGATGTGGTGAAAAAACATTGTGACTAGTCTAAATTTTTACGTACGATAAAGGAAATTATTTAAAGATTGGGATTGTAATTTGTAAATCTACTCAAAGAAGGAAAGACAATGAAGGTAAATATATTTTCCATCAATAAATTTTTGATTTTTGATTCACCCCTATTAAATTACTTGCTAACTTTTGATGGATATGGCTAGTAAAAGGAAGGTAGAATATTTTTCAGAACGTAGGATCGAATAAATCCTTTAACAGTTGAAAAAATATTAGGGATGGATCCAGGATTTCGACTCGGGAGTAACACACAAAATCAATATTCTCTCTCTCTCTATGGCCCATAAAGATAGTCTACTTTAAAACGACTTGTAATTTTAGGATACGAATTTTAATTGGTTCTCCAATTTTGTGTAAAAAAATGTAAGAAATTATGCACGAAAGTGCTTTATTTTTTATTTGAAAATTGGAGGTTTATTTGGTAGTGGATTATCTTTACTGGCGGAGGCAGTAATTAGTATAAAAAAAATGCAAGTGTTGTAAGATTAATTATTTCTACTATCCGACAAGATACACATTTTCCTATTTAATCATCCATAAACATATATACTTAACACCAAAATTTATACATTTTCATTGATCAATCACACATTAATATGCTTAATACCAAAAATAAGACACACGTTTGAAGAATAACACTGTTCTTACAATACAAAATCATTTTTTTTTTTAGAGCCGAGAATGGCACGTGCCACTTTTCCCCCTCTTACCCTCCGTCCTTGACAAAAACCATGTTGTACTGGAAGCTAGCTTGAACGTTAGTATTTGAGTTTATCCATATTTATGTCTAGGGCCTCCTTTGGGTAAAAAAACCATTGTGGTTTATTTTTCTTCTTTATTCACAAAACTTTAAGTTTGACTAATAATTTTATACTTTTTTAGATTTCTCTCGTAGAGAGGAGCCAAGAAACCACAACAAATCGACCGAAAACTAACAAATGCAAAAAAAAATTGAATAAGGACAAAACCAAAAAAACTAAAAAACCACCAAAAAAAACCAGTTTTTTCAATTCACCCAAAGGAGGCCTAGATCGAACTGGTTATAGACGATACTTTGAAAAGTTAGCCCAAAGCCCAAAGGGGGCCGTGTTGTAAAGGTTTCAGGATTGAAGTAGTCATTGTATTAGGTCTAAGGCCCGCTTTAAATCTGTATTTACTTGGGCTGATTTGGGCTTTTGTGTAATACCAAACGGTTGCTCAAACATCAACGGATGCAACAATAAGGCGGATTCAAAATTCAAATCAAAAGATAGAAACAAATAGATTTGCTTAGGGAGAGAGAAAATATTCAGAAAGGATAAATGATCCTTTTTCTTCGCCGCCGTTTTCCTCCTCCACGTCGTCATCTCCTCCGTCAGCCATCACACGTCACACGCTGACGTCATCATCCGTCGTAAACAGAACAGGTGCTTTGTTCTTGTTGAAATTTCTAAGTGTTTTGCATTTCTCTGTTATTCTACATTCGAGGTTAGCAATGGAGTTCAGGGTCTAGGTTTTCAGTGTTGGAACCTCTATTGGTTCGTGTGCTTAATTCTTCTTCTTCTCCTCCCTTAAGCTTAGTTGTTTCCCTTTCTGTGTAGTCCAAGTCTAAAAAATGTTGAAAAAAGGCTTTCTTTCTAGCCCTAAACAACAGGGACATCGACCTCCTCTTAAGGAAGAAGAAGAAAGTAAAGCTTCTAGCCCTAAACTGGGAAATGGACCTCTTTCTAAGGAGGACAATGGTAAAGATTCTAGCCCTAAACAGGGAAATCAACCTCTTTCTAAGGAGGGAAATTGCGTAGTTTGTAGCCCTAAACAGCGAAATCCACCTCTTTCTATGGAGGAAAAAGGTAAAGCTCCAAGTTTTAAACAGGGAAATCGACCTCTTTCTAAGAAGGGAAAGGGTAAAGCTTCAAGCTTTAAACTGGGGAATCGTCGTTTTCCTAAGAAGGGAAAAGGTAAGAATTTGGCACGTACTGTGGGCAAGGGGGGAACAAAAGGATATCCTACATCTTCGTGGCCTTGGGATCAGCTTTCTCTTATGGATCCTATTGAGAGGGCATTGGTACTGGAATCGTTGGCTGATGATTCACCTTGGGATGATTATTGTAGTTTCGATCCTATTGAGAGGGCACTGTTTCTAGAGTCGTTAGATGATGATTCACCTTGGGATGATTTCTGTAGTTTCGATCCTATTGAGAGGGAATTGTTTATGGAGTCGTTAGATGATGATTCACCTTGGGATGACTTTTGTAGTTTCGATCCTATTGAGAGGTCATTGTTTATGGAGTCGTTCGATGATGATTCTGAGTTTAGTTCAACGGGAGGTGAATCGAGTCCGGATAGTATTTGCAAGGAACTTGAAAGGGAATTTGATAGGAATTTTGAGAGGGAAATTGAGAAGGCGATTGCAGACAAAAGTAAGAATGGCTTGGACCTTTTAGATGTTGAGATTTTTAAGTCTATGCTGGGTAAGCCATCTTGGATTGATACAGATGATTTTAAGCAGCGCTTTCCACACGTCGGGGAAGAGATGCAAGGTGATGTTGATGACGGGCTCAGACTTGAAATGCTTCGCTATTTAGAATCGATACATAACATGGACGAGACTCAATCCGTGGTTGCACACTCGCATACTACAGAGAAGTCAACTGGGTCATCTGGAAAGGACTCTTTACCGGATGAGTTGGGTATGATGGGGGCTGGTTTTATTCCCATCGTAGAGTGTGATGAGGGAATGGTGAAGGATAACAATACAAGACTTCAAGATATCCGGTCTTCGCAACTTCATTCTAATTCCAACAACGGGTATTCAAAGGCGAAAACCAAGACTCAAGGATCCAGGCCTAATCCGATGGATGAAGCAAAAGCAGCAGTTGATTTTGGCAAAACTCTGGGGGTGGACTTTCAGGGGCGGGAGGACTTTTGGGTGAAGAAGATTGCAGAAATGGAAATCAAGGAAAGTGCAGAATATGATGCCCTTCGTAAAGGCAAAGAGTAGATCAAATCTTATCCTTCTCGGGGAGGTTAGAGCTTTTGGGTTATCTTTGCTTGGTGAATATTTTGCTTGTGGGTGTTTTTCGTGGCATCTTGCCAACTTTCACTTGTCGGTTTTTGGCTCTTCTCATTTTGTTTAAGGGTATGTGCTAACTTTGTTTGGTATATAACTTTCCTTGCATGGATGTTGTGGAGCTAAATTCCCTTTATTTCGATCTACTTTGAGTGTTTCGAGTTAGCAGAACTTTTTGCTGATAAAAGGAAAAAAAAAAAAAATGCAAGGACACAGCAATCCTCATGTTTTCGAGTACTAGAGCATTGTGTGCTCCGTTAGTAGCCTTATCTGTTTTTTTTTTCTTTTTCCTAGTGGATCTTTTGCAAGTGCTAAAATGGGCGATGTTTAAGTCAATTAGTGTGTGCTATTGTGCTAAGTTGTTTTTGCAATCCTGTTGAGGCAGGCTATTTTGTTGGTTTTGGTTTTCTGGTTGGAGTTGTCTCCCTCGCAGGTATGCTTCTTGTACTTGTCATTTGATGAATGAAGTTCTTACATTTTCTAAAATGAGAAATGAAGTTACTATTCCCATTATGAACATTAACACTATCTTTTTCTGCTACTATTATTTTGTGCATTTCTTTTTGTCTTGTTTTGTTTCGTTTTCTATTGTGTTTATTTTGTTTTGCTGAGTGGGAATGTCGCGTAGGCTTCCATAACATCTTAGAGCAGAGCTCTTAATCTCGCAGCTTGAACCCCGCGATTGTTTGGTTGAACTCATTGGCTCCGAGATTAAAACCTGAGATTTTAGGACTTTGCTGCCAAGTTTCAACAACTCGTCTATGGTCTATGGGTACGCCACATATACGTACACCAAAGCATCTCAACCGTCCATTTTAGAAATCAATGTTCCGGATGTGAAATAAACTATTTGCATGAAGAGTTTAAACTCTTTGCGCGAATAGTTTATTTGAAATCCGAAACGTAAAAAATGTTTTTGGATAGTTGAGCTGCGTTGGTGTGTGTTTGGAGTACGCAGATATGGTGTGCGCATATCATTTTCGCCCAAGTTTTATGGTACTATCAACCATTGTGCGGCTATTGTAGACATTCAAATTGCGCATGACCCAGAAATCTTAACTTTAAGACGAACAAAACTCTCACCCCACACCACCCAACTGCACCAATGATTCGTACACAGCAGCCTCTTTCCTATATGTACATCCCTTTCCTCTCACTCTCTCCATTTTAGTCCCCACCACACCCAAAAAATCTGTCTCTGTGTATATATATTGATACGTATGTATACACTTGTTTCATATTGATATAAATGATTGCGAATAGATATTGTATTAACCTCGTGGTTAAACTAAGAGTTAGCAGGTTAGCTGGATCAGATCGGATCGTTATAGGTTATGATAGAGTAACTTACGTCTGATCAACTTATTTTTTAATTGAATATTTTATTAGACGAGTCGTAAAACATGAACAACCTAGATCACACTTTGGGCTTGAATGAGACCCATTTCGGAATATAGTACTATATACTAACAACTATACAAGTCCATCTAGGATGAGATACTATTCTTCATACGTCATACTATCTTTGTATCCCACTATACTCCCATTATGTGGAAGTGGAACTACATGGTGCTCACAAATATGATTTGAATCGTTCACTTTGTCAACAACACAAAGAAAAATGTCTACAGGAAATCAAGTGGATCAAATATCAATCTACACGTGAATCAGTTGCATTTTATTTCATAAATTCCAAGTTTTAAGTTGAAAGCACTATACATAACACTCGCAACTTGTTCTGCGAGATAAATGGTTCGAATAGAGATTGTAGCCCTTTCTGGGCCAATAAAATAAGTATGGAGTTGCATGTGGACTATATGGAGAGATTAGGTATGGAGATTGGGGAGGAAGTCATCATCCATCCCAGACCATCCAAAATCACCATCACGGGAAAACCTGAACTCAGCTGTTTTGGGTATTACATAACAGTTGCAACTCTTATTTGTGGCTTTCGAATCAAGAACTTTACAGAAGATTGAAACAAACTCACCCGTTTTGGGTACGTCTTTTAACCCGTTTTGGTACCAACTTTTAACTCTGATCTCGAAAGTAGTGTGAAAACATTGATCATTTAGAAGATAGCGCTAAGAGCAAGAACAAGTAGTTTGGTAAAGGGTTAAAATTAGGTAAAGTGGAGTGGTGTACCCCAAAAAGCACCGTGGAGCCTATAGCATGTGTGGTGAGAATTACTATTTTTTTTATATAACCGAATGCTCGGGTCAGCTTACGCGCACATCGACTAATTCCGAGACCCTGGAGGTACCGACTTCCAATGGTCCCAAGCGATTGCTAACAATCGAACTTAAAACCTTAGGTGAGAGCAAACCCCAAGAGGTTGCGTGGTAAAAATATTATGAAACATCATGTAGCGATACTCCAAGAGGAGTAGGTAATTTGTTTTTCCTCTACACCACGGGGTGAAGTCGTTTCGGCAAACACACTTTCCACCCCCACCCCCACCCCCACCCCATAAAGACACTCCCTTTCTCTTTGCTTCATCACTCCATCACTTTTTTTGGTATAAAGGAAACAGAAAAATGAAACTACATTCTTTCAAACGCTACACCCCTCGTAGGAGGCGAGATGTGAGAAACCCACTCGTGCTCTTGATCCATGGCCATATTTGCGAGTTTATCAGTCACTTTGTTACCCTCATGGTAGATGTGCTTCAAAGAGCACCCAGTGGAGGCCATCAAAGCCTTGCATTCCTGGATCAGAATCGAGAGAACTACAAGTAAATTTTGTATAATTATGGAGCAAAAGTAAGCTCTATAATCATACAAAATTACTTGAGAGAGAGCGATATGAAGAAAGCTGTTGCAACTTTCCTTAATTGTATCACTTGTTTTCAGCTCTTTCCTCCTCCAGACAGCAAATGCTGGTTCAAATAAGCGACTTCCTCAGGGTCGTCGAGCACGGTAGCTGTCGTACACCGCCGAGAAGCCATTCTCCGAAGCAATTTCTAGGCCTTGTCGATCCAACGGCTGCCGATATCATAAAGGGAGGCATTTGGGGCGAGATTGATGGCCCGAGATTGATTCGGAATCGGACTGGTGTTTCCGACATGGTCCATTTCAGTGCCACTAGTGTATAGTCCTGCCTATATATAATAATAATATAAAGGAAATCCAATTCGGGTGGCTATTCCCTTCGGGCAGTTCATTTGCCTTTCTTTGTGGATAAGCCTTTCCCGCCGCGGCTTCGTTGTACGTGCCGGGCATGACCGGGTAAGCCAAGCGCAAGGTGGATCCATGCATCACAGCGGGGGAGAGGTCGACAATGGTCAGCGGCTTGGGTAGGTTCTCTATCGGGACGTGGTCTAGGGTTTTCTGGCCGTTCAAGGCGGTTATGTGTCGGATTTGTCGTCCTTGTTTTTTGGTTGTTGGGAGACTACTTTGCTGGCTAGGATGGCGCACTTGCTCTGCCAATGGGCCCTGGTCGAGCCATCCAACGACATAACCGCCTTGGACAGCCACAAAACCCTAGACCTCGTCCGATAGAGAACCTACCCAATATGCTCACCATTGCCGACCTCTCCCACGAGGCGATGCACGGTTACACCCTACACGTGGCTTACCCAGTGGTTGGTGCCTGGAGCGTACAGCGAAGCTGCGGCGGGAAAGTCTTATCCTCTAACGAAGGCAAATGAACTTCCCGAAGGGGATAGCCACCCAAATTGGATTCTGTGTCGATAGACTCGTTGTTAGAAACAAACATGAGTAATTTGGTTACAGCATAGAAATTTGATTTGCAAAACCGTCGTTTAGAACGGCTAAAACCGTCGTTTTCATAATCCATGTACTGATTCCCTTTCAATTGCAAAACTGGTTCGTGCTAATTTTTGTTAAAATAAAATACTTGGCTGTGCCGAGGGATTTTGGGCCGTTGGATTGTGATTTTTATTTTTATGTTTTAATATTTTTGGGTGATCCAATGGCCGGAAAACCTCTCGGCACAGAGGCACAGGGGTTCTTTGGCACAAAGGATCTGGACTCCACGGGAGAGGTTAGGGTTCTGGTTTAGGAAGTTAGACATGATTGCAACCAGTGGATTGTGAGTTTATGAATAATGAAATTCATGCACACTGACAAACAAATTTCTATACACGCACACATGACACACAAAAGTCTCAACACATACGATGATATGCCAATCAAATTGTGGCCAAAAGCCATAAATTTTATTCAACAAACTACATCAAACTTTTTCAATTAATTCCATTGCGGCACAAATCATATCCAAAACCTTATTAATCCCCTACTTTTTTTTTTCAAGGACATTTGGGTTTACCCTCCTTCGTCTTCCAGTTATTGTAGCAAGGACATTCCTCCTTGTTACCGGCGGTGCCTGACGGAACACACAAACATTTGTCACAACAGAGGTTGCAAAACTCCAAACATGATTCCCTGTGGTGGTCGGCCTTGGAACACCGATAGTCACATGCCGCAGGGCAATCTGTCATGAAAAAACATTACAATAATAAATTACTAATTAGCAACAATAGACAACGATGAGTTTGGATCCTAACCATGCCTTTTGTTGGGTTAGTCGATTTAATTAGATTCATCAAACATTGATTCTGCCCAAACAAGTAACTATTGACGAATGATTGAGATTTCCATTAGTTAACCACTCGACAAACCAATTGATAAAGACTCGATTTGATTAGGCTGGTTAGAATAAGAGACAAAGTTTTAGATACGAGTGATTAAGACCAATATAACTGAAATCCACCTTTTTGGGCTACAGATCCTTCGCCACCAGCCTGTCAATAATTCAGAACAAAATAAAACGTTAAAAAAATGAATACATAATGTCTTTAGATAAGAATTTTCTTATTGAAACCACAAATTATATTTACCATGGAAACTTGAATGGTACAAATTGAAGCCAAAAGGAAGAGGAGGAAAGCAAACTGAAGCCCTGAATAGCCAGCCATGTCTAGCTCTCTGTTTTCTGCAGTCGATTCTTAGTAATATTGATTAAAGTCGATTCTTAGTAATATTGATTAAGATTCTGATGAGTGCTTTATGCTAGATTACATGCTAAGTTGCCCTTTATATAGGTGATTTTTAGCCTTCTTTATATGGGAAGTTGTTATGCCATATTAATTTTTTGTTGTGCATTAAACTATTTATTTACACCTTTCACACTTAATGTGATGCTAAAAACTAATGTGATCCCACAAGAGTACGTTGAAATACCACACATAATTCTCACAAAAGAAAAAAAAAAAAATTGGATACGTACCACATATAGGTAAGAACAGTCGCGCTGTAAAAAATTCCATTCGGAGGAAGCACTTTATCACCATAAACTAAAAAAAACAATTATAGTAAAATATAATAAAGAAATACTGAGTACAACAAATTTAAACATTCTCTAGGCACAAAAACTTGTAGCTTTATATAATAAAAAATATAATAAAAAAGCTTCTAAACATAAGATTAAAAGTCTAAATATTTGTTGCTAATTAAATTTTTACAATTGACCCCGACAAATTTTCAATCTTGAAAAATCATCGATCAGTAGATCACATGTGAAAAATAAATGTATCGAGTTGATAGTGAGTACCACGAGGTCTACTGAAGAGCTCTAAGTACTCGACAAGGCGAATCAACTTTTTCTTTAAAGAGCTAGAAAGAATGAGTTGGATGGATTCAAACATGCCACACAAAGTGGCAATTCGTTCAACGTTTTTTTTATTGAAGTCACAAAATTTGAATTTTTAAAATGCCGTTTGTTTATGTCAAATTGAATTTAGGTAACAAAGTACAAATTTCAAACTCTGACACATCATTTAGGCGAAAAGTTCGGGCTGTTCAACAATAAAACCAACGATCCGGATTGAAAGTGCCGTCTGGATGTGCAAAGGGGTACCACATTACCCAAACCCTATTTGCACCCAAAAATTTTCTCATCATTTAGGTAGAGGCTTTAGGAACTAAATCCAATCCATGTGGATAGAATTATTTGAAGTCAACTTCGTTAGGGCATTATTAAAAGACTTTCCTTTAGAGTAGAAGATAAAGCTCAACTCTAAGTGGTTGTTCATGTAAAAGCTCTTAGGAATTAAAATCCAATTGATGTTAGTTACCAAATTAGAGTTTGTAACAGAGAATATTACTGTAATCTACTTATCTAACAACGTACTGACTAGGTGCAATTTTGATTTTTTTTTCTTTCTGTAATGCGTCATTACCAAACAGGACCTTACTTTAAGAATGGCTTTACTTCATCACAAGAAATAGTAAATATTGCTTACAGTGACATAGTCCTACATACGCATAGATATGCATGAAAGTTCTAAAACAAATATTTTTGTCAAAATGTATGAAAACTTACAGAATGCATATCCATCGTTATCAGAGAAAATTTCATTCACACTTTAACCAATTTTGTGTCGAGAATTTTTTTTTTTTTTGAGCGGCACAGAATTAAGATCACTTTAAATGTTGGTTGTCGTATTTTTTTTTTAAATAGGTTTTTTTGTGGACGGCCTCTCGGTTAGAGTATTCCCGAACGATGGAAGGTGCTGCTTCTTCTCGGCGGCTGAAACGGCCCACTTCACGTGCAGGCTCGTCGGGAGAGGTATGTAGACGGTGTCCACATCAAGGTCGTCGAGCATGGCTTCATAGCTGCCGTACACCTTAGCCGAGGCCGGGAAGCCATTCTCGGAAGCGAATTTCGAGGCCTTGTTGATCGAACGGCTGACAATGTCATAAAGCATTTTGGGCAAGATTGATGGCCCGAGAGACCTTGACAATGTCAGAAAGATCCATGACCTCACTTTCAAACAACTCACATGTAGCCTGATCTTGAGTTTTGGTGGTGGTCCAAATTTATAGGACAGATTAATAATGATTGGCCATATATAGGATGCAAAATATCACAAAATCTGTTGGTTGGGATTCGGAAGTCTCTTGTCACCTTAACTTGGGTGTCTCTCTGTTTTGGCTTTTGGAAACTTGTGCTTTCATGTTTCAATCAAAGCATATATATAGAGACGCTGAGATTCCCTCTTTTCCCTAGCTAAGTTCCCTTTATAGCTAATTTGTTGCAATTGCTTTGCCCCAGTACTGGGTCTTCAACATGAGGCAAGCAATTTACAATGACGTTCTTCACGGTTTGAAACTCACCAAACTTTTACCCCTTACCTAATTTCTGAGCTTATCAGATTACAATGGAGTCCGTCTTTGTTTATCCACTTGAATTACAACAATAGAGCTCATTAGAGCGTGAAATTTACTCACCTAAAATACCAACGCGCACACACATGAGACACAAAAAGTCTCAACACATACAATGAAATGCCAATCAAATTGTGACCAAAAGCCAAGTTTTATTCAACAAACTATATCAAACTTTTTCAATTTATTCCATTGCGGCACAAATCATCTAACTAGGAAAACCATATCCAAAACCTTAATACCCTACTCTTTTTTTGTTCTTCTAGGACATTCAGGTTTGCCCTCATTGGTTTTTTTTAGTTATTGAGCAAGGATAATTTTCCTTTTACAAGCGGTGCCTGATGGAACACACAAACATTTGTTACATCAGAGGTTGCAAAACATCAAACATGATTGCGAATTCATACTTCATATTCCCGAATGCCAGAGGAGGAATTACAAGCATTGCTGGCTTGTACGAACTTTCACGGGAAAAATTCTCTTATTGCTGGCCAATTAGTGCTACTGTGCTAGACATTAAACCTAGTAAACAGCAATGCACTATCACACACTCTCTCTGGGAATCCATTTCTGTTGCTAGCTAGCTAAGATGTGAGCATAACAATTAATAAATGGTCCAACAAATTTGTTGTATGTTGAAACAAGTTTTTCAAAATGACACCACATGTGCGTGTCTCCACAAACAACAAAAAGACCAAGTTAAGGTCCCCCCATTGCAGATCTCTATCCTTCCTATCATAGTATCTCTCTTTTGATCTTTCTGATTCTATTGGTATCAATTCCTAAATTAGCTGTTACGTACTTAAAGTAGACCCCATAAAAAACCCAAAAATAATTGCTCACGACAGGCTTTAGCTAGTACACATAAAGTGTGTTCCAACTGCATCCGTATGACCATTGAAGGTGGTAGCCTAGATGACAAGGGTGAGTGCGCTGCTTAAGTGCTCCTTTCTCCCATACACGATCCAACAAGGTTCGAGTCCCGCCAACTGCAGGACTAGCGTGGAGAGCCCTTTATCCATTTAGTACCTCGGTGGTGTGGTGATATTCTGTCATTCCGGACAATAGCTATGACTCGAACCGGACATTCCACAGTGGGTCAGGAGCCCTTACGTACGATCATGCCTAAGGGAAGTTGCTACGCTGGTTACCCTTTGTCCATATAGACTGATTAATTATGCGAATTATTTTTGGCAACATAAAAAGTATTTTGGACGGGGTGAAGATCAATAATGATGAAGATAAAGGACGTAGGCTTCTCCTTTTCTACTTTTGTGATGTTTGGTTTGAAAATGTCCAAAGGCAGGAGTGGGGAGGCTTAGCTATTTCCAGTATAAGAATCATTTTAGTTATTGAGCAAGGATATTTTTCCTTTTACAAGCGGTTCCTGATGGAACACACAAACATTTGTTACAATAGAGGTTGCAAAACATCAAACATGATTGCGAATTCATACTTCATATTCCCGAATGCCTGAGGAGGAGGAAAAGGATGCGGTAAATCTTACGGTACCTAGCAACCATGTATTTTAGGCATGCCCTGGCCTTCTGGACACCTATTTAGACTATAATCCATCTGTGGAATTCCTTCAATTAGTGTGTTGGGTTCTATTTTTCCATCCATTGTGTCCTTTTGATATGTCAATGAAATTGATTTTGCATAGCAGCGGTCAGATTGTTCAGTTCTATTAGACTGATTCTTGTATGTTCTTCACGATCAAACGCTAATTTCACTACATCTGTCGTTTTGCCGTCCAAATCAACTGCAGAGTCGCTGGACAATCCTGAATCCTCCTCATTAAATAAACCATGTTGCCACAATGAGCAATGGCCGTTGGATCTAACTCAGACTACGTCGAAGAGAAAGAGGTATGGGAGATGGGGGGAGAGGAAAAATTAGAGGGAGAACCAGAGAAAGTCTCGGTAGAGAAAGAAAACTCCTCCATCCGTTAATGTGAGTATTCGTATCGATGGACGTTGTTACAAACAAACATGAGTATAGTACATTAATTTGTGTACAGCATAGAAATTGGACTTGCAAGAGCTCGTAATGGCTTCTTGTGTTTTGATAACATTTGCACGATATATAACTCATTTCGAACGGCTAGAACCATCGTTTTCAAAATCCATGTATTGATTCTCTTTCAATTGCAAAACTAGTTATTGGTAATTTTGTTAAAATAAAATACTTGGCGCACTTGGGGCGCGGGAGGTTATGGCTTTGGTTTAGGAAGTTGGACATGATCGCAGCCAGTGGATTGTGAGTTTATGAATAATGAAATTCACGCACACTGACAAACAAATTCCTATACGCACACACACGATGCACAAAAAGTCTGAACACATACAATGAAATGCCAATCAAATTGTGACCAAAAGCAATAAGTTGTATTCAACAAACTATATAAACTTTTTCAGTTTATTCCATTCCGGCAGCAATCATCTAACTAGGAAAATCCTATCCAAAACCTTATTAATCCCCTAGTTTTTTTTTTCTTTTTTCAAGGACAATAGGATTTACCATCCTTGGTCTTCCAGTTATTGTAGCAATGACATTCCTCTTTGTTACCAGGCACCATCCCTGATGGAACACACTGACATTTGTCACAACAGATGTTGCAAGGCTCCAAACATGATTCCCTCTGGCGGCCGTACTTGACATTGTTACACCGATAGCCACATGTCATAGGACAATCTGTCATGAAAAAACATCACATAATTAGCAACAATAGACAACGATAAGTTTGGATCCTAACTCATTGAGATTTCCATTAGTTAACCACTCGACAAACCAAGTACAATGCGAGACTTGAAATTAGCCTCGTTTGAACTCTCAATCAAAACCCATATTCAAGAAAACTGATTTCGAAACGGCATAACTCGATATTAATATCACTGTCATGTTGATTTTTTTATTTTTTATTTTTTATTTGTCTTCACTTAGAATATAAGACAACGGATCAGTTTGGCCAAATCCAATTGATTGGACTTAAATACTCGATTTGGTTAGGTTGATTAGAATAAGAGACAAGTTTTAGATACGAGTGATTAAGATCAATATAACTGAAATCTACCTCTTCGGGGTGTAGATCCTTCGCCACCAGCCTGTCAAGAATTCAGAACAAAATAAAAAGTTAGAAAAATGAATACAAAATGTACTCTTTAGATAAGAATGTTCTTATTGACACCACAAATTATATTTACCATGGAAACTTGGATGGTACACATCGAAGCCAAAAGGAAGAGGAGGAAAACAAATTGAAGCCTTGAGTAGCCAGCCATAACTCTCTATTTTCTGCAGCGTTACGCTAGATTACATGCCAAGGTACCCTTTATATAGGTGGTGTCCTAGCTTGTGGCCTTCTTCATATGGGAAGTTGTTAGGCCATATTATTTTTTTGCTTTGCATTAAACTATTTACTACAAATTTCTCACTAAAATATGATGCTAAAATTAATGAGATATGGCCAAAAAGAGTACGGTAATAAAAAAAAATACCAAGTGGGCACCGCATATAATTCGCAAATTATAAATATAATTGGGTACCACATATGTTCACAAATATAGCCCCACCAAATGATAAACGTGACGATGTGGTGAAAAAACATTTTGACTAGTAAAAATATTTACGTACGATAAAGGAAATTATTTAAAGATTGGCATTGTAAATCTACTCAAAGAAGGAAAGACAATGAAGGTAAATATATTTTCCATCAATAATGGCATTGTAAATCTACTCAAAGAAGGGAAGACAATGAAGGTAAATTATTTAAAGATTGGCATTGTAAATGTTACTACTTGCTAACTTTTGATGGATATGGCTCCCAAAAGGAAGTTAGAAATTTGAATGGTACACATTGAAGCCAAAAGGAAGAGGAGGAAAACAAATTGCAGCCTTGAATAGCCAGCCATATCTAGCTCTCTGTTTTCTACCGTCGATTCTTAGCAATATGATTCAGATTCTGATGAGTGCTTTATGCTAAATTGCATGCCAAGGTGCCCTTTATATAGGTGATGTCCTAGCTTTTAGCCTTCGTCATATGGGAAGTTGTTATGACATAGTATTAATTTTTTACTGTGCATTGACTATTTATTTACACCTTTAATTTCTCACTTAATAATGTGTTGCCAAAATCTAATGTGACCCCAAAAGACTATGTTAAAAAATAGGAAAAATATTTGTTCACTCTCACTAAAAGAGGGTGAACAAAACCTCACTATGATTGGTTGAAATGGTGTGGGATCCATCAAAAGTTGTGTGAATCCCACCACAAAATGATGTCATGCTTACCAAAAAATATATTGATTATGTGGATCCCACACTATTTTAAGTTAAAAATTTTAACTAATCAGAGTGAGGGTTTTGTTCACCCTCTTTTGGTGAGGGTGAACAAATTTTTTTCCTAAAAAATATGACAAGTGTGTACAACACATAATTCTCTCAATAAACAAAAAAGGGGTACCACATGTAGTTATGAATAGTGGCAGAGTAAAGAATTTTATTCAAAGGGAGCACCTATCTTTAGAGTTATAATAAAGAAATACTGAGCACAAAAATTTAAACATTCTCCATCATGCACAAAAGCTATCTTGTAGCATAATATATTCAAAAAGCTTCCAAACAATAGCGTAATAGTTCAGATATTTGTTGCTAATTTTTTTACAATTGACCCCAATGAGTTCTAATCTTGAAAACTCATTAAAAGATTGCGTGTGAAAAATAAATGTATTGAGTTGATAGTGAGTACCACGAAGTCTATTGAAGAAAGCTTTTTTGAATGAAACTCAAGACAACATAGGAATTCGTTACCTTCTTCCTCTATGGGTTTGGGTCTCCTTTATTGTTGGTGGATTTGGCGAGCAAGGAATGATTTTAGTTTCCAATGAGAGTGAATCAACGGGAGACTTTGGTATGACAACGTCCTGTCAGTAATGAAGTAAAGATCAATGTGGACGCAGCAATATCTAGAAACACGAATTCAGTCGAGACGAGTGTTATTGCTCGTGGGGCAGATAGTAAGGTTATTGGTATGTTACTTACTTCGCACCCCGGTATTAACTCGCCTCGGGTTGCAAAAGCTCTTGCAATTCGGGATGGTTTGAAACTAGGAATATAACGCCCCAAAAATTCGGTTTGTTAATAAAAGGATTTTAAAGATCTTTAAGCTGCATATATATATTTTTAAATTAAATTAGAGAAACACAACCCATTTATTACAAATATTGTTAAAATATTACAATATCGAATAAAGTTGAAAGTGATTTATTACAAACTTTTTAAACATGAAGGACTAGAATAAAATGTGTCTTTATTACAAACTTAGAACTTTAATAAAATACTTAAAAGCACAGAGCCAACAACTAAACTACTGGTTTAGCCACGGCTCGGTCAAATCGGCTGCATCTTCAACCGCTACTGGATTATCCTCTGAATACTTCATGTCATCGCCTGTACTTGGCATTAAATACCATGGTAACGTAGTACCGTGAGTGGTACTCAGTAGAACAACGTAAAACTATCCTTATCCCAATGTATGCATAATTTCCATAATCACAAAATCACATATAATATTAACCAATAGAACCCACTAATTTATCCTAAGTTTTATTAACGTGGCCAATCATACGATGTTCCCGTTCACCATGTTCCCATACACTGTGTTCCCGATCACCATATTCCCATTTGTTATGTTCACGAACGCCACCCTCGACACGGCTCACGACATAACACGGCTCAAGACATGGCACGACTCATGACACAACATGGCTCACGACAAGGCACGGCTCACAACATCCCCATCCTTGGTTCTCGTTCGTTATGTTTTCATTCACCTCCTTCGGCACAACTCAAGACATAACACGATTCAAGACCAACCCGTCACCTGGTTCCCATTCGTTATGTTCCCGTTCACCTACTTCGACACGGCTCACGACATAACATGGCTCAAGACCAGACATGGTTTCACTACATCCCCCAATCTCATCTTTTTCACATTCCATACTCCATCTCATTCCCATCATCACACTAAGTCTCGCTAACCATTACTCTTTCAACCATGACGTACGAACCCAATTTCATCGATCAAATGCGGAAATTAACAGATAATACCACAATACCAATTTAACAAGGCATGTAAATTCCGAAATTACCGGTTACCAACAATTTACAATTATAACAAAATGACGTACCAATACTTCCCCAAAAGTTATAAAATTCGACAGAATAATAGTTCTCTATCTTTGGAACAACTCCCGTGTTTATAGCTAAGACCGAATATGCTCTTAGGCTGGGTAAAAGTGCGTACGAACAGAACGTGTCGAATCTGCCACAGTTTGTTAAAACTCCAATTCCCGAAGAAGATCTAACCGTTGGATTTGGTCCGTTTTCGTGTCAATACGTAGCTAAGACATCAACCTGTCTTCCTACCAAGTTTCATTGTAATCCTACGACTCAATCGTATCCTACGAGTTTCCAAAGTTTCCACCCGAATAGAGAGAAATTGTTGAAACCGCAGTTTCAGACAGTCTTAGTATTTCAGTCATAACGTTTTACACCAAACTCCGTTTGAGTCAAATTATATATCAAAATGTAGGGAATTTGAAGAGCTACAGTTTTTTACTTTTCCTAATTTTGCCTCTACGTGGCCCGAAATGCGCAAACAGTGTCTGGAAGTAGTGATTAAGTATCGAGAGACGTTTTTCTCACATTCTATCGATCCTTAAACTGATCGGTCCGTATAGTCGACATAATATAATGTTACCTATGACCCTTACTCCCTAAACCAAGGATCGGGTCAAGATTTTTCAAAAATTATCATACAGAAGGTTAAAGCAAGTTTACTGAAGTTCTACCTTAATTCCTGCAGATTAAGCGTATGGATGACCGATCTGAATCGTTGGGACGTCCGAAACCCGTCAATTACCCTAGGCTGAAAAGGGCGTTACTTGGGTGTGACCCGAAAGGGTCGATCTTGAGACGAAAGAGGATGTAGATACTTGAGAGAGAGAGAGGAGGATGGAATAATTCTCAAAGAGGGAGAGAGAGAGACGTTCATCTTCTGAGAGGGAGAGGAATGCACAGACTATAAAGAAAGAAAAGAGAAGACCATGGGGAGACAAAAGCAATGTGGAGAGGAAAAGAGAAAAGAAAAAGCAAATGAAGATAGGCACTCAATCAGTGTGATTGAGTTGCCTGGGGTTTGAGGTCATGCATGAGGTCATGAGACACTCTTCTTAATGGCAGCGTAAAATCAAGCCCCACTCGGTCACGTTGTCCGGATTTTGATCTCAGAAAAATACCCAAAATATACTGTATGCCTAAAATAAAATATTGAACGTGATAATGTAAAAATTACTACTGAATAATAAAATGCAACACAATATATTTATTCGTGCATAATACTTATGAAATTGCAGGTCCTTACAAGGAATTGTTCTTCACCTTACTCGGATATCCCTTGAATCTGATGCAGAAGCAATTGTGAAAAGTTGTTTGGCTTCACAGGCCCCACCTTCTGACATTGCGGTAATCACACAGGATTGTCTTATTCTGAAGGATTAGTTTATTTCTTGTGGTTTTAATTTTGTTAAACGTGGATGTAATCAGGCTGCACATACTTGTGCTCGGAAAGTCCTTTCTAATAGTGGGTCAGGTCTTTGAACGTCCACTTTGCCGCCATGGGGTTCCCTTTTGTCTAATGTTTAGGTTTTTGGCCTTCAGATGAATAAAAATTTCACCTTTGCCCCAAAAAAAAAAAAAAGCATTAAATTCTTTAAGGGGTACATTGATTTGGTTGAAAACCCAAGACAACACAATAAACAATAAGCCTAATACCCAAATTTTTTAATTCCTCAAACATTTTTTTGTGTAAATGTAATAAATAAATAAATGAGTTGGATGAGTTCAAACAAGCCACACAAAGTAGAAATTCGTTATTTGTCTTGGTGAAACAAGCCATCATTCTTGAAGGGGCTCATTGATTTGGTTGGAAACCCAAGATAACACAGTAAACAATAAGCTTGATATCCATAATTTCCAATTCCTCAAATATTTTTTGAGTAAGTGTAAAAAAAAAAAAAAGTGTAAAAATCCAGCTGTGAGACATGCGACAAGGGGAGCCAATTAATGCATAGGGGTCATGGGAACCCCTTGGATTTTTATCACACCTTTGACTTCTTTTTTTTTTCACTCTTATTTTAAAGTTTTGTATCTATAACATTATCGACAACGGGATGAAAGAGTTAGCCTTTGTCATTTGTGGCACAAGAGTTGCCCTCACTTCTACAAGGTACAATGTTTGAGCCCTCCTATTAGCTTTTGTGGATGGATTTCTTTTTTTCTTTTTTCCCTTTTTCCACATGAGACAAGAAATTAAAAGGGGTATAACTTGATTACGATTTCTCTAATTTTGAAATAAAAAATGATTGGAATACAATCTCTAATTGATCTTTATTGCAGTTGATTTAGTTTGTTTGTTACAAACATTGAAAATCAAATAGTCAAGAGAGTTATCATAATTTCATGATTTTATTTAAAAAAAATGAACTTAATTAAAGGATCTAATTTTTTTATTATAATTTCTTCCGGTCATAGTTTTTGTTGGGACTACAAAAATATGGGTCTTGTTAGCATACCTTATTAGTTTGAAATTTTCTCATCTTGTAAAATGACTAAATGAGTTTGATGATGTTAAAATTTTTGTTAGAAAATATAACGAGGGCTCCATGCAAGTTTGAAAATACAATGGATTTCTTTTAGCTTATTTTAAAAAAGGTGCTCCATCTAAATAAAATTCTTGGCTCTGCCACCACATATATGTGACTTAATTGGTTCCATACCTAGTTAGCCCCCTACCGAAGGACAAGTGTGTACGAGGATGTGGTGAAAAAATAGTTTTCTCTGTTTCATTATGTTATATTCATAATCATGGTTGAGAAGTAATGAAAGCATGTCGTGAGGGATGGATCCAGAAATTCAACCTAGTTAAATATAATCGTGAAAATTTTCTTAGTCAATAATCTTGCTAAATTAAAATATTCATTATGGACTAGAAATTTATATGCATACTTTTTATTAAATAAAAAAAGATTAAAAAATGAACACACAATCTTAAACATAACTTTTAGAGTATGATTAACCTTGACATTGACAAGTTTTTTAGAATACTCGAGATGGTTTTATTGATGATTTTTTTAAAAAAATATTTCCCCACAATAGTTAAAAATAAAGAAAATCAAAAGATAAATCTTCAAATAAAAAAATAATTTATAAATCAATAATTATAAATAAACCAGCCAACTAAAGTTGAAGAACAAAATTAACTCTACATTTTTATTTTTGAGATGTAGGAGTGTGTATGCTAAATATAGCATTATATGACATAATTATGCTAAATATATATAATATACATTATTATTTTTTATAGTTTTGAGTGAGGGCACGTGACCCTGCGTGCCCCTCTTTGGATCTGTCCCTATATGTCGTACTTCTCATTTTAGAAAATTTATCTCAGACAATTTTTACTGGGTTGTCGTCTGTGTTTTTTTGTCTTTATAATTTTATCAAATTATTTATTTATTTTTTAATGTTCTCATATATGTTGCATACCTCTATTAAAAAAGTAAAACAATTTGTTAAAATGTTAAAATTTTTTTTGAGCAAAGACGAAATATTACACACCCCTATACAAAACTATTAGGAGTATCTTAAAAAATTATCTCAAAACTACCAACAAAAAAAACATTTGCGACTCTTAATTTACGTAAGCTGGAGATTAGGTTGGTGTCGCACGGGAAAGGTCGTGGCATAACTTTTAGATTCTTTTTTCTTTTTTTTGAACTGGGAAAAAAAAAACCCATATTGTCGAACTTCATATTATCGATTCAAAAAACCACACAGCTGTAAATAGATTTTAATCTCTGTTTAAGATTTTTGATCTATTTCTTTCCTTATTTCACATAAAAATTTCCCAAACAAAAATGATGAAACCCTGGTTTTCCATATGTAAGTGAAGCGAATTTTAGACTTTTTCGTTTAACATTTTTTATTGAAGTAACAAATTTTGAATTTTTAAAATACCGCTTGTTTATGTCAAATTGAATTTTGGTAACAAAGTACAAAATTCAAAGTCTGACAGATCATTTAGGTAGAGGTTTTAGGAATTAAATCCCATGCATCCATGTGGATAGAATTATTTTAAGTCAATTTCATTATTAAAAGACTTTCTTTTAGAACCAAACCACTACGTACAGATTATGAATTTTAAGAACCAAACTAATCCATAAAATTTATAGAACCAAACAAATCCTAACTATTAAAATACGGTTCGGTTTCAGTTTTGAGCCATGGTTCTCGATCTTGAAATTGAGATATCATCTTCATAAACAATTTAAATTACTTAAAAATTACATAGATAAGTTGACTCATAACTATATTAAAACAAGTTCTGTTAAAATCAACAAAACTCAGTAACATCAACTAGCTAAAAAAGAGTAGAATACTGGAGTAGTAACCAGTGGAAAAAGAGGGCCATGTAATACAGTACTAGATTTGGAAATTAGTTAACGAGCAAGAAGATTAGGAAATCAATTGACTAAGTCCGAGTTGTGCATGTTTATTATATTAAAATCATAAGAATAGTTAATATATATAGAAATTTAGGGGTTCAATTTTGGAAGTGAATGAATAGAGTGATGGAGTGAAGCATTAGATTGGGAAATTAGTAGTAATTGACTAGCGAAAAAAAAAAGTTCATTCTGTGTGTCTAAACGAACTCCACATATAATATGTAAAATATATCTATATAAATATTATACGGATCGCATCGGTTTGGAACCAAAACCATCAATGTAAATCCACAAATAAAACCACTTACCACAGTTTTTTATTTTTTAAAACCGGAACCAAACCACATGACTAGAAAACTGAACCAAACCCTTCAGCTTAGATTTGTTTGGACTGAAATTGCAGTTTGACGGTAATTTTGCTCACCCCTGTGAAATGGAGATTAGGTTGGTGTCACAAGGGAAACGTCGTGGCATAACTTTTAGATTCAAACTTCATATTATCGATTGGAAAACCCAAACAGCTGTAAATATATAGATTTTAATCTCTGTTTAAGATTTTTGATCTATTTTTTTTCCTTATTTCCCATAATAATTCCCACCAAAAAATGATGAAACCCTTGTTTACCATGTATAAGTGAAGCGAATTTTAGACTTTTTCGTTTAACGTTTTTTATTGAGAAGTCACAAAATTTGAATATTTAAAATAGCGCTTGTTTATGTCCACTTGAATTTTGGTAACAAAGTAGGGGTGAGCAAAATAACCGTCAAACCGCGAATCCAGTTCAAACCAATCCAAACCGAAGAGTTTGGTTCAGTTTTCTTGTAATATGGTTTGGTTCCGGCTTTAAAAATTTAGAAACCGTGATAAATGGTTTGGTTTGTGAATTTACGTTGGCGGTTCCGATTCCAAACAGATCCGATCCGTATAATATTGATTTAAATATATTATATGTGGATTTTGTTTTGATACACAAAATGAACTTTTTTCCCTAGTCACTTACTAATTTCCTTATAATGTTTCATTCCACCACCCTATTCATTCACTTCCAAGATTTAAATACAATAAACATGCACGGCGTGGACTTAGCCAATTGATTTCCTAATCTTTTTGCTCGTTAAATAATTTTTGAATCTAGTACTTTATTACTTGTGTAACGACCCAATTTTTTTAATCCTATTTTATTTATAATATACTAGACTATTTTCAATTAAGTATATTATGAAGATCCAAATTTCCGAAAACGTGGTATCAATAAAAATATATATGTATATATAAATTGTGATTTATAAAAATATTAGTTCATTTTAAGTAATTTGCATATTTACGAATTTTGTCTGTGTTCAATATGTGCCCGTCTGAGAGTCTATATGAGCTATTCCCGATTATATGGATATGTATACATGATATCTATATACATGTGTATACACATTTTTTTTTTAATAATCCAAAAATGTATTATTTTTCCATTCAACTACGTTATCCTTGAAATCTATTTCCCTAGACCTATCCTGTAGTGTCTTAAACACTACCCATGCCTAAATTACTCCATAGTACAGTCCATTGTCTCCCATTTCACCTATAACTCCTGCATACACACTTGCAAACAAGAAACTGGGAGAGATCAAGCTAAGGAATTGGAGAAGTTACACAAAGAGGAGAAACTCCATCACCGCTTGACGCCACCGTGTCCCACTCAAACAACTTCGATTTTAGTTAAATCTGCAGGATTTAAGGTAGGTTTATCCTACCGAACCCTTTTATGTGTTAATTTGATGTTTAGTTGAAAAACGAACCAAACCCAGTAGCTCGAAAAACCAACAATGGCTGACAAACCCAGAATCGATCAACCAACGTTCAAAACGGAGAACACTAACATAATCGACCGACCAGGCGACCACCCTTTATTGCAAATTTGATTTTGATAATGTGGAGATGACACCTAGCTAGTAATTCCTACTTGAACTAATGGACAAAATTTATAGTAAAAGTTTTCTTTTTTTTTTTGCTTCCTTCCAAACAACCAGTCAAGAAGACTTTGAAGTTAGTCCTTTATTAAATTTTCTTTTAAAGCATTTGGACAAATGTGAAATTCTCCTACTGACTTTTATGTCAAAATGCACGGTAATTAGAATGAGTAAAAGTTTTTGTTTCATATGCAATGACATAAAAAGGATACCGAGACCCAATTACATGGTGCTAATGCCTTTAGATTATTTTTCTTTCTAGACGGTTATTATGTTACATACTGCATTAAAATTATAATTTGTGTGCATTATTTATTACTGTCCTTCATTCTTTGATTGTTATAAATGGATTATTGGTTTCTTACAGTTGCTTGTATTGCTATCAAAGTTTAACCTGGGAATTTGATTAGACAATAGGATCACTTGGGTGGTTACGAAACGTGAGAAATTGATCATTGTAGATGATGATTAGGTTATATGGAAAAAGAATTATGAGAAATGATGATGAGAAAAAGGGGTGAACGGGGTTGGACCCTGTTGTGAGGGTGACCTTTGTGGGCCCTGGAGGAGAAATGATTGGTTTGCATTTTGGATATTGAGATTCCGAAACCCTATGTAAGGCACGGTGGTGATTGGCTCCTGAACGGTTTGGTTATAAGGGTGGAATTGTGCTTGCGTCACAACCCGGGGCAGCGTGCTTGTGTCACAACCCGGTGAAGTCTTGTTCATTCCTTGTGTGGTTGCGGGTGGGAGATCCAAGTAGCTAACTTTGCTCTCATCGGGGCCTTAATCTACAAGGGGGAGTCGAATCACACCAGTTGGCTTACGCTAGAGGTTACAGGGTAAGAAAGATTTCTGAGGATGGAATCTTAGTTATCACATAGGTTAATGGATAGTAATAAAGTGAAGATTTTATTACTTTTAACTTATTGATTATTCATGCTTATGTGCATAAAATGAATATTATTGTTCCATCTATCTTGTTCATTATCCATACTTATATGCTAGATACATGTGGGTTAAGTAGGTGTAGGATATATCTACTGAGCGTTTTATGCTCACGGTACTACGTACCCTGGTATTTGTATGCCCAGAAGACGGAGCAGAGGAGCCATATCAAGTCAAAGAGGAAGCCATTTTGTAAAGTGAATCAAACGAAGCCTGGATTTTCTTTTCGTAGATGCTCTGTTTATTTTCAAAAGCTTTAATTCGAAGTTGTAACTCTATGTTAGACCTCTTTATTCAAAATTTCAATTAGTTGTAATAAGACAAAATTTATGTTGTTAATCAATTTATGAGTTTTTATCAGATAAATTATTTGAAAAATATTTTAATAACGTTTCCGAATTCCGGGGCGTTACAACTTTGCCCTATTTCTTCACTGATTACTAGTATTCTACTCTATTTTAGTTGGATGATGATAGTGACTTTTGCTAATTTTTTACTGAACTTGTTTTAATATAGTTATGAGTTAACTTATCTATGTAATTTTTAAGTACTTTAAATTTTTTATGAAGTTGATATCTCAATTTCAAGAAAATCGTGGTTCAAAACCGAAACTAATCCGTATTTTAATGGTTTGGAATGGTTTGGTTCCATGAATTTTATGGGTTGGTTTGGTTCTCCAAATTCATAATCCGTAGGTAGTGGTTTGGTTCTTGGTTTATTATAAAAACTGGAATAATCCGGTCCATGCTCACCCCTATAACAAAGTACAAAATTCAAACTCTGACTCTGACAGCTCATTTAAGTGGAGGTTTTAGGAATTAAATCCAATCCATGTAGATAGAATTATTTTAAGTCAATTTCATTATTAAAAGACTTTCCTTTAGAGAAGAAGATAAAGCTTGTAACGCCCCGATTTTCGGAAGCATTAATTTAAATCATTTAATAAAAGATTAATATAAATAGAAAGGATCTCATAAAATAAACAGCGGAAATAACATAATTGTCTTAGTTTGATTACAACAATAACATAGTACTTTGTTGGGAAATTAGATTATAGTCTTCCAACACAAAAATAAGGGAGAATGGCTCTACAGGTTAAGGTTGAGATCTTGATCCCAATGCTCCTCTTGAGCCTGATCCTCTGGAAGGCCTTCTGTTCCAAAATAAGCGTCGCCCTCGACACCTACACCTCCTGTTTGATCACAATCTGGCATAATACGTCCGAGTCGCGAAGCAACATCATGGTATTATACCAGGGTCACACGAAGTGTAACACCGTGAGCGATAAATCACTCAATAGCTACTCTAACCCCCAACCCTTACATAACATACAAGAACAACATATATGATTGAAAAACAGTACGTAAAAGAGTAAACACATAACTGATTTCATTACTAGCCATTAACTTACATTTTCATCTAAGTTCTCAACCTAGAGAACTTTCCTCCCGGTTAACCACTAAGGACTATGACCAAACTGTGATTTACTCCCCCCTTGCTTGCCCTTCACTCGGGGGCCCCGACGGAAGGTATAAGTTACGTACTTAATCCAGCCGTCAGCCGCCTCGCAAGGATGAATTTCCCAGGGACGAAACTGTACCACTGGGCTACGTATGGCAACTGCCAGGTCCTGTAGGTATATAGCCGAAACTGGTCTATAATACTTCCACCCTTATAACGCCTCAGAATTCAAATGAAGCAAATCACAGAGTGTCACATCCTAGGGTTTCGAAATCAAGGCAGACTGCCAAACAATCCTTCGAAACATATCACTTGGCGGAACTGCCATTCAACAACAATCTCGGGGTAACTCCCATCAATCAGTTCCAATTTACTTTTCCATTATCCTCATCGTCTATGTGATATCTGCGTACGATCACCCAACCCGGGAACCTAAGTGTCCATTCTAACATTCAACAATTTCATGATAAGTGCGCACCACAGAAGAAGCAAGCGATAATGATATTCTAAATGTCACAAAATTAGATAACACGATTCACAAGTTCACAAGTCATCACAACCCAAAGTAATCGAAAACAAGGGGCCTTAACGTAATTAAATAAAGTATATGGTCATAAATGTAATTTATAGAAATAAGGGATTGCCCTCGTAATGTCAAGTATAAGGGTAACAAAAGTAATTTCACGGTTCTAGGGTCCTTCGCGAAATCTTTACTAACTTTGGGGCCTTTTTGTAAATAAAACTTTATACAAGGGCAAAATTGTAATTTTGCCACAACGAAGGGTAAACACGTAAAATACCTTATTAAAAACCCATGTGATAATATAAGAAATGCATACCATTTTCTTTTACTAAAATATTGATACTTGTAATATTTTAAATATGAGCATTTTAACTAATTCTGTGTACAAACATGTAAAAGGCTACTATCATAATTTAGCATTTTATTAATAAATGTCAAAATAGTAATTTTGTGTAAAACATCCACTGGTGCAAAAATCTAAGTAATAGAAATAATAAAAATTTAAAAGAACCAAATTCCAATTAGTTGTTGTATCTCGTAATTTAGTCAAATTAGGCACTTCTATTTTTATGCTTACTGATAACTTCATAAAAATACATTTAACAATGAATCATTCTAACTACTATACAAAAGCACCTCAACTTCTAACTTTTCGGTTCATTTATTAAGACACAATGACATTGTAGAGTAGATATTATAAATAGATTTTGGGCTAAACAACTCACTAATTTCTAATGAAAAATAATGCTAATTTATTCCTAGGTGCACAACTAACCTAGTTTAACAACTCAGTTTCTGAAACTTTAAATCATGCATGCATCCACAGGTTCCCAATGTAGGCTTTACAAATAGAAGGGATACATGTATTAGGAAGCCCAACCCATTTCATGCATGACTTAATTACAACAAATGAATCCACCACATGTTAACCACAGTTTCGGTCAGAACAAAAAAATCAGAACAACAAATTTGGTTTGGGATTTATAAAATCATTTCCACTTTAGTTTCTGGTAGTACACGTGGGAAACAAATCAGTGGGGTCCAAACATTACTTATACACAATGGAGTAAAACAACACTTCTAGGTATTAAGTTTTAGTGTAACTTGGGAAATGGTTTTCGGTTACTGTACAAAACTGGGTTTTTTTCGAAAAACAGAGTACAAGTTGGTCGACTGGTTTTTGCGCATTGGCTCGGTTTATATCACTACTAAACTATGGAGATAACATATAAACATCAAAATATACTTAGGGGAGATGGGAAAAAGTTAATCTACCTCTCCTCCGAAGTCTTAGCGTTAAAAAGAGATTTTTGGCGAAAAAATGTAAACGGAGAAGATGACCGGAGAGAAGGCCACGGGGTGGCGTTGAGGTGAACGGTTGGAGCTTGGTGGTGTATGAGAAGGTATAAGAAGGTTTAAAATTCAGAAATTTCGTGTGGATGTGTGTGCACTAAAACCCAACTCTCTCTCTCTCTCCTAGAAACTCCATTAATGCTCTAAGTTTTAAGCTCTCTATTTCTCACTTGGTTTTTCTGATTGGTAGAGTATTTGCAGGTGAAGAAGTGAAGAGAAAGCTGTAAAACTTCAGATTAAGGGAGGAAGGGTTATAGGGGGGTGGGTGTAGATCATAACCCCATGGGTTTAGAGGTAAAACATGGCCCAATGGTTAGAGGAAACACCCCATTTGTGTTGTTGAGATGTTATAGGCTGATTTCAAATGGTAAACAAAAATGGTTAAACATGGATTGACAAGGAGGAGATGATGTATTAGATGGGTGAGGTGATGTCTAGTTGGGTTCTAAGTATAGTTAGTGTATTTAGGTTAGGCTAATGGAATAATATATGTAGGAACATATATGTAGACATACATGCAAGTATCTGGGAATGTTAAAATGTGATAATCCAAGAAATCTTTTTAGGTTAAAATGATTAACCTACAGTAAGATGATTTATTAAAACGAAATTTTTATTTATGAAAATATCGGACCGTTACAAAGCTCAACTCCAAGAGTTGTTCATGTAAAAGCTCTTAGGAAATTAAATCCAATCGATGTTAGTTACCAAATTAGAGTTTGTAAGAGAGAGATTACAATAATCTACTTATCTGCAATTTTAATTTTTTCTTTCTTTCTAATGTGTCATTACCAAACAGGACCTTACTTTAAGATTTTAAATATTGGCTTTACTTCATCACCCGCTCAATCACAATCCTATCTCCCGTGAACACAACATGACCTTGTTTATACTCATTCTCTTTTCCATTGTAGTTAGTGTTATGGTGGCATCTGCTCAAGTAGTACTGGAATTTCCATTTAATCAAACCTACCAACCTTTGTGGGGATTTAATCATCTCACCGTTCTTGAACAAGGAAAAGAAGTGCAACTTTTATTGGACGCTTCCTCCGGTATGTACGTGCGCATGATATGTATACTACTCACACGTGTATCGAAATTGGACTATATTATTGTCACTATTTTAATTTTTAATTACTTTCATTTTTTGCTAGTTTTTATGTCAGTAGTATGCGTACCTTGAGATTTTAAACCTTTTTAACTCTTCTAGAGAAGAGTAAATTGATCGGGTACCAATTGTGATCAAATTTTGAAACAATTCACTAAAGAAGAATTAAATAAATAAATAAAACCGCTTTTATGTCTTGCTTTTATATTTTACTCTAATATTTTCAATTTTGGTTTTTTTTTTGCATCCTTTTTATTCTCTTATCAAGATAAAGCCAAATGACATAATGAATATTCAGACGAAAAATTAAAATAAAAATATTTAAGTACGGAAATAAGTCGCTATTTTAGAAAGTAGAAATTAATTTAGTCCAAACTTGCTCATAATGTGGTTACATCTTATTACAAGAAATAGTAAATAACGCTTACAGTGGCATAGTCCTACATACACATAGATATGCATGAGAGATAAAAAACAAATATTTTTGTCAAAATGTATGAAAACTTAGAGAATATATATCCATCATTATCAGTGTAAATGTCATTCACACTTTAACCACTTGTGTGTGTGTCTATATATATATATGAGTCTCGATCTAGTCCGGGATCCCTAAGTCCGGAACTCATAGTTCCGGATCAAATTTTCATGATCCGAACCGTCCAATGTGTTCAAAAGGTGTTTTCAAGGGTCCACGCGTGAAATCATCACCAAAAAAAATACCGGGAAGGGCTTGATCCAAACAGTTTTTCGCAAAACTATAAATATACAATTTTTGCGAAAAACTGCTTGGATCAAGCCCTTCCCGGTATTGTTTTTTTGCAGATTTCCCGCATAGACCTTGGAAAACACCTTTTGAACACATTGGACGGCTCAGATCATGCAAAAACATCTTTTAAAACCTTCAAAACACCCAAAAACCTTCAATCCGGGATTCTTGACTAGATCACCGGTGTATATATATATATATATATATATACGAAAAACTTCTAATCCACACCTCCTGGAAATAAGAAAAAAATGGTTTTTTTTTGTGTTGCAAATTGTTTTTGGAAAATCCGATCCGTCTAATGTGTTCAGAAGGTGTTTTCAAGGGTCCACGCGGGAAATCTTCAAAAAAAATACCGGGAAAGGCTTGATCCAAGTAGTTTTCGCAAAAAATGTAAATATATATTTTTTGCGAAAACTGCTTGGATCAAGCCCTTCCCGGTATTGTTTTTTGAAGATTTCCCGCATGGACCCTTGAAAACACTTTCTGAACACATTGGATGGATCGGATCGTCAAAAAAAATGTTTGGATCATGAGGTCCGGAAATGAAAAATCCGGATAAGAAGTTTACCCTATATATATATATATATATAGGTTCCACTTCTAGTCCGGACTCCGGACTTCCGGACCTCCGTGATCCGAGCATTTTTTTGACGATCCGATCCGTCCAATGTGTTCAGAAGGTGTTTTCAAGAGTCCACGCGGAAAATCTTCAAAAAAAAATACCGGGAAGGGCTTGATCCAAGCAGTTTTCGCAAAAAATATATATTCACAGTTTTTGCGAAAAATGCTTGGATCAAGCCCTTCCCGGTAATTTTTTTTGAAGATTTCCCGCGTGGACCCTTGAAAACACCTTCTGAACACATTGGACGGCTCGGATTTTCCAAAAATAATTTGCAACACAAAAAAATCATTTTTTTTCTTATTAACGGGAGGGTTTGGACTAGAAAATCCACCTATATATATATATATATAAAATAATCTTCTAATCCGGACCCCCGGATTGAAGGTTTTTTTATTTTTTTTTGTGTTTGCAAATTGTTTTAACGAAATCCGAGCCGTCCAATGTGTCCAGAAGGTGTTTTCCAAGGTCCACGCGGAAAATCTTCAAAAAAATACCGGGAAGGGAAGCTTGATCCATGCATTTTTCGCAAAAATTGTAAATATACAATTTTTGCGAAAAATGCATGGATCAAGCCCTTCCCGGTATTTGTTTTTGAAGATTTTCCGCGTGGACCTTGGAAAACACCTTCTGAACACATTGGACGGATCGGATCGTCAAAAAAAAGCTCGGATCATGGAGTCCCGGAGTCCCGGATCCCGGAGGAGAAGTGGATACTATATATATATATATATAGAGAACAAATATTCAATAAGGGCTCCCTTACTAATTTCTACGGTGCTGGATTTTTTGTTCGGAGAGTATGCTCTCATAGTAATGCTACTCGTATACTCCATCGATTTTTTTTTATACTTTTGTGTACTAACTTATTCTTTAAGCCCTATGATTACTTCCAAAGGGACTGATAAAAATAAATTTCTAATTACTTATCTATCCCTTAAAACATTAGGAAAAAAATGTGTTGATTTAATTTATTTATTCATTGGAGTTATATTGTAGAAATCTTCCGTTCAATGATTTTACTCGACACATATATAGGTGCCGGATTCCGGTCCAAGTCGGCATACTGTAATGGATCATTCGGAATCAGGATGAAGACGTCGGATAGCATATCTAAAGGAGTGATCACATCATTCTACGTACACATATACATCTTTTTTCTTTTCTTTCCTTTTTTTTTTTCTTTTAATTCTTTGGCGACGAAATCTGATAAAACTTATGCTTTTGCGAATTGTGGGGTGGTGTAAAAATGGCATGCAGTTGATATCGCATCAGATTAATAGTGAAGGCGGCCATGATGAGCTTGACTTTGAGTTTTTGGATACCAATGGCACATTGCAGACAAATGTGTTTGCCAATGACAAGGGGCACAGAGAGGAACTTGTTGATCTCGGGTTTGATCCATCAATAGATTTTCACACTTACCTTGTTCTCTGGACCTCGCAAAAAGTGGAGTAAGTATCTATAATCTGTGGTAAAATTCTTCATAGATTTCAGGATCGAAATTTCATAAGTGTTGTTATGTACTATTGTTGGACCAATTCGTATGGAATTTTATCCCGGCTAATTAATTCGTCCCCCCGCTAATGGGCATTTTAGATTGACGAGTCAAGGACAACGGGGTCGCACCCCGAGCAAATTTTCACAAAGTTGTTTTTTAGCACTACACAACCCTTCAAGTTTTCATTCGTCCAAACATTGTTACCATTTTGCCCCTTTAACATCTACTTAGTGGCAAGTGATTGTCGTGCGGCTGGGATCCCTCCGCTCGTTGTGATGCCGGTTTTCCTCGACCCCTTTTAATCTTTGTAATCTGTGTTTTTGGGCCGGTTCTGGGTTAAGGCTCAATAGGCTAGCATCTTAGTCCCCCAAAATAGTGTGAAAACGAAGGCCCAGTTCCCAAAATGTAAGTCCAATGTGTTTTTTTGTATAGAGGCTCATTTTAAAATCCAAACATTCTATTTACATTTAATGGCTACAGGCCCATACGCCCAATCTGACTTACTACATCAGAGAACAAAAAGGGAAAAAGGAATACAGATCACGGACAACCCCTTGAGACTTGGCCATCAAATCGTTTGGTTGGGCCATCAAATTGTTTGCAACTTTTTTTTAACTATCCTTTTTATAAAAATCCCCTCTCGCAAACTCCCATAAGTCATCTCCTCTGTTATACTATTAGTTAGACAATTTTTGAACTGTCTTTTCTACGACTTGTCTCTATTATACTATTAGTTAGACAATTTTTAATTCCAAAAATATTTATTAAAGGCCTCCATTTTCAAATTTCGTCTTAACCCCCGAATGTCACTGCCGTCCTGATTAATATCATACAAAGAGAAATTATAGTGATACCGCTTCGATCTATCAAGTCTTTGAGATGAGCTTGAGAGAATTTAAGGACCTGTGAAAGCTGTTTCGTATTTAGCTGGATGAACCTGTATTTCCATTTCAACGCGAAATTTAAAAAATGTCTCAGTTCAACATTTGCAATATGAATTTGCTTTATAAATCAAAGCTCTTGCCCAACCCATATTGCAGAGTGTTTCGGGTCAGCTTACACTAACTTTTATGTTCTCGCTCCTCACCATTGAAACTGTTATATTTGAAGTTAGGCCACGTGAGGAAACCTCATAACCACGTGGTTTGCCGTGAAGCCCATCCACCTTTTGATTTGAATATATCCCTTGTGATACTACCCTAACCCCATCATATATGCCAATGCTTCCGAAATACACTTATGTTCCACTCCAAAGTTCAAAATCTTTTGCGTCAATCATTTAATCATACGAACTACGAACGAATAAGTAAGTATATATAAATAGTTACACACAATTTTACAAAAAGAGAGGGGCCCACACATTGGGCTCCGGATCAGCTGTCCCGCTATTCTTGTCCCTAGCCCCTGTCCCAATACCAACCCTTTGCAAAATGCTAAAAATATTTGTTTTTTTCATACCTATCAATGTCCGAACATGATAATTTTTTTACTGGATGCTCTTCTCAACGAGCCCTGCGACTCTTATGGTTCAGATCAATGGGTTTTTGAGCCCACAATTTTATAACTTTTTTCAAAGATTCTTGCAAACTGGTAGGATCCTGAATTCTGAATGAAAATCAAAGAATTAGATGAATAACGTAAAAATATCCAATTGGCTTGATTTTCTCCGAGACCACTTTAATAATTATTTTAAATTATTTAACGGTTCAGATCTTTTGTGTGGGACCCGAAAGTGGGCCCCACAAAATTGCATTTTGCAAAGGGTTGGAGTGACACCAAAACTGCCGTTTTGTATTGGGACAGGGGCTAGGGATAGGAATAGCGGGACAACTGATCCGGAGCCCACACATTGTTTTTTCAAATCTTAATTTCCATGACGGGAAAGGACCGGAAATCAATTTTTTTTTTGTATTATGTAATTTCACTGTCCATTTGCGAGGAAATTATGTAAAACGAGAATCAGCCAATAAAACCTCGTTTTTCTACTACACGTGCGTGTAGTTCTTCGGAGAATTTATGGAGTGTTAAATATTGAGAAACAATATCGAAAATTATGTTTAAAACCTTATTTTTCTACATGTTTGTGTAGATATTGTGAAAATTTATGCCTTGATTCTTTTCAAGGAATATCGAACTAAGATATAAGATATAAGGTTTGCAAGTAAAATTTTTATTTTTTTTTTCTATATCAGTGGAAAAAAAGGAGCAAATAACAGCTTAATAAATGAATGTAGATCACAAAAAGCAGGTTTGTTATTGGTAAGGCTGTGGGCCCAATTTACTTTTGGGGTCGTATAGTATAAAGACGTGTAAGACAGCCCAAGCTCAAGATGGCATGATGTCCGTCCCATAATAGTTTGGCCCGCCCACTTGACGCTGTAATACCAAAATTATGGTTCACAAAATCAACGAACCCTACTTTGGGGTGTTTCCACTAAACAATTGAGTTTAATTATTATTTTATATTTGCTAGTTTTGTGTTGATTTTTTTTGAATTATTAATTCTTTTTGATGAGAAGAAACCACAAAAAAATCAATGAAAAACTAAATAATACGATTTTTAGATAAGTACAAAACAATAATCCGACTCAATTGGTTAGCCAAATTAAACACCCCTCTTTATATATTTCCTACTAAAAATTAAAAAAAAGAAGAAGTGATTTCAGAATTTCTTTTTTCATATTCACGTATATCCACACTTTCTTTTTTGCCTTATTATATAGTAAATGCACATCACAAGATGACAAAACAAGCAGTGCAATTATAAAAAAGGAGAGCATGAAAATTAATTATCCGAAAAAGTATCTTGATTTTATCTATTTATTTTTTCAACTCCGCACTCCAACCATATTCTAGCTCTAATGTGACTTGTTAGCATAATATTAAGAAATATTATGTTACCACGTTATCAAGATTTATTTGATTATTTTTCTATAGTCTAGATTTGATTATCTTCCCATAGTTTAGGTTTTGATTATATTTTCATAATTTAGTGCTCCATTCTTGTATAAATACAAGACCCTATGTGCATGTTATTTTAATGGAAAATAATATATTTGTTCTCTCAGATTTTCACATGATATCAGAGCTTTAAGGTCCAGGTCCTGTAGAAAACTCGCTCTCAGGCGGGCGGCTCGACACCGTCTGCGGGCATTCATAGTATATTCACTTCTGCCCTCGAAAACTTAATCTTTTGCCTCCTAGTCACTACACACGCAGTAAACTAATCTCTCGGCACCTGACTTCTTTTAGTTCTCTCTTTGGTTTCTCTTGTTACTCTCTCCTAGTTTCTGGTTTCTGGTTCTTGGCTTCTCTTGATTCTCTCTCTTGGCTCCTGGTTCTCCTGGCTCCTCTTTTAAACTCAAGTTGGTAGACCTACTAGAGTTTGAGGAGGATGTTAGCATAATATTAAGAAATATTATGTTACCACATGCATTATCAAGATTTATTTGATTATGTGCCCGTATTCTAGATTTGATTCTATTCCCATAGTTTAGGTTTTGATTATATTTTTATAATTTAGTGCTCCGCTCTTATATACATACAAGACCCTATGTACATGTTTTTTTCTTTAATTAAAACCAATATATTTCTTCTTTCAGATTTTCACATGACTATTCGTTAAGACTAACCACGCATATCTCTTGAGAAAGATTTATAGTTGCCCCCAAAATATGTAGGAAAGAGAAATGAACGGTTTAGATTCATATAATCTAAACGTCTATTTCTCTTTGCTGAATATTTTCGGGGAAACTCTTCATATACTCTATTATCCCTCGACTTTCAATGAACGAAGACAAGAGAAGGGGTGTAGTTTTAGAAGAGAGAGAAAGAGGGTTTGGTGGTAAATCAATTTATTTACCTTTGTATAGCATACCTTTGTATAGCTACAAGTAGCAAGTATGACTTTGAGAGAGCCCATAGGCATTTTGCCTGGCCATTTACAGAGCGGGGTTTGAATTTTAAAAAGTGTGCATTGCAAGCTATTTACGCTAAGGGGTTCATTTGTATATTGGGTTGGACTTTGGGGTGCAATTGCATGTATAATTATGTGCGCAAAAATAATCTAGTCTAGGTCATGTTGAATGTATTAGGGGTGTATTAGTCGTCATGCATGTACGATGTATATGTGATATAAAAATGAATGTTATATATGTGATATAAATATGAATGTTATACATGTCAGAATATGAATAAAATGCATTAAAAGCTAATACTAAATTTTAAAATTTCTTAAATTCATAATTTAATCCAAAAGCACCTCAATTCCACACTTATTTTCAAGTTATAGGAATCTCCAGAATTTCAAAAAAAAAAATTGAAAATAATCTTTTAGAAACACTACCGATTCCTTTTTAAGTCTAAAAATATGCTTCCATAATTTTTCGTAAATTCGCACTTAGCATAAAATTATATATAGGTGCTATCAGGTAGTTATAAATTTGGTATTTTTCTTAACTTTCCGCGTACAAAACTTCCCCGGAAAATGCCACTCCAAGTTTTGTTCTAACTCCGTTTCTCAAATCATCACGTTTTAAGCCGATCAAAAAAAAAATCAGCATCTTTTAATAAGTATCACATCTCCAATTTGTAAACGAAGTAAAGTCGTGATTAATGACTAGGCATGAGCACTGCCAAGCAAAATACCCACAGGGATATATATATATATCACCAAGAAAATAATGGGTTTAAATTCCTTTTATTACTTTGGCGTGCCATTCCAATTAATCCTATTATTAATTAGCCGAAAATGATTTGCAATAAGTGGTAAAAATTTCCTCAAAATTGTTACCAAAAAAATCCTATGTGATGTGGTTAGTTATGGGAGAGCTGTCAATGCATGTCGTGTGGGGAAGTAGAAGGTGGTATGATACGATACTGGTTCATGCATGACAGTACTGCTAGCTCTCTTTACTTTTTCATAATGGGAATTAGGTCATCAAGTCTACTCCATTTGTGTATTTATACCCCCCAACTCTTACATCAAATTTGCTAACCAAGAACCAATAAGGTTTTTATTAATTTGAAATGGGTACTGTATCTCTGTCCAGTTTCTTTGCCATATTATTTCTTTTATTTGGGGTTAATGGGGAAATTTTGGCTGGCGATTCTAGCTTCGATGCGAATTACTACGTCGCATGGGGAAATAATAATGTGTTGTCACTAAACGGAGGAGCAGAAATTCAGCTTTCAATGGATAAATCATCGGGTTGATTGATTTCTCCCTTTAGCTATACGCTTAGCTCGATCTTTTTCCTTTTCATTTTGCATTCTTTTATTCTGATCATAACCATGATAATTAGTCATAAGATAAAATTAATGCATCAAACATATAAAACATTCCTATATATTCATCATATTTGCTTTGTGCTTGTGTCCTGGACATGTATAGGGGCTGGATTTGCCTCCAAACTAAGCTATGGATCTGGCTTCTTTCATCTGAGAATAAAGCTACCTGACAAGGACTCTGCTGGAGTTGTTACAACTTTCTATGTAATTAACCAACTTATATCTCATGTTTTTCATTTCCGGGTCCTTCTATCGACAGTCTGTTAGCTATTATTTATTAACAGCACTCTGATGCATATTTTACACTTTTAAATACACTCTCACATAGTCCAATATATTTTTCACAGAGTTCAACGCCTAAACCTTAATAACAGCTCAATGGAATGTTTAGTTTTTTACTAGTGCTGCATGGTTTTGATGCATGCAGCTAACTTCACACACAAATAACCATGATGAGCTAGATTTCGAGTTCTTGGGGAATAGAGAAGGAAGGCCTTACACTTTGCAGACAAATGTGTTCTCAAATGGTGAAGGGAATAGAGAGCAAAGGATCCATCTCTGGTTTGATCCCACTGCAGATTTCCATGATTATCGAATCCTCTGGAACCAACACCTTATTGTGTAGGCAACATGCACCCTCTCTCTCTCTCTCTCTCTCTCTCTCTCTCTCTCTCTCTCTCTCTCTCTCTCTCTCTCAACTGCAAGTAACTCCAATGGCTTATATCAAATCACAAGCAAAAAATGATTTTTTTTTTTTTTTTGTTAACAAAATGATAGAATAGCAAGTGAAAAAATAACTTTAACTTCGATAAAATGTCTCGCATTGAAGATGATCCAAAGTTTACTTTTAGTTTTGTCAAAAAAACCAATGTTATACCAAAATAAAAGCATACGGTACCAAAATACCGATATGATTGTGGAAAGAATTTGGTCTAACTTAAAGAAAAATGTTTAGTGCAGCAAGTATATTTGCGAAATTTCAAGTCATAATGAAGTGTGTTATGTTTCGAAGTTAAACAATCTTAAAATGCCCTAGCTATGATTACACACGATTTCAAATTCCGCGCAAAAAATTGCTTTTTACCATAAAATAAAACATTGAATCCATCATTCTGATTATTATTATTATTTTTTTTTTTAAGAGACCCAAAACAATATGATGAAAATAATATTGGGTTTTTTTGCAGGTTTTATGTGGACGACATCCCATTTAGAGTATTCAAGAACAACACAAATATTGGGGTTAGCTACCCAACACAGGCAATGCAAGTAGAGGCAAGCTTGTGGGATGGTGAGAGTTGGGCCACAGATGGGGGCCAAACCAAAACAAATTGGTCAGCTGCACCATTCAAAGCCCACTACCAAGGTTTCAACATTGATGGCTGCTCAAGTACTGCTACTCAAGGCCCCAGTGAACAATGTTACTCCTCCAATTTCTGGTGGAATCAAGAGAAGTACTGGAAATTGGATTCCAATCAACAAAAAGCATATGAGAATGTTAGAACTAATTTTATGACTTATGACTATTGTTCTGATAGGCCCAGGTTCCCTAATCCTCCTCCGGAATGCCTTCAGCAGTAGTATGAATTATGACTTTGTTGGGTAGATGTACGAATTGTTATCAGAGGCTCGGAAATGAATGATACAGCACATGCCAATAGTACTATATGCACATGCATACAGAATTGTATCTCATATGCTTAGACTTTGTAATCTCATCTTGTGCTATATGAATTATGGTAATCAAAGTTATTTTCCACCTTATGTGAAGATGTTGGTCGAGCTCCTCTTATCTTGAAGAAATTTCTTGTTAATTAAGCTAAGGTCATTTTGCGTGTTATTTTGGTGTTTTTGTCTACTTTAATGATGTACCGTGACATAGCCAATAGAGGCTCCGGTTTATTGCAAAAAGCTGAAATCAGCTCAAGGAGTACTTAGAATTTAACATCTAATCCAAAAAACATCTAAAACCTAGTTTTTTTAAAGTCAGATTTTATTTCATAATTCAGCTTTTACAAGATTCTCAAAATCCATTGATAAGAATTTTTAACAATACTCACAATAATTTTTTAAAAGCAAAATTTCAAAATCTTTTAGTATCAACTAACTTTTGGATAGACTATCTTTTTCGTTGTCATATACTAGAATGAACTTTTTTCAAATCGAAATACTTTTTATATCTTTTATGATTCCTCTAATCATGACGAATTATTTGATACTCCTATACAAATTTTGATCCCAAATTTGTATAGAAATTAAGAGGAATTTTTTTAAGAAATTAACGTTTGATGACGTCGTTGGATAAATAGATCAACCCGATAACAAAATTAACTTCGGGTCGCGATCCGACTTTTTGACGGGCCACTCTGTTGAGCCAATGGTCTCCACAACTCCATCTCTGCACTTTACTGAAGCTTTTGAGAACTACTCATGGCGGAGTGGAGGGCTTCAACTTTCACAACTCCTTCTTTCTGAAAGACAATAATCTTGAACCACCGAAACGACCCATCGATGGGTTTTCCACGTTGGATGATTCTTTTACTGTTCGTTCTCTGCTTCGCTTCCCAATCGATTTGTAAAGAAGAAGATCCAGAAGAAGAATTCTCAGAGGAATTACTGTTGAAGCCATTGCCCGATCGAAAAGTCCTAGCCCATTTCCACTTCCAGAGCAGAGCTCCACCTACCGAAACCTATGGCCCACACCACCGTCTCTTCCCCAAAGCCATTTACCAACTGGTATGTATTGGGTTTCAATTTTCTTGGGTCAATGATTTCGTATTTGATTTGGGATTTTTTTGAAGAATTAGTGTAAATGAAGTTGTTTTCAGTTTGGGTTTAGGGTTTATAAGTTAAATTTGGGGGGTTTCAAAGAGATGAGTTGCACCCATGAATCGATTAGTAGTATCAACACAAAGCCATCTAATAGCAATATAAATGAGTTGGTGAATCACTGTCATTGTGGTTTAAGATATTTATTTTGGGTTTAGGGGTGATCAGTTTTGCGTGCCCTTGATTTGGGTGGTATTAGAGTAGATTTTTAGGTGCCAAACTGAGTGCTATTGCAATATTTGGAACATAATAGAGGGGCACCAGCTAGGTGAGACTATCCGGAGAATTTTAGTCGGAAGCATGGATTTGAGCAAAAGATACAAAGGAAGTTGAAAAACACCCTACCAAGTTCCTTCCACAATCTCAAAATTGTTGAAATTGACTTTCTGGACCTCGTCCACTTCACTGATCTAGCAAGTGGTACGACCCCACGTGCCAATCAAAGGTTTTTGTATATGATCTTCTCTGGTGAAATAATCTGAATTTTTGAGGAACTTGGACTTTTGTACCTGATCAGAGGTTCCCTTTAATTCCATTCCTTTTGTTATCTAATTGGAAATCAGTCTCATAAGTTACATCGGCTATTGTTTCTGATGGCAAGTTACTTCGACTATTGACGCAGCAGGCATTATGCTAGTCAGTCAATTAATGTTGCCTTCCATGTTTGCACATATTTTTCTTCGTTGTTTAGTCCTTTGTCTAATGATTTAATGATTTAAGGACCTCAACATGAGGTTCATGTTCGTTTTGGAGTTTTTCAAGATGGATTTATGTTGGCAATTTTGTTTAGAGACAAAAAAATTTCAGTAGTTGAAGTATCTAGATTATTCTGATATCATTATCCATCTTGATTTTCTCCTACTAAATTGTTGTTTTGTCTCCTTTTCCTTTCCTAGAGTTTGTTAGGATGAAAAATGACACATTTTTCAGTTGTCTGATTTCAGTTGTATAACTAATTGCCTGGTGCTGCTTAAACAGGTACACAAGTATCATATACGGGAAATGGAGTTGTCTTTTACACAAGGCCGCTGGAATTACGAACGTTGGGGAGGCAATGACCCCATATCAAGTAATAATGCTAAGCCTCCTGGAGTTGAACTGTGGGCTGTCTTTGATGTCCCCCAAGATCAGGTTGATGCTTCATGGAAAAATCTTACCCACTCTCTATCTGGCCTCTTTTGTGCTTCAATCAACTTCCTAGAGTCTTCTACTACCTATTCTGCTCCTGATTGGGGCTTTCGCCAATTTGCAGGCAATTTGAGGTATGGCGCCTTGCCTCGTGAGGCTGTTTGCACTGAGAACCTGACTCCCTGGTTGAAGTTACTCCCTTGCCGAGATAAAGCTGGGCTTTCGGTACTAATGGATAGACCATCTATATATAGAGGATTTTATCATTCTCAGCGACTGCATTTGACCTCTTCTGAATTTGATCCAACCGGTTCGGACATGGGTATATTGCTCAAACAAACACTTACAGTTGTTCTTCACCCTAATAATCCAGGAGATAGTATGATGTACTCCAGTGACTCAATATTACCTCCAAGTTGGTCTCTTAGCTCACTTTTTGGAAGGAAAGTCGTTGGAAAATGTGTTCTTGCCAAATCTAGTAACATATACCTTCAACTTGAAGGGGCCTTAGTCTCTGAACTGAGTAGTAGAAAGAAGGAAAATGAGAGGGATGGTACTGGCAATCTTGATTTTGAAGGTTCCTGGAGTAACTCTGGCATAGAGTTATCTGTTTCCCCAGATAGAGTGATTAAAGAGATGAATAGCATTCATAAAGAGGGCCCATCTATGTTGTACGAGTTTTTAGTGGAGAATTACAGTGATTCTAAGCCATTTGATTTGGGACTTATGTGGAAGATCCCAGTAGCTTGGTCATGTCCTCAGGCACCATTACATGCTAATAGGTTCTTGATGGGAAGTGGGAATGAAAGAGGCGCTATTGCTCTATCTTTAAAACCTACCAAACAGAGTGAGGGTTTCCAGATCCCTGATATCAACAGAGACAAGTGTAGCTTTCATGTTAATGTTTTCCAGGTTGTGCCATGGTATGTTAAGGTATATTATCATACGCTGCAAATATTTGTTGATGGAAAACCTCAATCTGTACGTCATCTAGTGACGAAGATGCGTGTTTCACCATCTGAAGACAAGGTGTCCCCTGGGGTAATGGAATTGGCCCTCAAATTACCTTGCGGTATCATGTCAGCTGCATTAACCTTAGACTTTGATAAGGTATGTGTATGTTTTCATCTTTGCATAAGATAAAAGTTTTATGCGACACAGTAATTACATTAATTTCTCACAAGCATTTTGAAATAATTTGTTTGTAGGTTACTGTTCCAACTGTGTTTAGTTTGACTTTTTCCTTGCATTGGATACTCTGAAAACAAAGCAACAGTAGCACTCTACAAGGTTGAAAATGCAACATTTTCGTAATACAATTTGAGATTAAAGCGAAAATGCCAAGGAGGGTTCCTTTATTTGATTGTTAGGTTCTCCTTTCCATCATTCTCTACAATTTGAACTCTGAGAATATTTCAAGTGGTTTCTATTTATCGCCAGACCTATTATGCAAGAATGCCAGCAGACTATGAAAAAGTTGTCTGGGACCTATTTATTCTTACTGCAAATCTTTCTTCTTATCTTTCTCATGTTCCTATTTGCCACAATATACTGTTACAGGGTTTTTTGCACATTGATGAATATCCTCCAGATGCGAACCAGGGATTCGACATCCCATTGTAAGCTTTCCTGACTTCCAAGCAAGTTTGAATTTTCTTGAAGATACATCTTCAGATAAATCACCTCTGCTGGCCAAATTGCAGGTATGAATTGCTGAGATATATTGGTTCTAAGGGTGCATTGTTTTCCTTTTCTTTTAAGTCACTGTCGAATTTGTTTGCAGGAGAGAAGTCCAGTCCTGTCATACACAGAAGTATTGCTTGTCCCTTTAACGACTCCTGATTTCAGCATGCCTTACAATGTCATCACGATAACATGCACAGTGTTTGCTTTATACTTCGGATCACTGCTTAATGTACTACGGAGGCGTATGGGTGAGGAAGAGAGACTTTTAAAAAGCAAAGGTACTTTTAAGTATTATTTGGTCCAGCTTATACAAAAACATAATTGCTTGTAAAATCTCTTCACCTGTGTAGCATGGACACGGATACGGGAATTCTTAAAAATTGGACACGGCGGGGGATACGGAAAAAATAAATATGGATGATGTAATAGTTATACACATTTCTTTTGATATGTAAGACATATGGATTGTTGTGTACAGGTATATATACTAGTACATGCACATATACACATAAGATATACACACACAGTGATGATGATATATACATTGAATATATATAAGTACATGGGCGCGCACGCACATATATTTGTACATGCATGCACGCGCGCACATACGCATATTTATGCAACGAGAGAGAAAAAGAGTGAGGGAGGGAGAGAGATATCGTGATGTGGGACACACATGTCCATACCGTGTCCCTAGCGTGTCCAATATGTGTCCCCGCGTGAGACACGCGTGTCCCAGTGTCCCCGTTTATGACAGGCGACACGGTGACCTCAGGAGTGTCGGTGCTTCATAGCTCTTCACTGTCATCACTGGAATTAACCAATCAGATTCTGTTAGTTTTGCCAATGTGACTGTACCATGTTATTTGCTAAAATTTTTGTGTTGCATTTTGTGATCTGTCTTTTGAATACTTGAAAAAACAAGGTGAGAGAGCATTTTCCAGCTGTTTTTTCTTTGTTATTTCCACCCCTGGCACTTTTGCTTTTTTATCAGTCGCTCCTTGTTCTACTTGCAGCTGCCAAGAAGAACGAACAGTTTCCTTTGCTTCTATCCAAGTTGTATGCCAAATTGAGAGGAAGACCATGGGAAGCGTCACAACCATCGACGCCATCATCTCCTTCTTCATCATCCTTATTAAGTACCAAACTATTGATTAAAGTTGTATTAGTAGCTGGGGTGGCTGCTGGTTGGCGGTATTATTCTGGATGACCTCCAGAGCATGTCTGGAAGGAACATTGCTTGTTCAACATGTGCTAAACAAAACGAACGTTAAGAAAATTTTCACTTGTTAGGATCATATTTTTTTTTTCCAGTCCTGTATCCCAGTTTTTGTATCACCTATTTCTGAGCTGTAGTACCAGGGTGGAATGTGATCAGTGACAGTTCTCTATTCTTGTAAGCTAATAGGAATCTTATCCTTTTTTTTTTTTTTTTTTTTTGGCGAAATTCTTATATGATTTGTCTCACGTATTAGTTTTGGAAATATTTTTTCAATTTTACCTAAGGAAGGTCTTCATGTTTGGATGGATCAGAAATTCTGTAGACAATGCGGAGTTGAATTTGTTTATTTTGTGACAACCTCGTGCCAATAAGATGCGAAGTGCATGATGTCACTCTCTGCTAATTTGTCTTCTCAAATAAGTTGAAAGTTAATACAAGTGACAATTGATGAAGATAAAGCATACAATTCGCACATGAAAATATGATCTTGTATTGACTATTTGAGGTGCGGTAAGTTGGTTGGACACCTGAGTTATCAAAAATAAAAACTACCAGAATCAACCTTCCATCATGAACCTATAAAATTCCCTGATTTGATCATTAGGAAGTTCCAGGCAAATGTTAAGCCCTCCCTCACCTGTTGGTGCTGGCAGTAGATACACCAAACCAGGTTTAAGTGACACTGGAGTGTTGCTCTTTGCTTTGCCCCAAACAAATTCATCTTCCTCTAACCCTAATCTCCACCATGCCACCAGAGAGAAGCTGTCTTCCCTACAGGGTATCCCTTTATTCACTTCCAACCAATCTATGCTAGATCTCACGTACTCATTATCCAATCTCTCCAGCCCTTCTTTCACTTTTTCCACAAGTACACAATCGTCTTCCTCCTTCAACTCCTTCACACTCGCCCGAGCAAATCCAGGAATCAGGGCATTTCCAGAAAACCCGATCGGTGCCTGTGGTACCACCCTTTTCCTACAATCCACCGGAAACAACATTGTTGAAACTCTTTCGTCCTCCATTTCCATCACCACACTCCTTGCCTTCCATATCTTTGCTGCCACGACTTGGAAGGTGGTGCAATTTATCATTTTTCCATCCCTCACAGCGGCTTTCTTTATGCTGGCAATGCGCTGTGGGGGTAAATGGATCAGGTGAGTCCTATCGTAGATTGAAGATTGCACAAATGTGGCATTAGATTTACATTGGATGGGTTTTGAGTACTCATAGTGAGGATGAGTGATTAGAGGTGGGTTTCGTGCTCTAAACACTGTCCGATCTGGATTTGGTATCATCGCCATATCTTTATCCAGGGTTAGAGCAGCCATGTTAGCCTGGAATTCACGTACTGCAACTCCATCTAGGACACAGTGGTTGTACCGAGAAGCAAATGCCACGCCTCCGCAACCCAACTGAGTCAACTGGAATAGTTAACGTTTGTATTAGTTTGTGAACATAAATTACATGCTGGAAATGTAAAAAATGAAATACCTGGATGAACAAAAGAGGCATGTCCTTCATCTCCAATCCTTCTTCGTTTTCTTCACGCAGAAACGCAATGAATTGCTTAAACTCTGGCTTTGGTGCCATAAGATCTCCAAGTTGGCACAACTTGGTCTCAGTTTCTGCTGCAGCAAACACAACGCCTGCGCCATTGCAGTCAATCTCTAGGCGTTGGCCGTCTTCCAAGGACGGGACTAAGCGCCCAGCGAAGAAATCATAGTGCACAAACAAACGCTCCAGTGCTCTTTGCAATTTTTCACAAGCTTCTGCAAAACTGATTTGCGGAGGATCAAAGAAAGACACTGATTCTTGGTAGGCAACTAGGCCAAGATCAATGTTTGACAAGAAGATTCGCCTGCGCTTGGTGGGTTTCTGGGGGTGTACGACAAATTTCTTGACTAACTTCAAATTTTCCATTATTTTGGTCGAATCGAACAAAGCTATGAAATGGATTAAGCGAAACTCAGAAACAAGAACTGCACCAGGTTGATGAAAAGTACGTATAAGATCTCATACATTCGAAACTCTAATTTCTTGAGGCTTTCTAAACGGCTTGATGCCGATATATTCATGTTTTTGGTTAAATGCACCGGCTGTTTCACAACTATAAATGAAACCAATGTTGTTGGATTAATACTCCTTAATGAAGCAGTTTCTTTTAGTATAGTCTAGAAAATTTTGTGAAGTATTCCGAGATGTATCTATTTCTACAAGGTTTTATTTTGTTTTTGTTCATTCTTATAGTTGACATTCTTTCTTTTCTTTTTTTCGTAACTGAACCGTTAATTAGAAGGATCTGGGGGTGTTGTAAGACAGCATCCGAGCCTTTGATCTTGGCAATTGGATTTCATCTTGTTTCTAGTTACTCTAGTTACATTATGATGCTCAATTAATGTTACAAAAGGTCAACGACATGTTTTATTGCTGCTTGTGTCCAGTTACATTATGATCATCCAGCATATTTTTTTCTTGTTAACTACCATTTGTACTTACAATTTCATTCTTCCAGAACAGAAACATTCAAATCATAGAAATGACAGAGAAAATCGCAGTAAGTTTGATTCAAGGAGGGAAGTTCCTCGAAACATTAACCAGCAAAAGCAATAAAAGTTTACCATTGGTATTCCTAAAGCCTTCAGATCCACATCAGCCATGTGCACAAGGGCTGTCATATCAACCTGGATAAACAGCATGGAGTGTCAAAAGCCTAAAAAGAAAAGACAAAGTGTGTTTTAACCCGGGTCGTCTGTTGCATTTTTGCATGGCCGTGCGAGCAGGTACCACGCTAGTCGTATTCGCTCAGCACTGAAAAATTGGCAATGTCAGTCCCCTGCCACGAGCAGGGTGGGATCTTTGCGGCCGAGGGATGCTCCCGCTCCTCCGCACTCCCCGGCAGCTGCATTGCCACATCCGGACCCGAAGCTACCAACATCGTATCCGGACTTGTTGACGCCATCACCAGACAAGGACGCTAGCGAACTTTTCGTCGACAAGGCCGGATACAAGGTTGGTCGCTCCGGGTCCAGAGGTGGCGATGCAGATGCTGGGGGAGTGCGGAGCAGAGGGCGTAACCCTAGGTAGCGAAGATCCACCCTACTCGTGGCGGGGGAGGACGTTGCGGGTTTTGGAGGAGCGATTGACAGTAGACAAAAGTACCACCGTTCCCTAACTAGAAAATTAAAAACAAATGGCAAAAAGGCATGAAGAAAGACAAAATGGACTCGAAGCTCGTAAAAAGAGAGTTGGGGATTTGTGCTGATCGTGTTTGAATGTTTAGAATTCCCCAATTAAGAGAGAGAGAGAGAGAGAGAGAGAGAGAGAGAGGAGACTCAGGAGAGAAAGTAAAGACGATTCACAGATGAGAAAGGCAATGACAGTGGACAGAGAGAGAGAGAGAGTGAAGAAAAAAAAGAGGAGAGGGAGGGAGGTGAGTTGGGAATTTGGGGGATTGTGAGTGAACTTGAGTGGTAGAGGCCACTATTTATACAGGTTGCGGGACCGTAAGTTGGGAGAAAAACTTCGGTGCAATTGGGGTATGGGTGATGTGGTACTCTTTTGGTGCATCCGGGCAGTCCAAAAATGCATCCGACAGGTTTGGATTGAAATGCATTTTTCATTTTTTTTTTCTTTTTTTTAAACCCGGACGGCACTTTTAATCTGGACCGTCGGTTGTAATATTGGACGGCCCGAATGCACCGAGGTACCCTCTCCGTACCCAAATTCTTCTCATAAGTTGGGACTGTGAGTTGGAAAATGTATAGGGTCTTGTTAATGTATGTCATTTATGCACATGTTAAGAGAACATTAACTCTTAGTACTCAAGTTTCATCGGAAATCTAAGACCAAAACTATAGTAGTAGTAATAAGGGCATCTTTATCAGGGTTAATAAACCCACTTTCAAGTTAAATGTGGAGAGGAAACACTTGAAAACATGAAAAAATCAGGCTTAACAAATGTTTTACAAATTTGTAAAACTTGTAGCTTTGCTACAGTGACGCCACAATTTTGTTAATGCACTGTTCACTCACCTTATCACCTTTTTTCACTTTTGACGTGCGTGGAACAGAAGAGAGAGAGAGGGCTGAGAATAGTTTTTGAGAAAAAGGTGTACTCCACCTGACACAAACAACTCCTCCCTAGGCGGGGAGTTAATATTTTAGGGGAATTTTTTTTAAAATTTTTATAAATTTGAAGGGAATAGTTTAATATAATAAAATTTGGATAGAGAGTCTGATTTTAGAAATTTTAGATAAGTGATTTGCTAAATTTGTAAAATGTGTTTTTGAAGTTAAATTTGGTGTAAAATTTGGTGCTCCTAATAAAAATGTTCTAAAGAGTGTTATTGATCAGATTAAATTTATTAATTATGGGACCATAATGCCCCCATTTTAGTGTCTTCTCTACTACCAAAGGGCCACCAACAAATCCCATTTCTTCCTCTCCCTTCTCCCCCTCGACAAATCATTTCAATGGACCATGCCCGATCACATTCAAAAAAATAAGAAAAATTGCACACAATCCAACAAACCCGTCCAAGATTCAAAAAGCTTTAAGCAAAAAAAGTTTTACCTATGGAAAGGGAAATGTACGTGGGTTGAGACCAAGTCAACTTTGAGTATAGAACAATTACAATATGGGTTGGGACCAAGTCATTCCAGAATAAAGGCAGATTGTGGTCGATGTTGTGATTAGTTGTTGTATTCCTAGCATTCCCCGATAACAAAAATATAAAGTTATCCCTGAGGGTCATGTCTTCTATAGGTACATATATTTTGATTTAGCAGTGTCTTGTTATATTTTCAGTTATGAAATTCTCTCTAGAGAGTTTTTATGTTTATCTTGCACTTTTAAAAGGCAGCAGAACAGAAATACACCAAAAAAAAAAATAAAAAAATTGGTACACAATATGATCTGACCCCTATCCCATTTAAGCCACAATGCACAATCAATGATGTACAATTCTTTATTTTTCTCACTTTTGGTTGTGATGTGTAATTATGAAGTCAGTAAAGGTTACCTTGTTTAAAACCCCACGCCAATGCATTCCCTCATCCATATTTCCGAAGTACCCAAAAAAAAAAAATTGCATTCCCTCATCCAAAATGATTCCTATACTGGAAATAGCTAAGCCTCCCCACTCCTGCCTCTTTGGACATTTTCAAACCAAACACCACAAAAGGAGAAAATGAGAAGCCTACTTGCTTTAGCTTCATCATTATTGATCTTCAACAGAATCAAAATCCATGTCAGGAACAGGTAATTAAAAACAAAAACTAACTAGTCAAGTGTTATGTTTCTGGAGATGGAACAAAAACACTTGCCTCTGTTATGTTTCTGGAGATGGACCTGGGGGTTTATAGACTTGCTCACTACAGGCGTGTAATAAGTAATCATAGCCGTTCTTTTTGTTTTCGACGGTTCGGATTTTAAATAAAACTCTTCTGGGAAAGAGTCTTCACTTTCAGGGAACAATTTTACTTAAAATTTGGATCGTCTAAAACACTTTTTATATTGCCAAGAATTCGTATAATTAATCAGCCCACGTGGATGCAGTTGGAAAACACTTTATGCATGAATGCGAGCTAAAGCATGTTGTGAACAATTATTTTTCGTTTTTTTATGGGGTCTACTTTAATATAACAGCCAACTTAGGAATTGATTGGTTGTGGGACTTCTAACAGAATCAGAAAGATCAAAGGAGAGATCCTATGATAGGAAGGCTAGAGATCTGCAATGGGGGCGAGGGACCTTAACTTAGCCTTTTGAAAAACTTGTTTCAACATACAAGAAATTTGTTCGACCATTTATAATTTCTTGTATGTTGAAACAAGTTTTTCAAAAGGCTAAGTTAAGGTCCCTCGCAGAGCCGGCTTTGGGCTAAAGCTCGTAAAGCCACCGCTTTAAGCCCCCAAATTTTGACTAATTTTGAGGGCCCCTAATTATATTGGTCCATATAGTAATTAGGCATATATAAAAATTAAAGTTAATTTGTCTTTTAAGAGCCCAATTTAAAATAACGCCCAAGTGAAAGGGCCTAAACATGATATAATTTGGCACCTATTTTGTTATTATGAGAAACTAAAAGGGGTTGTAATTTTAAAAAAAGAAGCTAAAAGATCATCGCTACTGAATAGTGATTTATTTTCGAGAATATCGTCGCCTACTAACTTGTTTCCTTCTTGCCCATCTACTTTCGTGTTTTTTATCCTTGTTAAAGTGCTCTTTTGTTTTTGATTTTCAAAAAAATTATATAACTCTCTTAACCCACTCAAGGCCCACCAATCAATACTTCGTTGAATCGAAAAAAACAAAAGCTACGGTGCAGAAACTTGATTATGAAAATTTAATCAATTATGGGTACTTATGCTCTTAGGTGATTGTGATGACTTTCCTATAAAAGTTTTTTTTTAAGGTATTTGCAATTATGCAAATTCGATTGAGGGCCCATTTAAAAAAGTTCGCTTTAAGCCTCATAAAACTCAAAGTCGGCCCTGGTCCCTCGCCCCCATTGCAGATCTCTAGCCTTCCTATCATAGGATCTCTCCTTTGATCTTTCTGATTCTGTTGGGGAGGACATTGGAAATGTGGAGAGGGTGGCGAAGAAAGGAGGGTCGACGATGATTATAGGTGAAAGGGAGGGTAAATCTGGGAAGTGAATTTTTGGATTTGTTATGAGGGGTGATAACGGAGGAGATGAAAGAATTTGCAGCAGTGGCTACCATGTTTGACAGGGAAGAGAGAAATTTACAGAGCAGACTCTGTGTGTATGAAAGATTTTCTTAAGTTGTATAGATGGCAAAAGGCATGAACTTAGCGAATCTTGTATAGATGCAGGAGAAAGACAAAATGGACTCGAAGCTCGTAGAAAGAGAGTTGGGGATTTGTGTTGACTGTTGATCGTGTTTGGATGTGCAGAATTCCCCAATTTAAGAGAGAGAGAGAGAGAGAGAGAGAGAGAGAGAGAGAGTAAAGATATACTGCTAATAAAAGATGATTCGTATGAGAAAGGAAAGGACAGTAGACAGAGAAAGAGGGAGAGGAGAGAGTGATTCCAAGAAAAAAAAAAGAGGGAGGGAGGTGAGTAGGGAACTTGGGAGTTGGGATTGTGAGTGGTAAAGGCCACTATTTAAACAGATATCGCGGGACCGTAGGTTGGGATTGTGGGTTGGGACCAAAATGCCCCCATTTTAGTGTCTTCTCTACCACCAAAGGACTAGCAACAAACAAGGTTCTAAAACTCGCTAGGGGTTGGCAGGCCCTGCCGACCCCAAGGGGCAGCAGAGCCCCCCAATCCAGCTAAAGCATGTTGTGAACAATTATTTTTGGTTTTTTTATGGGGTCTACTTTAATATAACAGCCAACTTAGGAATTGATTGGTTGTGGGACTTGTAACAGAATCAGAAAGATCAAAGGAGAGATCCTATGATAAGAAGGCTAGAGAGTAGAGATATGCAATGGGGGCAAGGGACCTTAACTTGGCCTTTTGAAAAACTTGTTTCAACATACAAGAAATTTGTTGACCATTTATAATTTCTTGTATGTTGAAACAAGTTTTTCAAAAGGCTAAATTAAAGGCCCCTCGCCCCCATTGCAGAATCTCTAGCCTTCCTATCATAGGATCTCTCATTTGATCTTTCTGATTCTGTTGGTATAGATGCGGGAGAAAGACAAAATGGACTCGAAGCTCGTAGAAAGAGAGTTGGGGATTTGTGTTGACTGTTGATCGTGTTTGGATGTGCAGAATTCCCCAATTTATAAGAGAGAGAGAGAGAGAGAGAGAGAGAGAGAGAGAGAGTAAAGATATACTGCTAATAAAAGATGATTCGTATGAGAAAGGAAAGGACAGTAGACAGAGAAAGAGGAGAGAGTGATTCCAAGAAAAAAAAAAAGGAGGGAGGGAGGTGAGTTGGGAACTTGGGATTGTGAGTGGTAAAGGCCACTATTTAAACAGGTATAGCGGGACCGTAAGTTGGGATTGTGGGTTGGGACCAAAATGCCCCCATTTTAGTGTCTTCTCTACCACCAAAGGACCAGCAACACACAAGGTTCTAAAACTCGCTAGGCACTCTCAGGGTGGTCGGGCACCTTCTAACTTCTAGGGTTGAGTACTCGGCGACTAGTCGGGTAATGAGTCGGGCTAGTCGGTATAGTCAGGTTAGTCGGGCTAGTTGGCGAGGGGCCTTCTAGTGCCTAGGCGGCGAGTAATCGGCCTTCCATACCTTCTTATGTCATTGTATAGGAAAATAGGGAATAAATTACAAAATTTTCCCTCATTATGTCATTGTATAGGGTATAGGTTATTATTAAATGAAGGAGGTTATGCATGTATAATTAAGTACCCATGTGAGTGAAATTTTATTAGTCAATCTATTAGTGGGGCGTTACGTAGTTAAAAAGTGGGCTATTTTTTAGTATAATCAAGCTGATAATACTTTAGAGTAGAGTTCAATTATAAAAAGACCTTTATATGAGTTTCTTTTTTCTTTTCTTTTTTTCAATTTTTAAAATCAACTCATGAGTTTGTTGGATAAGAAAAAAGGGAGTATACACATGGGAGGATCTTTTCATGTTATACTTCTCTTTTTATATTAACTCTATATGAGTTGGATGGAGAACTCGACGAAAACTTATTTCAACCGAGTTGTGTGCTCAATAATGGGGAATACGATTACAAGCATTGCTGGCTTGTACGCAGGTAGGGATGGAACCAGGATTTCATATTCAAGGGGGCCGCAATAAACAAGAAAATTTTAAAACACTTAATGGTCTTAATAGTACCCAATGCAAAACACAAATCAAAAGCAACTTGCTAGAAAGTGAAAAAATAAAAAATTATCTCGGTGTGTTACCTTAACCTTGAATCATAATAGAACACGACACTCATTTATATCTCGAAAGTCATCTACGATTGAGTCAAAACTAATTTTTGAAGAAATTTTCTTCTCCATGGACAAAACCAAAGCCCCCAAGTAGCCAATTTTTGAGTTATTCAATCCTTTAGTATTCCAGTGAAGTTGAAACGTATATTTACATTTCTTTATTTTATTTGGGAGCCCACCCATATGAAGCTAGCAGAAACTTTTTGTGGTCAAGTTATATAGTTGGGGGCACTATTACAATTTTCAACAAACACAAAAAAAAAAAAAAAAAAATGGCAATGGGACTTTTTAATTGGGCAGGGGCCAAGGCCCCCAACAGACAACTAATGCCTCCGTCCCTGTACGCAGGGGCGGACCTGGGGGGTGCTAGGGGGGTTTTGGCCCCTGCAAACCCCCCAAGGTTCTTACTAGTAGTAGTATATTTTCGGTTTTCTGTATATTTCTTGCATGGAGTGGTGAATGGCCCCCCGCCAAGCACCAATCCTGCATCCGCCACTGCTTGTACGAACTTTCACGGAAAAATGCTCTTATTGTTGGCCAATTAGTGCTAGACATTAACGTTTTTAAACCTAGTAAACAACAATCATCGGCGGCAGGTGGCGGCGCGACAACTCCGGCGAAGCTCCGGCGACTTCTATCCCCTGTATTTTCAGTTTTTTTTTTCTGCTTTTCTTTGTTATTTTTGCTGTTTTTTTTGGTAGGTTGTATTAGTGTTTGTTTTGGTTGGGCTGAATGAATATTCTCTCTTTTGACTTTAAAAAAAAAAAACCTAGTAAACAACAATGCACCTTCACACTCTCTCTCTGGGGGATATGCCTCATGACCTCGTGAGAAACAGAAGTCACCTTAATTAATTCTATGAATCCATTCTAGCTAAGATGTGAGCATAACAATTAATAAATGGTCCAACAAATTTGTTGTACGTTGAAACAAGTTTTTCGAAATGACACCACATGTGTGTGTCTCCATAAACATAAGTCCCACAAACAAACTAAAGACCAAATTAAGGTCCCCCCCATTGCAGATCTCTAGCCTTCCTATCATAGGATCTCTCTTTTGATCTTTCTGATTCTGTTGGTATCAATTCCTAAATTAGCTGTTACTTAAAGTAGACCCATTAAACAAAACCAAAAATAAGTGTCCACGACAAGCTTTTTAGCTAGCACGCATAAAGTGTGTTCCAACTGCATCCGTATGATCACTGAAGGTGGTAGCCTAGATGGCAAGGGTGGGTGGGCTTAAGTGCTCTTCCCTTTTGTACATGATCTGACAAGGTTCGAGTTTCGCCAACTACAGGACTAGCGTGAAGAACCCTTTGTCCATCTAGTACCTAGTTGTGGTGATGGTCTGTTCTTCCACTATGACTCGACCCGGACATTTCACAGCGGGTCAGGAGCCCTTATGGTCATGCCTAAGGAGAGTTGTTACGCTTGTTGCCACCTTTCACCTTTTTTTTGCAGTTCAAAAAAAAAAAAAAACTATATCCATATGGATTGATTAATTATACGAAATTTCGTTCCAAAAATGGGGTGATTTCGGATCGAGCACTTAGGAGCGTCCGATTGAAGTGATTTTTGCGTGGAGCCCATCGGAATTCGATTCTGGAGTGAATGGACGGGTCGGATCGACCGTTTGGGGTCCCCGGCGCCGTCGGTACGCCGTCTGTACCGTTTTGGTCGGTACCGCTCGTTTTATCGTTGGCGTGAGGTTTCAAACAAGGAAACCTTTACTGACTCCATAATTGCACACAACCAAAGTGTGAGAAAAATAAAGAATTGTATTTAACAATATATAGCAATATCAGTGTGCATTGTGACTTAAATGCCTTTAGGATTTTTATTTATTTATTTTTTTTAAAAAAGGCCTTTAGGATAAGGGTCGGATCAAAATCTGTACCAATTTTTTTTTTTTTTTTTTGTATTTCTGTTCTGCTGCCTTTTTAAGTGCAAGATAAACATAAAAACTCTCTAGAGAGAATTTCATAACTGAAAATATTACTGAATTGAATTCCATTAACAAATCCAACGTAACCCGGATTTGGGGCCCTGTAGTGAGGTCAATCCGGCTGTCTATCTCAACACTGACGGTTTGGATTTAATCCAAATTCCAAATTATCCGAGCCGTTCATTGTTTGGATTACAATCCGAGCATTCATTGCCGAGATAGACGGTCAGATGACCTCACTACAACCCCGTAGTGAGGCCCTCACTGCAAGGACCCCATACCCACATAACCCTCCCCCCACGATCCCATTCAAACAAAAGCCAACAAAAAATCCCCATTCAAAACCAAATCCCACGATCCCCATTCAAAAGCAACTGAATTGAATTCTCTACACACACATAAACCTCCCACACCCCCACGATCCCCATTCCCTGATTTGATCACTAGGAAGTTCCAGGCAAATGTTAAGCCCTCCCTCACCTGTTGGTCCTGGCATTAGATACACCAAACCAGGTTTAAGTGACACTGGAGTGTTGCACTTCGCTTTTCCCCAAAGCAAATTCATCTTCCTCTAACCCTAATCTTCCCTACAGGATACCCCTATATTCACTTGCAACCAATCTATGCTAGATCTCACATACTCATCATCCAATCTCTCCCAGCCTTTCTTTCACTTTTTCCACACAAGTACACAAGCGTCTTCCTCCTTCAACTCCTCCACGCTCGCCCAAGCAAATACAGGAATCAGAGCATTTCCAGAAAACCCGATCGGTGCCATTGGTACCACCCTTTTCCTACAATCCACCGGAAACAGCATTTTTGAAACTCTTTCCTCATCCATATCCATCGCCACACTCCTTGCTTTCCATATCTTTGCTGCCACGACTTGGAAGGTGGTGCAATTAGTATCATTTTTCCATCCCTCACAGCGGCTTTCTTTATGCTGGCACTGCGGTGTGGGGGTAAATGGATCAGGTGAGTCCAATCATAGATTGAAGATTCCTCAGTTCTTATAAATAGGAAATCAAAGGAAAAAGGAAATGCAATTCTGTGTCGAGTGGAAAATCTTAGTTTCCAACCTCCCTTCCCATCTATCATATAACTATCATCTCACAAAAGCCAAGCTAAAAGACCATTGACAAGTATAATCTTAACCAGTGGCCTATTTTACTCCATTTGAACCAAAAAAGAAAAGAAAAGAAATGAAATGAAGCAACCTTCAAATTTTGACTAAGTTTCATATAAAAACAAGCAGCATGATTCCCTCAATTATCATGTATAACACGGAGTCCCATTCTTTCTGTTTGGTTTCATGACCTTGATCAATGGTTAAATCAATCCTCCGAAGATGTAAACAGAGATTCCGTAAAGAAGGCTGGTCTCAATTGCCCAAGAGTGGTACCGGTTCTTGACATTGAAGACTCCAAACAACTCACACACCTGCTATGATTCTTCCGCATGTGCGAGGAAGGAGCAACCAGCTGTGATGGTTAAGAGGCTAATCGGCAGTACCACCTGCAAAGATTTTGTTTAAGAGCATGAATCGCTTCTGTATTGAGAGGGAGAGACCATCTGTTTCTAGAATACCAACATGCCACATAAATAAAGGTCTAAATTTTAGCCTAGCTCCTTCGGTTCAAGCAGCGCCACTCTTCATTCATAAAGGCTTGCATGTACACGGCAACTGAATGACTCTGCTTTCCATTGGACAGGAAGAATACGTAGCAAGTTGCCAAAACTCTCTCTCTTTCTGATTAAGTACAACATTATTTACTCTAGGAGAAAAACAAAGCATAACTCAAATTCATCAAATTAAGTTCACAATTCGCTATTAACTTTACTCATTGAACCCACCTTCACCAATACAACCAAATAACTAACCAAGAAAAGTTATACGCAGAGGCATACCGGGTGGAACAACGCCTGCTAATTTTAGGGATACTGGACCGAAACATTAGGATCCACGCAAATAAGGGAAGCAACTTGGCCCACTCCCAAATGTCAGACCCTAGATTCCAGTGCCAAAAGTATCTTCTTTCTTGGACCCTGAAAGAATCAAAATTGGGAAGGCAATGTAAAACTGGTATTTTGAAATTGTAAAGAAAAGTGCATTACTTTGCCTCTTCTACATCCTAAATGATAATTCATCATTCATACCCCAAAATCCATATATATTAAAAAAAGTTTATGCATCCTCATTTAATCCGATTCTAGTTAATCAATTACAATGGCTGATTGGTAATGCGATATTAACATGAGGAGCACAAAGCAGGCCTCTTTAATTTGTAGCCAATCCAACTAGCTACACATTTTGTCGAGGCTTTAGATGTTATGATAAGAAAGTCGACCATGTCATAACTTGAAATGAACCATTGGATGCATGGATATTACAAATGATGAATAATAAAGCTTTCTGCAGTCGTCAATATCTCGCACTCCAGCATCATAATTACCAAAAATGCTATTATCTGGGCCGACATTACAAAAGGTCAACGACAAGTCATTTGCTGCTTTTGTCCAGTTATATTATGATGCTGGACATTACAAAAGGTCAACGACATGTTTTCTTGCTGCTTGTGTCCAGTTACATTATGATCATCTGGTATATTTTTCCTTATTAATGACCATTTGAACTAACAATTTCAGTATTCCTGAACAGAAACATTCAAATCATAGAAATGACAGAGAGAGAAAATCAAAGCAGTAATTTCTATTCGAGGGAAGTTCCTAGAAAGAGTAACCAGCAAAAGCAATTAAAGTTTACCATTGGTATTCCTAAAGCCTTCAGATCCTCATCAGCCATGTGCACAAGGGCTGTCATATCAACCTGGATAAACAGCATGAAGTGTCAAAGTGAAAAAGGAACTTCCAAAGCTAAGGGTTGCAAGCAGAGAAACTAAATAAAGTCGCAGTTAAAACAGTATGTGAAGAAACATACTTCCTCTGCTTGAAATGTAATTGAGTACTTTTCCAGACCAAGGGACTGCAGGAAGCTATCAACAGATTCAGCCTGTAACAGAGATGTATCGCTTATAATGCTGAAAAACCAACACAAACTATATAGAATACCTTTCTTGCTAATCGAATTCTAGATTTACATTTTAACGATGCTCCCAGCCTCCCAGCTAAGGGTTGGGATCGTGTCGTGTCATACAGTGTTCGTGTCGTGTCATTTCAGGTTTCGTGTCTTTTCAGGTTCGTGTCAAAACACCTTTTAACATAAACTTGTAAAATATATTGACACTAACCCTACTTGCTTAAAACCGTGTCGTGTTCAGGTTGAGGTGGTGGTTTATTGGGGGAGGAGGAGGGAGAGGGTGTAGGAGATGGGGAATGCGGGTGTAGCGTGGAGTGACTGCATGGAGGAGAGGACAAGGGTCGTTGAGAAGGGAGTAGGATCTACTAAAAACGGCTTGATTATACCCATTTTCTTTCTCACGTTGCTGGGACGGATAAACCCTAATATTTAGCTCAGAAGTTATAGGCTATACTGTAGGCTTAGGGACAAGGCCTTGGTGGGCTTCTCACGGGCCCACAGCAATGTAATAGTCCCAGGCATTAAGAATATGACCTGAGACCCCACCTAATTCCCCCTCAAACCTATCGTATTCAATACCAGAAGAACAAAAAAGCCCTCCAACGAGGGAATATTACTCAGTTACAATTTCAGGCCAAGCAATGACATGTGTCCAGGCATTTAGACTTCCCTTATTGTGGATATATGTGTCTATATTGCCAAGCAATGACATTATGAAACTAATATACACACTACATAATGAGCGGAAGATCAGTTGATTGAATCGATTCCATATCTACTAAAAACACTGTGATTTATTTTCAGAAAGTTAAAATTATATTGTAGGTGATGACTGAGCTACACTCATCACCTGACCATGGTAAAATCTGAAAAAAAAAATCATAAATAATAGGGCCGATTCTTTGACATCTGATATGTGTATGATTAGTAAACTGATCCATCATCAACCAATGAACTTTATTCTCTGTAACAGTCTTAAAAGGCAAGGGAAGAAGTATAACAAGAAATGGACGGTCCATACCTTTCGCTGAGTCTTTTTCCTATTGACAGAGCTAGCAACTTTTTTGGTCTCCGATTCAGAGGCTTCAATAATGACACTTTTCCTACTTCCCTCAAGTAGTGGTTTTGGATTTGGATTTGCTGTTGGCTTTGGCTTCAGGAGATCAGACTTCACTGGCTGTGAGTATGTTGAACCAGAGAGCTTTTCGCGAAGATCTCTTATGCCCGAAACAGATCCACTTCTACTGTGAATTGCTTGCAGGATACTCTTCTTCTGGAGCTTGAACCGTAGATCTTTAGTACCCATTCTGCGATCTATGAGCACCATTAACATAATATCAGAACCATACAAGAGAGTTATCAATAAAACCAATATCACTATTGTATCATTCAATATGTTCCGTGAAACCAAAGCATCAGCAACTATTGAATAACTGAACTCAACTCCACCAAACATACTTGAAACTTGAGGATCATTGTCCTTATAAAGATCATGCTCCCACTTGTCGTCGTCTTGCCTCTGCCTGCAAAACATACAGGATACAGCATTGACAGAATCAAATAAAAGGTTCCACCAATAAAAACATGTAAACATCTCTATACGCATTATGTGGTTTGCACTCGACAAAATTAAAGTGGCAGACGGGAGTACTACTAAAAAAATTCTTAGTGCCAAATGCAACAAGCTAACCAACAGAAAATGATTACAGTCTTTACAACATGGTACATAAGTCACACTTTACAGAATGGCTATTTAGTCAAGTCATTCAAATTCTTTGACTTGAGACCAAACCACACAAAGATTTGTATCTCAATCAATTGGATCGATTGCATATCACAAGACTTCAATGTTAAAACAAATGTCAGATGTGGGTGAAGTAATACAGATAGAAAACAAATGCAGAGAAGAGATACAAAAAAAAAAGATTTGAGTCAAGAAGAAGAACGGGTGGAAACAAACAGGTCCAAAATAATTTTTTTTTTTAAAAAAAAAAAATAATAATAATAATAATAATAATAATAATAACAAAAGCTTTTCAAATTGTAATAAAGTACCAGCAGCGTTTTACCATTCAGATTTATGCGACAAGGCCAACTTAAGCTTAATACCGAAGGGGCAATCAAGTCACAGGAAGTGTGCTTCGGGTGGTGGCCTAATCCGAGACCACAATGGGCAATGGGAGATGGGCTTGCACAGGAATATTGCGACAGGATCCTCCAGTCTCTTGCTGAGCTATGGGACCTTCGAGATGGCCTAAATATAGCTCTTCAGAAAAACCTGACGCATATCGTAGTAGAAACAGGCTCTGCAACGGAAGTTGGCATGCTTACCGCCTCCGACAAGGATTATGGCAATCCTAACAATATGGTCTATGATTGAAGATTCCTCCTAGCCAAGTTGGGCTCTGAAGCGCATCATGTGCATCGGGAAGGAAACAAACGTGCGGACATGTTGCCCAAATATGCATACAAACTTGCAAAGACATTTCATTCCTTCTATTTAATGCTCCTAGGTTCATTTCGTCTCCATTGTAAGATGACTGTACCAGGTCAAGTGTCTATCTGTTAACTTTTAATCTATGAAGGACCTTTTAACCCCCCAAAAAAGAGAGACACTTGGTGGATTTTCAGAGCCTGCCAATTCTAGTCACTGCATATAAATACTGCCCGCATTTTCTATTCATGGTCCAGCTTTCCATTTAAGTATCTGTCAAGTACTTTAGTTTAAAAGGTTGGTGCAACCAACCGACATATAATATCACAAAATCCCCACAACCTTTACTCAGAGTAACCTATAAGATCTTCACTCTCTTATAGCTTTCTTGAATAGTCATGTTGCATTTTTTTTCAAGAAGACCCCAGGAGTATATTGCAATGGTTTCATGGCTTGTTGGGCATACAGTATGTGAATGCATCAGAACAAAAGCAATGAGAGGGTTGGGAAAAAGAGAAAAAAAGGAATAAAAAAGAGGCAAGGGGTAAACTAGCAAGCTAAGGAGCATCTTCAACGCAAGCACCAAATTAGAGGCCCAAATCTCTATTTTCATCTTTATTTAATAAATAAATAAATAACGTGTATCTCTACTTCACTATTCACTCACACCCCAATCACAAATCTCTATTTTCATCTCTAAAATTTCCCTCCGAAATCTCGCACCACAATAATACCTACAACCACTTATCTAAAGATACCATCTCAGACTTATTCTAAAGGTATCATCTAAATAAACTGAACAGACGATCCCTTCACATCAGAGTACCCCACTTTGTACGGAGTATCAGTTTATATTTTATCCCAGATTCCCATTCGATAGGTTATCACTCAATTTGTTTGGAAGGAGTAAATTCACACCCCACTTACTTTAGTTGAACGAAAAGATCAATGATCTAGTGAACAAAGAGCAATCAGCAAGTACTCATCTTTCCAACAAACTTATGAAATCAGTCCAAAGCTGCAGATTATGGGATCTAATGAATGCTGTTATCTCCAACAAAATTTAAAAGCCAAGATTAAACTAAACAATTACGCGAATGAAATTCGACTTAGAAGACACCGTCGAAATTAAGCAAATTCATAGTCATAAACCTAATAAAGAACTGAAAACTGAAAAGTTAGCACCAAGTCCCAATACACACTCTCAAATACAGTGAGAAGAAACACAAAGCCAAAAACAGTTTCAATAACAAATCAAGGAAGCTGCTAGAGAGAGAGAGGAACCTCTTGCCGGTAAATAGCCTCCGCCGACCGGAATCGTCTATGGAGTTGCTATTAAGACGCTCCTTAACGGACCTTCCCGATTCAGTCTCCACACGATCAGCATACATCGCGCGTTAAGGACGTCGATTACGGAATTGAACGGTCGGAACACTCTTTCGCAGTTGAAAACCCTAACCCTAACAGTACCTCTTATTACGAATAAACGGGTGTACGCAGTATGCTCGATTGAGAGAGATTCGAAACCAGTTGATCAGCTTTTATGATATTCTGCTTACAGTTACAGCAGAGATACGAAACCAGTTGGGTGACTTGGGCGGGTTGGATTCCGGGCTATTTACGGGGTAAAAGGACAGATTTTTAGGTTAAATGAAAGCTATACCCGAATAAGATTAGATATTACAGATTCGACCCATGTATATTGTATCACATTATCACCAGCCCTTACCCTTTTTTTTTTTATACCCAATTTTGGGTAAAAAAATTTATTTGGATATGTGTTCTCCAATGCCATACTCATTTTTTATTATCCAAATCTAGTCTTTTTTAGGCTTTTCCTCTAAAATTTGTGCCAAAATGGCACACTTGTAATTAATGAGAGAGTGAAAAGAGGGATTGAGAAAAAGGGTTTGGATTTTGGTCTCCCCAAATTTGGATAAGAAAAAAGAGAAACTCAAAACGGATAGAGAAATGGGTATGGCATTCAGATGGATCTTTAGGCATTTTACTCAGATTTTGGTTTGGATAGAATAAAGGGTAAGAATTGGTGATGCTCACGAGATCTTTATTGCTTTTCTATTCTGGACAAGCAAGAAAAGGAGAATAAAAATGTTCTTCTTATTTTTCTTTTGTATTCCACATTCGTAATTACATTGAATGAAAAAATTCCACAATTCCTCAAGCGTAATACCGTGTGTACATCTGTTGAGCAGAGACGGATCCTTATGGGGCACAGGGGGTCACGTGACCCCCCTGAAATTCCAGAAATCAAATTATTTTTTTTAGTTCGTGAAAAATCTGAGTCGTTCAATAGTCTTGAGATAACTGTTCGATTGTGCTTGTAAAAACTCAACTCAATCGGGATGATTATTGGTAGTTGATCGAATCTTTCGATTTTTCATTCAGAAATTTAGGACCCTAAGCTTGAATGAATTTTGGAGGATAGTTTGATAAATGTGTGCTCGATTTCATCGTGATCTGAACCATAAGTCTTATTGAGAAGAGTATTCATAGAAAAATTTCTCTTGATCCGACAATGATAGGCGTCAATTCAATTCACCTTTTTTTAAATTATCTTTGTATTTTGATAACCATACATGTCAGATCAACATAATTTTATTATATAAATTCTCTTCGCGACAAACTTTATAATATCTATGATTCAAACTGGAATACCTGACACACAATTATCAAACTCATCTTTAAAATTCATTTTGAACTTAGGATCTTAAATTCTGAATGAAAAATTAAAGGATTCGATCAAGTACATATAATTATTCAATTCAGCTAAATTTTTATAAGGCAATTGAAAAATCATTCTAAGGTTATTGAACGGCTCGAATTTTTCACAAGACTAAAAGTGACCCCCTGGTGGAATTCCTGGATCCGTCACTGCTGGTGAGCATTGTGTTCCAAGATGGGCAGTCACTATGTGGATGGCATGCTACTAAGTTACTAATGGAGCCGTGGAAACCCATTCGCTTTCATTTTTTGCTTGTTCCTTCTCTCCGTGGATATGGCAGAATCTGCTCGTACTAAGCGGGGTAAGAGAAGGCCCATGGGTTTTGACCAGGAGTTGGATTGGTTTATGCGAAATTGTAATAGAGTCTGCTTTCTTTTCACGAGTAATTGAATCCTAAATTTCATTCCCACTGCAGTTTTGGGGTTAGATGATGCTCATAATACAGCAAAGAACAGCAAGAAACGTTCCAGTCACAGATACCACTCTGTTTTGATGCTTCCTGTCTCAGTTCTGCTAAAAGAATTACCTGTCAATCTAGTTTTGAAGTGGTTTTAGTTAGCTCTCCAAATCAGGATCGTTCACATTTCGTGGTATTCGAGGCGAGGGACTAGTGCTCCGAATGGCTCCATGAAAGGTCTCCGCCAAAGAGTTCACCTGCTGCGAGGTATATTATCGTGGAATTGTCGAATCCCATGGCAGTAAGATGAGACCAACCAGTGAGAGTCCGTATTGTTAAGTTTCAGTGACAAACAAGAATCGATGCGTAGAACTTCAAGTTTCAACATGCTTTCACAAATTTTGTCTCAACTAAGAACCGGGAACTTCCAAAATCTTTCTTTGTTGTCAGTTTCCAACATTGGAGTATAGGGAAATTTGTTAGTATGATGATTGAAAATTGGGCTAGTTGGCCGGAGGTCCATGATAACAATTTCTAGGAGGTGCGGGTCCACCCTAACAGTTTGTAATGCTTCCAGTAAAGACATAAAGACCCCTTTCCAAACTGGGCACCGAACGTGGCGCCTACGATGCACTTTAACAAGTTCTGATGAGATGTAGCCAAAGAGCTGTTGTATTGCTTCAAATTGGCATATGACACGTTAGTCATAGTTCTGAAAAGTTTGTACTTTTCTTCTTCTTTCTTTCTTTTTTCTTTTTCCTTTTTTTTTTTAAAACTGCCGAAAGTTTAAACTTAAAGCAAGCCAAATACAGAATTATGAAAGTGCACCCTAAACCCTAGGGTACCCTATGAAAGTACCTAAACCTTAGGGTACCCTATGAAAGTGACTAAACCACTAAAAACCCTATAATAGGAAAATGCACCCTAAACCCTAGGGTACCCTATGAAAGTGTCTAAACCCTAGGGTACCCTATGAAAGTATATTATGTATTAAATTTAATATGAGGGTACATTTGTCTATTAAAAATGAAGAGTGGACCTTACACCTTAGAAATTGCAAAAAGGTGAATTAGAGGAGTTATGGAACTAAGAGGTGGACTAGACATGTTACAAAGAGGGAGTATAATGGACCTTAGAGTAATTCTTTATTGAAAATTTCTCAGACAATTTCGTTAAGCAGTGTTCCTTGGATTGAATTCATGTATCAAACTTTTAGTCTACAAAGAAATATCAAATCGCACAAAAGATAAATACAATGAAAAATAAAAATTGGACTACAAAATATCTGCACTTGCATAGTCTCATTTTCTGCTGCTCCTGTGCACAGAATGATATATAAAGGCATTCCGATGGCCCATAGCATATTTCCAATCGACTAGAGAAAATATCATAGCTAGCCAATGCAGATCCAAAGTGAGTTTGGTTAGTAGTTCTTTGTTCATAAGTTTTCGGCTGCATCAAACTTGAGAGATGTTAGAAGCAATTCGGCTTTAGGGATGCGGAAAATCAAAATGAGAATTTACTCTGAAAGATTGAGAATATATAACTGGTTATATTCCAATGCGATAACTGTCATGATGAATACTACAGCAGGTCCGGTCATAATTTTTCCACATTTCCATTTCCATTATTAACTGAGATCGAATTTCTTCGGATTCCTTATATCAAGGATGGACCAAAGGAGTACAAATCTGTCCACTGCAGTATTTCTGTTAGTTATCACCAAACTATGCAGGCTTGCCTCTTCTAAGTTCAATTAAAATTTCAAGCTTGTCACTCCCAGTTTGAAAAATCCAGTTCTTTCATCTCCAATATTAAGGTGAACATTGCATTCAAGAGTATGAATTCAGAAAAAAAATCAGGAAAATACATATATAATGGAAATAAATTGGACAAACTGACGTGCATTCTATTGAGGGAGCTATTATGTCCTTTCATGGTGAACAAGGTACAATTGCATATCAGTAGAAAGACTACTGCTACAGACACGTCCAAACAGTCCCTTGAAAGTTAAACCTCACACTAGCTATATAGAATCGAGATCCTAATCAAGTAGGAGACTAGAGCATATCTTTGACTAACCATTTCTATTTGATTTTCAAAATCTTAAAAGCCTTTAAAAAGGTAAAGCCAATATTTTGATTTGTGCATGATCAATATATTTTGATCTCCAGGCCATCACTCAGTTATCAAATCTTCAAATGTTACACATCATAGCCTATGACGTGGAACATTTGAAGATTTGATTACTTAGTGATGGGCTGCAGATCAAAACATATTGATCATGCACAGATCAAACTATATATAGGCTTAACCCTTTTTAAAGGCTTTTAAGATTTTGAAAATAAAATCGAAAAGTACTACTACTTTCCAATGGAGGAAGAAGCTGCAGCTATCATCTGCGTCTGATCGTTTGATAGGGAAAGATTGTTCATCATCTTCTCCATTTCTTCCTTCCTTCCTTCCTTCATGTGTGTCTCCCCACACCCCATGGAGCTAGGCACAGTAATACTGTGGTTGGAGGGATGGGGGTGGGGGAGTTTGTTTGGATGGATTTGCTAAAAAGAGGGACGGCGTTTTGCATTATATAGAGACAAGTTTCTCTCTCTCTTCCCCGACCCCCCACGTTTTACTCTCTCTCCCTCCTTTTCTCTCACAGTTTCTATAACTTTAAAATAAAAAAAAAAATCATAATTCTATAAAATTAGGATTGGGGGTTTGGAGGATTTTATAGGTAAAACACATTTCTATAGGGTGTTGATTGATTGATTGACTGACTGACTAGTGTTTTGCCCGTTTGATGCACGGTACAATGTGCTTATTAATTTTATTGTTGGTCCGGGTATCGAACGAGCACAACGCTAGTAAATAAGGAGAAGAAAGTGGGGAGGGTGTGGGAGGTTTATGTGAGTGTAAAGAATTCAATTCAGTCGCTTTTGAATGGAGATTTTTTGTTGGCTTTTGTTTGAATGAGGATCGTGGGGGAGGGTTACGTGGGATTTGTTAATGGAATTCAATTCAATTATATTTTCATTAATGAAATTCTCTCTAGAGAGTTTTTATGTTTATCTTGCACTTAAAAAGGCAGCAGAACAGAAATACACAAACAAATTTGGTACAGATTATGATCTGACCCTTATCCTATAGGCATTTAAGCCACAATGCACAATCAGGGGGTGTTCCACTAACCCAGTTTTTTTAACTGATTTTTCACGGTTTTTTATATGATGTGTTGTGAGAGAATGACATGTCTCGGTGTTTGAAAAAAATAGTTTTTTGTTAGTGGAACACCCCTGAGATATTGTTATATTATTGAACACAATTCTTTGTTTTTCACTCACTTTTGGTAGTTGTGTGCAATTATGGAGTTTTGAAACCCCACGCCAATTCACTCCCTCATCCAAAATGATTCTTATACTGGAAATAGCTAAGCCTCCCCACTCCTGCCTCTTTGGACATTTTCAAACCAAACATCACAAAAGTAGAAAAGTAGAAAAGGAGATAGCCTATTGATCTTCAACCCGTCCAAAATACTTTTTATATGTTGCCGAAAATAATTCGTATAATTAATCAGTCCATATGAACAAAGGGCAACCAGCGTAGCAACTTTCCTTAGCATGATCACAAGGGCTCCTGACCCACTGTGGAATATCCGGTTCGAATCATAACTATTGTCTGGAAGGACAGAATATCACCATAGCACCACCAAGGTACTAAATGGACTGAGGGCTCTCCACGCTCGTCCTACAGTTGGCGAGACTCGAACCTTGTTGGATCGTGTATGGGAGAGAGAGCACATAAGCCCACTCACCCTTTTCATCTAGGCTACCACTTTCAGTAGTTATACGGATGCAGTTGGAACACACTTTATGCGTGCTAGCTAAAGCCTGTTGTGAACAATTATTTATGGGTTTTTTTATGGGGTCTACTTTTTTAAGTACGTAACAGCTAATTTAGGAATTGATACCAACAGAATCAGAAAGATCAAAAGAGAGATACTATGATAGGAAGTATAGAGATCTGCAATGGGGGGACCTTAACTTGGTCTTTTTGGTTGTTTGTGGGACTTGTGTTTATGGAGACACGCACATGTGGTGTCATTTTGAAAAACTTGTTTCAACATACAACAAATTTGATTATACTCCCCTCAAGTATATACTCCCTTTTTTTCATATCCACCAAACTCATGAGTTGATTTTAAAAATTGAAAAGGAAAAAAAAACTCATATGAAGGTCTTTTGTAAATGAACTCTACTTTAAAGAATTATCAGCTTGATTATACTACTACCAAAAAATAGCCACTTTTTAACTACGTAACGCTCCACTAATAAATTGGCTAATAAAATTTCACTCACATGGGTACTTAAATATACATCATAACCTCCTTAATTAATACTAATAACCTACCCTATACAATGAGCATATAACCAACTTACATAGTAAATTGGGTGAAAGTTTTAGACTCATTTAGTAAACGAGCCGACTTTAACACTATAAGGCTGTTTTCCAATAGATTTTAGGTAAATTTTATAAAAATCTCATAAAATGAGGATTTTATGGAGAGATGATAAAATGGAGTTGTTTTCCCAACTAATAAAATGTAATAGTTTTTTTATAAATTTTAAGAGGATTTTATGAAAATCTCATAAAATAACTTTTACATTTTATGTGTTAAGATTGGAGTGTCATAAAATGTGAAATTTTATGTACCTAAGTCAACTCTGCACATGTTCAGAAAAGGTCAGTTCCCACTTCCCATGTACTCTGTTTTGCTTTCTTTGTAATCGTATGTAGTAGTATTTATATTACAAAAAAGAAATCTTTCGAAGGATTCAAAAGTGTTGGGGGAAGAAATCAAACGCATGTGGTACGTACGTTGCTTTTCGTTTTTTCCTGACCCCTTCCTTAGAGCATCTCCACTCCTACACTAAATTTTTACTCAAATTTGAGTAAAAATTTGGTCAAAAACTTGATTTGATATCACACCTTCCAATGGAAAATCACTTTTTAACCAAATTTTAGTTAAAATTTTGTCGAAAACTGTTTTTTTTTTCTTTTTTTTTCATTTAATTTGTCAATTTCTTTTCTTCCTCTTCTGCGGAAACAAAGAAACAAGTCTTCAATGGAACAAATAGAGCCGTTGCCTATTTGGTGAAGGATTTGGTGTTGATAAAATTTGGTGAAAAATTTGAGCAAATTTGGTGAAGGAAATTTGGTGAAGGATTTGTGAAGAAGTGGAGTTTTTTTGGTGATTTTTACTCAAATTTGAATTTGGTGAAACATTTGGTGTAGGAGTGGAGATGCTCTTATGTACCAAGAATTTGCTTCATGGCGATTAATCGAACTAATCCGTGGTAGCTTTCTGTGATTTGGAATGCATTTGAAGGTGCCTAATTTTCCTTCTTTTCAAACTCTGTTAGAATAGTAAAGGACATTAAACGACCATTAGGGTTCCCAATAAAAACAGTCAATACAAAATATATGTGTGTGTGTGCCGTGCATCTTTCTTTTTATTCGGTTAAATTTTTTATTTTTTTCGTGCATCTTTTGACCTTTCCCGTGCATCCCGTGCATTTTTTTTAAGTACCATTCATATACGAGGTTTTTCCCTTATTAAATTGGCTAATCTTTCTCATAAAGTTTTTTCAAATCTTTCTCATAATAGGAAGGAGAAATAGAAGAATAATATTTTCTCTTTGGGCTAATTGTGAAGATGAGAAAACTACAATGGATGAAACACAAACGGGAGAACTGTTTACATAATTTTATAATTACACATTTCTCCAATACTATCTTTGTCAAAACTTACAATATCGACTTCAAAATCTATGCAGGTAATACAGTACAAAATGGCTATACTCCGTTACAGCTAACATGATTGATTTACAAAATTTGATAGAAGAGTACTTAGGTATTAGATCGTGGAAAAAGCGGCGGCGGCGGCATTAGCATGGTAATGTATTACTTATGTATCCACTCTAATTTTGAGCAACTGTCATAATACATTGCTTAAATATCTACATAAATGCTCATACACGATTAAATGATAAGCCGCATACTTCTGTACATACTTTTTTGTTAAAGTTCGTCTTGCATATGCATTGCGTGTATACCCAGCCTCTAGTGTGTGTAAACATTAACTTTTCAAATTTCAGTGTCACCCCTAGCTTTAAATATAATAAGAACATTTTAACCACCCACCGTTGCTTCAATTTTAAGGGGATTTCCTGAATCAGAGGCATTAGGGGTAAAAGTTTGCAATTTAAAGGTGTACTTCTACTGAAATCACTCCACATGTGGCAAGAACTGAAGAATCGCCCAATTTAAATGCTCCCTACGGTTATGCATGTTTTTTTAAAACTCTTATAGTTTTCATTCTATAATGTATTTTATATGCAATATGGATCTTATTTGATAGATCTCAATTAGTTCTATTAGACAAAAATTTTAAAAACTTTGAAAACCTTACCAATAAAAAGATATAGACGTTTGAAAATGGCACGGATATACGTAGGGAGCATTTAAAATGGGACGGAGGGAGTATTAGAATTCCGTAGAGCTTTTATGGGAATATTTTTCAGTGATTTATTTATAATTAAATAACATGTACATGCAAATTGAGGGGGAAAAGAAAAAAAAGGAAGAAGAAGAAGAATAGAGAGGCAGAGAATAAATCTTCATTATATAATTATTGGAGAGAAAGTGTGCAACCGGAAATGAAATTCCAACCTTTAATTTTTAAATTTTTTTTCCAATCATCATTTTTTTTTTTAATCTTTGAAAAGATAGCCAAGAATTAAGCTGATCAAGGTCATAATGACAAAAGGCCACCCGAGACCAAAAAGAATAACAGGAACAGTGAAGACATGAAATTAAAATTTCTTTGCTTGTACAATATAAGTATAATATTGTAAATTTCTCAAATTAAAAAATACGTATAAAGACAGGGAACTTGAAATTTTAAGACAAACAACAGCAAAGGTAAAAGAATAAAGCCATTAATTCCTAACGAAAAACAAAAATCCATTATTTGAAATTCAGATGGAGTGAGCAACTAGACAAGGGTGAACTTCTCAAGGGCGATAATTGACAGCAAAAAATACTCCATATGCTACCACTTTTGTTGCTTGCCAAAAAAATTGAGGGTGTTCATGTGATGTGCCTATGAACATGATGACAAAAAGGCAACCAAAATTACAAAAGCCAAAACACCCAAAAACAACCAAAATAAAAACCAAGCGCCAAACACTCCATTGTCAATAATTGAATTTTGACAATGACAGCTAACTTCCGTCAATTCTCAAAGGTAATGATAATGCCAAAACTATTTTTAATTGTGTCAAAATTCTAATGCATGAAGAGATTGTACTTTACATATAAGTACAAGCATTTCAAATGACTTCAAACAAGATATGGCATAATAAAAAACAGTTTGGGTATTAGCACTACCTTTTTTAAAATGGTACTGTACAATACAAGTGGACCAGTACTACTTGATCATCGTCCACACATAGAGCAAGAACAGCGATTTCGGTAAAGAGTTAAAATTAGGTAAAGTGGAGTGGTGTACCTCCGAAAGCACCATGCACCAGATTAATTAAGGGCTTCTGTATCCTTGTTGTGCTATAGCACTTAGGTAAAGATGCTGAAATACTATTCCTTATCCATTCCTTTTCTTTTTTTTTTCTCTCCCCCAAAAAAAAATAATAATAATAATAAGGGGCACTTAAATAATCATCCTCTAACCACCTTGAAATTATAGTTTCATCATGTGCACGACGAAAACATAACTCCGAAAAGTAGACAGGATGAAAACATATGTCATGTCCAAAAAAAGGATGATTATTTAATTACCTCAAATAATAATAATGATATTATAATAGAAAAAAAGTAAAATGAATAGTATTGTTGGAGTATTAATAGAGATATGAATAGGTAAAATGAAAAATTATGCAATGTTCAAAAGCAATTTTGTAGAAGTACTGATGCACTTGTTCTTATGGTACCAATATTGGAGTATTATATTTTCTTCTCTTGTCACACAATAATGAATCCACACTCACCTTGTTTCCCATTATATTATATAAAAATCCCATAAAATCAAGTGAGTTGATTTTTGCAAATAAGGAATTCATTTGCTAAAATCAACCCATTTTAGCAAATGAAAATGGATTGATTTTAGCAAAATCATTTATTAAAATCAACCCATTTGATTCCCATAAAATCAAATGGAAAGACAAGGTTTCATTGATTTTAGCAAAATCATTTATGGAAATGATGTGCAGTTATGGAGTTAAAGGAGTCATTTTGAAACCCCACACCAATTCCCCCTCATCCAAAATGATTCAAATGGAAATGATGTGCAGTTAGGAGTCATTGTTTGAAACCCCACACAATTTCAAACCAAACATCCAAAATGATTCATAAAGGAGAAAGCCTATTGATCTTCAACCCTCCCCAATCCTGCCTCCTTTGGACATTTTCAAACCAAAGATCACAAAAGAAGAAAAGGAGAAGCCCACTTGCTTTAGCTTCATCATTATTGATCTTCACCCCTTGCAATATTGTTCAACAGAATCAAAACCCTTGTCAGAAACAAGCAAAAAACAAAAACTAGCTACTGAAAAACATAGCAAACCCATTAATTAAAATTTGCAATTCTAATGGAGAATAATACATGAAGCCACTGGTAGGATTAAAGAGGACACACAAAAAAAAAAAAAGGAAAGAAAAAAAGAGTTAGTATGGAGAGAGAATGAGAGAGAGAGAGAGAGTGAGAGATTTCAAAATTAACTCGAAATTTTTTACTTTTGGGCATCCATATGGAAGCAATATTAGCCAATGAGAATGACTTAATATTTATGGAGCATTATTAGGTAAGATAAGGATTACTATCTTTTTATTTTTCTTTAAGTTTGAAGCATAATGAGTTTCATTTAGTTACGGCACGACCGTATTTTGTCTTCCTTTTTGTTTTTTTTGCCAGGTAGTGTCATATTATTTAATGGAATTTCTTATAAAGTGTAATAGTTTCGAAGTTTCTTCTCCTGATCACGAAAACTATTTTCTCCATTGACGCTCATCATCAAAGAAGTACTGATTCCATTTCTATGCAGTCTCCACTCTCCAACATACTAACCAAAATTAACTAGAAAATTAACATTACTAAGCAGATTTTTAAAAACCATAGCACAATCGATCTATTCATGCATTATCACTAACACTTTAGTGGGTTATATATGTGTGTGCGCGTGCGCTCGCTATATATTAGTGCAAGAAGTCAATATGCTACATCAGTTCGAACCCAAAACCATGCACGACCATGTGGGTTAGAAAACAAAATGGAGGTTTCATAAGCGCATAATATTCAGCCATGCAGGAAAAATAAAAACAAAGTAATATCTCTAACAACTTGCATCTCTAAGAGGGTATTTGGGAGCCGACTTATTGGCTTTCCATTTTCCCATCCAGTCACAGATACCTCTCCTTTTTTATGCTTCCTGTCCCAGTTCAGCAAAAAGAATTACAAGTAAATCTAGTTTTGAAGTGTTTAACCTAGTTTTGAAGTGGTTTTAGTTAGCTTTCCAAATCGGGATCAGTCACATTTCGATCAGCTAATGAATTCTGACGTCGCATTTTCCTCCACATACAACTGTCTGTTGAGTATTTCCAGGACATTCTCTGGTGGGCATTGATCTGCAGGAGTTTTAGGGGAGGCCTGACAGAAACACTCAGGCCAAGAATTCGTATAGAACGACTCAGGCGGAACCCTCTTGTGAGGCCCACCAAACTCTGAGTCGAACATAACACGCCTGATCGCTTCTTCAAAACCAGAAGTCTTACCATTTTCCCTGTCAATGAACACTGGAGCTAGTGCTTTTCTGTTGGGTTGGATAGTGGTACGGAATCCGTAGTAGAGACGGTGGCCCATAAGGTTGTTGGCAAAGTTGCTTGGGCCGTCGTACGTTGGTACGAAAATATCAGAGAGGAGACAGACCATGTAATCGACAGCAGAGCCCACCAATCCCTGATTGCTGCCCGTCAGCTCTTGCGCGGAGAGCACCGTATTGTGGTTTTCGAGGTGAGGGAATAGTGCTCTGAATGGCTTCATGAAACGGTCTCCGCCAAAGAGCTCACCTGCTGCGAGGTATATTCTCGTGGAATTGTCGAATCCCATAGCGCGTAAGATGAGACCAACCTGTGAGATACCGTATTGTTAAGTTTCAATGACAAACAAGAATAGATGCGTAGAACTCCAAGTTTCAACATGCTTTCACAAATTTGCTTCAACTAAGAACCAGAACTTCCACAATCTTGCTTTGTTGTCAGTTTCCAGCATGGGAGTCGTAGGAAAATTTGTGGGTATGATGATTGAAAATTAGTCATACAATTTGGTTAAGCAGTGTTCCTCGGATTGAATTCATAGAACTTTCATTCTACAAAGAAATATCAAATCGCATATATAAATTCATTAAATAGAACTTGAACTACACAATATTTGAGTCAAATTTTCTGCAGCTCGTGTGCACAGAATAATATCTAGCTTATTAGTTCCATCACGCATCGGTTGCATACAGGAAAATTAAAAAATTGACCAACAAAACAAAGAAGAACACAGGAGCCATACCTCTTCTGGAGTTAATGGGCATTTCCCAATGGCTCTTCTTTCACTATAAACAAGTTCCTTCTCTGCAAAATTTCCTCTCCGATACTTCTTCAATATGCGTTGCTCTTCGGGGTTAAATATATCGATGCACCTGTGAAATTTTGTAGGAACCTCAATTTGGTCTGAAACTATAAAATCCCTGAATAGGAATCACCAAGAGGAACACACCAATACTGTCTATAATATATTAAGGCACAACCGTGACTGATGAAGTATATGCCAAAAATGCAAAAAGATGAGATGCACATTATGGTTTGGAAACTACAGATTAGACACTGTTACAGACGCAAGACATCTATTAAACCACAAATTCCATGAACCTGTGACATAAGACAGCTTCGGACTCATTGATTCACCAAAGATTTAAGTCGAAGAAAATGAAATGAGAAGTCAATCCAATCCCAAAGAGCTGTAGGATTTTAGTGTCATTTTCCCCCTTGTAACATTTGACAAATATAGCTGGTTCATGCTGAAGTCTTGCATGGATTGATCGTGAACAACTGTAAACCTAACTACGTGAGTTTTGAAGACTGAATTTAAGAACCTCGTTCACTATTGAAAAATAAGAAACTCTATCATATCATCTAGACGTCATGCAAATTGGAAGTCCAAATATCCTGAAATTTATTTTTCCCATTTTGAAAAAGAAAAACCAGTAATCCAATTACCAAATACTAAACCCTTCTATGCATGAGGAAAGAGACAGCGTGTGAACATACCCAGCAAATGCAAGCATATCCATCTCAAACCGAAGGTGTATTGCCATGAAGTGACCTTGGGAACGGAGCTGACTGACAATTGAGTTACTCAAGTGCATGATGTGGGAATTAAACCTCAGGGCATGATAATTCACTCTGCATCTCAACCGTTGATACTCATGATTGTCTATTTCTTCAGCTAAACGGTGTGCAAATGGAGTGAGATAAATGGCACCATGTTCCTTCATCTTCTCTAATGCAACTGTGGTGTACCAACTAATGGGAGCATCTCTTGGTGGCCTAAGCTGAACAACAGTTTACGCACATTTAAAAGTTCAAAAATCATCCTGAAAAAGCTGATGTCTAGGTTGTTTTTTACTTTGAATCACAACAAATATTAAACCACAATATCTAACCTGATAGGCTTTCATTTTCTTGGTGTTCCCGTTTTTGTGAACTTCAGGAAGCTTTTCCACAATATGTACATCAAACCTCAGAGACTTGATAAAATGTTCAACGTCATAGATACCTTGGAAGCCACTGTATGCAATAATGGAATCTACCCTCATCAGATGTCATCATTGTCTTTCCCTTTTTATTTGTAATAATGCCTCATACATTGAAGACACTGATAATAAAGAGTTTGAATCATAATTTGAACCATTCCAGCCATTTTAAAGTGTGTGGAAGAGAGTGGAAGCAGACAATCAGCATAAATACATCTTTAAGTGAGAAGTTAAGTGAATTATCATCTGTGGCGTGTAGAAGTCCTCAATTATGTAATGCTAAGAGATCATATAGAAATTCTTCACAAACATTTAGTACCTGTCATCGTGCCAGAAGGAGTTAGCATCTAACTCCGGCAACACAAGGGTAGCATTCATGATTCGTGCAGCTACAACAGCATTACATATCTGGACAGCCAAAATAAAATGTGTCATTTCCTCCTTTCAGTAAAACGCACAAGTTATTCTACTACATGAGAAGAAGACACAAATTCAAGGATTTGATTCCATTACATGCCTTCATCAAAAGTCACCTACAGCTTTATGCTTTCATGGCATTATGAAGGCTAATGCAAGGTGCCAAGGTCACGTGGGATGGCATACAACCAAATGTAAAGACTATGTTTTCATCTCAACAGAGAACCCATGTCAAGAAAAGACTCAGGTTTAGCATATATATATACATTACTCGAGGGAGAAGGTGATTCATACCGCACTACGTTGCTGATTTAGACCACCATTGCAACGAACACGTAAAAAACCATTGCTCCTAACCTGAGGTGCTGCCACAAATGAAAAATGCATAGTAGATTTTACCACAGGAACCAAATTTGTTAACTATTGAAAAAATCCACTGTCAACAAGATCATGCCGTGACAATGGCAAATTAAAATGGATCACAGGAAGCCACGTACAAGGCCAGTTAGATCGTGGAGCAGATGATGGCCTCCACCCACCAGAAGCAGCAGTATCCCAAAGTTCATCTACTCTGAAGTCCTATAACACAACTTTAGAAAGGGTTAACTACTCTTTAACAACCGGGTCCGGAACAGACGATAGATTAAAAAAATTAAAGAGGGAGTGATAAATGCATCTCGATGGCCCATATCATTTCCAATCAACTATAGAAAACATCATAGCCAATGTAGATCCAAAGTGAGTTTGGTTAGCAGTTCTTCATTCAAAAGTTTTCGGCCGGATCAAACTTGAGAAATGTTAGAAGCAATTCAGCATTTCAGCTTCAGGGCCATGGAAAAGCAAAATGAGAATTTTCCTCTGAAATGGTGGAGAATAAGTGAATAACTGGTTATCTTCCAATGCGGTTACTGTTATGTTGAATACTACAGCGGTCCGGTCAAAATTTTCCACATTTCCAGTTCCAGTATTAACTGAGATCGAATTTCTTCGGATTCCTTATCAAGGATGGACCAAAGTAGTACAAATGTATCCACTGCAGTATTTCTGTTAGTTAGCACGAAACTATATAGGCTTGCCACTTCTAAGTTCAATTAAAAAATCAAGCTTGTCACTCCCAGTTTGAAAAACCCAGTTCTTTATCTCCAATATTAAGGTGAACATTGCATTCAAGAGTAGGAATTCAACTGAAAAAATCAAGAAAACTACATGTAATGGAACTGAATTGGACAAACTAACCTGCAGTCTATTGAGGGAGCTATTATTTCCTTTCATGGTGGAGAACAAGGACACAATGCATATCAGTAGAAAGACTACTGCTATAGACAGACGTCCAAACAGTCCCTTGAACCCCACATTTAGCTGCTTCAGTTGCTGCCGATTCCCATATCTCCTTCTCAATGCATCTCCAGCCCTGTCAATATCACGATTCATATATATATCATTGAAGAGAGAGAGAGAGAGAGAGAGAGAGAGAGAGAGAGAGAGTACCTCCTCATTGGGCTAGAAGTGGCAGCAACAACCACAAAACTACGAGATTCAAATGAAACCCTTAGTTGTTGTACAATGAAGACGGTGGATTTGGTTCTCTTGGGTCATTACTTGTTCTCTCTCTCTCTCTCTCGAGTTGGATCTGAGAAGAACTTCGCTGCAGTAAGCAGAGAGCAACGGCGGAAATTGCACGCGCCAGCGCGAGTGGTCCTCGAGTGGAGAAAAAAAATACTACTCCCTCCGTTCCTATTTGTTTGTCCCACACCCTCTCTCTTGCTTTTTTTCAAATAAAAAAATTAAGTGCTTCCGTGCATCATTTTTCATATTTTTTCGCACCGAATTAAAGTACACTATGAGTACTTTAATTCGGTGAAAAAAATTAAAAAAATTAAAAAAATGATACACGAAAACACTTTATTTTTTTGATTTGAAAAGTGGCACGACTTTTCATAGAGGACAAACAAATAGGAACGGAGGGAGTACTACAAGAGTCCGGGTATTCTTCGGATTAAAAATTGGCCCACATTCATTTGATTTGGGGGGAAGAAAAAAATGGCCCACATTCATGACTCCGTGGTAGGGGTGTCCACGGATCGGATACGGATCCGATCCGATCCGCTCAAAGCGGATTATGGTTTTTAAGATCCGGAACCGAACCGAACATTCACGAATCGGATCGGATCCGGATCCGGATCCGGAACCGCCAGATTAGAAATTCTCGATCCGGAACCGAACCGAACATTCACGGATGGATCAACGGATGGTTCGGATCGGTTCGGTTGGATTGGCGGATCGGATGATCCGCTGAACAACCCTAGTCCGTGGATAACATGCCTAGCATTTACTGCTTTTGTACGCAACATTTTTGTTTTTTTATACTCCTATATCAGGTATTTTATATTCCCCTCCAAGTTATTTTTCCATATATTTATATTAAGTTGACATTTAAAAGAAACAATATACACTTTTGACTACCGTACCATCTTTCCACTAGTAAAAAATATCGGGAATACCGAAAATATCATAATACAAAACTGACCTTAGTTATATCTTGTTTGGAGTCCATATGGATGGTTGGTTTGTGACGGCCCGATGCAAGTATGAACTCAAGTACACACATGTGAAAGTTCTTATAGCTAGTTGTCCCTCTCCCACCATTTTATGTCGCCGCATTTAAGCCTTATTTGTCTCATTGGCAATGGCTTAACTTTTGTTGACAAAGGTGACTCCAAGGCCTTATTTTTTTCTTCTAGTATTATTGAAAAAGAATGAGTCTATTTATATTGCATTACCTTCACAATATCGGACAATAAAGCATATATTAGTGTACAATTAAGTTCCTAAAAGGAGAGCGAAGGCCAATATGCAAGGAGGTATAAACAGGAGTAGATATTCAATGCTTTTGGAGCAAGGTTAAGCACGAATTAGTCTACATACTTAAAATTTGATTCATACAGTTTTGTGATCAAGATTCGTGCTCAAACTTGCCCGAGGTGCGTTGCATAATTTCTTGGTAGATAGTCACAAAAGATAGAACGCAAACTTGCACACAGAGAAGACTTTTTAGACTCCCAAAATACAAAGGACACTTCTCACTTGTTTGTTAGTTTGGGTATTCTCTTGGCGTCAAAAAGGGAGCCAGTTTACCAATAGTCATACATTGCTGTAAATTCAATATGTGATGTTAGATACATTTCAATGTCATTCTTGTTTGTTTACCAATTTCTTCCTCAATTCTTACATAAACCTTTTAGTATGGTGGAGTAAGGATAAGTCTATTGCTTCACAAGTTCACATCACTTTCCTTGCTTAGCTTCCTTGTCTGTGATTAATCTGAAGTGATAGACACTTGAAGCATCTTGTCAAACCTCATGACCTCTTCCTATCAGCTTGACTTCCAGCAAATTTCTCCCTGAAAAAGTTGACATCTTCATCTTTCTGTTCACCAATCAAACCAAAAAAGCCATAAAGCTTAGCTTCGACATTCGGAAAGAGAGGAACAAAGATAGGGAGGAAATGCTAATTCCAATGATAAAAAGTAACAAGTACCAGTTCTTTAAATAGAGGGTACGGGGAACCGATGGTGTGACCAACAGGTAACATCTCCCAAGGTTTCATTGCCTTTTCATAATCTCCATTTTCATCACAGAGCCAAACTTGTGTTTCAGGAGGCAAATTAAGCTGCTTTAGTACCTAGTTGGCATCAAAAGAATCATCGTGGTGGTTACAATTGGTAAGAGTCGCAAGACACTAAGACCATCCGATATACAGTACAGAAGTATGTATTTTCACTGAATTCGTGATTAGTGCTGGACTAATGCATACCTCAAGCGAAAACAATGGCATGAAAGGTTCCAACAAACATGCAAGTAAAGAAACTAGCCCAGCTGCCGTTCTTATCACTATAGAGCAGGAAGCTTTATCTTCCTTGTAAAGCTTCCAGAATTTACTGTCCTACAAAGCAATGTTAAATTTCAACCAAAAATGTCAGAACAGACGCATCCATCATATGCTGCATATGATCTTGAGATTACAAAGGTAACCGATAATGCATGAGATTCATATGCTAATCAAAGATCCAAACATGACCGTAAATAATCCTTAAACCTTACTTGTAGATATGTGTTCCCCTCGCTAGAGATGCTCATTGCGATTTTAAGTCCTTGTTTTAATTTGACCTGTGTTACATCCGAAGCAATTTAAGTAAATATTTCCATTCAAACATGCTTTGTTGAAAATTTAAGCTATTGGATGTCAGATTTAGCAGTAGATAAGAGAAACCTTCTCCATAGACTCTACATATTGCTGCACATATTTACTGACTTTCTCAGCCAATGTCTTTGTTAGGATATGTGTTTCTGCACCGGGAGTATGAGGAATGACAGATCCATAACCTAGTCCTGCAGAGAGGAATTGTCCTAGAAATATCAAACAATATATCTTATAAATAGAGGACGACGAGTCGACGACCCTTGCCTGGTAACCTCTTTCGATTGGATTTAAGCATTTAGACGTGCAAAAATAGGAAAAAGATGCTGCTAAGCTTTTAGCCGCTTAAGCAGTTCCTAGATGAGACTTCCAAGAATTCATGCACTGACTGTCCTTATCATTATTGTTGCCATCGTTAGTGTCGTGACTTCTGTTTAGGTATGAAGTGTCTCAAATTATTGAAGACAGCAATATACGATGACTGACAGCCTTCAATATATATTCGAGAGAGATGTTCAAGCCAGGAAAAACAGACCCTCGTACGCACAACATACATACATGAAGTTCGTTCCGTACCACAGAAAAATTCCACTACATAAAACAGAATTCCACATTAAAACTCAAACTTGCCAAACTACATTTTGCCATGAGTAATTTAATTACAGGCAGGTGACTTGCCTGGAGGTTTAGCAATGAAACTCAGGACTCGATTTATAAAATTGCCCAAATTATTCAGCAGCTCAGTGTTTAATTTCGCTTGCAAGTCTACCCAAGTAAACAAGGTGTCTGACACCTAATTCAGAAAAAAAATATATTACTAGAATTAGCAAGTAGATGTGAGCCTGTAACCAATCAACTGAGTAATAGTTAAACCAATTCACCTCAGGCCTGTTGGTTAGCAAGTAATATCTCCACACTTCGGCTGGAATGTTAGTATCCTTTGCGTCGTTGCCGAAAACTCCTATCCCTTTACTCTTGGAGAACTTTCCTGCAAACAAGCAGTATTAACTTTCTTTTCCTTTTCTATTTTTCATTTGAGTCGACGGGTTTTTGGAACAAAAAGAGATCATGGAAAAAAAAATCCTTTGAAAAACTTCCTAATTAAGACCTGGATGAATGATAATATCAATGCAATTCAAAAGCTACTATGTACCTGCTTCATAATTCAAGTATTCTGTTACACTAATGCTCTTCATCAATGTCCAATTTTCTCCGGTGCCCAAAAGTGTCGAAGGAAACATTACCTAGAGCAAAAATATTTTCAAAGAGACTTTATTCCAGTTATGGGCACAAGTAGGCCATATAAGTAAAGATTACAAAATGATCAATCCACCCTTCCACACACTTTTACTGTCCTGCCTTTTAAGTTTAAGCAATCTGCAGCAGAACTGCGAGTGGGGATTGTTTCTTATTCCTTAGTTGACACAACCACAACTACTTCATGAATCACGTTTACTCCGAGCACTCAATTGATTAATCGAACAGCCACATCATTCCTGTTGACCGTTTGCTTTCAAATATGTTCAATCACATGAATTGAGAATCGAAGGTCCAAGACCACTTCCTTGAAACGTTACTGACCCCTATGCAAATTCAATTTAGACCATTGGATTTTCTGTTACACAGCTAAAATAACACATTTGAGAGTTAGACCCTATGAGATGTGACTGGAAAGCATTGAAAGAATTGGTTTTCAAGACAGATAAATCTATTCCTTTTAATACTTAGTGTGGTGCCTATGCAAATACAGTGTTTCTTTTGCCATTTTTAGGTACCTTTTGTTACCTAGAATTGCATGAAGACTTCTTTTGGGCCTCAAGTGCACTTCTAAGGGTTCATCCTAACTCGCTTTTCATCGATCACTCCTCTTAAATCCTTTTCCATAACTAACAAGTAACCAACAATAAGACATGCAGATCCTGTGGACATATAACTGCTGAACCTAGTATGTAGTTATAAGCTACAAACAGTAAGATTCGTTCCTTCAAGGCATCAACAAAACAGGAGAGAGAAATATTACAGTGTGGAAGGGAACATTATCTTTTCCCATGAACTGATATAGCTCCACATTTTCAGGGTTCTTCCACCATTTCTCCCACTCAGGGGTGTAGCATGAAGTAATCGACACATATCCAATCGGCGCATCGAACCAAACATAGAAAACCTAAAGAGAACATGAGAAACTGCGCATAATGCAACAAAAATAAATACTTACAAGAGAAAAATCCTTAATGGTATAAACCACATCTTAGCCTACCTTATCCTTAAACTTTTCATGTGGAACAGGAACACCCCATTTAAGATCTCTAGTTATACAGCGGGGTTTCAGTCCTTCTTTAAGCCACGCATACGTTCCTTGGATGGCGTTCTGGCTCCAAGATCCTAAAACTGACATTTCGTTGATATATTCTTCCAATTTGTCCTTCAGCAATGGGAGCTCTAGAAACAAGTGTTCTGTATCACGTATCTGTGGAGTTGCTTGACATACCTGTGCGCGTAGCAAGTTTAAAATAGAATGAATACATGGAAGAAACTGAATGCCTTTAAGTTTCCACTGCATGTGGGAAAATAGCTACAGATCAAATTTCTAAAGAAATCACGAGGGAACAACAATATGACATCGACAACATGTTACATACCTTGCATCTAGGATCTCTCAGTTCTGTTGGATTCAGCAACTTCCCACATTTTTCACATTGGTCCCCGCGTGCAGAGTCATAGTTACATTCTACTGTTGGGCAGGTTCCCTCCACAAACCGATCAGCTAAGAAACGCTCACAAGCATCGCAATATAGCTGAATAAGTTCAATCCACAGTTAGCATCCAAAAGGCAAATTGCTCCACAGCTACTTTGAGAGAAGCTAGCCATGGAAAGTACATTCAACCATCACAGTGCATGTATAACATCTACATAAAATGAATATGCACCTGCTGCATCGTGTTTTCAGATAACCAGTTATTTTCTAGCAACTTCATGAAAATTGCTTGGCAAACTTCAGTTTGCTGGGGAGTTGATGTTCGTCCAAACTCATCAAAACTGATATTGAACCATTTATAGACCTCTTTATGTATCGCGTGGTATCTACAAAACCAGATGAGGAATTAAAATATCGTATAAATGCAGCTTTATCTACAAATCATTGGAGTTATTGAAGAAGCATAAGATTCATCAGATTCTTCTTCAATAGTATGCAGGCCTATCAATGGGACCCAAAGTTTCTATTTTTCCAAAATACTAAAAATCATTTAGAAGCTCAACAAATTAGAGTTTTGTTAAAATTATAAATTATACTCTGAGATGAAGAACTTACTTGTCACAAATCTGCTGAGGAGTGCAGTTCTCCTCCATGGCCTTTGTCTCTGTTGCTGTACCATACTCATCAGTTCCACATATGTACAAGACATTGTAGCCGCGGAGCCGACAATACCGAGCAAATACATCAGCACTTAAAACACCTGAAAAATACCATGTCAAATAAAAAACCAACTTCTCTACCGATTGTAAATAAACAAGAAGGAACATACCAATCAAAATATGAAGCCGAAACACCATTTGCATGATTAGAAATTGGGGAATCATACAGAAACCGGTGAAATTCACTCAACTAGTCTATTTATTCTCACAAGCATCTACCAAGTAATAGCAATTTCTTTTTGTAACTCCTCAGTTTTCGACATCGGCTTTGAAGTTCCAAGGGAGAAAACAAAGAAAAATTGCGCAGTTGAATAAAAAGGATAATAAGTTTTATGGTGAATTATAAGATTGTGATTATTTCCACTTTTCTTTCTTGGTAACCAAGCAGGGCCTAAGCAAGCAAAAATGGAAAATTATGAGTGATGAACATAAGGGAAACCAGAGAAGGAATATACAGCCGATGATGTTTCCGAGATGAGGGACGTTGTTGACGTAAGGCAAAGCACTGGTGATTAGTATGTTTCTCTTTCCTGCTATCGGTAGCTTTGGAACTCTCCCATCTTCTCCTCCTCCGCCTTGATCGCTCATGCCGCCGTTTTGAGAGAGAGAGAGAGAGAGAGTTGTTATGCGACGGCCGTCGGGTAACAGCGACAGAGAGTTGCTCAGTCAGAGAGAAGACCTGCAACTGCAAGTACGTTATGAAGGCATGCGCCACTTTTTTTTTTTTAATCCAAGGAATCTCCAATCACCAGGGCATTCCTACAGCGTCACAAGCACCCATAATTATGTTCAAGTAGTAAAACATTTTTCCATATAAAATGCAAGTAGGAGTATAGGTTACTAGTAAATAAAAACTGGAGTATTAAAAAAAAAGTATGGAGGTGAAAATGGGAAAGTATAATATTCAGGTTATTATTATTATTATTGTTTTTTTATTACATTATTATTTTATTATTGTTTTTAGTCCCAAGGAATGCAAACATGAACATGAAACGATTTCATCACTCCCAAGGAATGCAAGACATTCTCCAGAAACGTGTTACGTTTCTGCAAAACTCTTCCGTTTTCATTTAAATGTTTTTATTTGCAATATGGTTATGCGTGTTTTTTTAAAACTCTTATAGTTTTCATTCTATAATATATTTTATATGCAATATGGATCTTATTTGATAGATCTCAATTAGTTCTATTAGACAAAAATTCTAAAAACTTTGAAAACCTTACCAATAAAAAGATGGGAAGTGATAATGCCAAAACTCCAATGCATAAAGAGTTTGTACTTTACACATGAGTACAAGTAATTCATGCACTTGAGTTTTGGCACAATCAAAAAAGAGTTTTGGCATTAAAACTACCCTAAAAAGATATAGGTGTTTGAAAATGACACGGATACACGTAGGGAACATTTAAAATGAGACAGAGGGAGTCTGTAAAAGGTTTTTTTTTTTCTTTCTTTCATGAAGCCTGCTCTAGACCCAAGAGGGGACCGGTTCAATTTCGAGCAAGTATATAATATTTGGAAAACTTTAGATTATATGTGAACATGTTAGGTGATTCTTATTTGGGGCAACATTATTTCTCCGCTTCCAAAAAAAAAATAGAAGGCTTAGCATATTTATGGTTACACAAAATAAATGGGAAAGACTTGATCTAAACAGTTTTCGATAAAAATTATATGTGTATAACTTTTATCAAAAACTGTTTGGATCAAGCCCTTCCCGGTTAATTTTTTTTTATGATTCCCCGCGGATGCCCTTAAAAACACGTTTTAAAAGTATTGAGCGGTTCGGATCGTCGAAATTTGGCACGAAAAGTCTACAATACCCCTAGGTCCGCATAGAAACTTAAATAAGGGTCCCTAGTTCATTCTTTATCGTGCTTTTAAGATGTAAAATTTTCCCTTTCATATAGTGGGAGAATGGAAACTTCGCACTTAATGGGAATCTTATCTTAGCTAAGAAGATCCTTATAAATAAACAAGTGGAAAGGCACAAGTCCTCTAATGTGTGGGACAAAAGATGCTTTGTCACCAAATCACAAAGAGAAAACTTTGCAGCTCGCTAGTGGAACCAGGAATTGTTTAGCTCACTGTTATGTGTCAAATTGAGCTTTACTTTCTCTGCCTTTAGGTAGCAAAGATGCGAATTTTGTAGGCAAGTGGCTAAATCTCAAAAGCAACTAGAGACTCGGAAGCATCTTCTGGTACGGAATTCGATTCTCACCGTGTACAAATCTCGTGTTGTTTAACTCTCATGGAGTTATGTTTGATTTTACTTCGGCACCATCGTTAGTGGACTGGCTTCGAATTAGTATTGGACTGGATACCGAGTTATAAATAAAATGTGAGTTTAAAAGGAAAAGCTTTTTATACTTGGTGGTTTTCTTTCCGTTTTTACCTTGTGAAGATTGCTGATGTCTTTCACTTTGCTCGAGTGATATGGCAGGCTCCCATTGGCGGCTGCAAAACGCAAACTTTATGTGAAGTTTCCCTCCAAGTTTGGACGGGTAAGGAATTAACGGTCATAGACAGTGTAACGAAAAATTGAAGTTGAGGTTTGAGCTATCCCATGCGGTTATTCCCATGGGCAAAGGGCCTGAAAAGTACCCTCTTGAGTTGCAAAGATCGAGCATCAGTGGCTCAAATCCACGCTTTCATGATCGTATCTGGGATCTTTAACCAGAGGAATTCAAATGGCCAAATATTAGCAAGTTATGCTAGAATTGGTGACATTGAATTCGCCCGTGAAGTGTTTGACAAATTGCCCCAAAGAGGCGTAGATGCTTGGAATGCTATGATCATCGCGTGTTCGCGTAAGGGTTGCCCTGTTGAAGTTATGGATCTTTATAAGCAGATGATTTTTGAAGGAGTTAGGCCTGATAGCTCGACTTTTACGGTAGCACTCAAGGCATGTGCAAGTTTGTTGGATTTGAAAATTGGTGAAGAAATTCGACGCCAAGCAGTAGAATTTGGATACGAATATGATGTTTTTGTTGCGTCTTCTCTTTTGAACTTGTATGCCAAGTGTGGGAAGATGGATGAAGCAATGGGAGTATTCGATAAAATGCTGAGAAGGGATCTCGTTTCTTGGACGACAATGATTACAGGGTTTGTGCAGAGTGGTCATGCAAAGGAAGCAATAGACCTTTATAGGCTGATGCAGAAGAAAGGACTGGAAGGTGATAAGGTAGTAATGATAGGATTGATTCAAGCATGTGCAGATCTCGGGGGCACAAAGATGGGTCTTTCTGTTCATGGGTATTTGATTAGAAGAGGTCTTCTTATGGATGTAGTGGTTCAAACTAGCCTTGTGGATATGTATGCCAAGACTGGACATTTAGACCTTGCTTCCCGTGTGTTTAAGAGAATGCATTATAGAAACGTCGTTTCTTGGAGTGCTATGATTTCTGGCTGCGCTCAAAATGGTTTCGCTGGAGATGCACTGGAATTATTAATAGAGATGCAAAGTTTTGGATTTAAACCAGATGAAGTATCACTTGTTGGTGCACTTCTAGCATGTTCTCAAGTTGGTTTCTTGAAACTGGGTAAGTCAATTCATGGATATATTGTGAGAAGACTTGATTTTGACCGAGTTTCAGGCACGGCAGTGATTGACATGTACTCAAAATGTGGATCCCTTTCTTGTGCACGAGCCTTATTTGACCGGATAAGTTCTAGGGACTCAATCTCTTGGAACGCAATGATTGCTAGCTACGGAATCCATGGGCATGGAAAACAAGCTCTCTCGTTGTTCTTCCAAATGATGGAAACTAATTTAAAGCCGGACCATACAACTTTTGCATCTCTTCTCTCAGCCTTGAGTCATTCGGGTCTAGTTAAAGAAGGTAGACACTGGTACGATCGCATGGTTAGTGAATTCAATATCCAACCAAGTGAGAAGCATTATGCTGGTGTGGTTGATCTTTTGGCTCGTTCAGGACAAGTGGAAGAAGCTCGCGATCTCATAGATTCCATGACAACTGAACCAGGGATTGCAGTTTGGGTTGCTCTTCTATCAGGTTGCAGAAATCATAGGAAGCTGTTGATTGGCGAAATGGCAGCAAAGAAGATTCTTGAGTTAGAACCGGATGACCCAGGCATTTATGCTTTGGTTTCAAACTTCTTCGCTGCAGCAAGTAGGTGGGATGAAGTAGCTGGGGTGAGAAAGGCCATGAAACGAACTGGGGTGAAAATACCTGGTTACAGTGTTGTGGAAGTGAATGGGAAGCTCCACGCTTTTATTATGGACGATAAGAGTCATCCTCAATATGAACAGATAGTGGATATTTTGGAGAAGCTGGAAGAAGAGATGAGGGACATGGGTTATGAACAGAATACTGAATTTGTGTTACATGATCTTGAAGAGGAAGTGAAATTAAGTGAAGATGGTGTGTGATAAAGGGAGAGGGTTGCTATTGCTTTTGGGCTCTTGCACACTGCGCCGGGAACCTAAGAGTTTATGGAACTGTCTAGAATTGTGGAAAGGGAGATTCTTGTGAGGGATGCACGTGAAGTGATGAAATGGAGTCTGCTCGTGTGGTGAATATTGGTAACTCAGACACACAAAGAACATTGCTTCCTTTCTAGTCGGAACCTTTACCTGTGACACTCCTTATGATTCATCCATATCCATCTGGGATTCGTTCTTGAAGAGTTTTTCTGAAGATCTAATTACAGGTCCTTGTAAGATCAAGGGCTTGTTTTTTAAGTATTCAAGTAAGAATTCTTAGCATGGTGTTCTTGCTGGATATCATTGTTCTCATCCAAGGCTTCAAGCTTACCTGAAAGCAAATTGTAAGGCATGGTGAGGTAAATAATAGGATTTCTGGTTACAGTAAAATACTGCCTATTTTTCAGGCCTAGAAACAGGAGTTTTGTAATTTGTGATTTGTGACCATGGAATGTCTCCAGCAATGACTTTGAGAATGACAAATGAAAGAGTGAAGTAGAGAGATCTAGGGCAGACTTTTCTTGCTGTAGAGAAGCTTTGAAAGCTCTGGTTGCAAAAATGCTTCTAGTTTCAGTTTCTCGGCTAATTCTGAAAATGGGAGTTGTGAACAATCTCTTGCATGAATTTTGATTAGCTTACCTGTTTCTGAGGATGAAAGCTCAACTTTCAATTGTAATCCTGGTTTCCTCTTTACTAGAGAGAATGAGGGTGAGGGAAGAAGAGAGAAATATCCATTGAACGTAACTGCAAAGCACAATCTTTTCGAAGGAAATTTCAGGGAATTCGAAAAAATGACCCGAGGCTTTATCTGCACACACTAAGAATCCCAATACCCATCTAGAGCACCGTGGAGCTTCTGAGCTTCGGATAACAAAGCAAAGTGATTCTGTACGATTGATCCATTTTTCTAGACAAAAAATTGTAAACTGAAGAGATGAAGGCCTCAGTGACATTAAAGTTTTACTGAAGACTGGCCTCTTTAAAATGCAAAACCAGATGAAGCATGTGAATTGCAGGAACACAAAAGAAAAAACGGTAGGAATCTAACCCAAAACCTCAATCAAAATAAAGGAAATCTAAAGTCAGATTCAAAAGATTACACAAAGCCAAACCGGGTTAAATTTCTAGTGAGAATATCACAAAATTTCCAACAACATTGGGTAATCCCACCCTCCAAACTCCAATTTCTTCCTCTTGATGGAAGGGTGGAAGCGTGATAATTTCCTTCGGTACTGGATGATGCTAGATCAATGTCACCCCCAATTCAAACTATTTCGTCAGGACTCAAATCTTTGGGACTAACTCTCCAAAACTTGAAATATTTTGCAAACATTTCTCAAGTCCGATATCCAAAGGCTTGGGTCTGAAGATTTTGGTTGTCCTCTAAGAGACGGTCATATTCAAGAAGCAGATCAGCAGATTGTTTCTGGAGGGCAGCCACATGAGATTCGGCTGTTTCAACCCGTTTGTCCTTCTCTTCAGATTCCAACTTAAGTTTGTTCATATTTTCTTTCAGGTAAGAGACTTCTTTCTGCAGGAGCTTCATTTCATTGGTAGCTTTCTCTTCCTTTTCTTTAAGCTCCATCTTTTCTTTCCTGAGCCTTTCAATTTCCTCTTTGGAAGCTCCAATGGTACCTCTTATCCCCATTAATTTCCGCATGTAATGATGCATACGATCGATTAAGAATCCAAGAAACAGACAGAACCCTGCAAAATAAAGGTTAGGGCATCAGAAGAAAATTTTATCTCTGATTATATTATACCAAGCAAAAGACTATAAATGGATTATTGAAATTCCTGCTTCTAGGAACGACAGATAAGTTTCAGCCAAAACCTGGTGTGTCAAACCCAGAAGTTGCATAAATGAGTTGAGAAAGCATAAAACTCGAACTTTCCTTACCAAATATTGTAGCAACTCGCACAGTCAGTGGATGCTAGCCAGACAGCAGATGAACAGACACCTAGTGCTTTATTTTGGAACAATTTAATAAAATCAAAGAAAAACTTGTTATTCTTGTTAGAGTAGTTTTCCCACATTGCTTTGGAATATAATAGAAACTTAATAACATTTGGGACCTCTCCACTCATTGCCAATTGGTTTTAAGTTGATACTTTAAAATTTCCACATGGTATCAGAGCAAGCCCATTCCATCCGAAATTTTATAGCAAAAATTAAATCAAGCCCAAACCCACGAGGCCACGATGACATGCCCAGAAAAAGTTGCACAATGATAGGACTCAAAAAGTGGCAACACGTGACAGACCTAAATGCGATTGTTAAAGTTCAAATTTATTGAATAACAGAAATAACTTTAGCGGTCCATTTTTCTTGATGTAAAATTTTAAGATTGCAACCTTAAAAATTTTAAGAATATCATTCATACACGAATTCTTAAAATTTTAAGGTTGTTATCTTCAAATTTTACATCAAGAAAAATGGGAATTTTTAAGGTTGTAATCTTAAAATTTTACATCAAGAAAAATGGACCATTAAAGTTCTTCCTGTTCTGATAAAAAAAAGTTCTTCCTGTTATTCAGTATCCGTTACGAATAATTAATCATTGTGCACAAATAATGAAATTATTTCTATATGTAGGTATTTTCTAAAGGATGAAACAAGAGAATAAGCACATAACTATGATAAGGGGAGAGAACAAACACACTCAACTGCTTAATGATATACATGTTGGAGAGTTTTACATATATTTTCTCTGTTGGTTGGACAACTCAGTTCTTGACTCATTCCAACCTCCTAGTGGTCATGAACATGAGGCGACGAGGAAAGTTTGTGAGCACTTGGGTTGAATTTTGAGGCTATTACACTCCGGTTGAAGCTTCACGGGGGGAGGAGCATTAACCTATTTAACCTAAGTGCTCACAAGCTTTCCTCATTTAGTGACCACCAGAAAGATTTGAACGAGCCACGAACTGAGTTGTCCAATAAACATAGAAATCAGATATTGAACTCTCGTATAGTGCCAATTTCTACCACTCTATCATGCACGCTTCTAAGGTATCTCTTCTCCCTCATCTCCCAGACTATTCACACCCCTAAAAAAATACCCCTTAATACAGGTAGTTTGCAACTAGTCTGTAAGCAAAGCAAACTGTAATAGTCACCTTCTTTACCTAAAGGTGCTATCCTATGAGCAGAAGCAAATGAAGAACAAGAATGAGTCAGAATTATATATCTCATTTGCTGAAATATGAAGTGCTGAAAATATGATGAACATATCGATAATCAACAATCCACTTTATTTTTGTAACGGCCCATATTTATTATGAACTAATTTTGTAACAGTAAAGTAATGAAAACATAATAATATTTTGTTTTGTTCAAATGTTTCGATACTTTCATCATCAGCTCCCAGCTCGATACAAACTTAATGGCACTTGAAATTTTGGCATTCTAAAATCTGTTTAGCTCCAAAGCCAATGAGTACCAGGAGGATTTACGCAGAGAAAGACAGAGAGGGAGAAGGGGGATCCAAACGGGGAATCTAATTTAACTTTATGAACATACGGTATAGAAACCAATTCTATTAAAAGTGGAACCAAACACATAAAAATGGAACTTATGGATTGTCAGCTTTTCAGCTTATTTAAGTTGTTTTTCTCCCTTAGGCGTAGCAGGAGCTGTGCAACAGGGTAGCAATTGATCAGAACAAAAAGGAGCTAACTAAGACAAGTTTGAAAAAACCCCTCCATAATCCACTGTGCTTGCAGACGACATACTAAATCATGCAGAATGAAGGAAACTAGCTTGAATTATGTGTTCACACATTAAAAGGGCTATCTAGTGGTTCCAATTGGCAAGCTGGAACCTGCGAATGTAGAACTAGTAACATCAGAAAGCTCCAGCTCGTGGAAAAATGTAAACGAAGAGGCTGACATGTCTTGGAGGATTTTGTGATATGAGGCTAAGAGAAGTCCACCTGAAAGATCCACTGGCAACAGCTCGTGACGCAAAAATGATGATGTTCAGACCTTTGGCACTCAGTAATGCAAGGAACCAGAATCCTAGCAGGACTACAGAATGCAAAAGTGAGGTCATATTGCTACTGAGTACTGACTTAGAGAAGCCAAGTTAAGACACACGCAATTGGAGGTGCCTTTGCCTGATATAGCTTAAAGAGTCCAGTCCACCAAGGAAAACACAGAGAACACAGCCTCTAAGCACACATGCCCTTCCAAATTGACCACCCAAAGTCTTATCATAAGATATGAATATTTCCATAAGTGAACCCCGTTCTTTGACTTTATCCACTCCAAAGAAATACTCAATCGCGTTATCCTCTAATTACAAAGGCCACATCTAACACTGACTAAATCCAACAAAGAAAGTTTCCTCACGGGCATTTAGCCTTTTAACTGAACATACAACGTCATAGAGTGATAACACTGCCAGCTAGCAAGTTTCTTATGAACAAACAAAACCATCGGCTGAAGTCCAGAACTTGGACCCATTCACATAATAGTATCCATTACATTACCTTAGACAGTTAAGCGAAAGCGCAAACATACGCTAGAGCCCCTTAGATTGGCTAGATTAGACATAGGATTAGATTACGTATAAGTGAGGCGAGGAACACATTTCTGGCATCAGGATGCAACAATTAGACAAGAGATTTCTTATCCGTTGGGATTGCAAGACTTGAGGAATCTCATATTAGTAATCCCCTTGCTAAGTCACCATTAGTCCAGTACTCATCCCATTGAATTACATATCAGCACTATTAGTCCGACCAATAAAACATGACCATAGTTAAGTAAGAACTCTCTCATAAAATTTTACGTAGCTCTGCAACTACAGCTACCAGTGCATTAACTTAGAAAGCGCAATCACAGGATCAACAAGTGAATGACAATCAAAACATCAAAAGAACAACACAAGTGCACGAAAATTAAGAAGACTAGGATCATACCCATGAGAGAAGCCTCCAGTAAATGGGTCCTCCAGAGAACCTGATCCATGGGCGTCATAGTACCAATCTTAGCACCCTTGTTCTGAATCTTGACAATACTATAGAAGTTTGATAAGAGAATCACAGACATAGTACCGGCAATTGTCTTGACAGTGGCTGGACCCTTTCCCATCTTCACCTGATCCAAACTCTTTACCACCAGCTCCCTCAGAGGCCCAACTTTTACGACTAGAAGGAATGCCAGCATACCCTCAGCAAACAGAACCAAGAATAGCAACGGAATCATTTTTAAATCAGCAAAAAAATTAACCACCGCTTTCCAACTGTAAACAATCCCTAATCTTATCGGTAAAAAGAATGGAAACCCACTTCCAAAATCAGATTTCTCCTCCCAAATATGAAGATTCAGCGACAAAGATCCGAAGGTTCAGCCATAGCTAGAAAGAAAGAAGCTCCTCTACAGAATCCCATTTCGATCTTAACGGGGAAAGTACAGAACGCACCTAAAGAAAGCACGATTTTTCTTCCTACAACAGGTATGTGAAAAATAGAACCAAAACTTTTACTGTGAACGGAAATAATTGATCATTTCATAATCACAGGTTAACTATTAGATCTTGAAGAAAACCCACCTCTAACTATCGCAAAAACACAGATCTGTAGGTATAGCTATAAAATAGACCAGCTTGTTCTTTCGATGATGTTTCTCTAAAAGGTGGGGTTTTTTCCCTTTGGGATTAGTGGGATGAAAATGGAGAAGGGTTTGTGCTTAACTGTTTACAGGCCGAAAGGGATTGGCAATGGCCAATGCCTGACTGTTAACATAATACTCCAGAATATTTTTTTCCAAAAGTAGAGTACGTTAAATGGGAAGTGAAGAAAAAGTACGATAGGGGGCGTGAATCCAGGACGAGAGAGTATAAAGAGGAAATGGGGGTAGTGAATCAAAGCGTTGGAACAAAGTAAATGGGTTTGGTAGTGGAGCGGATGATTGGATTTGGGTTTTAGATCGGACTTCTGTTTGGGTGTTACTCGCAGTTGTACAAGCTGTCGACACTCCCATGAAAAAAGCTACGGATATCACTTCGGACAATTTGATCCGACAAGGTTGTTGAACTTCTTTTTGACCATTTAGGTGGTAACAAAACAACAATGTTATGGGTACACCACATGTGCACCCCAAATGCACACCACCCTGAGGTGGCGAATAAGGAGAGGCCCATTTTTTTGGTGAGCCCCACATTGGGCTTCTCTTCATTTGCCATCTTAGGGTGGTGTGCATTTGGGGTGGACATGTAGTGTATCCATATTATTTTTCGGTAACAGAATTCTTTAGTTTCGGTGTAGATTCCCTGTTTTTAGCGGACTATGGATAAAATTAGTTAAAATGCGCGTGAACTGTCTCGGATACTTCCAACCATCGAATCAAAAGAAGAAAAATTCTTTTTGAACATTATCCATTTTTTGTTAATCACGTTATGAGTTTCATCTTGATGATTAAAATTATTTATTTAACACGAATGCTTACAGGTTTTAACTAAGAGAGTAGACGGAAGGGAGTTTCAAAAACGTGACAGGATGTCACACAGAATTAAATGATTCTCACAAAAACTAACGGTTTCAACCAGAAAGAATCACCAAAACAGATGGCCGAAGGCTTACGGAATCCACCACGAAAGGGGCAACCAAAAACTGATGATGATCTTTTAAAGAACCTTAAGGTTCTACAGATGAGATCTCTCAGATCGATTCACCCAAGAAGTCTCCGCCCTAAGTAGAGAATAAGCTATATTTATAGCAACAAAATCCTTTGCAAAGATACTTCTTGCCAAAATAGATTTTCTTGCACCCAAATTCATAAATAACGAGGAACTTTAGTAAGTCCAAAACAAAGTTTTAAAAAACGGCTAAAACATGCGTCAACCATTTGGACGAACTTGACCATCGTTTGGATGATATTTATAAAAACTTTGGAGTCAAAACCATAGTCGATTGTTTGGACAGCCGTGACTCCCGTCCGGAAAGGATTTATAGAATACCAGTATCGAGCCATAAATTCCACAATCAGACCACTTCCCTTCTCTCTCTTGAGGAAATGTACTTCATTGTGTACAAAGAAAAATAAACAGGACAAATAAAAACTCTTTCTCTCTCTCTCTAAAACTATCCAACCCTAAATCTCTTTCAACCTTAGCCGCCACCCCCTTCCTCTCAACCCGTTTATTCGGCGGTGGGAGGGGAGGGATCCTTAACCCTCTCTCTCTCTCTCTCTCTCTCTCTCTCTCTCTCTCTCTCTCTCTCTCTCTCTCTCTCTCTCTCTCTCCTTTCTTCTTCGAAGTGATACAACGGCAACAGGCTTTGAGGTGGCGTACCAACGGTATTTTTGAGGTGCATGCGGGTTGATATGGGGCAGCGGCGTTCGGAGGCGTATGAGGGCGGCAGCAGTGGGGCAGGCGTTTTGAAGGTTCTGGATATTTTGATGAGGAATCATTTGAGAGTTATTTGAGTTAGGGGCAGCAACGGTGTGCGGAAATGAGTTTGATTTGGGTTACTATCAGGGGTTGCTTTTGTTTACACCAGTCCGATACCGCAATCATTGAGAAAAGGTAACGATGGGGAGGAGAATGCTTGATGGATTTCTTTTTTAGGTGTTTTCAGCTTGGGGTTCTGATATTAGTTGTTTTGGGTTCATCTTTGGTGTTCTGTTATGAGTTCTTTATTGCTTTATATCGGTCCGTCGTGGGCGCCATCAAATGAAGGGGACGAAGAAGAGAAGGTGATCGGTTTTTGAGGTCTTCGCTAGGGAAGATTGTTCGGGGAAGATGAAGAGACAGGGTTTGACGTTTTGGGGTTGATGGAAGATCGGAAGATTCAAAGAGGGGCATTACCGGGAGTTTGTTTGGTTTCTTCGCAAATTGTTACCGGAAAAAGGAGTGGTGGTCGGAGTCAGGGTGAGGCCGAGGAAGTCGGATCGACTTGCGCTGTTGATGGGCAGAGGAGGAAAACCGGAGTTGAAGACCCGGTTCATGAGGTTGCAAGGTGTACATGCGCGTGGTGCAGAAGAAATGGTGGCGCGTGGGATGTAATGCATTTATTATTTGGATTTCGGTATGCAGAAAGCGGTTCATTTCCTGAGGAGAGGTCGGCTTATTCGAATTTAAAGTTCAAACCATTTCTGATGGGCACATTAAGTACATCTTGTTTTGGGTGTTGTAGGGGCGTGGGAATCTTTGCATTGTAAGTTGCAGCCATTTTAGGTGTGTTGGTATCTTACCAACATGGTTTTTATTAGAAAATCGAGAGGTGGGGAGGTAGGTTAAGTATTTGCGAGTAGCAGTAGTAGGAGTGTCTCCGAACCTCTCTCAATGCATTTCTTTTCCTATTGTACTAATTTCATCTTTGGCCCCCTTGGGATTAATGAAATCTTTCTTCGCTTTTCAAAAAAAAAAGGAAAAATAAACAGGATGGGGATGGGTCAGGTAAATAGCAACTAGTTAAAGTACAAACTAACTTAAACTGAATAAATAAGTAAAACTGACTTATTTAGTATAATTGAGTTGATTTGTTATGAGAAAGTGATTTGCCTCGTAAAGCACGATAAATTAGTTATGTGAAACAACCCCTTAGACTAGGGCTGTAAATGAACTGAGTCGTTCGTGAACTATTCGAGGCTCGACTCGGTAGAGGCTCGTTCGAGTTCGTTTCGGATACTAAACGAACTGAACTTGAACCTCAATTTTAGGCTAGTTTAGTAAACGAGCCGAACCTGAACTTGGCAATATTCGGCTCGATTAGGCTCGCGAACTTGGAATATATGTATATCTCATAAGAATTTCCTATATAACCTTGGATATGTATGAACTTTTACATATACATAATGAAAATTTTATAATTTGTACATGTATAAACCAATAAAAGTACTATAAACTTAAATTTTACTGATATATTTTTATAATTTTATATATGTATGAACTTATTTATGTACAAAATAGATTTTTTTGAAGTTCTAGACTTGTATGAGAGCATAAATATCTAATATTTTTTCCTCGTTAAGGCTCGTGAACAAGTTCAAGTTCGACTCAAACCTAGGCAAGTTCGGCTCGAACTCGGCTCGTTAAATTTTTATTGATCTTTTAAATTTTCGGCTCGTTAAATTTAATGAACGAACTTGAACATTTTAAAGCTCGGCTCGTTTACATCCCTACCTTAGACTAGTTACTTTACCTAGGGTTGCTGCATTTAGGGCATTCCCAACCGTTTCAGTAAATTCTAAGCTAAGAATACTAATGAATAGTGCACATTTTTCACTTTATCTACTTACGTCTCTTTCAAAACTCTAAACAATCCTCTCTATTATCTCAGAGAGAGAGACCAGTAGCTCTCTAAATGGGGAGAGATTAAGCGAGGCACTATTAATCCATGTAGATTAGAAAGTTTTTTGTTGAAGCTGTTTGGGGATTGATTTGGACTTTGCCTCTCTATTATTTGCTAAAATTCCCTTTAAAATAGCCTTGTTGGGATGCCTCCTTACGATATTGACATTTTCTATCAACAGGAAGGCAGGAGTATACATGGATTAACAGGAAGGCAGGAGTATACATGGAGTATACGATATTGACATTTTCTATCAACAGGAAGGCAGGAGCTTTAAAATTTAATGAACAAACTTGAACATTTTAAAGCTCGGCTCGTTTACAACCCTACCTTAGACTAGTTATTTTACCTAGGGTTGCTGCATTTAGGGCATTCCCAACCGTTTCAGTAAATTCTAAGCTAAGAATACTAATGAATAGTACACATTTTTCACTTTATCTACTTACATCTCTTTCAAAACTCTAAACAATCCTCTCTATTATCTCAGAGAGAGAGAGAGAGAGAGAGAGAGACCAGTAGCTCTCTAAATGGGTAGAGATTAAGCGAGGCACTGTTAATCCATGTAGATTAGAAAGTGTAGCGGCCGGGGGCTCGGGGTGGCCCTTTTTGCCCTCGGCTGCCTTCGTCCGAGGGGGCAGGGGTCCACAAAGGGTCCCCCATATTTCCACGAGGCGTCGGGAGGGGCATTCCCCCGGCAAGAACAGGCTCGGCAAAGATCACGCCTCGGGAGACCGCGCCGGGAGCGGCCAGGGTGTGCCTCCGCGGTTCGGCCCCCGAGGGTACCCGGACCGAGTCAATCGACCTCGGGGCCGGGCGGGTCGCGTCAGGTGGCAGGGGGGGCTCGATCGAGGCACCTCCTGACAGCCTGAGTGGCACATTAATGAGCTCAACCACTCCACGTGAGCTTCATCATGGCGATCTACCAACCCTGCAAACCTACGCCTGCAGGGGCGGGAGATCTTGTTGACAAGGACATAAGCACGTGACGCCCCTGAGCACACAGCCGCCGAGGCGCCACTCGAGTGGCATACGTCGATCAGGGCATTCAATGCAATGTCGGGGACGGGGCGCGTGAGGCCCCCGAGGGGCGTGCTGAACACGCGCTCCCTCCCCTATAAATATGGCTCTTACCCCATTTGCACAAGGATCCTCTCCCTACAACTCTCTCTCTCTCTCTCTCTCTAAGCTCTCCACTATACTTCTCCCTTAGTCACTGACTTAGCCATCGGAGTGCCTCCCCGGACCACCACCGTTCGGGCTAGGCACTAACGTGGTTGCTCCCTTGTGCAGGTACCATTCCAGCGTACCCCCACAGCTCAGCTCCCCCTCTCCGACGAGTCTCCAGTTACCAAACGAGGTCCAGACCAGCCCCTCTCCAGTCAGTGCAGTTCCAAACGGGCAAAGAGGCCAGTCCGGTGAAGGATTCCCCCACAATTGGCGACTCCGCTGGGGACGAGACTGAGCTTATCTCTCCCAGACTCTCTTTTCTATTAGTGGTGGTTCTTCACTCTTGTTCAGGACTCCCTCCACGCCTCTTCCAAAGTTACTAAGATATGGCGAGCCTCGCCCTCGGCAGAGGCGCGTTCGACGCCGCAGGGGATTTCGTCGAGACCGCCGGTCGTGGAAGATACCACCAGGTCAGGGGTGATTTGGGGCTCACCCTCTCCCCCGTCCTCAACAGGGACGGGACCGTTACGATGGTGTCCAACGCCGCCGGCCCCAGCAACGCCCGCGCGGCGAGTGTCCTGTTTAGCATGAACGGCGATGTTGTCTCCCTTGACAACCTCACCTCCCCCGCCCGGAGAGAGGCGCTACCTCCACCTCCACCTCTCACCGTGGAGGCCGAAGTGGCCTTATTGAGAAAAGAGGTACTTGCCATGAAGCAAGCCACAAGCCAGCCCATGACTTCGAAGTCTGGGGGGCGACAGAAGACAAGGAGGCCCCCGTCGAGTGCAAGAAGCGAGGGAGCAAGAGTCCCAGTGTTCAAACGCCTCGGCCCTATCATTGAGGTTGACAGCCGGGGCACTGCCTTTGTCATCCCCCAGGAGCGCGCTCCATCCCGAAACCAGCAAACCGCGGGGGAGCAATCAGGGCGAACCGAGTATCAAGAGGATAGTGCCACTGCCTCGAGCGCTAGGGCGCCGAGCGGTCGCAGGAGCGATGACCGCACCCGGCAGACGCCGAAGGACCTTAGCAGAGGCAAGGACCCTGAAGGAGGTCCGGCCGAACGCCGGGAGCGTGGAGGAGCAAACCCGTCGGCTGTCCGAGGGAATCACCAACACCAGAGCTACTCGATTGATCGAGCTGGCGCCGGCCCCCCAAGTCGGTCGGGAGATCGACGGGGTGCTCGGGAGGATATCCCCGAGGACGATCGACGGGCTCGCCATGACAGGACTGGTGCCCTGGAGGCCACCTCGGCGGGAAGGGGCGGCAACAACCGGGACCAGGGCCTTAACCCAGGCGAAAGGTATGAGCTCCGCCACCAGGGCGGCAGCATAGTGCTGGTCAACACTCGGACGGGTGGCCAGAAGATCTACCACCCCGAGGACGAGGCAGGGCATCCCGGCGGGAGAGAGGCCACTCCCTCCGCCAGGAGGCCCCATGCGAAGAGACGGTCGACCGAGCGGAGCAACGTGCATAACGACGCCGAGGTACGGCCCAGACACGCCGCCCAGCCCAAGAGAGCTTGCGGGGCACTCCAGGCGATTGACCATAGCCGCCACAATCCCAGCCAGTCCGACTCGCGGCTGGAAAAGGCTAGGCAATCACCCTTCGCGGCCGAGGTCGCCGATGTGATTCCCCCGAGGGGGTTCAAGATCCCAAAGTTTGATAAATACGAGCCAACCACGGATGCTATTACCCACGTACAGCAGTACCGGCTGGTCTCCGAGCTTTATGGACATAGTGATGCCCTCATGTGCAAAACTTTTTCCATGAGTTTGGGGACCACCGCCCTCATGTGGTACGGCCAGCTCGCCCCGGGATCAGTGTTTGACTTCGGCGAGCTCGAGCGCCCGTTCACATCTCGGTTTGTGACAAGCAACACACAGCCGAAGACGCTCGACGCGCTGGTGAACATGAAGAGGGGGTCAGACGAGATCCTGAAGGAGTACATCGCCCGCTACTGGGAGGTGTACAGCCTTGTTGAAAACTGCGACCAAAAAGTGGCGGCCACCTCCTTCAAGAATGGTCTGGAGGACTCCTCGGACCTCTTCAAAGACCTTATGGTGCACCCCCCGAAGGACATGACCGAGCTCATGCGTACCGTGGACAGGTACCGAGAGCTGGAAGAGTTCCTGGTGAATAAGGCCTCAAGGGGAGGCGCCAGCAAGAGCTCCCCGAAGGAGGGGAAGAAGCAGGTCAACGACGTCAAGAAGGGGGGAAGGAACGAACCGGCTGGGGGAGGCGGTAACCGGGGCTACTGAGACAACTCTAGCCGGGACAACAATGCCCGAGGAAACGACAATGGGGGAGGATGGGAAAAGCCCCCCAGGAACGAAAACGACTTCGTGGCCGAAACGACCGTCTTCACCCTCCCAACCTATAGACTGCTATCAGAGATCGGCCGGTTGAGATGGTTTGAATGGCCCGAGGACAAGTTGGGCTCGGATCCGACCCAGAGGGGCAGGTGCACCTACCACAATGAGCCGGGGCACTACACGACAAGTTGCCGACCGTTCAAGGCACATCTGGAGCGGTTGGTTACTGAGGGGAGGCTAGAGCAATGGATTGATCGCACCAGAACGCCCGCCCCCACCCGGGGCCCTCTACCACTTCCCCCTCCACCACCGGGCCCGGCGCCCCCACAGGGAGGGCAACGGGGTCGGGGTGGGGTTGTCGAGACGATCCACGGTCCGGTCAGCAAGGACTTGGCTGAGGCAATGCACCAGGAGTTGATGCAAATCGAACAAGGGATGCAGGTGCTCTCGGTGGGGCAACCCCCGAAGCGGAAGTATCAGGAGCCGGAGGATCCCCACAAGATCTCCTTCACCGAGCTGGATCTGGAAGGGTTGCAGCTTCCCCACGAGGACGCCCTCGTGGTCAAGCTCGGGATAGACGACTCGGATGTCAAGAGAATATTAATCGACCAAGGGAGCTCCGCGGACGTCCTTTACTATTCGGCGTTCAAAGCCATCGGACGAACGCGCGGTGAGCTAACCCCCACGGACACCCCGTTGGTGGGATTTGCTGGACATCCTGTGTACCCCCTCGGTAGCATCACCCTCCCGGTCGTGGCGGGGTCGATGCATCTGGAGATCGAATTCACGGTTGTGGACTCCCCGAGCCCCTACAACGCCATTCTTGGGCGGGGATGGCTCCACGCCATGAGGGCGATCGCCTCCACCCTCCATCAGTGCGTCCGATTCATTGGCGCGTCCGGGAAACAGGAGACCGTCTGGGGCGACCAGATGGCCTCAAGGAAATGCTTTGTGAGCGCTGTCCGAGTAAAGGACAGAAATGAGAGCAGGATGCCGAGGCAAATCCAGTGGATTGAGATGCCCGACTCCACACCCGTCCTTGAGGATGTCGGCTCCCCAGCCGAGGAGAAGGCCGTGGAGGACCTCCTCAAGGTACCAATCAACGAGGATGGCAGCAGGTACTTTTTGGTAGGATCCGAGCTCTCTAATCCCGAGCGCAACGACCTGATTCACTTCCTCAAGGACAACGTTGAGGTTTTCGCGTGGACTCCCTACGAGATGCCGGGGGTGAGCCCGGGCTTCATCACGCACAAACTCAACGTTGACCCGGCTAGGAAGACGGTGATACAGCGGCCAAGAAAGTCCTCGGCGGTCCACTCGGACGCCGTGGTAGATGAGGTCCAAAAGCTGCTAGAAGCCGAGGCCATACGGGAAGTACGCTACCCAACCCTGGCTGGCCAACACCGTGGTGGTGAAGAAGAAGACCGGCAAGTGGCGGGTGTGCGTCGACTACACCAACCTCAACGACGCCTGTCCGAAGGATTGTTTCCCTCTCCCTCGGATAGACCAGCTGGTGGACGCCACAGCCGGGCACGCAAGGCTGAGCTTCATGGATGCGTACCGAGGGTACCACCAGATAGCCATGGACGAAGGAGATGTGGAGAAGACGGCCTTCATCACGCCGAGGGGTACTTATTGCTACCAGGTAATGCCCTTCGGTCTGAAGAACGCCGGAGCCACCTATCAGAGGATGGTCTCCAAGATGTTCCAAAGGGAGCTCGGGGACATCATGGAGGCCTACATCGACGACATGGTGCTTGACACCTAGCTTTGTTGTAGTTAGCGTCGCCCCAAGCGTAGGGCTAGGTCGTCGAAAGCATAGTAGCCCGGCAAGACCGGGGTCGATTTCCACAGGGACCAAATGCGACCGGCATGAGAGTGACTTGCGTTGAGAATCTTCGGCGTTAAGACGGCCAACTTTTTGGTTTGGTTTGTTTGTGAGATTCTCTCTTTACCTCCTAATTTAGTGAAAACGGGATTTGACTAGGAAATTAAACAAGGGCTCGGTTAGGGGTTCAAACTACCCATGACTTAGCTTCTTTCACGTTTCTCAAAGATAACTCAAATGAGAGTCGATTTGCTCGCTCACATTCGGGAATTTAACAGTGAAAATCAAGTTTGACAAAAGGTGGGGTTTGGTAATGGAAAGCAATCTCATTGAGGCATTTTATCAAACACCTAGTGTGCCATGGTTCTAAGCATTGTGTGTGCCAATATTTTGTTTACACCCAATCAAAGAAATAAACAACACCATGTTTTGATCATAAATATGAGAGAGCTATACATTCACAAACCCGTATTTAGCCCGAAATAATGAGAAACCGTGAAATCCCCCTAAGCCATGGGGTAGAAATCACCCCATGCCAAGCCTAATGGACTACTCACACATACTCAAAGGGCAAATGGAAATACTAAGTGAAAATGACATAAAAACGTGAAACATAACGAAAATGGAAATAAATTAGAGATTTGAATAGATAAGAAGAGTGCTTACAACTTTAATGAAGGCCGTAGCCTTGGTTCTTGAAGATTAACACCTAATTTCTAGAGAGAAGGTAGAGAAAATGAGTGGGGAAGAAGAAGGGAGGTAGAGAGAGAGAGTGAAAAATGTAAGATCCCTCATAATCTGATGTTGGGTGGCTTTTATAGCCCCCAAAAACGTGTACAAAAGGTCCAAAATGCCCCTAAGATAAAAGCTTAATCAGGCTCAAAAGTTGCTGAATTTTGCAGTGGCTACTGGTAGCAATATGGTGTATTGCTACTGGTAGCAAACTAAAATCTGAGTTTCTGATCGCTGGCTACTGGTAGCAGTATTGTATATTGCTACTGGTAGCAACTGGGCATTTTCATGCCTTCTTTCACTTGATCTTTTCTTGGTCTTTCGGCTTCCCGAGTCTTGTTCAATGCTTCGTTCCTTGACTCTCGGGACTCGGTGGCGGTTCACCCATGACCTTGGGTACTCGGGTATGCCTTGACTATCCGTGGCATTAAAACACGTCTTTATTCTCGAGTTTCTCCTGAAACTATCAAAATACACCCACGCACAACATCAATCGTATAAAAGTCGCATTATGCATGCGTGAGTGGCAAAAACGAGAGAGATAAGCCCCTTTATTTACACTATTGGGGACTTATCACACCCCCCAACTTGGACTTTGCTCGTCCCGAGCAAACTAATTCTGATTTACCTATCTATTCTATGCAATCTTCCCTAATTAAAAGATACAGAACCTATGCTCAATTTACAAAAAGCAGGCAAGAATCAAGCGCACCCCGGTAGATCCAATCACGTGCAACCCATGCGAATGCATGCCATGAACTAAAGTGAACAACCTATGCTAAAATAGTCAAGTACATGCACCACCTCGAGCTTCAATCCCAAAAATTCACAAGGAAACGCTCAAATTCGAATTTTTCACACAATGAGGTACATTAACATCCCATGACAAGCGCTAGCGAGTAAGTGCAATAGCCAGAGACAAAAAGCTATGCAAGCTATCAAATGAGCGCTACAACAAGAAGACAACTAACTATTCACAACTATGCTAGCTAGAACAGAAAGCGTGCTTAAATAAACATAAATATCCAAAATGCATTAAGTGGAGTTAAAGTAGCGTACGACGGATCAACTAAGGGCTTAATAAGCTTATAATGACCATGGTGACAAAAGAAGGGGACACAAAAGAGTGGTGGTCATATACTTGCTTGGTCAACTACTCTTGGCCACCACTGACCGCACAGAAACAAGTTCAAGGCCACATGTCGGCCACAACAAAGTACCGTAACACCAACTGACAAGGAAATGAGAAACATAAAAGAGAATTACTAAACTAACCATACCTACTGCCACCGACTCATGCCACATGTCACCGCATACTCTCAATCCTCCCCAAAGATGAGCTCGTGAAAATGGAGGAGGTGGATTTGGGTGATTTTTCAGTCAAGATTTAATGGAGAGGGGAGTTTGGTTATGGGGGTATTGGTGGTGTATTACGGTGGAGGGATAGAGGAAATGGGGCTAGGTTTTGTGTAATAGGTCGGCTTATTTCAGAAGTGGGATTGTTTTCTTCTTCTTTTTTTTTTTTTGAATGGGCTTGTCCTCAAATGGCCAGACTGCATTGTCTTCTAATGATAGGCCCAAATCCCCTAATGATACCACCTGGAAATTTTTTTTTAATTAAGCCCAAATTTACCCCAATCACATATCAAACATTGTATATCAACCCCAATCATATCCACAAAACTCCTTGTACTTCAAGAACAATTCCGGCAACCCTCCAAGCATTGAAATTCACTTCCCCCAACCCTCCAAACATCCGGTTTCCTAGGTTAAGCAAAAATGGAGACTCGGACTATGGTTTACAAAAATTAAGGCCGAAGGAGACACGTATGTGGTATAATCATGCAAAAATGCCTTGTATCATTTCCTACGTACGCCAACAACTCCATAATGATGCATAATAGATATTTACACTACTCAAGCACAAACAAAAGAGTATTATTTACGCGAATGCGAGAAATGAGACACAAAAAACATGGGATGTTTCAAAATGAATTTCCACTCTAAATAATGCACGCCACTTGACCAACGATGGCTCAACTTGTTCACTAGAGTTCATGTATATGCATGAGCATGGATGTAAACACACAACCAAATTCACCGGGGTTCCAACTCTCGCCTTTTATGAACAAAATTGAGCATATTTAAAGTATCTAATCTATGAAATGACTAACTAAGCGGGAAGATTACACAAAAAAATTATGCAAAAACCGAAAACGTAATTGATTAGTATAATTCACTCCCCCCAACTTGAAATGTGCAGTGCCCTCAATGCATGAGACAAAAAGTAAGGAGAGGGAGGAACAAAAATGTACCGACGGGGTGGAATGTCAACCACCCGATACCTCGACCAAGTGTGAGGATTTTGCATCATTCGCTCCGTTCGTCATTGGCAATGCTTCCAAGGCTTCCTCCTTCGGCCCCATGTGGGACCATAGCTAGTCGCACAGGGCCATCCCCAACGACTTTGTAGGCCTTACAACCGCGACATTTCGTCGCACCCATGCTTAGGGCTCTTGAATGCCGCAATCGCCACCAAGTGAGACCCAAACTACCAAGGCTGGTGCGGTAGCATGGTCACCCCAAAGACTGAATTGCCAACTACCTACTAAGAGAAAATGATTAGTACCGACTCGCTCCGTGATAGCCGAGTCCCCAACAAACAAATCTTCACGCGATTAACGGGTACTACTTTTCTCCCCGCCCCCAACTCAATGTGTCGTAGAACAAGTCACACAACACTTCAAGCTAGAGACGGGTGGCTATACCAGACCAGCAACAGCCGTTTGAAAACGGCTAACACTAAAGCTCACACGAATCAGGCGGACGGGTTGTCCGGAGGATCATATTTGAAAAAATAAGGATCATCAACAAAAGCTTTTTCCATCTCAACAAGAAATTTCCTCCTCTCTTTGGGAGTCCAATCGTGTGGGAGTTGCCCCATGGCATAGTAATTATCAACGTTGGTTGACCATGGGCAACTTGATACATCAAACACCTCCTCACCCGAAAAAGTACCAAAAACCGAGAGGTTCGTAGGTAAAACTTTGGTTTCTATGGGTGACAACTTCTCAAGAGTAGTAAATATATACCCAGGCCCACACTTGTCTTGTCTCTCAAGTAAAGAGTACAAGTAATCCACCTCTGCGTCCATCTCTTTGGCGGTGAGAGATTTTTCTAAGGCTTCCTTGCACAAAGGAGGATACACTTGGTCTTGCATCAACGTGTCTATCACACTCACCTCTCGAATATCACACGCGTCCCCCACTTGATTGTTGACATTAAAAATATTAAGCTCCATTTTCATGTTCCCAAATGTCATGTTCAACAACCCATTCCGGCAATGAATAATAACATCGGACGTCGCTAAGAAAGGACGTCCGAGGATGATAGGAGTTTGTGCCGAAGGGTTGGCCACTGGACAAGTGTCCAACACCACAAAGTCCACCGGATAGACAAAGTTGTCTATTTGGACTAAAACATCTTCCACCTTCCCTCTCGGTATCCGGACACTACGATCGGCTAATTGGAGAGTGACCGGGGTGGGTTGCATCTCTCCTAGCCCCAATTGTTGGTACACGGAATATGGAAGCAAATTCACACTCGCCCCCAAATCTAGCATGGCTTTCTCAACTTTCTTGCCGCCAATCACGATAGAAATCGTGGGACACCCGGGGTCCTTATATTTAGGGGCGACATTGGTTAGAATTATGGAGCTCACCTGCTCGGTCAAGAAAACTTTCTTTTGGACATTCAACTTGCGTTTAACAGTGCATAAGTCCTTAAGAAACTTGGCATATGAGGGAATTTGTTTGAGGGCATCCAAAAGAGGGATGTTGATCTTTACTTGCTTGAAAAGCTCGTAAATCTCATCATTTGTGGTTGGTTTAGGAGGTACCCTCAATCGTTGGGGGTATGGAGCAGGAAAGGGACAAGTAGGCATACATGGCTCCCCAACTTTGGGTGGTTGAACAGTGACGCCACTCGGAGAGGGTTCCATAACAACGGGAGTGGGAAGGACAAACGGAGTGGTAGGCTTTGGAGGTATGGTTTTGTCAACCTCCTTGCCACTCCTCAAAGTGGTGATAGACTTAACGTGTTCCACATTGAGACCCTTCGACGAAGTGCCATTCACAAGACCCTGGGGGTTCGCTTGTGGTTGTGAGGGAAACTTTCCCTTTTCCTGTTGAAGGACCCCCACGGCTGCTGTCAACTTGGAGACTTGATTTTGGATCTCCCTCAAAGAATGTGCATTTTGCTCATTAACAACCGATTGACCTTGAATAAACATTTGGAGGGTATCCTCCAATGAGCGCTTATGAGGGGGTTGGTAGGCATTCGGGCCTTGTGCTTGTTGGTTAGGAGGATACCTGGGTTGCCCTTGGTTTTGACCTTGGGGTGGTCTAAAACCTTGATTCTGGTTGAGGGAGTTAACTCCCACTTGGTTGGTCCCTTGCAAGGCCTCTTTGAAAGCGTCCAAAGCGGGGCACTGCTTCGTAATGTGCCCACTAAGATCGCACAAATTACACACTTCCTCCACTTGGGCCACCGCGGCCAACTCAGCTATCTTGTTCAATTCCAAATTTTCCATTTTTTTAGCGAGCAAGTCGACTCTACGATGTAGGTCGGTTTGCTCGTCCAACGTGTACTTACCAGGAGCACTCGGGCCGGGAGTATTCGAACTTTGGGCCGGTTGGGACCTCTCGGAAGGTTTTGAGTAATCCCAGAGGCTCGATTGTTCTCGGCCAATTGGTCCAAATACTCCCAAGCCCCATCGGGATATTTATCAAGAAATTCTCCGTTGCACATCGTGTCAATCAATTTTCGGCTCTCATGAGAAAGCCCGCGATAAAAAGTGATCACTTGATCTTGTTCTTCCAAACCATGATGTGGCACTGATATCAACAGATCTTTAAAACGCTCCCAGCATGCATAGAAGGTCTCGTCATTTTGTTGTTGAAAACCTTGGATTTGTTGCATCATATGACGAGTTCTATGCTCTGGGAAGAATTTCTTGAAAAACTCCCTTTGTAAATCAAGCCAAGCCCGCACAGACCCAGGTTTTAAAGCATTGAACCAATCCTTGGACTTGCCTTTTAGAGAAAATGGAAAAAGTTTGAGCCGTGCGGACTCTTTTTGACCAGGTTGACTTACAATGGTATTTACAATTTCATCAAAGTCCCTCATGTGAGAGTAGGGACTCTCATGCTCATGCCCATAAAAATGAGGAACCAAGTTTATGTGGTGAGTTTTAACGGTGAAAGTGTTTGCGGGCGTAGTGTTGGGGAGGACTATGCACGAAGTATGCGGTGTGCGATCGGGATTCAAGTAATCCCTCATAGTCCTCTGACGCGGTGGTGGTGGTGGATTTCCTCGTGGAACCTCGTCGTCAGCCATTGCTTCGAGTAGAGGAGAGTCAATGCTAACTAAGCGGCGATTATGAGGGACTCGAAAGTAACCGCGCTGCCCGTGCATACACTACCAACTAGCAGACTGGAGGGGTTATTCAACCACCTCACCACAAACAGTTCCGAGGGGCTATGCCGCCGCCTCGTTAAAGCCAACAAGTAAATTAAAAACAAGTAAACTAAACTAAACTAAATTATACTAAAAGAAGGAAATACTTACAGCGGGCAAGTGAAACTCACGCTTGGTGGACCATTGAGTCCCCGGCAACGGCGCCAAAAATGCTTGACACCTAGCTTTGTTGTAGTTAGCGTCGCCCCAAGCGTAGGGCTAGGTCGTCGAAAGCATAGTAGCCCGGCAAGACCGGGGTCGATTTCCACAGGGACCAAATGCGACCGGCATGAGAGTGACTTGCGTTGAGAATCTTCGGCGTTAAGACGGCCAACTTTTTGGTTTGGTTTGTTTGTGAGATTCTCTCTTTACCTCCTAATTTAGTGAAAACGGGATTTGACTAGGAAATTAAACAAGGGCTCGGTTAGGGGTTCAAACTACCCATGACTTAGCTTCTTTCACGTTTCTCAAAGATAACTCAAATGAGAGTCGATTTGCTCGCTCACATTCGGGAATTTAACAGTGAAAATCAAGTTTGACAAAAGGTGGGGTTTGGTAATGGAAAGCAATCTCATTGAGGCATTTTATCAAACACCTAGTGTGCCATGGTTCTAAGCATTGTGTGTGCCAATATTTTGTTTACACCCAATCAAAGAAATAAACAACACCATGTTTTGATCATAAATATGAGAGAGCTATACATTCACAAACCCGTATTTAGCCCGAAATAATGAGAAACCGTGAAATCCCCTAAGCCATGGGGTAGAAATCACCCCATGCCAAGCCTAATGGACTACTCACACATACTCAAAGGGCAAATGGAAATACTAAGTGAAAATGACATAAAAACGTGAAACATAACGAAAATGGAAATAAATTAGAGATTTGAATAGATAAGAAGAGTGCTTACAACTTTAATGAAGGCCGTAGCCTTGGTTCTTGAAGATTAACACCTAATTTCTAGAGAGAAGGTAGAGAAAATGAGTGGGGAAGAAGAAGGGAGGTAGAGAGAGAGAGTGAAAAATGTAAGATCCCTCATAATCTGATGTTGGGTGGCTTTTATAGCCCCCCAAAAACGTGTACAAAAGGTCCAAAATGCCCCTAAGATAAAAGCTTAATCAGGCTCAAAAGTTGCTGAATTTTGCAGTGGCTACTGGTAGCAATATGGTGTATTGCTACTGGTAGCAAACTAAAATCTGAGTTTCTGATCGCTGGCTACTGGTAGCAGTATTGTATATTGCTACTGGTAGCAACTGGGCATTTTCATGCCTTCTTTCACTTGATCTTTTCTTGGTCTTTCGGCTTCCCGAGTCTTGTTCAATGCTTCGTTCCTTGACTCTCGGGACTCGGTGGCGGTTCACCCATGACCTTGGGTACTCGGGTATGCCTTGACTATCCGTGGCATTAAAACACGTCTTTATTCTCGAGTTTCTCCTGAAACTATCAAAATACACCCACGCACAACATCAATCGTATAAAAGTCGCATTATGCATGCGTGAGTGGCAAAAACGAGAGAGATAAGCCCCTTTATTTACACTATTGGGGACTTATCACATGGTAATAAAGAGCAGACTCGCGGAGGACCACCTGAGTCACCTCGGCAAGGTCTTCGCCATACTCAGGGCTCACAAATTGCGGCTGAACGCCGAGAAGTGTGCCTTCGGGGTAGGCTCGGGGAAGTTTTTGGGATACCTCGTCACTCGGCGGGGGATCGAGGCGGATCCTAGTCAGGTCACCGCCATCCAACGACTCCGGGCCCCAACAACCATCAGGGAGGTCCAGCGACTCACCGGGATGGCGGCAGCCCTCAACCGCTTTATTAGCAAGTCCTCGGATGCCTGCCGCCCTTTCTTTGAGTCCATCAAGACTAGCAAGCGAGCGTTCCAGTGGAGCCCTGAGTGTGACAGGGCCCTGGCCGAGCTGAAGAGGTACATGGCTAAGGCCCCCCCCCTGGTTACCCCGGCGGAGGAGGAGGACCTCCAGCTGTACCTGGCGGTGTCGGAGCATGCGATAAGCTCGGCATTGGTCCGCCAGGAGGGGCCAGATCAGCAGCCCATCTACTACTCCAGCAAGACCATGCTCCCGGCCGAGACCAGATATCTGCCGCTAGAGAAGTTGGCACTTGCCCTCGTTACGGCGAAGCGCAAGCTTCTTCCCTACTTCCAGTGCCACACGATCGTCGTTATCACTGAGTACCCTCTCAGGGCCGTGCTCCGCAAGGCAGACCTCTCGGACAGGATTTGCAAGTGGTCAATGGAATTGGCCAACTTTGATATCCGTTATGAACCTCGGACTGCCATCAAGGGGCAAGCTCTGGCAGACTTTGTAGCCGAGCTTACCCCGAAGCTGGTGACCGAGGCGCAAGAGCGGGAAGGGGTGGCGGACGAACCCGGCCCTGTGCAGCCGGGGGTCGTCCTGAGGAGATCTCCCCCAAGGTCGGCGGTGATGTACTCCGGCGAGTCATGGCGCCTGCATGTCGACGGTGCCTCCAACAGCCGGGGGGCGGGGGCTGGCATAGTCCTCGTATCCCCCGAGGGAACCCTCCATGAGTGCGCCATGAGCATTGGCTTTCCGGCCACCAACAACGAAGCCGAGTACGAGGCTCTCATAGCGGGGCTTCGCCTCGCCCTGAACCTCGGCATAGAAGAGCTACAAGTCTACAGCGATTCCATGTTGGTGATCAACCAGCTCAACAGCGAGTACGGCTCGTGCGACAGCCGAATGCTGAGGTATCTCAGCCATGTCCTGAAGCTGCAGGAAGACTTCAAGAGGGTGGAGTTTTGCCACATCGGCCGAGCGAGAAATGCACACGCTGACGCCCTCGCTTCCCTCGGCTCGGCCTGCTCCGAGGTCGGGGGCTCCCGGACGGTTATCCTTGGCGACATTCCCGCCCCCAGCTTTGAGCCCGGGCAGGAAGACGTCGCATGTATCACCCCCTTGGGTCCCAGCTGGATGGACCCCCTCGTCGCCTACCTTCGGGACGAGCGGCTCCCCGAAGACAAGAAAGCGGCACACCGGCTTCGGTGCCAAGCGGCCTCATACTTCCTCTCGGCGACCGGCCAACTCTACAGGCGCACCTACATTGGCCCGGACCTGCGTGTGCTCCATGAGGGGGAGATCCCACGGGTCCTCCATGAACTGCACGAGGGCAGCAGCGGTTGCCACTCGGGCGGTCGGTCCTTGGCCGAGCGTGCTGTATCGCAGGGGTACTGGTGGCCCAAGATGCGGAACGCCACCAAAGATTATGTGAGGGACTGCGGCCCCTGCCAGAGGCACTCTCCCCTCCTCCATCAGCCCACCCTTTTCCTCAACCCAGTCACTAGCCCATGGCCTTTTGCTCAGTGGGGGCTTGATATCGTCGGCGTGCTCCCCACCGCCCCCGGAGGATTCAAGCACCTTATAACCGCCACGGACTACTTCACGAAGTGGGTTGAGGCGGAACCCCTCATTCACATCACTGCAACGGAAGTAGAGCACTTCATCTGGAAAAACATTATTTCCAGATTTGGTGTCCCCTACGCTATAATCTCGGATAACGGTACCCAGTTCGTGGCCGAGGCCATAAAAACTTTGTGCAAGAAGAAGAACATCCGAGTTTACAATTCGACAGTGGCGTACCCTCAGGGGAACGGCCAGGCCGAGGCCTCCAACAAGTCCATCTCGGCTGGCCTCAAGAGGCGTTTGAACAACAAACGAGGGAAATGGGTTGAGGAGCTCCCCAAGGTCCTCTGGGGCTATCGCACCACCCCGAGGCGGGGGACGGGCCGAACGCCTTTCTCCATGGCTTATGGGATGGAGGCGGTTCTACCCCTCGCTGCCACGGCCCCGACCGAACGTACCGAGGCATTCCACCCTGCCACCAACGACGAACACATCGCCTCCGAGCTCAATCACGTCGAGGACCTCCGAGACGACGCGAACATCAGGTACGCCGCCTATCAACAAGAAGTGGCCCGGGGCTACAACAAGAACGTTAGGCTGCGTCCCTTCAATGTCGATGACCTCGTCCTTCGGGAGGTGGTCCAGAAGAAGAATAAGAAGAAGTTCATGCCTAACTGGGAGGGTCCGTTCAAGATCACGGCTAAGGCCGGCTATGGGGCTTACAAGCTTGCCGAGATGGACGGCACGGTTGTGGGCAACCCATGGAACGCCTCCAAGCTTAGGAAGTTCTATGGGTAGCCCAACTGTCTTTTTATTTTTTTTTTTTCGCCCACGCTCGGTGATCTTTTGTATACCGAGTGGGACAATTTTTGAATGAACAACTGCTTTCTCCCTTAAAAACTCACGACTATGTTCGGTGGAACACTATTATGCTCGGAAACACCCGTCCTCGATTGAGCGCTCGGAAGACCGTTGGTGTCCGGTATAAAAACATCCTCGGCTTAGGTCCGAAATCGGGGGCTATCGAAGCGATTCCCCACCTAAGCCGAGACTTTTCCAACCGTACTCGATTGAGCTTACGTGTTTGGCCTCGGAAACACCCGTCCTCGATTGAGCGCTCGGAAGACCGTTGGTGTCCGGTATAAAAACATCCTCGGCTTAGATCCGAACATACTCGGGGGCTATCGAACATACTCGATTAAGCGAACGGAGGACCGCTGGTGTTCGGTCCAAAAAATTGGGGGCTATCGAAGCAACCCCCCACCTAAGCCGACACTTTTCAAACGTACTCTACAAAGATAACGTGTTCGGGAGAAAGCGTATCTCCACTCTCTTCGGCAGAAAGCAAACGTACTTTGCTCCCTCCCGAAGAGGGGCTATTATCTACTAGGAGCTCGGAGAGCTCGACCTAGCGTCTATGCTCGGTTCACACATACTATCATACATTCAAGAGTTAGAAATTTTTAAACAAATTGTATAAAAACGGAGCAGTCATTCGTTCTTTCAAAATCAAAAGGGGGGGCTCGGCGGTGGTGCATCGTTCGGTGCCGGCCCCCGAAAAAACCTGAGTTAAATATTACACAAAACACGAGACCTGGCTCGGTGCCCTAACAGTTCGGCGCCAGTCTCAACAGTGTAACGAAAATTGAAATAAACAGAAACGAGAAAATGGGAAGAGCTAAACAGTCTGGTCCTCGGGATCAACGTCCTCGGTTTCGGCCTTCGGCTCCTCCTCATCGCCATCATCCTCAAGCTCGTCCGCGGGCATCTCCGGGATCTGAGGCTCGAGAATCGGAGGGATGACCCTGGCTTCAGCTTCGGAAGCAGCACTGCGGGCGTCCACCCCTTGGATGTACGCCGAGGGGAAGCAATCGACGTGGCCACAACGGTAGCCTTTCTTGAACGCCGCCACTTCGATTTCTGCCGACTCCTGCAGGTACTGCTTCCCGGCCTCCTGCTCCCCCCTCTTGAAGCCGTTCTCGTCCGCCGCGGCCAGCATGTCCCGCTGCTCGACCTGGAGGTCCCGGAGCTTGGCCTCGGCGGCGTTGGCCCGGTCGATGGCGTCCTTGGCTTTGTCCTCCGCCGCCTTAGCCCGATCCTCGGCTATGCGGGCTCCAGTTTCGGCAGCCACCGCCCTGTCCTCGGCGGACTTGATCTGACCCTCAGCGCTTTGCTTTTCAAGGCTGAGGTCAGAGAGCTTCTTGCCGAGGCCGTTGATTTCAGCCCTCAGCAGCTCGGCGGCGACCCTCTCCTCCTTCAGCTTGGCCCCGGCGTCACTTGCCGGCCAACGCCGAGCCTTCTTGTGCACGCCGAGGCACAGCTGCTGGAGAAAGCAAAAAGATCAGTACGGGGTATCAAAGCCTCGGGAAGAAAAATGGGCTTGGAATAAAAGTAACTATCCTTACCTTGACCAGGCAGCTGTGAAGCTCGACGAAGTTGTCGTCGAGGGAGAGAGCGTCCACGGCGGACATATCGGCGGGGAGGGCCAGTCCCTTCATCAAGACGTTGGCCACGTCCGGGTTAACTCGGACGCTATCCGCCGTGGTGAGCATCACTCCCCCCCGGCCAGCGTAAACCGGGGACCAGACCTCGGGGGCGCTCGGAGGAGACCCTACGGCCGCCTCACGGTTGGCCGTGCTACCGCGGCCCAGGTCCCTCGGGCTGCACCAGACCCTCGGGCGTGCGTTGGGAGGCAGCAGCTGTGTCGGAGGGCACACCCTGGTCCGACACCGCAGGAGTCTCCTCGGTGGACCTCGGAGGGGAGGGCGGAGCAAGGGTCTCGTCTCCCCGGAGCCTCTTCGCGGCCGGGTCGCTCGCGCCCTCGGGCTGTTCCTCCCGAGCCCTTCTATGGCCCGCCCCTCTTCCGACTCGTGGGCCGCGCCCTCGGCGCTCCCTTTGCTCCTGTTGCCTTAGTTGGGCGAGGGTGGGTCTTCCTGCTGCTGCAGCCATATCAACCCTCGGCTGTCTCTCCCGACCCCAAAGCTGCTCAAGCTCCTCGTCCGGAAGGGCGGCTCTTACCCTTGCAGGTCTCACTCTCGCAGGTCTCGTCCTCCTTTCTAGACCTCGGTGTAGGTAACCGTGGTAGCTTGGAGTGTAGCCGAGGAGAATGTGGGCTTGCTGCTGGCCGTGCGCAAAGAGAGCTTGGATGACCCTGTCGTCCGAGAACTCGAGCAGCCTCTTGGTGACGGTGGAGGTAACTGCAAAAAGAATAAAGCAAGAGATTCATTAGTCCTCGGCAACAACAGAATAAATTAGCAGCAGAGAAAAATGCAAAGGAAATACTCAAAAGGTACTCGGCTTACCAGGGTCCCCTCGGCGGTGGTTGAGGGGCCAGGTGTGAGGTTCCTCGGGGGCCCACGTATAGTTCCCCCTCATCGTCACGTAGTTGTATTGGTGCTCCTCGGAGTCATAAAGATCTCCGATGAGATGGTCGTACTCGTTCCGAACGGCGAAGTAGTACCGTCGGAACTTCGGGCTGAGGCCCACGAGGTAAATCCCGAGGACGTCATATATCGTCGTCGGGATGTTGTACATCTCGGCCAGCTTCAATACCGAGCACAGCACCCGGTATACGTTTACCACGACCTGATGCGGACCAAGGTCGTAGTAGTGGAGAAACTGGCGAATCATCTTCGGGAAGGGAAAGCGGAGGCCCCCCTCGGTGATGGCCATTAGGGGGACCGTGACGTGGTCGTCCCCGTAGTAGATCCGGTCCCCGAGGAGCAGCTCGATCTCCACGTCGTCAGGAATCTCGTACTTTTCCCGAAACGCCGCCAGGCGCTCGGGGTGTAGGGGGTCGAACTCCTTCAGGTAAGAGCACTCTCCCTCCCCGTACTTTGGGATGGGAGCCTCCTCCCAGTCTTCCCCGAACTCGAGGACGCACGCCTCGGAACGTTGCGTCCTCGGGGCTTGTTCCTCCCCTTCGCCGCGCTCGGGAGGATTTGGGTTTGGTTCGGGAGTGTTGCTGATGGTTGGCTCTTCATCCCCGTTGCTCAGATCTACAATCACCGGGGGCTCGACGATCGGTGTAATAATCTCGACCTCGGGGGACTCGGGGGCCCTCGGTGATGCCGATTGCTCGGCGGCCCGGGATGACGAGGCCTCGGTCTCGGGGTCTGTTCTATCCCCTGACATCTGGTGGTACCCTTCAGGATAGACTGTCTGGAGGGGAGGGATGTTCAGTGCGGCGGGGGCTCGTGATCGGTAACGATTCCCGAGCTCGCGGATGTACGCTCGTGCTTGTTCGAAGTCGGCGTCTTCGTCGCTGTCAGAGATGACGAAGGGCTCGTTGCTCATCCAGCCGAGAACCTAAGAAAGAATGCACAAGGAACCCATCAGCAGTTGAATGCATGAAGGGCAGGGGTGCAACGGCATATTCCTATGAGGAATACGCTCGGCTACGCCGAGGGGACCTTCCCACTCGGATTACTCTCGGCTGGAACTAAGGTGTGTTGTGTGCACTCGGGACAGGCCATCGCCCTCGGAAGAACAGGTTGAGTATTCAACCTGTCCTCGGAAGAACACGTTGAATACTCAAGGTTTTCCAGAAAACGGCAGCCGTACGCCGCCGTAAAACTCACCGGTAAAACTCGAAAAAACAGAGCCGTTTTAAAATCGCAAAAAATACCCCAAGAAACGTGCAAAAACAGTTCAAAATACGTCAAAAAGCAAGAAAAAGACAGGAGGAAAGGATTTACCTTGAGTTTTGGTGGCAGAAGTGGCTGGGATTCGAGATCTGGGCTTGAGACTTTTGGAATTCCACGGCGGCGCAAAAATTTCCGGTGAGATGCAAATTCGTCAGAGTGATAGTGATTTTCTCTCTCCCCCCCGAGTTGTATTTATAGAGGGGAGGGGGGAGTCAGGCGTCGCATTGAATAGGGAAGCGATGCGTCTGCTCGGGAGACGTCGCGCCGGCTCGGCTGGCCAACAGGATATTGACATCTGTCAGCCAGGTTCGAAGCGTTTTGGCGCGAATCTCAAACGACGGCTCTCGGACGAGTGACGAGGCGACACGTGGCAGATGACGTCAGGACACGTCACGGAATCTCTGACATCGGATAAACCCAAACGTCGTGTCACGTCCTTTCAGCTTCAGAGGTGATGTGACGTTCCGAGCCAAGTGCTCGGGGAACACAACCGACACCTCGGGATACATTCACGATTCCCTCGGCGAAAATCCGGGCCGCTCGGACTTGTCAACTCCCCCACTTGGCCAGAACTGAGGAAGTTGAGGGGCTATTGTAGCGGCCGGGGGCTCGGGGTGGCCCTTTTTGCCCTCGGCTGCCTTCGTCCGAGGGGGCAGGGGTCCACAAAGGGTCCCCCATATTTCCACGAGGCGTCGGGAGGGGCATTCCCCCGGCAAGAACAGGCTCGGCAAAGATCACGCCTCGGGAGACCGCGCCGGGAGCGGCCAGGGTGTGCCTCCGCGGTTCGGCCCCCGAGGGTACCCGGACCGAGTCAATCGACCTCGGGGCCGGGCGGGTCGCGTCAGGTGGCAGGGGGGGCTCGATCGAGGCACCTCCTGACAGCCTGAGTGGCACATTAATGAGCTCAACCTCTCCACGTGAGCTTCATCATGGCGATCTACCAACCCTGCAAACCTACGCCTGCAGGGGGCGGGAGATCTTGTTGACAAAGACATAAGCACGTGACGCCCCTGAGCACACAGCCGCCGAGGCGCCACTCGAGTGGCATACGTCGATCAGGGCATTCAATGCAATGTCGGGGACGGGGCGCGTGAGGCCCCCGAGGGGCGTGCTGAACACGCGCTCCCTCCCCTATAAATATGGCTCTTACCCCATTTGCACAAGGATCCTCTCCCTACAACTCTCTCTCTCTCTCTCTCTAAGCTCTCCACTATACTTCTCCCTTAGTCACTGACTTAGCCATCGGAGTGCCTCCCCGGACCACCACCGTCCGGGCTAGGCACTAACGTGGTTGCTCCCTTGTGCAGGTACCATTCCGGCGTACCCCCACAGCTCAGCTCCCCCTCTCCGACGAGTCTCCAGTTACCAAACGAGGTCCAGACCAGCCCCTCTCCAGTCAGTGCAGTTTCAAACGGGCAAAGAGGCCAGTCCGGTGAAGGATTCCCCCACAGAAAGTTTTTTGTTGAAGCTGTTGGGGGATTGATTTGGACTTTGCCTCTCTATTATTTGCTAAAATTCCCTTTAAAATAGCCTTGTTGGTTGGGATGCCTCCTTACGATTTTGACATTTTCTATCAACAGGAAGGCAGGAGTATACTTTTACTATGTATAATCACAATCCACCCATCTTGGAGCAAAACAACGGCTGGGAAGGGAAGTGCTACGTATGGAAATTTGACTTTTTGAATTCTATAAGGAAGTATATTTAGCTCGTGTTTTGAATTGGCAAAACCTTTGATCAAGTTATTCAGAGGACTGGACCTCCTCAATGTACAGGCAGAGTCTTGGTCGTCATTTTTAATGTAAACAAGTTTTGATTGAGTGCAGTCTTGTTTTTAAAGTAATAATTTTTTTTTCAGATGGATTTGATCCAGTCTATAGAAACCGATACAAATGGATTTGATCCAGTCTAGCTACCTAAACCCTTTTTTCTTGATAGAAACGTGTTCCGAAGATATATTAACCAATATCCGAATCCGCTGAGCATAATTTTTGGCACCGTTAAAGCTCTCGACGAGATTTACAAAATCAACGATTCAAATAATGAAAAAGAACGTGGAACGAGTCCGCGAATGAGCAAACTGCACACTGCAGTTGGTTTAAAAATAGGTGGGATACAACAAATACCCCCAAAAGAGGATCAGGTCGTGGACTCTTGGGAGAGGGACCTTCCAACGAAGGAAAGAAAAGAGTAGACTTAGAGAGAGAGAGAGAGAGAGAGAGAGAGAGTCCTCTGTGTTGGTTTGACCATAGAGTTTTTGAGCTTTCTTGAGGAAATCTTGCATCAGCTTGGTGTAGGGAAATGGCAGTAAGTCTATGAATTTCTTTGTTGTTGTTTTTCTCTTCTGCTTTAATTTTTTGTTCTTTTGTTTTTAACAGAGCAATCCATCATCTTCTTCTTAGAATCCAATGAATCAGTTGTTACATCGACGACCTCTCGATATTCCGTCTCATATAGTCCTTGTTATATTTTCTTTTTTACGATCATCTTCATCCACCATGTAAGATATTTATCTCATAGTTGACTAAAATTTCTCCTTATGCCTTCAGAAAACGGTATTCAACAAAGCCCGCAATATTGATTGGCCTATTCATATCATTATTTCCTTCATAGTTTTCCTACATGTGATTCGACAATTCTACATTTAGTTTGCCTCTTGTTGATCGATAGTTAAAAACAATGCATTTTTTCGAATACGCTACAAAATACTACTCTAATATGGAAGTAATACGATGTTGGTATATTTGCAGGAAGGTCCACGTGTACCGCAGTTTGGGGCCTGGGGAAGTGGAGAAAACGCCCCAAATTACACAACCCGCTTCAACCGTGCACGGGAGAAACATAAAGTCGTTGGGCAGATGATAAACCCGAATGACCCCCAACAAAATCCGCATATGTTTCCCAACACTACTGGGACCAAAGTCGAACCAGAACCAATAAGAAAGGGAGTTAGAGGACACATGCGTCGAGGAAGCAAGGATGAGACTGCTGGAGACAAGCCACGGCATCAATCCAGAACGAAATCAGCTAATCGAGACGATGAGACTGTAAGTTCTCTTTGTTCCCTTCTTGCATCCGCCCCTCTCAAAATGATGGTCTTGCAGGAAATTAGCCCAAAAACTTTATTACATATGGTACACATATTTAATGAGTGTCATAGCCATCCCCCGAATAAATGTATGTAATTGTTCACGCGTCTAATTAATATTTTTGAAACAAAAGTTTTTTATTTTTTGAACGGGACACAAAAGTTGTTTGTGGCTATGTTTTTTGGTATTAGCTTGTTTGGTAGATGAGATTATTCTATTAATTTTCCATCTTAGTTACTCAATTGGCAATTCATTCTCGATTCTGGAGAGTTTGGCTCCAAGGGTTAGATTTTTAATTTTATCATTGGGGTTCCACAGGCGTGAGAGAGAGAGAGAGAGGAGATTGGGGGTAAAGGACATGCGTCGCTCTTTGCCAACTGGGGCAGGGAACGGGGACAGAAAAGTGGGGTAGAGGATCCCAAGCCAGAAGTAATATGAATGGGTGTTTCATATAAAGTAAAATGCCTATATCCTGACACATCATATTGTTTGTATCTACATCATTACTCTTCAGATAAATCTAAAGTGCTAGAAAAGGGTATCTGTTTAACTCTGCAATTTATCGGTAGTTTTTTTATCATGTTTTCATTGTTTGTGGGTGCTCTCTGGTAGTGTTCCCGTTGTCGGTAGTTTGTTTGGTTGGTTGTTTCAGCTAATTGAGTTTTTGCTTTTTTTGGTTGGGTTTTGTTGCTGCTGGTTTTGCTTTGTTCATTCCTGGATTAAGGGGAGGAGCTTCTAGGGTGGTTTTTCTTTTTTTATTGTAGTTTTTTGGGGTGCTTTTGTGGTCTTTCCTGATGTGTTTCTGGATCAGGGGTTCTTGGAGTTTGTTGGTTGTCTGGGGTGTTTTTTTTTTTTTGTGCTATGGCTGGTATCTTACCATCCATGTTGTATCCTATTTTTTTTCCCTTTTGGATCCTTGGCATTTTTTGTCTCGGGTCCGTTTAATCTTTGTAGTTTGTTTTTAAAGATTAATAAATTTTTTTGCTGATAAAAAAAAAAAAAAAGACTCGGCAAATTATCAAACAAACTTGATGGATTGACTACTAGCAGGACTGTATAAGTTCAAGCCACAAATGGAAATACCCATCTGTAGTATAACATAGCTTCTCAAAGGTTGATAACAAACACTTGTATAACTTGTGTTTTTTTTACACATTTTAAGACAAATTCAAAAACATGTATACACTTTTCACACATTTCAATACACATTTTAAACCTTGACGACAGCCTATTGGGCTGATTTTAGAAATTTCCTACACCTAAATAGCCACTAGTTGAAACTTTGAAACAACTGCAATAACCCTTTTTCTCTACTGAAATATTTGAGTTCCATTACAAAAGGTATGGTAGTAGGCTTCTCTTTGCAGTTTACATTGATACCTTGCCTACAATTTGCAGCCAGAGGGAGGTGCTCTTGTTCCGGAATTTGGTAAATGGGATGTGAAAAACCCTGAATCAGAAGATTTTACAGGTAAATTCAAAAGAGTGCAAGAAGACAAGCACAAAGGGCCTGGAAAGTCGCCGGTTGAATTGGGTACTCCAACATCATCTTTCACCACTCAAGGAAATCAAAACACCGACGACAGTGCCAAAGTATGTATGTCGAACAACCTTCTTTCCTTCTTTTCTTTTTTTTTCGCAGCAAGCGTAAAATCTCTTTATTTATGCTTGTTCTTTCACATTAATCTTGATTTCTACTTGTTCATTTCCTCTTCTTTTTTTTCCCCAGCCTTGCTGCTTTCCATGGTGTAGAAAATGAGGAGTTTGCTTGTGTGCACATGATTCTCCATGTCCGAAATGCTTGTCCCCAAGTCCAGATGCACTCTCATCCTCACAACTGTTTCATGGGATTTATGTGTTTTTCTATTACAACCGGTAGGATGGATTTTATGTGTTCCAATTTATGAAATTCTTGCCAGTGCAATTGAGGCAATGGGATAGGAATCCGATGTACGTTTTCTATAATTTGAAAAATTGTTCCGATCATATATTGACCAATATCCGAATCCGATGAACGAATTTTTTGGCACCGTTAAAGTTCTCGACGAGATTCACAAAACCAACGAATAATAAAAAAGAACGTAGAATGAGTCCACAAATGAGCAAACTGCACACTTCACACTGCAGTTGGTTTAAAAATAGGTGGGACACGACAAATGCCACCCAAAAGATGATTAGGGATTTGGGGTATCGCATTGACCCAGAGCCAGCTTTGGACATACGCCAAGGATACGCCCGCATCTGACCCCCAAATTTTGACTAATTTGTGGGTCTCAAAATATTTTATAACGTTATATATAGGTATACATCTATAATATTCAATAAACTTTAGGGCCTAATTTATATGAACCTCAAAAATAAACAAGAAAACCAATGGAAATGCTCAATTATTTAAAGCTAATGGGTGATTGTTTTCCAATGTGTGGATTGCTTATAGAATATTATTGACTACACCAGTCACGATTACCTCCAAAGAAAGAAGCTTTTCGAAATTAAAGTTGATCAAATCTTACATTCGGTCAACTATGTCGCAAGAAAGGTTAAATGGATTAACTATGTTATCCATTGAAAAAGATATAGTGTATAAACTTGATTATGAGAGCTTAATTACTATGTTTGCAGTGAAAATGCGAGAAGGGGGATGTTCAAGTAATATTTCAGATTAACGTATATAATGATTATCAAACTTTGTGTTATTATTGTTTTTATTTCTTGTATATTTTTTATTTTTTTTTTGGTTTTATACAATGGGCCTCAAAAATAAAGTTCGTATCGGGCCTCAAAAAACTCAGAGCTGGCACTTATTGACCCAAGTCACTATACCTCCAAAGTGACCTCAATTATGGGCTCTGCATAATATGTATTTGGGATCGGAACAGTTCAATTTGTCAAGAATGTTGAGTAGATTATTCATGTAAAAAATCAAAGAAATTGGATATTGGTAGCCGTATGGTCAGATACCATTTATTTTACGAAAATGGATGGCCAATATCATTTAAAAAATAAATTGTAAGACAAATTTGTCTCAATTGTGTGCCTACTAATCTTCAACTGTCATAAAAAAAAATTTTATCGGCAACTGTCATAATTTTTTGCACTCATAATATGCTCAAAATTCTTGAAAATGAACTATATAAATCCGAAATAAAGATTTCAGAGAACCCACAATTGAAATCACGACGGAAACCTCAAGTCCCAGGTGGTTGACTCTTGGGAGAGGGGCATTCCAACGAACGAAAGAAAAGAAAAGAGTAGACTTTGACAGAGTCCAAAGAGAGAAAGAGACACGGAAGAATTGTCAAACAACAATGCTATGGGTGCACCTAACTTGCATTCTAAATAAACACCAAGGTGAGGTGCCAGACAATGAGAAACTCATCATTTCAGGTGGGCCACATATTGGGTTTCTCCTTGTCTGCCACATCATCTTGGTGTGCATGTGGGGTGCAAGTTAGGTGTACCCATATCATTTTTGATTGCCAAATATGACCGGTGACGCCAGTCAAGTGTCGAATCAATAAACACCTCTCTCTCTCTCTCTATCTCTGTTTTCTGGGGGTCGTTGAAGAATCCTGCTCGACGAGCTCTGTGTTGGTTTGACTTTGATCATAGAGTTTTTGAGCTTTCTCGAGGAATCTTGTATCAGCTTGGTGGAGGGAAATGGCAGTAGTAAGTCTATGAATTTCCTTTTGTTTTTCTCTTCTGCTCTATTTTTCTTGTTCTTTTATTTTAAGCAGAGGAATTCATCATCTTCTTCTTAGGAATCCAATGAATCAGTTGTTACAACGATGCCCTCTCCATATTCCTCGTTGTTATATTTTCTTCTTATTATCATCTTCATGATCCACCATGTAAGATATTTATCTGATAGTTGATTAAAAATTCTCCATATGCCTTCAGAAAATTGTATTCAACAGAGCCTGCAGTATTTGATTGGCCTCTTGTCAATTGACAATTAAAAAAAAAAGAACATTTTTTTAATGCGTTCTAATATGGGAAGGAGGAAGGAGGAAGTAATAAGATGTTTGCTATAAGGCATAAAATTGTATTCAACAGAGCCTGCAGTATTTGATTGGCCTCTTGTCAATTGACAATTAAAAAAAGAAGATTTTTTTAATGCGTTCTAATATGGGAAGGAGGAAGTAATACGATGTTTGCTATGTTTGCAGCAAGGTTCAAGGGTACCCAAGTTTGGTGGTTGGGGAAGTGGAGAGAACGCCCCAAATTACACAATCCACTTCACTAAGGCACGGGAAGATAAAGTCGCTGGGAAGATGATAAACCCGAATGACCCCCAACAAAATCCGCATATGTTTCCCAACACTAACGGGACCAGAGTCGAGCCAGAACCAATAAGAAACGGAGTTAGAGGGCACGTGCGTCGAGTGAGCAGGGAAGATAGTGAGTTTACGCAAGTTAAAGAATCTGCTGCCCGTAATGACAAGATGGGCAAGAGAGCTGCTAGTGACCAGTCACGGCAGCAATCCAGAACGAAATCAGCTAATCGAGGCGATGATGAGACTGTAAGTTCCCCCTGTTCCCTTCTTACATCCGCCCCTCTCAAAATGATGTTGCAGGAAATTAGCCCCAAAACTTTATTCGAAAAATTGTGGCTATGACATTTTAGTAAGTAAAAGTGTAAAACTAATGGTCGGCTTGGGATCCCGGTCCCAGTTTCCATAGAGCGACACACATTCTTCATACCAAAATTAAATCACTTTTTCTGAAACCTAACATATCCAAAACTAAATCAATTTTTCTGAAACCTATTTAGTCACTTTTTCTAGGGATCGATTGAATCTCCCTCTCCCCACATATATCAAATATATCGATATCTTTCTTTTTCTTTTGTTGGAGAAATTATATGAAATAGGAATTACTGTTAGAATAATAATTCTAAATAATATTTATCAATCAAATTCAGGAAATAAAATAAATAGAGAAAGGATTAGAAAAGCCTGCGGGGTGGTCGAGGCACACGAAATCGCGCTCTCTTTAGGAAAGATACACCCCCTTCTGCACGGGGTTGAATGGCGCCCCTTCCCCAAGATACAACGACCTTCGAGTTTTCTTCTGTGCAACGAATTAAACTCACGAACCAATAGTTTCCCGACACTCGAAATAATATATGAAAGTAATCTTCAATATATAGCGAAAAACCAACACAAGACTTTTTGACATTTAGCAGTCAATCACTGCTTTGAAGATGAGGAGGTCAGAATTGTCGAATAAACCAAGAATAATACCAGTGATAGGATCTGATGTGTTGTATACTTAAAGGGAAAACAACCATACATTTGTTAGAAGTTGTTTTGATTTTGTGGAGAGATAATAGGAACCAACCAATTAACGTTATAAGCAACAACAATTTAAGATATAATCTGTTTAACAAAACCAACTAATCCTATTATATAGGAGCTGTTATAGTAGAAGTAGGATAATGGTTATTATGTTAGAGAATAATAAGGAGACCAAGTCATTGTAAAAAAAAAACTAATTCCATTTATCTCTCCAACAAATTATTAATCAATAAAATGTAAATTGTAAAATATTAAAACTAAAACAACATCTTTTACATATGTCGGCAGATTAGATATTTAGATGAGATTGTTCTAATAATTGTTATGTATTTGTTTATTCTGAAATGCGTCTAATTTTTTTTTGAAACAAAAGTTGTTTGTAGCAATGATTTTTGTATTAGCTTGTTTGGCAGATGACATTGTTCTATTAATTTTCTGGCTTGATTACTCAGAGGGTGTTTGGGAGCCTACTTTTCAGCTTTTCATTTTTAAGCTTTTGGTTTTTTGATTTTTTGGATTATGACCAGAATGACTTTTGAATTTGGGATGAAATGTTTGGGAAAATATTAAAACTAAAACAACATTTTTAGAGAGAGAGATTAGATAAATTTAGATGAGATTGTTGAAAAGGAGGTATGAACCTTTTTTTGCTTTCTGCTCTATATCCCGAAAAATGGAGAAACAATTTTTGGGAAAACTCTTTCTCCCCTTGGCTGCCAAACACCCATAAACCAAAAAAGAGAAACCAAAAAATCAAAAAAGAGGCTCCCAAACGGACCCTCAATAGGCAATTCATTAGTTTTGGCTCTTAGGGTTAAGTTTTTAATTTCACGATTGGGGTTCCTCCCCAACTGCGGTATTTTTTTTAGGCGACACAAAACTTTTCTTGGGTTGGTAAAAGTAAAACAAAGGACGTGGTGCTGACAATAGACAGAAGAAAGCGGAGGAGTGGGCATGTTAGAGCACAACACTCTTCTATTTGAGAGTATTGAATTTTGATCCTCTAAATTTTGAGGATGAGATAAAATATAGAGGATCATCTCTATAATGACACTATTCACATTTTTTTAATGATATTTTTGCCTTTATGAGCTAATAAAGTTTTATACTAAACATATCTTAGAGACAAAAATAGAGGGTTTGTGGTTGAAGTGAACATGAATATTAATTTTCTCTATAATCACTTTATGAATGAAATAACATTATTTTGATACTCTCAAATGGAGTATTGGGTTGGAGATGCTCTTAGTAGCGAAGGAGGTGGAGAATTTGGGGGAGAGAAAAAAAACGATTTCGGTTGGCCATAGTTCCCGAGAGAGAGAGAGAGAGAGAGGGTGTCATACTGTTAGTAGTTCTTTTACTTCTTTGCAGCAAAATAATCGAGTGCGAGCGTGCCAGAGAGAGTTTCAATCTCCTCCCTCAGATTAACTTTGGAAAAACCAAATCTAATCAGGCGATTGTGTTTTATTGGTTCAATTACCTCAACTAAGAGGATTTTTCTTTATAAATGAAGAAATACAAACCAATAACTTTGGAAATTAAAGAACAACAAAGAAACAAGATACTTCGATTGATAAATCAAAGACAAACTTACTTCGAAATTGCCTTAAACTTCAAATACAAGGTAACGTGAACTTCGAACAGATGATTGTTGAAAGAACAACCGAAAATAATCCTAACTACTTCTTAATCTACTTCCTAATCTACTTCGAAACTAAGTTCGAAATCCTAAACTACTTGCCAATGAACAAACCAAGCATCAGTTTTTTGATAGCTGTTTGTTGAAGATTTGTCCGGGCTTTTCACTCTTCATTCTCTTCTATTTATAGATGCTGCTTGTTAGTTGAACTTCCCGCTCAATGAATTTGAACTTGGCTTGCTTCGAACTCCATCTTTCATAATTTGAATTGGCAGTTTCTTCCCTCCCCCACGTCTGAACTTGAATTCTTGTTAATCTTCTTCCAAAAGCTTCTCATTGAATCTGCACCGTTACTTGAACTAACCCAAATGATTACTACTTTTTAAGGAGATAACTGTCTTTCAAGATGTAATCCACGTGTTCTAACTGCTAATTGCTTTGCATCACAGGTTTACACGTGGACTTTATGCACTTAGCGGTTAAAATCATGACTTCGAAGTTTATTTTCTATATTGACAATTCCTTGTAACTGCCAATAACTGCTTTTCAAATTGAGAAATAAAACGACATCGTATTTACTCAATCTTCTTTCAATAATCCAGTGTAATTTCATTGACAGATATTTGCCAACGTTTGGCATCCTTAATTACGTGTCAATTAATTATTGGATTTGTTAATTTTATATGTAAACATACCCCCCTCATTAACATCGTTGTTCAAGGAATTTGAATAAGTGTTAATGTGCCTTTTGCCGCTTCGACTTCCTATAAACTTCAAAAGAGGAAGTTATTCAGACATGATCTCGAGTAGTTTACACGTTTCCAATGAGGAATTGATGGATAATGGGCAGTTAATCTGCACGTTCTCCACCTTCAAGAATTTAAATCGTTTTCAACTTAAAACTTTGCCTATAAAAGGACTTAATTACTGGTAAAATCAATCACCAATTCTCGTTTTAAACTTACTTTTACCTCAACTCAACCATGGCTGACGTTTCCAATACCCAAAATGCTTTCGAAAACTTGGTTCTCAATGACCCAATCCCTGTTGATACTAGAAATACTATCACACCAGTTATTGGTGAGATTCGAAGGGATCGCTCTTATGTAGTGGTTCCAGTGTTTCCTTTTCTGATTGAGTAAACCCCCTTTGAAGAGATTCTTCATAATCTTCTCTTCTAAGTCTGTTAAACCTTGGGTTAAAGTTATCACCACCATTAGGACTTTCCTTGGATGCATAGTCTTCCATTTGGAAACTAGTATACCTCCTTTGCAATTTCCTTTTCTGAGTTCGTGTCAGCATAGGAATCATTTAAGGTGTCTTGGTCTTTGGATCTTTAACCACTATCCATTGTCCAACAGGAGAGTTTGGAGGTTTGATCATTTTATTTCCAACTTTAGAAGGAGCTTTGTATCCTTGGAAGAGTTCTGGTTTGACTTTCTTCAGAAACCAATCAGGAACTCCATTTACCAAGGAAAATTGTTCACCTTGTCCTTCATTTTCTTGACCTATTGGGGCCTTTCCAGTGTTAACCTTCTTCAAAGGAGGATAATCTCTCTTCGAAGTTGGTGGAACTGGACTAGAAGGTACATTTCTTTTAGAAACCAACTAAGGCTTCTCATTTTTTTCATAACTTGTGTTTACCCAAGGTTTTCTTTCATTATTCCAGTCCAAAGCTGTTCTTTCCATCCTTTTTTGAAAGAAATCAACCCCCTGTCGATCCAAGTCTTTAAAAACCAAATAATTGGCTCTACATTCCATGCATAAACATTCTAAAAAAGAAGCTTCGAGCATAGGAAGATGAGACTGCTTGAATCCTTTTTGAGATGAACTCTCTGCTGTATACTTTGGCTTACTGTTTCTGTAGGTATCATTTCGAAGTTGACCAACTTTTGGTCTCCCACTACCAAATTGCACAGAGTTCATTTCAACATGTACCTGTTTACTCTACCACACTTCTCAAACAGTCTTGGCCAAAGATGTTGGCACATTGGTGTTAGCAGTTACTTCTTCAATCTTTGGAAATGGATCATTATCTATCCCCATAGCTTTTTCTGGAAACATGATTCTTCCCTTCTTGATCTGCTCTTGAATCCTATCACGGAAAACATTACAATTCTTAGTTGAATGAGTCCAAGAAGCATGCCATTTACAATAATTCTTTCCTTTTATTTCTTCCAAAGTTGGAAGTTTAACATTTTCAGGAAGTTTGATAAACTTTTTCTTCAAAAGGTAATCAAAGATTTCATCTGCTTTAGAAACATCAAATGAATATACTTTGCTAATTGCTTTCTTATTATTCTTTGGTGCTATAGAATAATCTTTTCGAACCAAACATTCACACACACAAGGATCATGTTCAACAATTTCAGCAGTATCGATTTCATAAGTAGGATCTTTATAATAAGTAGAATAGGAAGAATTATTCGTATCAACATCTTCTTCTAACAAAGATTCATATCTAGATGCTTTGTAAGTTAAATCAACCAAATCTCTAAATTCAGTAGAATCGAACTTCTTTCTAAGTTCTCTACTTAGGCCATCTTGTGCTATTCTGACAAACTCAACTTCTGGTAGTTGAAGTTTGCACTTGTTTCTAGCCCTTTTGAACCTAGTAATAAACTGGGCCTTTTCATCAGGTTTTTGTTTTAACCTTGCTAAATCAGCCATAGTGACTTCAGGCTCAGTTAGGTAAAACTGTGCATGGAATAATTCTTCCATCCTTTGCCAATTTGGAACCAACTCCGGTGTCAGATTAGAATACCATTCGAAGGCTGTTCCTGTCAAGGAATTAGAAAATAATTTCAACTTAATGAACCCATTATTGCCTAATTCCTTACACTGAGCAGTAAATCTAGCAATGTGTTCGGTTGTTGATTGTTTCTCATCCCCATGAAATAGTTTAAAATCAGGGATTTTAAATCCCCTAGGGACTTCGAACTGCCTATCTATCCATTCTGGATAAGGTTTTCTATATGCTTGAGTTTGTACCCCCCGGTTTAGAGGTCCGTAAACTTCTTGCATAAGGCATAATATTTCATCTCTAAGGGTGGAATTTCCTCTTAAATGAACATTTGTGTTAATGTGTGGTTCCCAATTCACATTTCTCATCATGTGATCTTCTGGAAACCTATCAAGAGGACCATCAAAAGGTTGAGGCTGTTTGTAATCTCCTTCTTGCCTTGCAAAAGGTTCATAAAGGTTGTTCGAATGCATTCTTCCCATCTCTGGTATTCCTGGATACTTAGGAACTCCAATTTCTATATTAGGCCTCCTTGAACTAGCCCTATCAGTAAAATGGTTCCTTGTGGAATAATTGTCTCCTTCAAACCCATAATCATCATTTTTAAAACTTTTATCCCTATTTACATCATCAAAGCTAGGTTCGAACGAGATATGAATGGTTTGCTTGAATGTTTTCTTAGGCTTGGGAATTTGAGAATCATAAATTTTTGCAAGTTCATACCAAGATTCTGGTATTTCATCCACATTGATAGGCTCTTTTCCAGGCCTAGACTTATGTTTGCTAGAACTAGCCTCTCCTTTATCTTTTTCAAATGAGGGCACATGTTCATTTTTAGATTTTGACTGTTCTTCTAATTTTTGAAACATAAGTTTCTGGGTTTGGGCCAATTCCTTAAATGTAGCAATAATTTCGGCAAATTGGCTAGATAACACACTTCCTCCAATTTCTGGATTCTTTGGATCATCAATTTGCACCGTTTTGTTATTCTTAGCGTTCATACGAGAATTCTGGCCAACCCCAACATTTGCGTCTTGACCAATACGGGTTTCTTGACCTGTTTGAGGTCCTTCAACCTGTTCGTTTTCTCTAGGATTAACATTATTCTCATCTTCTAGCGTTTGGCCAATTTGAGAATTGTCTGTTTGCTTCCTAAGTTTTGGAGCCATTCAACACTTTCAGGTGTCCCACCGGGCCAAAAAATGTTAGTGGTTCTTTTACTTCTTTGCAGCAAAATAATCGAGTGTGAGCGTACCAGAGAGAGTTTCACTCTCCTCCCTCATATTAACTTTGGAAAAACCAAATTTAATCAGGCGATTGTGTTTTATTGGTTCAATCACCTCAACTAAGAGGATTTTTCTTTATAAATGAAGAAATACAAACCAATAACTTAGGAAATTAAAGAACAACAAAGAAACAAGATACTTCGATTGATAAATCAAAGACAAACTTACTTCGAAATTGCCTTAAACTTCAAATACAAGGTAACGTGAACTTCGAATAGATGATTGTTGCAAGAACAACCGAAAATAATCCTAACTACTTCTTATTCTACTTCCTAATCTACTTCGAAACTAAGTTTGAAATCCTAAACTACTTGCCAATGAACAAACCAAGCATCAGTTTTTTGATAGCTGTTTGTTGAAGATTTGTCCGGACTTTTCACTCTTCATTCTCTTCTATTTATAGATGTTGCTTGTTAGTTGAACTTCCCGCTCAATGAATTTGAACTTGGCTTGCTTCGAACTCCATCTTTCATAATTTGAATTGGCAGTTTCTTCCCTCCCCCACGTCTGAACTTGAATTCTTGTTAATCTTCTTCCAAAAGCTTCTCATTGAATCTGCACCGTTGCTTGAACTAACCCAAATGATTACTACTTTTTAAGGAGATAACTGTCTTTCAAGATGTAATCCACGTGTTCTAACTGCTAATTGCTTTGCATCACAGGTTTACACGTGGACTTTATGCACTTAGCGGTTAAAATCATGACTTCGAAGTTTATTTTCTATATTGACAATTCCTTGTAACTGCCAATAACTGCTTTTCAAATTGAGAAATAAAACGACATCGTATTTACTCAATCTTCTTTCAATAATCCAGTGTAATTTCATTGACAGATATTTGCCAACGTTTGACATCCTTAATTACGTGTCAATTAATTATTGGATTTGTTAATTTTATATGTAAACACATACTTTTAGGACTAAGACATGGAAGTAGGACCGGGGAGTAGTATAGTTTTTGGTGTGAAGGATACCCGTCGCTCTTTGTTAATTGTAAGTGCGTGCGTATCTGTTTAACCGTGCAAATAATCAAACAAGCCAGAAAGTGTTCTGATGGGTTGACTACTAGTAGGACTGTAAAAGTTCAAGCAAAAATGGAAAAAGAAAAACCCCATCTGTAGTATGCCATAGCTTCTCAAAAAGTTTGAAACAACTGCAATAACCTTTTTCTCTGCTGAAATATTTGAGTTCCATTACAAAAGGTATGGTATTTGTAGAGGATTCTGATTGCAGTTTACATTGATGCCTTGCGTACAATTTGCAGCAAGAGGGAGGTGCTCTTATTCCACCATTTGGTAAATGGGATGAGAAAAACCCTGAATCAGAAGATTTCACCGGTAAATTTGAAAGAGCGCGAGTCTATAGGAATGAGCTCGGAAAGCCGCCAAGTCAATTGGGTACTCCAACATCATCTTTCACCTCTCATGGAAATCCAAACACCGACGACAGTGCCAAAGTATGCTTGTCGAACAACCTTATTTCCTTCTTTTCTTTTCTTTTTCGCAGCAAGTGTTAAATCCCTTTATTTATGCTTGATCTTTCACATTAATTTTGATTTCTACTTGTTCATTTCCTCCTCTCCTTTTTTTTTTCCCAGCCTTGCTGCTTTCCATGGGGTAGAAAATGAGGAGTTTGCTTGTGTGCACAATGAATATTCTCCATGTCCAAAATGCTTGTCCCCAAGTCCTGATGCACTCTCATCCTCACAACTGTTTCATGGGATTTATGTGGTTTTCTATTTCAACCGGTATGATGGATTTATGTGTCCTAATGTATGAAATTCTAGCAAGTGCATTGAGGCAGTGGGATAGGAATTTTTCAGGACAGATTTCTGTATCTGTTGCATGGTACTTTCTTTTTGAGCAAGTGCACGCGTTGTTACTTTTAAAATGAACTTGAGGTTTTTTATTTGATTGTGTCTTTATTTTCTATTTGTTGATATTATGATTTATCCATTTTATTATCTCAAATATTGTCATAAGCATCTGTATTGAGAGTCAACACTTGACCTTCCATGACTTTGGAATCCTTTGTAATACTGGAGAAATAAGTTTTAGACAAGTCCTAATTAATTTCAAGAATGTTCAAATGATTCTAGAACAGTGAAGAACTATATTAGAAGATGTAGAATATTCGAGAATATTTCTAAGAGGTGCTTTGGCTTAAAAGTTTAAACCAGATTATTGTTTTTTTTTCGTTTTGTCTTTATTCAAAAAAAAATTGTATTTGTTAGTTTTGCGTCAAGATTTTGTGGTTTCTGGATTCCTCTCGTCAAGACGAATCCAAAGAGTATAAAATTATGGTCAAAAGTAATAGTTTTTTTAATAAAGACGAAAATAAATCAAAATAAACTAGTTTATTGGTTTAATTTTGGCTTTATTAAAATTTTTTTGAGTTTTGACCATAAATTTATACTTGTTGGATTCGTCTCGTCAAGAAAAATCCAGAAACCACAAAAAATCTTGACGCAAAACTAACAAATGCAAAAAAAAATTTGAATAAAGACAAAACGAAAAAAACCAATAATCTGGTTTTAAACTTTTAAGCCAAAGCACTCTTTAAATGGGTTAGATGGGTTAGATAGTAGATACATACATAAATGTATATGGATGTATGGACGTACTTGCTAAAAAAACTATGTTAACAAGCTAATATGTAATCACTAAACCTATTATATATGTTTGGTTACATTTTCCACATCCTACATCAATTTGTGATAATCTGATGATCCATATATGCTAAAATCTGATCAATTGCCTTCGCTTTATCTCGTACATCAATGTCAAGAATTCTAATTCATAGTAAGAATTTAGCCACGATAATAGTCGCGAGACTTTGCAAACTCGACAGGATCTCTCCAATTCTTTGGACTCAACGGTCCTCTTAAACGTGTTGCCCTTCTCGAGTACGCTTTATTTATTACGATCATTTTTTTATTTTTTTTAGTTTGTCTAGACTACCAATTGTTAGAATATTGTAGCGGCCGGGGGTCCAAAGGGGTTCTCGTTACCCTCGGCTACACCCCTCCGAGGGGATAGAGGTCCACTCGGGGGGTCCCATCCAAGTAACTACGGACGCCGGGGGCATCCTCCGGCGTCTACAGGCTCGGGAAGGATTTCACCTCGGGACACAATCCAGGAGCGGCGCGGGGCGCATCCGTGGGTCGGTCCCCGAGGGTACCCGGACCGACTCGATTGACCTCGGTGCCGGGGCGGGTCGCGTCAGGTGGCAGGGGGGCTCGATCGAGGCACCTCCTGACAGCCTGAGTGGCACATTAATGAGCTAACCACTCCACGTGCACTACATCATGACAAGCCACCAACCCTGCAAACCTACGCCCGCGGGGGGTAGGAGATCTGACTGATAGGGACGTCAGAAGCACGTGACACCTCTGGGAGCACCGCCGCCGAGGCGGCACTCGAGTGACATACGTCGATCATGGCATTTAATGCAACATCAGGGACGGGGCGCGTGAGGCCCCCGAGGGGCGTGCCGAACACGCGCTCCCTCTCCTATAAATATGGCTCTCACCTCATTTGTACACAGGTCGAAAAATACACAACTCTCTCTCTCTCTAAGCTCTCCAATATATTTCTTCCTCGATCGCTGACTTAGCCATCGGAGTACCTTCCCGGAGCACCACCGTCCGGGCTAGGTACTAACGTGGTTGCTCTCTTGTGCAGGTACCGTTCAGGCGTACCCCAGCAGCTCTGGTCCCCTTCTCCGACGAGCCCTTGGGCACCTAGCAGGGTTCAGTCCAGCTCCTCCCCCATCAGTGCAGCTCCAAACAGGCAAAGAGGGTCAGTCCGGTGAAGAGCTCCCCCACAATTGGCGACTCCGCTGGGGACTGAGTTTATCTCTCCCAGACTCTCTTTTCTATTAGTGGTGGTTCTTCACTCTGGTTCAGGACCCCCTCCACGCCTCTTCCAAAGTTGCTAAGAGATGGCTAACCTCGCCCTCGGCAGAGGTGCGTTCGACGCCACCGGAGATTACATTGAAAGCGCCGGCCGCGGTAGATACCACCAAGTCAGGGGCGACTTGGGGCTCACCCTCTCCCCCGTCCTAAACAGGGATGGGACCGTTACGGTGGTGTCTAGTGCCGCCGGTCCCAGTAACGCCCGCACGGCGAGCGTCCTGTTCAGCATGAACGGCGACGTTGTCCCCCTCGACAACCTCACCAGCCCTGCTCAGAGAGAGGCACTTGCCTCCCCCCCTCACTATAGAGGCCGAGGTGGCGTTGTTAAGGAAGGAGGTACTTGCTATGAAGCAAGCCACAAGCCAGCCTACCACTTCGAAGTCTGGGGGGCGACCAAAGGCGAAGAGGCCCCTACCAAGTGCGAGAAGCGAGGGAACGAGAGTCCCGGTGTTCAAACGCCTCGGTCCTATCATTGAGGTTGATAGCCGGGGCACTGCTTTCGTCGTCCCTCGGGAGCGTGCTCCTTCCTATAACCAGCAAACCGCAGGGGAGCATTCGGGGCGAACCGAGTGCCGGGAGGACAGTGCCACCGCCTCGAGCGCTAGGGCTCCGGACGGCCGCAGAAACGGAGATCACACTCGGCAAACGCAGAAGGACCTTAGTGGAGGCAAGGACCCTGAGGGAGGTCATGCCGAGCACCGGGAGCGCGGAGGAGCAAACCCGTCGGTCGCCCGAGGGAACTACCAACACCAAAGCTCATCGATTGATCGAGCAGGTGCCGGCCACCCTAGTCGGTCTGGGGATCGACGGGGTGCTCGGGAGTTTATCCCCGAGGATAACCAACGGGGTCGTCACGACAGGGCTGGTGCCCCGGAAGCCACCTCGGCGGGACGGGGTGGCAACGACCGGGACCAGTGCCTTAACCCAGGCGAGAAGTATGAGCTTCGCCACCAGGGAGGAAGCATTGTGCTAGTCAATACTCGGACAGGTGGCCAAAGGGTCTACCATCCCGAGGACAAGGCAGGGCACCCCGGCGGAAGAGAGGCTACTCTCCCCGCCGGGAGGCCCCAAGCGAAGAGGCGGTCGACCGAGCGGAGCCATGTGCATAACGACGCAGAGGTACAGCACAGGCAAACCGGCGCTCCCAAAAGAGCCTGCGGGGCGCATCAGGCGGTTGACCACAGCCGCCATCACCCCAGCCAGTCTGACTCTCGGTTGGAAAAGGCGAAGCGATCACCCTTCGTGGCCGAGGTCGCCGATGTAATTCCCCCGCGGGGGTTCAAGATCCCAAAGTTCGACAAGTACGAGCCTACCACGGATGCCATCACTCACATACAACAGTACCGGTTGGTCTCCGAGCTCTATGGACATAGCGATGCCCTCATGTGCAAGACCTTTTCCATGAGTTTGGGGACCACGGCCCTCCTGTGGTATGGCCAGCTCGCTCCGGGGTCAGTCTTTGACTTCGACGAGCTCGAGCGTGCGTTCACGTCTCGGTTTGTGACAAGCAACACACAGCCGAAGACGCTCGACGCGCTAGTGAACATGAAGAGAGGGTCAGACGAGACCCTGAAGGAGTACATCGCCCGCTACTGGGAGGTGTACAGCCTTGTTGAAAACTGTGACCAAAAGGTGGCGGCCACCTCCTTCAAGAACGGCCTGGAGGACTCCTCAGACCTCTTTAAAGACCTCATGGTGCACCCCCCGAAGGACATGACCGAGCTCATGCGTACCGTGGACAGGTACCGAGAGCTGGGAAGAGTTCCTTGTAAACAAGGCCTCAAGGGGGGGCGCCAGCAAGAGCTCCCCGAAGGAGGGGAAGAAGCAGGTCAACGACGTCAAGAGAGGGGGAAGGAACGAACCGGCTGGGGGAGGCGGTAGCCGGGGCTACCGAGACAACCCCAGCCGGGACAACAACGCCCGAGGAAACGATAACGGGGGAGGATGGGAAAAACCTGCCAGGAACGAAAACGACTTTGTGGCCGAGACGACCGTCTTCACCCTGCCAACCTACAGACTACTATCTGAGATTGGGCGGTTGAGATGGTTTGTCTGGCCCGAGGACAAATTGGGCTCGGATCCAACCCAGAGGGGCAGGTGCACCTACCACAACGAGCCAGGGCACTACACGACCAGTTGCCGACCGTTCAAAGCTTATCTGGAGCGGTTGGTCACCGAAGGGCGGCTAGAGCAATGGATCGATCGCACCAGGACCCCTGTCCCCGCTCGGGACCCCTTACCACTTCCCCCTCCCCCCCCGGGGCCGCTGCCCCCTCAGGGAGGGCAACGGGGTCGGGGCGGGATCGTCGTGACGATCCACGGTCCTGTCAGCAAGGACTTGGCTGAGGCAATGCACCAAGAGCTAGTGCAGATTGAGCAAGGAATGCAAGTGCTCTCAGTGGGGCAACCCCCGAAGCGGAAGTATCAAGTGCCGGAGGACCCCCACCAGATCTCTTTTACCGAGCTGGACCTAGAGGGGTTGCAGCTTCCACACGAGGACGCCCTCGTGGTTGAGCTCGGGATCGATGACTCGGACGTAAGAAGAATACTGATCGACCAGGGGAGCTCCGCGGACGTCCTATATTATTCGGCGTTCAAAGCCTTGGGACGGACGAGGAGCGAGCTGACCCCTATGGCCACCCCGCTGGTAGGATTCGCGGGACATCCGGTGTACCCCCTCGGCAGCATCACCCTCCCGGTCGTGGCGGGGTCGATGCATCTGGAGATCGACTTCACGGTGGTGGACTCCCCGAGCCCCTACAACGCCATCCTTGGGCGGGGATGGCTCCACGCCATGAGGGCAATCGCCTCCACCCTCCATCAATGCGTCCGCTTTATTGGCACGTCCGGGAAACAGGAGACCGTCCGGGGCGACCAGATGGCCTCCAGGAAATGCTTTGTAAACGCCGTCCGTGTGAAGGACAGGAAGGAGAGCCGGATGCCGAGGCAAATTCAGTGGATTGAGTTGCCAGAGTCCACACCTGTCCTCGAGGATGTCGGTTCCCCGGCCGTGGAGAAGGCTGTGGAAGACCTCCTCAAGGTGCCAATCAACGAGGATGGCAGCAGGTACTTTATGGTGGGCTCCGAGCTCTCTAATCCCGAGCGTAATGATCTGATCTGTTTTCTCAAGGACAACGTTGAAGTTTTTGCGTGGACTCCCTATGAGATGCCGGGAGTGAGCCCCGGTTTCATCACGCATAAACTCAACGTTGACCCGGCTAGGAAACCGGTGGTGCAGCGGCCGAGAAAGTCCTCGGCGGTCCACTCGGACGCCGTGGTGGAAGAGGTGCAAAAGCTCTTAGAAGCCGAGGCCATCCGGGAGTTGCGATACCCTACCTGGCTGGCCAACACCGTGGTGGTGAAGAAGAAGACTGGCAAGTGGCGGGTGTGCGTCGACTACACTAACCTAAACGACGCCTGCCCGAAGGATTGCTTTCCTCTCCCTCGGATAGACCAACTGGTGGATGCCACGGCCGGGCACGCCAGGTTGAGTTTCATGGATGCGTACCGAGGGTACCACCAGATAGCAATGGACGAAGGAGATGTGGAGAAGACGGCCTTCATCACGCCGAGGGGCACTTATTGCTACCAGGTAATGCCCTTTGGCCTGAAGAACGCCGGAGCCACCTATCAACGGATGGTCTCCAAGATGTTCCAGAGGGAGCTCGGGGACATCATGGAGGCCTACATCGACGACATGGTAATCAAGAGCAGACTCGCGGAGGACCACCTGAGTCACCTCGGCAAGGTCTTCGCCATACTCAGGGTTCACAAATTGCGCCTGAACGCCGAGAAGTGTGCTTTCGGGGTGGGCTCGGGAAAATTTTTGGGGTACCTCGTCACTCGGCGGGGGATCGAGGCGGATCCCAATCAGGTCACCGCCATCCAAAGGCTCCGAGCCCCAACGACAATCAGGGAGGTCCAGCGACTCACCGGGATGGCGGCAGCCCCTTAATCGCTTCATTAGCAAATCCTCGGACGCCTGCCGCCCATTCTTTGAGTCCATCAAAACAAGCAAGCGAGCGTTCCAGTGGAGCCCCGAGTGTGACAGGGCCCTGGCCGAGCTCAAAGGGTACATGGCTCGGGCCCCCCTTCTGGTTACGCCGGCAGAGGAAGAGGACCTCCAGCTGTACCTGGCGGTGTCCGAGCACGCGATAAGCTCGGCGCTGGTCCGGCAGGAGGGGCCAAATCAACAGCCCATCTACTACTCCAGCAAGACCATGCTCCCGGCCGAGACGAGATATCTGGCGCTGGAAAAATTGGCCCTTGCCCTCGTCACGGCAAAGCGCAAGCTACTTCCCTACTTCCAGTGCCACACAATCATCGTCATCACTGAATACCCTCTCAAGGCCGTGCTCCGGAAGGCAGACCTCTCGGACAGAATTTGCAAGTGGTCCATGGAATTGGCTAACTTCGATATCCGCTATGAGCCGCGGACTGCCATCAAGGGGCAAGCTCTGGCAGACTTTGTAGCCGAGCTTACCCCGAGGTTGGAGACCGAGGCCCAGGAACAGGAAAGGGCATCGGACCATCCCGGCCCCCTGTGCAGCCGGGGGTCGTCCTAAGGAGATCTCCCCCGAGGACGGCGACGATGTATACCGGCGAGTCCTGGCGCCTGCATGTCGACGGTGCCTCCAACAGCCGGGGATCGGGGGCTGGCATAGTCCTCGTGTCCCCCGAGGGCACCCTCCACGAATGCGCCATGAGCATCGGCTTCCCGGCGACCAACAACGAGGCCGAGTACGAGGCCCTCATCGCGGGGCTGCGCCTCGCCTTGGATCTCGGCATAGAAGAGCTGCAGGTCTACAGCGATTCCATGTTGGTGGTCAACCAGCTCAACAACGACTACGGCTCCGGCGACAGCCGAATGCTGAAATATCTTAGCCTTGTGCTAAAATTACAAAAAGACTTCAAGAAGGTGGATTTTTGGCATATCGGCCGAGCACGCAACGCACACGCCGACGCCCTTGCTGCCCTCGGCTCGGCATGCTCCGAGGTCGGCGGCTCCCGGACGGTTATCCTTGGCGACATTCCCGCCCCCAGCTTTGAGCCCGGGCAGGAAGACGTCGCATGTATTGCCCCCCCATGGGTCCTAGCTGGATGGACCCCCTCGTCGCCTACCTCCGAGACGAGCGGCTCCCCGAGGACAAGAAAGCGGCACACCGGCTTCGGTGCCAAGCGGCCTCATACTTCCTCTCGGCGACCGGCCAACTATACAGGCGCACCTATATGGGCCCGGATTTGCGCGTGCTCCACGAGGAGGAGGTTCCGCGGGTCCTCCACGAGCTTCACGAGGGAAGTAGTGGCTGCCACTCGGGGGGACGGTCCTTGGCCGAGCGCGCTATCTCACAGGGGTACTGGTGGCCGAAGATGCGAAACGCCACCAGGGACTACGTGAGGGACTGCGGCTCCTGCCAGAGGCACTCTCCCCTCCTCCATCAACCCACCCTTTTCCTAAACCCAGTTACTAGCCCGTGGCCTTTTGCTCAGTGGGGGCTTGATATCGTCGGCGTGCTCCCTACCGCCCCCGGAGGATTCAAGCACCTCATTACTGCCACGGATTACTTCACAAAGTGGGTTGAGGCGGAACCCCTCATTCATATCACCGCAACTGAAGTAGAGCACTTCATCTGGAAGAACATCATCTCCAGGTTTGGCGTACCCTACGCCATCATCTCGGACAACGGTACCCAATTCGTTGCCGAGGCCATAAAAACGTTGTGCAAAAGGAAGAATATCCGAGTCTACAACTCGACGGTGGCATACCCCCAGGGGAACGGCCAGGCCGAGGCGGCCAATAAATCCATCTCGGCTGGCCTCAAGCGGCGGCTGACAAACAAACGAGGAAAGTGGGTCGAGGAGCTCCCCAAGGTCCTCTGGGGCTATCGAACCACCCCGCGGCGGGGTACGGGCCGAACGCCCTTCTCCATGGCCTATGGGATGGAGGCGGTCCTACCCCTCGCGGCAACGGCTCCGACCGAGCGTACCGAGGCATTCCATCCTGCTACCAACGACGAACACATCGCCTCCGAGCTCAACCATACCGAGGATCTCCGAGACGACGCGAATATCAGGTACGCCGCCTATCAACAAGAAGTGGCCCGGGGCTACAACAAGAACGTTAGGCTGCGCCCCTTCAACGTTGATGACCTCGTACTTCGGGAGGTGGTCCAGAAGAAAAATAAGAAGAAATTCATGCCCAATTGGGAGGGTCCGTTCAAGATCACGGCCAAGGCCGGTTACGGGGCTTACAAGCTCGCCGAAATGGACGGCACGGTTGTGGGCAACCCATGGAACGCCTCCAAGCTTAGGAAGTTTTATGGGTAGCCCAACTATCCTTTTGTATTCACTGCCCGCCCTCGGTGATCCTTTGTATACCGAGCGGGGCAATTTTTGAATGAACGAATGTTTTCTCCTGCAAACACTCAAGATTATGTTCGGTGGAACACTATTATGCTCGGAAACACCCGTCCTCGATTGAGCGCTCGGAAGACCGTTGGTGTCGGTATAAAAACATCCTCGGCTTAGGTTCGAAATCGGGGGCTATCGAGGCGATTCCCCACCTAAGTCGAGCCTTATCCGACCGGTTCGAAATACTCGATTGAGCTTACGAGTTTGGTCTGTTTGGTCTCGGAAACACCCGTCCTCGATTGAGCGCTCGGAAGACCGTTGGTGTCGGTATAAAAACATCCTCGGCTTAGGTTCGAAATCGGGGGCTATCAAGGCGATTCCCCACCTAAGTCGAGCCTTATCCGACCGTACTCGATTGAGCTTACGTGTTTGGTCTCGGAAACACCCGTCCTCGATTGAGCGCTCGGAAGACCGTTGGTGTCGGTATAAAAACATCCTCGGCTTAGGTTCGAAATCGGGGGCTATCGAGGCGATTCCCCACCTAAGTCGAGCCTTATCCGACCGTACTCGATTGAGCTTACGTGTTTGGTCTCGGAAACACCCGTCCTCGATTGAGCGCTCGGAAAACCGTTGGTGTCGGTATAAAAACATCCTCGTTAGGTTCGGGGCTAAAAATTCCCCCTCGGCTTAGGTTCGAAATCGGGGCTTACGTGTTTGGTCTATCGAAACACCCGCAATTCCCCACCTAAGTCGAAACATCCTCGCCTTATCCGAAATCGGGGCTATCAAGGCGATTCCCCACGATTGAGCTTACGTGTTTGGTCTGGTCTCGAAACACCCGTCCTCGATTGAGCGCTCGGAAGACCGTTGGTGTCGGTATAAAAACATCCTCGGCTTAGGTTCGAAATCGGGGGCTATCGAGGCGATTCCCCACCTAAGTCGAGCCTTATCCGACCGTACTCGATTGAGCTTACGTGTTTGGTCTCGGAAACACCCGTCCTCGATTGAGCGCTCGGAAAACCGTTGGTGTCGGTATGAAAAACATCCTCGGCTTAGGTTCGAAATCGGGGGCTATCGAGGCGATTCCCCACCTAAGTCGAGCCTTATCCGACCGTACTCGATTGAGCTTACGTGTTTGGTCTCGGAAACACCCGTCCTCGATTGAGCGCTCGGAAAACCGTTGGTGTCGGTATGAAAAACATCCTCGGCTTAGGTTCGAAATCGGGGGCTATCGAGGCGATTCCCCACCTAAGTCGAGCCTTATCCGACCGTCCTCGATTGAGCGAACGGAAGGAAACTTGTGAAGCACCGCTTATCTTCGGCAGGAGGCAAAGGAACTTCGCCCCTCCCGAAGAGGGGCTATTATCTACATTATCTATTTGGAGCTCGGCGAGCTCGGCCTAGCGCCTATGCTCGGTTCAAACTATCATACACTCAAGAGTTGGAAAAACTTCAACAAATTTCACGATATAAAACAAAGGCATTCAGTAGTTCATTCAACTAATTCAAAACAGGGGGCTCGGCGGTGGTGCATCGTTCGGTGCCGGCCCCCGAAATACAATTGTTAAAGTTACAAAAATACGAGATCTGGCTCGGTGCCTCAGACAGTTCGGCGCCAGTCTCAACAGTTGACAAAAATTGAAATACAGAAACAGAAAAGGAAGCCTAAACAGCTTGGGGCTCGGAGTGAGCGTCCTCGACATGCTCCTCCTGGTCGTCGTCCCCACCCTCCTCAGCATCGTCCTCGAGATCGTCCTCGGGCAGGTCGGGGATCTGGGGCTCGGGAATCGGCGGCACCACCCTGGCCTCGGCCTCGGAAAGAGCACAGCGGGCCTCCACCCCTCGGGTGTATGCCGAGGGAAAGCAGTCGACGTGGCCGAGACGATACCCTTTCTTGAAGGACGCCACCTCGATCTCCGCCGATTCCTGCAGGTACTGCTTCCCGGCCTCCTGCTCCCCCCTCTTGAAGCCGTTCTCATCCGCCGCGGCCAGCATGTCCCGCTGCTCGGCCTGGAGATCTCGGAGCTTGGCCTCGGCAGCGTTGGCCCGGTCGATGGCGTCCTTGGCTTTGTCCTCCGCCGCCTTAGCCCGATCCTCGGCTATGCGGGCTCCAGCTTCGGCAGCCACCGCCCTGTCCTCGGCGGACATGATCTGACCTTCAGCGCTTTGCTTTTCAAGGCTGAGGTCAGAGAGCTTCTTGCCGAGGCCGTTGAGTTCAGCCCTCAGCAGCTCGGCGGCGGCCTTCTCCTCCTTCAGCTTGGCCCCGGCGGCCCTGGCGCCGCTGGCCAGCGCCAGAGCCTTCTTGTGCACGGCTATCGAGGCCTGGCTCGCCTGGAGAAAGCGAGAATATCAGTACCGAACAGAAAAACCTCGGAAAGAAAAACGGACTTGGAATAAAAGTAACTATCCTTACCTTGACCAGGCAGCTGTGGAGCTCGATGAAGTTGTCATCAAGGGAGACGGCGTCCACGGCGGACATGTCAGCGGGGAGGGCCAATCCCTTCATCAGAACGTTGGCCACGTCCGGGTTGGCTCGAACGCTGTCCGCCGTGGTGAGCATCACCCCTCCTCGGCCTGCGTAGACCGGGGACCAGACCTCGGGGGTGCTCGGGGGGGACCCCACAGCCGCCTCACGGTTGGCCGTGGCTACCGCGCGGCCGGGTCCTCGGGGCTGCACCTGGCCCTCGGGCGTGCGTTCGGAGGCAGCAGCTGTGTCAGAGGGCACACCCTGGTCCGACACCGCAGGAGCCTCCTCGGTGGACCTCGGAGGGGAGGGCGAGGCAAGGGTCTCGTCTCCCCGGAGCCTCTTCGCGGCCGGGTCGCTCGCGCCCTCGGGCTGCTCCTCCCGAGCCCTTCTACGGCCCGCCCCTCTTCCGGCCCGTGGGCCGCGCCCTCGGCGCTCCCTCTGCTCCTGTTGCCGTAGTTGGGCGAGGGTGGGTCTGGCAGATGCGGCGGCCATCTCGGTTCTTGGCTGTCTCTCCCGGCCCCAAAGCTGCTCGAGCTCTTCGTCTGGGACAGCAGTTCTAACTCTCCTTCGGCGGTTGCTAGCCCTCGGTGTGGTGCCTCGGGATAGGTAGCCGTGATAGCTCGGCGTGTAACCAAGGAGACGATGTGCTTGCTGCTGGCCGTGGGCGAAGAGTGCTTGAATAACACCGTCGTCCGAGAGCTCGAGTAGCCTCTTGGTGACGTTGGGGGTAACTGCAAAAATCGAAACAAAAGATTCATCAGACCTCGGCAATACCAGAATAAGTTAACAGCAAAGAGAAAATGCAAAGGAAAACTCGAAGGCTCTCGGCTTACTGGGGTCCCCTCGGCGGTGGTTGAGAGGCCAGGTGTGAGGCTCCTCGGGGGCCCATGAGTAGTTCCCCCTCACCGTCACATAATTGTACTGGTGCTCCTCGGAGTCATAGAGATCTCCGATCAGGTGATCGTACTCAGTCCGAACAGCGAAGTAGTACCGTCGGAACTTTGAACTGAGGCCCACGAGGTAAATCCCGAGGACGTCGTATACCGTCGCCGGGATGTTGTATAACTCGGCCAGCTTCAGCACCGAGCACAGCACCCGGTAGATGTTGACCACGACCTGATGGGGGCCGAGGTCGTAGTAGTGGAGGAACTGGCGGACCATCTTCGGGATCGGGAAGCGGAGGCCCCCCTCGGTGATGGCCATAATGGGGACCGTGATGTGGTCGTCCCCGTAGTAGATCCGGTCCCCAAAGTGAAGCTCGAGCTCCACGTCGTCTGGGATCCCGTACCGCTCTCGGAAAGCTTCCAAGCGCTCGGGGTGTGCAGGGTCGAACTCCCTCAGATAGGGGCACTCTCCCTCCCCGTACTTCGGGATAGGCACCTCCTCCCAATTATCCCCGAGGGCTAGGGCGGGGGCTTCGGCGCGTTGTGTCCTCGGGGCATGCTCCTCCCCTTCACCGCGCTCGGGTGGATTTTGGTCTATGGGATTCGGTTCGGCAGCATGGCTGGGGGTTGGTTCTTCATCCCCGTTGCTCAGATCAACAATCACCGGGGGCTCGATGATCGGTTCAAAGATCTGCACCTCGGGGGACTCGGGGACCCTGGGGGATGCCGGCCGCGATGTCGAGGCCTCGGCCTCGGGGTTTACTCTTTCTCCCTCCATTCTTCTGTACCCTTCGGGATATACTGTTTGGAGGGGAGGGATGTTCAGTGCGGTCGGGGCTCGTGATCTGTATCGACTCCCGAGCTCTCGGATGTACTCTCGTGCTCGGTCAAACTCGGCGTCTTCGTCGCTGTCGGAGATGACGAAGGGCTCGTTGCTCATCCAGCCGAGAACCTAAGAAAGAATGCACAGAAAACCCATCAGCAGTTGTATGCATGAAGGGCAGGGGTGCAACGGCGTATTCCTACGTGGAATACGCTCGGCTACGCCGAGGGGACCTTCCCGCTCGAACTACTCTCGGCTGGAGCTAGGGTGTGTTGTGTGCACTCGGGAAAGGCTGGTCCCTCGGCAGGTGGTCTCGGAAGAACAGGTTAAGTATTCAACCTGTCCTCGGAAGAACACGTTGAATACTCAACCTTTTCCAGAAAACGGCAGCCGTACGCCGCCGTACGCCGCCGTAAACCTTGCCGGAAAAACTCGAAAAAACAGAGCTGTTCTAAAAATCGCAAAAACGCACTCAAAAATCGTGCAAAAACGCTTCAAAAGACGTCAAAAAGCGAGAAAATAACAGGAGGATGCGATTTACCTTGAGTTTTGGCGGTGGAAGTGGCTGAGATTCGAGATCTGGGCTTGAGACTTTCGAGATTCCACGGCGGCGCGAGTTTTTCCGGTGAGTAGCAAATTCTTCAGAGTAACAGTACTCTCTCCCTTGTCCCGAGTTGTATTTATAGTGGGGGAGGGGGATGGCCAAGCGTCGCATTAAATGAGGAAACGATGCGTCGGCTCGGGAACAGTCGCGTCGGCTCGGCTGGCCAACAGAATCTTGACACCTGTCCACCTTGTTCGAAACGTTTTGGCGCGAATCCCAAACGACGGCTCTCGGGCCAACGCCGAAGCGACACGTGGCAGATGACGTAAGGCCACGTCATGGAATCTCTGACACCGGATAAACCCAAGCGTCGCATCACGTCCTTTCAGCATCAGAGCGATGTGACGTTCCGAGCCGATTACTCGGGAAGCCCCGCCGACGCTGCTACCGTTATATTCACGATTCCCTCGGCTGAGAGCCGGGCCGCTCGGACTTGTCAACTCCCCCAATTGACCGGAACTGAGGAAGTTGAGGGGCTATTGTAGCGGCCGGGGGTCCAAGGGGTTCTCGTTACCCTCGGCTACACCCCTCCGAGGGGATAGAGGTCCACTCGGGGGGTCCCATCCAAGTAACTACGGACGCCGGGGGCATCCTCCGGCGTCTACAGGCTCGGGAAGGATTTCACCTCGGGACACAATCCAGGAGCGGCGCGGGCGCCTCCGTGGGTCGGTCCCCGAGGGTACCCGGACCGACTCGATTGACCTCGGTGCCGGGGCGGGTCGCGTCAGGTGGCAGGGGGGCTCGATCGAGGCACCTCCTGACAGCCTGAGTGGCACATTAATGAGCTAACCACTCCACGTGCACTACATCATGACAAGCCACCAACCCTGCAAACCTACGCCCACTGATAGGGACGTCAGAAGCACGTGACACCTCTGGGAGCACCGCCGCCGAGGCGGCACTCGAGTGACATACGTCGATCATGGCATTTAATGCAACATCAGGGACGGGGCGCGTGAGGCCCCCGAGGGGCGTGCCGAACACGCGCTCCCTCTCCTATAAATATGGCTCTCACCTCATTTGTACACAGGTCGAAAAATACACAACTCTCTCTCTCTCTAAGCTCTCCAATATATTTCTTCCTCGATCGCTGACTTAGCCATCGGAGTACCTTCCCGGAGCACCACCGTCCGGGCTAGGTACTAACGTGGTTGCTCTCTTGTGCATGTACCGTTCAGGCGTACCCCAGCAGCTCTGGTCCCCTTCTCCGACGAGCCCTTGGGCACCTAGCAGGGTTTAGTCCAGCTCCTCCCCCATCAGTGCAGCTCCAAACAGGCAAAGAGGGTCAGTCCGGTGAAGAGCTCCCCCACAAATATCGTGTCGATTGAATATTTATCGATATATATAATGGATTATCTTGACATAAACAAGTTTTGAGTTCCTATTTTTAAGATAAACGTGTTCTAAAAGGACAAGGCAACAACAGAACATGCTCAAGGAGCAAAGAAACCGCCCAAACCGAGACCCAAAACCAATGATTGGCAATGAGCCAATCATGGACACCCGTTTGCGAAAGCCCAACACCCAAATGGGTCAAAAAACCCAGATATACAATAAACAGCTCAAACCCCAAAGGCCTAAGAATGCCCAACAAGATAAAGCCCCAAAGAAAAACCCTAATCTGCTCCTAGCACAAACAACGCCACCATCTCTCCATGGCCGCATGTAACGAGACAAACCGATGCCACGCCGTCGCCGGAGACCCGGGGAACAAGCCCCTGTTGCTGTCCCGGAAAACAGCTCGGCCGCCACACCACAGTAGGCTACAACGATCAACCCATCAGCTTCCATCGCCGTTGAAATCCTCCCACACCACACACCAATCGCACAACCATCGTCGAACATATAATTGATTAACATACGATCAACATAATTTTTTTTATATAATTGATGAACTCTAAAGTATAAACGATCCTAATAATCGAAATGTTTCGCAGAAGGCCTCACGAGAAAAGAAAAAAGAAAAAAACTAAGATTGGATCCCTGTTTAGGTTTCACTCTTTTTAATATTTTATCTCTTCATTATCCTAATTACGAAATGGAAAAAGAATCCTTGAACAAAGATAAGCAGTGGGTAGGGACGGAGCCAGAAATTTTTATTACACATGGGCGAATTTTTTTTTAAAATACTTTGCAGGGACTAGTCTATATAATTCATAGAATTTTTTTCTTTTTTCTCTATAATAGTAGAAGTTTTATTTTTTTCTTGCAGGACGATTGCCTAGTGGCCCTCGATTGCCCCTAGTGGCCCTCCTCTGACTCTATTTCTTGGATTTCTGGGAGTGGGGTTCTCTCGGTTTTCCCACTCGCGGGATTTCTGGGTTAGTTTTGAACTTTTGATGATTATGTACTGTAGATTTCGTTGACAACATGTCAAAAATTATGTTCACGGATATCGAAAATTTTGAACCACGTACTTTATAGAAAAAGCGGATAAAAATGGATTTGACAGCGTACCTGAATTCCTTTTTCCTGGAAGATGTTCCGAATAGATAGTGACCAAAATGATTTTCGGCACCCTAAAAGCTTTGGACGAGATTTACAAAATGAACAGTTCAAAACATCGATTGTCAATGGTCTTGGACCGCTTATAGTTTTTCGAATTAGTTGATTTTTTAGGAGTGACTCAGCAAATTATTTTAACATTAATGAATGACTTGAATCATTTATGTAGGTCTTCAAAGTGGGCTTCATAGACCCATCTCGCTCAAGGCGTGCACTAGAGTAGTATTTCTAGAAATGAAGACGAAAGAGAAAATGGAGAACTGACATTTGAGGACCCATGGGATAAAGTAAAAACCGGGTTTTTCAAAGCCCAACCGAACATGGTCCAAAAGAACACAGTTCGTTTATCCCAACTCCTAAAGATAAATAAGGCCTTGTTCTCCTATAGATTTTAGGTGCATTTTATGAAAATCTCATAAAATGAACATTTTATGGAGGGGTGATAAAATGAAGTTGTTTTCCCAACTGATAAAATGTAGTGGTTTTTCTATAGATTTTAGGAAAATTTTATGAAAATCTCATAAAATCACTTTTACATTTTATGTGTTGAGATTGGAGTGTCCTAAAATGTGAGATTTTATGTCCAAAAATCTGTTGAAAAACACACCCTAAATAAACGCTTGGATATACTCCATATAGGTTTACTCAAATTCAAAAATACACCCTAAATAAACGCTTGGATATACTCCATTATTTTCGGTTTACTCAAATTCCGGGAAAAATAAGACGAGGATCCGTTCCATTCCCTTTATGGAGATTGGATGCAAGATTAATTTTCGTTTGGATATTTTAATATGGAGGGTATAAGATAGTAGGTTTGGATGGTAAATATTAAGGCTTGGCCATCGCTTTGGGTAAAAAAGCACCATTGATTTTTCGTCTTTATTCAGGGGATTTTAAGTTTGACTAATAATTTTATACTTTTAGTTTCTATGGGGGGAATAAAAATCGACTAAAAACTAACAAATGGTTTGGATGGTAGTTTAAATGGGGGGTAATAAGGATAAAAAAAAACCAAAAAAATTGTCAAAACCAAATTGGCCTTGTGTGTGCCCATATTACAATTCATGCGTTTGTTACAAATCAAATTGGCTTATTAATTTATTACCTTTACAACAAATAAACTTACTTAATCAAATACAAAACTTATTAATTTATTACCTTTGTCAACAAATAAACTATAATAACTAATTGCAAATTTTTTTTAAAAAAATATTTTTTTAAAAAACTTATTATATATGACAACGTTTTTTTTTTTAATTTGGCAAGGTATATGTTAAAATTAATTGTAATTTCCATATGGAGAGAGAAATAGGCGAATTAAATGATGAGGACCATCAAGAAATGAAGAAAGAGATTTAAAAGTTTAATTTTTCAATGTACCATCTTCTACCTTTCCCTTTGGTTAAGTCTCCAAAAATCCATTATGTCTCTCATATTATGTTCCTGTCAAGATATTAACTTTTACAAATCCACAGTGCAAAAATTCATCCTTTAAGCTGTATCCTGTAGTTTACTGCCTATGAAGAAACTGCTATCACAGAATTATGCAGAAAAGGATTACATCAACATATGTTCTTACTTCTTGGCTCTCTTCAACAACAGGAACCGTAATGAAAAGAAAAAAACGTAACATGATTAGTACGGAATACAGATGAAGTCCGTGAAACATGCTTCTCTTGTTCTGCGGGCCTACTGAGGATAACAACAAGGTATTGGGCCAGAAGGGAGGGTGGTATTATTTTGGGCATTTTGGTAAATTGACAGGGGGTGTTAAATATGGACACCCCTGGGGATGTCCATAAATAACATCCCTGCAAGGGTGATATTTAGTCCGGGTGATAAATAACACTCCTACACTTTTTGTTGGCAAACCATTCCATATGTGTGGGTCCGGGCATAAATAACACCCTCCATATTTATGCCCCCTTTAACGCCCCATCCAAACGAGCCGTTAGAGGGACAGGACCGTTCTCGTCCACCTGATTTTTGGGTCTATTTTGATAATATGGACTGTTGATAACTTAGAACTCATAATAATTCAATATCGTTGAATAGATTTTCAAATCACATTTATTTCAAGAAAAATGGACTTACAAAAAATTACAACACTAGATAACGACGCATTTAAAAGAGATAAATATATTTCAAAAACACATTAAATGATTTTCGATTAACATAAATTTTAGATTGCCTAAATTTCTCAGTGATGACAAAAGATCAATGGCCCAAATCATTGATACGGAGCTGGTAAGGGCCCGAAAACTTGGTAGGCCGTCTAGTCATTTGGACCGGAGAGGATCCTCCAAAATAAAAATAGGTGGGAAACTACAACAATCCCGCCCCCACCATGGAGGGGACGTTCCAACGGAGAAAGACGAGTAGACTTTGAGAGAGTCCAGAGAGAGAGAGAGAGAGGAGAGAGAGAGAGGGTCATGGAAGAATTGTCAAAAGTTTGAATCATATGACCGGTGGCGCCAGTCAGTGTTGAATCAATAAACGCCTCTCTCTCTCTCTCTCTCTCTCTCTCTCTCTCCTGTGTTGGTTTGATTATAGAGTTTTTGAGCTTTCCTGAGGAAATCTTGTTAGCTTGGTGAAGAGAAATGGCAGTAAGTCTTTGCACCTTCTACGAATCTATTCTGTTGTTCTTTTGTTTTAAATGGAGGAATCCATCTTCTTAGAATATCCGATGAATCAGTTGGTTTTTTCTAGTACTACGTGTTTGGAAATGCTGATTGTCGTTTAATCTTGTAAAATAGACATGTTTCTATTTTGGGGATTCCCTTTTTTTTTTCCCAATTCATTAAATGGATTCAACAAAAAAAAGTATATTTTGACTGGAAATAACAAACAAATCTGCAAATTATTCCATCCGTATACTTGATTAAACCATTTTGTAAATTTGGTTTTTTCTGATTTCGGGGGTGGATTTTTGTATTTCTCTAATCACGGGCGCAAACCAGAATTTGGGATCCTATAATACGGTATCCGAGTCGTTGATTGCGCACCAAACCCTACGTATTAAATTGCTCTGTTGTCTTCACCTGATCTGACAAGCTAATGGATTATCTTTGTGGGTTACTGCTATTGTTTTGGGGCTTTTAACTTTCTTTATAAATGGAAACTGAGAGGACTTGAATAGGACCTTCTTCAGTAGCTAATTGGCTACAATTTCTCCCTCCCTATGGCTCCAGAAAATGTTAGTATTCAACAAAGCTTGCAGCATTGATTGCCTCATAGTTTTCCCATCCGTGGTTCGATCATTCTGCATTTAATTTACGCCTAGTCGATTTGACAATTTAAAATCATAGCATTTTTTCAACTAAGCTACAAAATAATAGTACTCCAATATGGGACGGAGGAAGTAAATATGATATGATGTTGCTATATATATTTGCAGCAAGGTTCAAGTGTACCGCAGTTTGGGGCTTGGGGAAGTGGAGAGAGCACCCAAAATTACACAACTCTATTCAACCAGGCACGGGAGGATAAAGTCACTGGGAAGAAGATAAACCCGAATGAGCCCCAACAAAACCAGCATATGTTTCCCAACACTACCGAGACCAGAGTCGAACCAGAACCAATAAGAAAGGGAGTTGACAACACGGGCAGGAGAGCTGCTGGTGACCAGTCACCCCACCATCGACATGGAGCCCGTGGGGGAGGTTCTGGTGGTCGTCATGTTAGACAGAATAATGCTGAATCTCAGCATAGCAGTGACCGTTCACCACGCCACCCATCCAAAACAAAATCATCTAATCGAGGCGATGAGACTGTAAGTCCCCCCCTCCCTCCTTGGATTTCTGATTACCCAAATCCAAAATGATGTTCTTGCAGGAAATTAGCGCAGAAAACTTCATTACAAAATTTTGGCTATGGCATTTAAGTAAGAAAAACTTCTATGGAATGATGCTTTAATTGAAGTAAAACGCCTATATCCTGACACTTCACTCTGTTCAAAATGAAGGCCTTTCTTCATACAATGCTCATTGTCAATAACCATTTTCGTCTGCTGAAACATTTGAGTTCCATTACAGCAAATATTGTACTCACAGGTTTCTGATTGCAGTTTAAATTGATACCCTGTGTACATTTCGCAGCCAGATGGCGGTACTGTTGTTCCGAAATTTGGTGAATGGGATGAAACAAAACCTGAAACTGGCGATAATTTTACCGGTATTTTCAAAAAACTGCAAGAGGAAAAGCACAATGGGATTGGAAAGTCGCCGGGTCATGTGATTACTCCATCGTCTTACCCCACTAAACGAAATCTAAACAACGACGACAGTGCCAAAGTATGCATGTTGAACAACCTTCTTTCCTCCTTTTTATTTTTCACAGCAAGTGTAAAACCTCTTTATTTATGCCTGTTCTTTCACATTAATCTTTGGTTTCTTACTTGTTCATTTCCTCTTATCTTTTTTCCAGTGTCCCTGCTTCCCATGGTGTAGGAAATGAGGAGATTGCTTTTGTGCACATGATTCTCTCTACCCATAATGCTAGTCCCCGAGTCCGGATACGCTCTCAGCCCCTCGCAACCGTTTCACCCGATTCATGTGTTTATTTTTATATATTACAAGCAATAGGAAGGATTTACGTGTTTTGAAATTCTTGATTATTCCCATTTTATTTTCTTAAATATTTTCAGAAGTATCTTTCTTGAGAGTCAATCCGCGACTTTCCATGACTTTGGAAACGTTCTAAATGATTGTAAAACGGTGAAGAACTCTTTAGAGAATTGTTGAATATTCGAGAATATTCCTAAATAGTTTAGATAGACACAGATACATATATGTGTATGAATATATTACTGTATGTACTAGGTGCAAAAATTGTGCTTTGATTATTCCCATTTTATTAGTATCTTAAAGATTTTCGTAAGTATCTTTGTTGAGAGGCAATCCCTGACCCAGACATTTGGTTATTAAAAAGAATAAAAAATTACTTGTTATTTTGATTATTCCCATTTTATCACGTAACTTAAATATTTTCATAAGTATCTTTGTTGAGAGTCAATCCGTGATCTGGACATCCAGTTATAAAAAAAAATAGTTCTTGTTTTGATTCTTCCCATTTTATTATCTTAAACATTTTCATAAGTATCTTCGTTGAGAGTCAATCCGTGACTGTCCATGACTTTGGAAACGTTCTAAATGATTGTAAAACGGTGAAGAACTCTTTACAGAATTGCAGAATATTCGATAATATTCCTAAGGGTGAGTTTCCGAATGGATTTTATCAAAATCTGATAAAATCAAGCCTTTGATTTTATCCATTCGTGAGTAGAGTTGATAAAATCTTAGATTTTTGCATTAAAAAATCTAAGATTTTATCAACTCTCTGCACGAATGGATAAAATCAAGGCTTGATTTTATCAGATTTTGATAAAATCTATGCACGAATGGATAAAATCCATTCGGAAACTCACCCTAAAGAGATTAGACAGTCACATATACATAAATGTATATGAATATAGGTGCAAATATTGTGTTGATGAGCGAATATTTAATCGCTGGCATTCATTTTTTTTCTTCTTTTGATCTCTTTCATTGGCATATAATATGTGTGCTTCGTCCATACAAAATGAATGTGAAATATAGTTTAACAAATAAAATTAATTACACGGTTACACCCGTTGTTAGTACTATAATATAACACAATAAAAGTGATTTGATGTTGTAGGATCATCCTCCGAAGAAATTGAAAAAGTTTGTCACATTTCAAAGGTCCCAACAAACTTTCAGCTTCAAAATGCAACTAAAATGTTTAAAACATTAACTTAATGGGTTTTGTTGATTTTTTCGCACAAAAATGATACATACACTCCCTGGGAGCCACTCCCAGCCACACCCTCTCTCACATGGGGTGTGGGGCCCAGATCTGGGGACCACACCCCATGTGAGAGAGGGTGTGGCTGGGAGTGGCTCACAGGGAGTGTATGTATCGCCGTTCAAACGGGGATAAACCAGCCAATTTCCAGTTTATAAAAGTCAACCGTCTTAATCGGTAATAAGTAAGGGAGTGATAGTGTAATTACTCCCCATTTGTTCATATTTTTGTTTGAGTAAATATCACTGACACCCCCGAGATTTCCCTTAAGTACAGATGCCCCCTCGACGTTTGGAAAATGATTTTTTGACTTCTTGAGATTTGTTAGTATATATCAATTACACTCCAACCGCTATTCAACGGTTGGGTCAACATTTAACCCAATTGTTAAAATTTTGAAAAATGACCATTTTAACAATAAAAAACAATGGGTACATCAAAGATATATCGGTATGTGTGGGACCAACCATAGAGTGGCATACAAATTATCAGAGTCATTCAATTTGTTTACAACATGTTTTTAAGGGCTATTAGAAAAAATTAACCCAGCCGAATATCGGTAAGAGCATGATTAGCCCACTCAATTTTTCGCTCTTTGAATACATAGGGACCAAAACTTGAATGACTTGATCAATACTTTTACAATATCCGACAAAAGTAATTTTTACCAAGGAACCTAATATTTTAAACAAATTGAACGTCTCCTATCAATTGTGTAGGATCTCGAGGTGGGTCCCACATAATTCAATATATATTTTGATATTTTGTGTACACTGAATGTTATACCCATACCGTTTTTGTTAGTTAAAACGGGCATTTTGAAAGTTTTAGCAGTTGACCTAACTGCTGACTAACGGTTCAGGTGTGATTGACATGCAACAACAAACCTCCGGGGGCTGGAAATCATTTCTCAAACGTGGAGGGGGAATTTGTACTTGAGGGAAAGATCGGGGGTGTCGGTGATATTTTCTTTTCATTTTCGAGCTTAATCAAAAGTACCTGGGCGTTAATGGCAGTTCCAAAAAAAAAAAAAAAGACGCAAGCGCAGACGCACAGTTATGATCGTGTGAAACCGCGCCCACTGAATCAACGTGGACGGCGCTACGTGGTCGCATCACAAACCGCATTACGACACGTGGCCCTGTTTTGTTCCTCATCGACTTCCCTGTACCCGAAAAGGAACACCAAACTGTGAACCGACTTCCATGTACTCTCTCTCCTCGTCGCTTTCGTTCCCTCTCTACATAGAGAAGCCCTAGATATAGTAGAGAGAGAGAGAAAGGAAGGATCCACATTGAACTTCTCTACTTTCTCTCTCTTCTCTCTCCTCTTTTGCTTCGAGCTCAATAATCATCCCGTCGGAGAACGTTGGGAAACGGTACGCCTCTTTTTATTACTTGCTGCGCTTGATCGGCTAGGGTTTTTATCAGTTAGTTTCGTTCTCTCGATTCTTCTCTGCGATCGGAGTCTGCTTGTTTACGGATTGCAAGTTTTCTGTTTTTTTCTAGGTTTTGATTTCAGGTCTCATTGACACTTGAAATTTTATGTTTTGAACACTGGTTTATGTTACCGGTATCGTAGTGATTGTATAAATGGCGCTGAAATTGGATACGCAGTTGTGTTAGGATTATGTCAAACCAGTTTAAACGTGAAGTTCAATATCGTTGGTACCCAGTCGGAACAGTTTTTAAACAATCAAATTGTGAACCATGCCTGATTTTAATTGGGGGCCATTAGTGCATAAGCTGGCCCGTACACCTGTGTGATTCAACCGTGCTGTAGAATAGCACGTTAGTTAACTTGGCACCTCAAAAACACCTTGTGCCCGTGGAGAGGTCAGGAATTTTGGTTTGAAAAATAGAATCATTTGTTTCAGATGCTGACTATAGCAATGCTAAGGAGAAACTTACTGAAAGCAACGATATGAAGTCCAGAACAGTACATGATTTCCAGAATTTTTTTACACTTGCAATTATCACTTGCCTTGGTTTAGCTGGTTGTGATACGACCTTAGTATGGGATTTGCAGTTTTAGACGTGAAAAGAAGTGAAGAAAATAAACAATTCACCGTAAAAATTTGTATTTTGCAAGTTGTTGATATATTTGCTTTGGTTTTTCGGTATAGCTAGAGTTTGAAACAATGCAAGTTACAAGTAAAAATTGTATTTTGCAAGTTGACTGGATTTTGTATGTCCTGCTAAAGATGGAGTTCCGTTTTCCATGATCAGGTTCGTTGAGTGTGACTCTAACAGGAACAAATAAAAATAGCATGAGCACAGGTGGTTCAAGTGGACCTCCTCTACGAGGGTATGTGAGGAATTCGAAGAAGAAGAAGACGGTACTGGATGTGGACCTGAATGTGCCACCTGCTGATAACCCGGGTCAGGAGGGCACTTCAGCTCGTTCCAACGCTTTGGATGTGCAAAATGGCCGACAAAGAGGATCTGTGCCCCCTGTACCAATCGATGTTGAGGCATTTGATGACGATGTTGTTATATCCTCCCCCAGGGCATTTGCAGAAGTATGTTTTTCCATCGAATAAAATTTTTATTGTATCTTTTGTGTTGACTAAAGTTCTATTGCATCTTTTGCTTCTATATTTATATATGGCTTCACTCTCATTTTTATTGACTATGCATTGTTACTTTTTACAATCTCATATCAGGCTAAAAACAATTTTAGAAGAAGTCGTGAGAGCACTGTTATAGTTGATGTGGATCCAGGTAAGAGATGTTTCTGCGTTGGTAGTACAGTGCGTCTTTGTTCTCTCTCTCTCTCTCTCTCTCTCTCTCTCTCTCTCTCTCTCTCTCTCTCTCTCTCTCTCTCATGTTATGTTAGGCATAGCCTGTATAGTCCAGTTTACCTGTTACTCTCTGGTGGCATGTTTTTTTATTCTTATTCATGCTTTGTGCAGCTCGTGGTGAAGATCATTCTTATTCATTCATCTTATTTTGAGAATGCAATGTTCAAATGCAAGAAATAATTGCCCTTGGACCTTTGATTGATATTCAGAATTTCAAATCTCATTATAGTTTAAGCTGGATGCCTAAGCGACTAAGTCTCTTAATTCTGGGGTGAATGACCTTTCTAAACAAAGAGGCACTTGCTTAATCAAATCAAAATATTTCCAACAGAAAACAATAGTGAATAGAAAGTGGGCATCTCTTATACATGGGACATATAGTTAGGGGTCATAATAAATAAGGGACAACAATGTGGCTCATATATAGATAACTAGAGCATTGTGTGCGCAAGGATCTTGTGTTTCCCCTATTTGAGATAATTCACAAAGAAAACTAAATCTAGGTTGCAGCAATAGCTTTGTTCCTCCAAGTTTCAGCAAATGCTACACATGAATATAGACTCTCTCTCTCTCTCTCTCCCTCTCTCTCTCCTGTGTGCGGAGCCGCATCTGATCTCCGTTGTGGACTTGTATCTGTGATGGGCCACTTTGCAACTCATTGAGTTAATGTGGGTACCCTAGGGTCGCCAACCTGTTATTTATCCTTTTTGAATTACCTGTTATCTATTATATTTTAGCAGTTATATTGTATTTCTTCTGGTCTTTTCATTCAAATGCGTTGTTTTTATTTTGTCAGCTATTTGTTTTATGTAATTAGCTGGCTTTATGCTGTATACTCTAGTAATTGGCAAAGGTTTTGTTTCTTCTTTTCCTCTTCTAAATTTTTGTACTGAGTTTGATTGACCATTGCAGATGGAGGGGCTAATAGGGTTGCTCCTGGTAATCACAACAAGCGGAGGAGAGTTCCTGCAAATCAAGAAACCATTCATTGTGGCATTTATATAAATTTGGAGGGGAGTAGCAAACCTATGGTAATAACTGAGATTTCTTTATGGTGATATATTATGTTTTCTTACTTGAAATATGTGTCCTAGATTTTTATCAATTTCAACTAATAATGGAATCCTCTTGTTTTTTCTTCTATTGTAGTTTACCATAAGTACGCTCCTGGACTTAATTGCAATTGTAGGTTACCTAGCTGACGTGAATATATGACCACTCATACTCATTAGGGTGTAGAAGATATCTGGGCAGTCAAAACAAGATGCATGCTCCAGACCTATTGGACATGAAAGTGTGTGGCTGATACCCAATGGATTTGGTCAATGTTTTGAAATTTCAACTCAGCAGGACTCAATAGGGTTTGCGTACTCCACTAGGCACTAAGTATGTTATACTAGACCAGTTCCACTGTGAAAGTGGTGAAGGGTGATACTGAGTTAAAGTTTCATCTCTTTTATATCAAGATAATGCATATGCATTGAGTCATTGACCAAACAAAAAGACACTTAAATCCAAATTTTTTTAATGCCAGTGCATATCATAATATTTCGAACATGGCATAATGTGTCTTATTTCTATACCAGAAGATATGGCTACCACATTATTCCATTGCCATTTAGTTTCCCTCGGGCACAAAATATTTTTTTGAGGTATTACCAATGCACATAATTAGACTTATTTAATACTTAAGATGCCACGAACACACGGTGGACAGTACAAGAGTGCAGTGATAAACAATATCAATGACAACTGACAAGGTCTATTGGTGGAAAGAGATGGACCAAAGCAGAGATATGTAATTTCGAAACAATCTCAGATGAATGTTGAGGAAATTTGAGTGGGGGCAGCTGATCCCACTACGGTAAGGGTGGCTCCCCACTGATTGTGATGCCACATTGCTCATGGATAAAGATCTTAGATGGCACTAGATGCTTCTACCTCATTGTATGGTTTGTGCCTTACTTGTCAGCCTATCTATATCTGGCTCAGGGATTCACACAGTGCCGCATTTGACATGATTGTTCTGTTTTTTCTTGACTTTTGGTACTTTGCGTGGTGTTGTATAAATTTCATTCTTTCCCCTTTGATAGATGTGTAGTTATTCAATAAAGTTGTTTGTTGGGGTGCAAGTGTGCAGACCATGTACATGGATGGTCGTGATTGTTATAGTTCTCATGAAAATTAGTCTTTCTGTGCAAAAATGTGGCAGAGAAAGTATGTTAAGATTGCTGAACCATCCCCCCCGCCGCCACCACCACCGCCAAAGGAGACCACTTTTAGCTGTCCAATATGCATGGGACCATTGGTTGAGGAGATGTCAACAAAGTGTGGTCATATATTCTGCAAGTCGTGTATTAAGGCCGCTATAACTGTTCAGGGTAAGTGCCCTACATGTCGAAGAAAAGTCACTGCTAGAGATATCCACAGAGTCTACCTTCCTACAACCAATTGAATAAGGTATGTTGTTGATTTCCCCTCTTTTTGTGTGTATGCATTGATCTTTTCATCCCGCAGTCAAATTGGCTGATGATTATTGCCCGGGCCGGGAAATGTGAAAAGTTGCATTTTCATCCTTATTTTGATCTGATGAGAGAATTTCTGTACATTTGGTTGTCTACTGGTAATTTTGAGATTTCCTTGGGATGGTGTCATGATACTACTCGGAAAATATGTTTGTGAATGCAATATGCAAACCTTGGTGAAATATTTTGTGAGCGTCAGCGAGGATTGAAACGTTGGCCAGTGCTATTGCCCTCAAAGATAAGAGCCATTAGGGCAAGGAAATACACTCTATTATGTTGCAATTTTTGCAAATTATCGGGGTTCCATAAGAGCTTTCTTTTGCTCCAACAAAATTTGATTCATTTCAAGCTTGCAGTGTGAACCTAATTTTATATCCTCTCGACTTTGTTGCCAGCTTCTATCCTGTTTTTGGTTATGCATTTACATGTTTCATGTGCTTTGTGAACAAACCATGGAAGATGTGTGTTCTGTTTTCTTTCTTATTTTATACACTAATGTTCGAAATTTATTTTGCTTTTTCCCTATCAGGCCCTTCGTCTTTTCTGGTGTCGAAAAGGAAGGTGCGTACAGGCTGCTTTTCAACATTCTTGCAAGGAACTGATAACAATGGATTGGGTCTTGTCTTCTGTGGGATCACAAAGTGATGGTTTTTGGAGATCACGAACTGTCAAGTGCTATTGGCATTTGGTTTTCGTTTTCGTTTGGGAACCGGTACTTGAAGGATTGAATTGGCTTAGACACATCGGATGGTTGTATATCGTATTGTGGTTTAATAATAGTGTGTTATTAACATAAAGCAACTTTAGCTTTAAATATTTGGTCTTTCTTAGATTAGATTGGAATAGAATTATTCAGGGAATGAGGGAGACCCATTTATACGGTCATTCTTATGATCTGATAGATGGTAAGTATGAGTTAAAGGGTAGGTTTGGAAGTCATGGTGATGTGGAATTGTGAAACTGCTGTAAGCACATTACTAATTTATGTAATTGGCACCTATTCTTCTTCTTCTTCTTCTTCTTCGTCTTCTTCTCCTGCTCCTGCTCCTGCTCCTGCTCCTGCTCCTGCTCCTGCTGCCCTCTGCTCTCTCTCTCTCTCTCTCTCTCTCTCCCCACACACACAAAGAGGATCTATTAAGGGATGCCTCGCTTTGCTTTTATGCAACCTCCCCTTCTTGATCGAATTTTGATGATCCGAACTATTCAACGTGTTTAAAACATGTTTTTCAGGATTTCCACGAGGAATTGATAATTGGATCATAAAAATTTGCTCGGGAAATGGAAGGTCCGCACCGTAGCTTTGTGCGGGATCCTTATTATATCCGGACTGCATATATTGTATGCTTTGTGCGGGATCGTATTAGATCCGGATTGTATATGTGTGCGCGTGTTTCCCACGTTGTCTGCTTATGAAATGTTTCTTCACGTAAATTTGTGTAGGGAACGAAAAGTGAAAGAAGAAACAAAGCTAATTTTTAAGAGTGGCTTCATCTCATGTATGTATATCTATAGACAAATTTTCTTGAAAGGACCTCCCGTAAATAAGAAAAAATATAATTTTTTCACGTTAAAAATTGTTTTTGGGAAATCCGAACCGTCCAATGTGTTCAAAAGGTGTTTTCAAGGGTCTAGCGGAAAATCTTCAAAAAAAAAAAAAAAATAATATATATATATATATATACCCGAGTATATATATATATATTATATCCGATATATCCACCTATCCGATAGGATCCGTTTTTTTTTTTTGTGTTGCAAAATGTTTTTGAAAATCCGATCCGTTAATGTGTTTAAAAGGCGTGTTTTCCAAGGTCCATGCGGAAATCTTCAAAAAAAAAATACCGGAAAAAATCGCGATTTTCACAAAACTTGATCCAAGCGGTTTGTTCTGCAAAAGCCCTTCCGGCGTGGACCTTCCGTTACACCTTCACGTTTTATTGGATCTATCGGATCGTCAAAAAAATGCTCGGATCATGGAGGTCCGGAGGTCCGGATCCCTGTTTGATAAGTGGACTTGAACCGGCTTCTATATATATATATATATATATATATAAGGCTTCTATAGCCATGAGGACTCCCTCATTGGAAGTTCTATGCGATGACCTGCTTTTTTCGATTTGTCAATGTTTTAAAACGGACCAAATTTTGACGAAAAATCCGGAAGGGCCATCCGAGCGGCTTTCAATGTTTTAAAATGCATTTTCCAAGGTCACGCGGAAAATCTTCAAAAAAAATCAAAATTTGATCGGAAAAGGTAGATTGATCCACAAGAGTAGTGGATTTTGTATAAAAATATATATATATATAAGATCCACTTCCTATCCGGATCAACTTCCGGACCTCCGTGATCCGAGCATTTTTTTCCGAATCGAAAGAAGGTGTTTCCAAGGGTCCACGAAATCTTCAAAAAAAAATTAAAAACATCCAACGGTTTTCTCAAAGGAAATATACAATTTTTGCGAAAAATTGCTTGGATCAAGTCCTTCCCGGAAGTTTTCATGAAGATTTCCAGAGGTCCTCATTTTGAACACATTGGACGGCATTTTCCCAAAATATTTTGTAACACAAAAAAAATGGGATTTTCCTTCAATCCGGGTCCGGATAGGAAAATCCCCGTATATAATATATATAATATTATATATATCAAATTTTGATGATACGATCTTCCAATCAAGGATCCCGGACCGTTTAAAACGTCCACCTTCCGAATTTTTTTGAAAATCCCCACGAGAAATCATTTTAAGGTCAAAAAAAAAAATACCGGAAAGGGCTTCATCACAAAACCGGGCGTGAAAAAATTTTTTTAAATATGCGGTTTATCGAAAAAATCTTCGCGTGCTTCCGATTTTTTTGTTCCAAATTTTTTTTTTTAAGATTTCGATCGATCAATGGGGACCGGTAAAACACGTTTAAACACATTTGGACGGAAGTGGACTCTCAATAATATATCGCGAAAATTTCTAAAACTCCTCCCTAAACAAGAAAAAATTGATAGTTTTGGGAACATTGGTGTCCGATATATATATATATATATTACGAAAATTCTGTTTTCAAACAAGAACAATTGATTTTTTGTCTTCAAAACAAAATCAAGCCCTTCCCGATTTTGTTTGAAGATTTTCGCGTTGACCCTTGAAAACACCTTCCGAACACATTGGACGGGCTTGATCAAGCCCAAAAAAATGCTCGGATCATTTTTTGAAGATTTTCCGGAGTCCCTGATCCCGGATGTGAAGCTTTCCCTATATATGCTCGATCATGAGTCTTTCCCGGATGTGAAGCTTTCCCTATATATATATATATACACACACAATGAGCTTCCTATTAAGGATCCCGCAAGTTATTAATGTCCAGACCTCCACTTTTCGGACCAAATTTTGATGATCCGAACCGTTAGATGTGTTTAAAACGTGTTTTTAAGGTCCAATGCAAGGATTTGGCAAAAAAAATACCTGGAAGAGCTTGATCGGAGCAGTTTTTCATAAAAATGCACATAGCCTACATATCGATCCTCTCGTTCCCGTTTTTGTGATGACATTTTCACAATCTAAAGACATACGGATTTAATTAAAAAAACCACCTCTTCTTTTCCTTGAGTTCCACTTCAGCCAGTCTGGAAATTTGGAAGGAAGGAAAGGCGAACATGTAACTACGGCGAATTTTTTCAGAGTAGGGAGCTCCCATCTTTTCATGAATGATATTGGACCTTAATCCATAATCACAGAAACTTGGATCAATAAGGTTGGTGGTAGTTTTTAAGTCCTTAACTAAGAGCTTTTTCCTCGTCCAAATCTAGTCTTTTATTTGAATTTGTCCCAACGTAATCTGAATACAAATACAAAAACACTCAAGCAAAATCCCTTGTGAGGAAACCCCAGGAAAGGTGGAAAATGGGGAAAACTAGAAACATTTAAAGGATAAAACACATAAAAGAAACAAGAACAAAACACAAACAAAGAAGATAAAATTGGCCCTATGACTCGAGAAAGACGATGAAAGATAAACGGAATGACTAGCTTATCATCCAGATTTCTTTCTCCACTCTGTGCGGCCCCTGTTTATTTCAAGCCCGTTGAGAGACAATCTCAACAAATGTAAGAATTGAGTCCCGTTTTTAGCTGCTTCTGCAGTAGATCCAATTTTTCTATGAAGCTCTAAAAGCTCAGAATCGTCGCCAATTAGTTCTGGACTTGTAAGAGAATCAACCATGTCGTTATGCTGGCATTCCTGTCTGTAATCTAAGGTGATTGTCTGCAGTTCATGAGTGTCAATGATTTCTTGAGGCATACTCTGTCAAAAAGAAAACAAAACAAGAAAACAAAGAGAGCAAGTCTTAAATGGAGCTGTTATTAGCACAAAAGAAGCACAGCGTACAATCAATGCCAACGAACTGCAAACTAATGGCTAAGAAGACGTTTACGAAGATATAGAGACAAATATGCAGGGGTCGCATGCATTGTGACATTACAGCATTATACAATCTCTGCTACCTCTTGTTAGACACTCCTGAGTCTCCAGACCTACCATGGGGAACATTCTCATTGGGTTTTCCCATTATCTTCTTATTTTTCTGGTGTTCTTTTAATGCCACTGGATTGAACTCTTCTTTGGTAGGAACTCCAATGGTGGAATAGTGACACGATAAAACTGGTGGAAAAAGTGGAGAAGGAAAGTCACTGATGGCAGTACCAGCTGCTATCCACGACCCAATGCCTGTTTCTCAAGTAAAGACCATCAATTTTTTCGAGACAGACTCTACGTTTAAGGCAATACTAATAACCTCTTCTTTTTTTCTTTTTCTTTTTTGTGACAAAGATGCATTAACTTTGACTAGAAACATGAAGACCAAGTAGTGTTTGGATGGAAAAACGAACAATAGGATGACAAGGGAGAGATACTCATTCCGACCTCTAGCACCCATCCAATATAGGTAACATTGTTTACATGCTGGTTCATGTCCAGATCAACTCTTCTTGGCTGCAAACACGAAAGCACATTTGAGAGCTCGAAAGAAGTACTTGGCCAGAAATAGACATGCGAAATGGACATACCACCAGTCCTAGTCGTGAATACTGAGCAGGATCTTCCAGTTTCGATATTTTCTTCAGGCTTCCATTGTTCTCCTTGGGAAACGCAAGCCTAGATGCCATTGCCAAATGGAAGATCGAGCAAAACATAATTAAGAAATATTAAAATGAGAGTGGAGAAGTTCTGAGGTTTGCAATACTACCATCTCTATTTTCTGAAACTATGTTAGGCAATTTAGATTATCAAATAGTTTTGCTATGGAGAAGTAAAACCCTATTACGGACAACGCAAATGAGACCAAAAAATGCAAAAACACAATCCTATAAAGCTATTGGTACCTGTGGTAATGAGAATACTGATAATGACATTATTGAATTTAACTTCAGAAAAAGAAGCTGAGTACCCATGTTTCTGGGAAGTTACTTGGACCAATGAAATTAAAATGCAAACTACTTGCACAATTACGTGCATGATACTTTTGAGTTTAAAGTTTTAACTGAATCCGTTACGTAAAGGTCTCCGATGATAACAAAAATTTCTTCCTTGAAATCATACGCATGCCGCCATTCGCCGTTAATAGGTGGGGGACCAGTTTATCAACTAATGCTGAAGAATGACCGGAGTGATTCAAGGAAACCTATACTTAGCTCCTATACTTTCCAGATGGCTAACCCAATAACAAAAGTTTCTTAAGGGAATATTAAAATTTGGATTTTTTGCTGCTGTGAGGATGGCATCATCTTGAGACTACAAGACCATAAAAGCATAAACGCAAGGATGTGAAGTCCATAAAAGCATAAACGCAAGGATGTGTTCATGTTCACTCGAAGATAGCCAACAATCTCATGAGGTGCAAACAAAAATGTCACATAAGTTGTTTTGCGAATAGTCCTCCAGAATTGAATCACATAACAGGAAGTGTTGTTTATGCATACTATTTTGTCAATTGATTTAAGAAAGTTCTTAAGACTAGTTGCCAATTCAATAAATTCTAAAGGGGGAAACAAAAGAATCTTACCTAGGTTCTTTTGGAAAGTGAAGTATATATTCTTCTCGAACCTCATCTGGTACTTTTTGGAGTCGTCTGGTATCTTGGTTCATCATCACCCACTTGCTGCACTTCAGAATTGTAAACTAAGATGAAAGCTGCTAAAAAAGACGCATTCTAGCCTAACCTCCAATACAATACCACGCAGATCCTTGTTTGGTTTAAAAATGAATATCAGATGTCCATAAAATAAAAAGAAATTGATAGAGGAAGATTAAATACCAGCTGATTCCCCTGTAAATGGTTTGAACTTTAACTTGAACACAAGATACATACATTAGTCTATACATTCTGAAATTGAGTAGTAGATTTGAAACACGTAAAGGACTACTCTAACAAACAATCAATTAATTCATAATAGGCAACATCTTTGAGATGGTCAAGTGCAAACCAGTAAAGTTTGGTGCAATTAGATGGAAAAATATTCATAATTGAGAGCGGTAATTGTTATCCCTGTAATAATCCCCTTCTTTATAGCAACTTCCTAAAGGTGCTATCCTATGAGCGAAGCAAATGAAACTGAAACCACTTGATTAGTTGATTTTGATCTGGAAGCAATAATTAAAGGAAGGAGCTTCAAGCTATTGCATTTGTTTACATCCCATAAAATTTGAAGGAAAACGAAGATCACCTTCAAGTTTCCAAAATCAAAAAAAGAAGAAAAGAAAACCGATACGACTACAATAAGTAATAAACATGTTACTGTAATGTGTTCTTACGCAGTATAGCTAGGTTCACATAGCTGCAATGAGTATTAAACATCGGTTTACAAGAGGATGACTCCAACCTCAAATGACATCCGTATAGCCCTTTATGGAAAAGGTACCAACATTTATGCGATACAAGTACTCAACATGTTAAACCATACTTGATATAGCTTCACTAGATCTTCTGGCCACATGAAGTTGTGAAAATTAATGAACACACTAGATTAGACGAGTCAGACAAGAAGGAGAATAAAGAAATTGGCTGGTCACCTTGTAGCCCTCCCAATGACTTCACCAGTAGAAAAGTCCTTGAGAATCCAATCACGTCTAGTCCCAATCCGTCCTTCGTTTTGGCACCAAGTTTCTATTTCAACCGCATCACCCCTGTCCCGTCAAATAGGAAATATAAATCGGAATTTGATAGAAAAGAACAAAACCAACATAGTTATAGGACTTTGGAGGGTTCAAAAGTTTCACCAAGCAGGGTATTTGTAAACTTCGATGTGCATGCGAGCAGTCACCCATATGAGATGCAATTTTCTCATGGTAGGGGTTGTAGCAAAGCCATCTGTCGAAAATCCTACGCTCTGAGCATGATTGCCTCCAACTTCCTACATCACCAACTGGAGAACATCATTTGGAGGGATAAACACACAAGCCCTTGTTTGGCTCACTAGAATAATTTTGAAAGTACAATAATAGGCATTCCTTGACCTCCCAGTATAATAACCATTCGCCTAAATCGATGAATAAAATATTCCAATCGCAAGTTAATTTTTGTCAAATTTTTAGGTGACCGAAACATTCAATCAGTTCAAGGGGATGCCCTGTCCATTCCAGCCTTTCTTTCAGTAAACCAAACACTGCTTAAATGAAGAAACCACAATAAGGAATATGGCTAGTACTAATATAAACATTGGATGCTATTAAATTGAAGAACGAATTCTCGGTTGAAAGATAAGAAAGAAAGAGGAAGAAAATAAACATAACCACTAGGAAAAAGAAAAAAAATTCTAATATCTTGATTTTATTTAAGAAGTAATTGAAGAGGAATTCTCTGGTGAGTGCTGAAAGAGAGAAAGAGAAGGAGATTTAAACAAACTACTGGCAAAAGGATACAAATAATAATATATTCATCAAGAAGAAACATCCACGTAACCCAAATCAAACACATGCAAATGCAATTGAGTAACCCCTTTAGATTGTGAGGAAGGGCGTGATAAGAAAGGCGGGTACAGGCTTTGGGGCAAGGCCCAGAAAGTCTGGGCTTTTGGCCCCCCCAAAAAACCCAAAATTAGGGGCCCCCAAGTATATTAGACCTTTATATATATTATGGGCTAGGTATAAATAAGCCCAATACAAGATTTGGGGCCCCAAAAACAAGATGGCATAATTGAAATCTCGTGTAACTTAAGGCCTAGTTTTAGACTTTTAGTCTTTGATTAAAGTATTAGATGTTGTGGGAATATGGAAAGCAGGAAGAGAAAGAACCAAAGAAAATAAATCTCATATTCTCCACGCTCGACGCCAAAGAAGCCGAGAATCGAGGTTGAGTGTGGAATTCGCAAAACAAAAATCTGAAATTGGGGCCCCTCCTTTTATTTTATCATCTCGAAGTCTCCATCTCCATCAACATCAAGTAAGCTTTTTATGATCTTGTGACCTAATTGGTACAGATTTTTGGGGTGTTTTTTTTTTTTGGTTTATGGTGATGAATCTCAGAATCTACAATGTAGGGTTTGATTCTGTGGGTATTTGATTTGTTCAATTTGGAGACTTGATCAAGGTTTATTAGTTTAATTATTTATGTTATGGTTGAATTATCGAGACAGTGAAACAGTGAAAGTGAAGAATTCTTTTTTGTGGAATGATGTGTTATAATTTTTGTATCGGTGAACTTTTTGTAATGGTTATTTATGATGAATATTTGTTGAACAAAATTAGCTTGAAAATATATAGAGACCCATTTTATGACTTGGCTTTCGGCCTCCGAAACCTTAGAGCCGGCTCTAAGAAAGGGGAGAATTTTCTCCCGTTTTAGTGAGATTTGGTGCTATAGAAGGAGCCAATCAAAAAATATCATTTCTCGACTTTTCTCTTCATTTCTCACCAAATTATAATTTCTTGACTTTTCTCTTCATTTCTTACCAAATTACTCAGTCCACATGTGTGATTTTGCAAGAAACTCTAATCATTTCTTTTCTTTTCGCATCAAATCCTCAATCCGTAGGGGCTGACAGACAATACTTTTGGCACATAATCAATCAACTGTGTGTGAGAGAGATAGAGATAGAGAGAGAGGACATAAATCCAACAAATCAAAGTAGAAATGTGAGAATTAGAATCAATCACTACCACTTGCATGCGAGTAAAATTCACTAACGAATCTAATTCTGATACACACGAGTTTAAAAGTAAAAAATACAGATACATACAACATTATAATCCACATAGATATAGAAAAGATGTGGGAAATTAATTACCTGCAAAAGATTAGCAATGGTCTCAACAGTGGCAGTTTTGTTAATCCCAACCTCATAACACCGAACTATAAACTTCTCCTTATACGAAAGCCCGTCCTCCGTCAAGCTCCCCATCCTAAGCCTGTCGGCCCAGCTCCGGCCTAATCCTCCCGCACACCCGTTGGGCTCCGCAGTCAGAATCGAAGCCCTGTTCGACGACGTCAATGAAGAAGAAGAAGAAGCGCAGCACACGACGGCGTTTCGTTTGCGAATTGCACAAGAAGAAGCACCGGGTGGGAGCAAGAGGCGCCACTGATTGGTTAGGGTTTCGGAAATCGAAGCGGCATTGCATGACGGAGATGACGAGGGGACCTTCAACATCATCTTCTCTCTCTCTCTCTCTCTCTCTCTCTACAGCCACGTCTAATTACAAATTTGAGGTGTGAGACTCTCTCTCTCCCTCTTTACAACGACAAGGCTATAAATGAATTGTACTGTGCATTCAGATCTACCCTCACGTACTGTAATTTATAGGAACAGAAATCTAGGGATAATCGCCTTGTCACTCTCTCGGCTCCATGCTTTTGGGAAATGAAACTAATTCCCAATTACTTAAAGGCAGAACAAAGATCTATATGAATTGACCTAATAAAAGTTGATATCACCTGAAAATTTTTAAATTTTCATGAATTGACCTAATAAAGTTGATATCACCTGAAAAATTTTAAAACCGAAAATTTAAGAGGAGCAAAAAATTTGACCCTAGGCCAAGTAGTAACGGAGCATATTTTTACTTTCTAATGCTCGATCAAGAGATCTCTATATGAATTGACCTGAAAAAGTTGACATCACCTGAAAAATTTTAAACCTAAAAATTTAAGAGGAGCAAAAAATTTAACTCTCGGCGAAGTAGTAACGGAGTATATTTTTACTTTTTAATGCTCGTTCAAGAGATCTCTTCGAGATCTCAAGTTAGAATTGACCTAGATCTAGTTTGGTTTGGCTTTTGGGTTTGATTTTTGGGTAATGAATGAAAGGATAAATGGCAAGTAGTGACCAGGTCATGCGGTAGAGCTCTTTGATGTCACACACTATAATAGATTAGGAATGACCAAAAAAAAAGGATAAATGAGGATAATAATTAGAAATAGAGGGTAATGATTAGAGAGATAAAGAGGGAAATAAAAATAATAATTAAAAATAAGAGAAATGATTGAAGAGAAACATGAATAATAATTGGGGAATAATGGAGAAAACCGATCTTGAAACCCAAAACGAACAAATATCACTGCGTCACTATAATACGAGAGCGCTATTCATACTCCAAACAGAAGTACAAAAAAAATTAAGTCGCATGATGGTAACTTGCTTACTTTTTTCATAATTTTAAAAAAAAAAATTTCTAACCACATGCTTGAGTTGACCAAATAATATTGGTGCTCAAGAAAAAAAAAAAACAAGATCCTTATTACCATTCAATTTCAAAGAGTGAATCAAGTGTCCCGGAAGGTGAGGAACTAACGGCATGGTGAATGGTGGTTCTATAGCTGACTGTTATAATTTGTTGATTATGAACATTCTAAAGTTATGTATAATTTACCTGGTCACAGGTTGCAACTTGCAAGTGTCTCGTGCCCGTGCCCGTGTCCTCTACCCTTTTCTTTACACTATCAAATACTTTGTGGTAAACAAGAATTTTGTGCGTTACAAATTGCAACTTTCCTTTCTTTATGCATGCTGCTCAAATATTGCGAGCAGCAGAAGTCTTGGACCTTACTTTCACGCGCATTTATTGGTACTTTATTTTTAACGGGGTTAAGGAGTCCATTTCTAGACTGCGACGTAATTTTTGGAAAAATGATCTTTGGCATACCACAAGGATCGAACATGCGTAACCTAACTTCTGTTGGAAAAAAGGTTAGGCTTTGGGGACATCAGCTATGGCCTAGTAAAATTGGCATGACATGTGAAAATTTTCAAGGAATTAAGGCGCCACCCTAGCAACAACCAAGCTGCTCCATTGATTACTTGTTCCATCTAGAAATTGCAGCTAGCTACCCATTTAATTGCAGAGTACGTTTGGAATTTTAACGATTGGTTGGCTTGGTGTCCTACTTTCTTTCTTTTTCTCTTACCTAATTATCTGCAACATCACAAGACTTCGTTCCACACTAATCACAAAATGATGTATATCCTGTATTGGCCAGCAATAATATATTACGAAAAAGAGGGGTGTTTCGATCAGTAAATGGTCAATAAGCAAAAAAACATTGCAGTAAATGGATGTCGATAAGCAAGAACATGTTGCACCCAATACCGTCGCATAGCTTATTTAGGAATAAGATCTTTTGCCAGCACCAAGTATTTTCATTGGTATACGAGAGTACAAATCTGAAGAATAATACGAACAAACACAGCTCAAGAAAGAATCCCTACTTAGGCTAGCCCCATTATCACCTCCAGAGGAGGGCATGAGCTCTTCGCAAAGGCTTCCAAAAATTATGCTCGAAAATATCCATGGTTCACAGAATCACACGTTGATCACTAAAGATGCAAAACAACTGAAAAAACTTGTTGCAAATAGCTCCCTGCTGTTATTAGCCAACTACGATAGAGACTGCCACCAACCTCCCCTAATCGAAAGCTAACCGGGGGCCTTGGAGTGAGTGAACTCACTACATGCGTGTAGTGAGCTCTCTCGGCCGTCTGATCCGAGATCAATGGTCCGGATCGTCTTACACTTTAAAAAACACTTTTACATTTACTTTAACTCCAATTTATCCGGACCGTTGATCTCGGATCAGACGGCCGAGAGAGCTCACTACACGCATGTAGTGAGCAACAAGTTATTTCAACTATCGACTGGCCTTTATAACGTGCGACATAAGAAGACGCAATGGCATCTGCCATTCAAATAATATTATACAAGCTGCTTTTATATCTCACCTCTCGCCAAATAATCTCTCTTCAAGCACCACGTCTGTATTGATATTCGTAATTCATATAAGAAAAGCTGGGCTTAAAATCCTGTCTTTTCACATTCTAGAGTCAGCCACATAGGTGGATCACAATAATATGGGTCCTCAACACCACTTTTTCCTAGTAGGTAAATTACAACACACACAAACTCACATAGACGTGTGGGCCCACACACGCTGCACAAGTGCATATCCCTAGCATTGTTGAATTATAAGGAATGGGAACCGAAGTTAATGGGCCCACACGCGCTGCACAAGTGCATATCCCTAGCATTGTTGAATTATAAGGAATGGGAACCGAAGTTAATGTGTCCCGGACAAGTAAAATCCACACGGGCAGGCTAGGGGTCAAAGACCTTGAGTCCTGGACTTTAAGGTTGAAAGTTAAGCCCCTGGGTTGCAAGAGATATAAAGAGAGCAGAAGGCCTGAGCTGTCTCTGTTTCTCACATCCATTGGATACCAGTTTATCCCATGAACTAATTGGTTTTCGGTTTAATTTTGTATGTTCTCCTTTCGGTTTTCTATCAGGTCTGGGTATACTAGCATTCTTCTCCTTGCATTCCATCCTGTATAATGGGGGGGGAAATATTACATGAAAATGAAGCTATTACCCAAACAGAAAGCTATAGAAAATTAATCAAGCTGTGTAAATCATAGAGTGTGGGAATGTTGCATCCAGCCAAATGGAATGATTCAATTTTCTAAGGTCTACATTCTTTGTGACCTTTGAAGTATCTGGTTTACAGTTATGCCCCTTTTCAGTACTTAAAAGTTTTCCGCTGGAAACTTACCTTGATTGTGGATTGTAGGCACTTCTCCCTCCAAAATTCTGGACATATCGTCAGTTTCTTTCTGAGATGGACAACACACCACCGGAATCTGGAAACCATCAATTAAGAGAAATGTCAAGTTCAAACCACTATGAAACAAAGAGCAGAACAAGTTTCCCCACAACAAGAAGAAGCATTTTATCTGATCATAAACAACCACTTTGTGAAATTTTTATTCATTTATAGCATTGTTCTGCACATATAATAACAATAAATTAGATACAGTATGGGCAAATATGAACTGAATGAGTCCGCGTTCAACAAAAATGTCAAACCGACTGTGTCCCGCTAGTTAGAACATCCATCTCGGAGAAGAATGAACCACATTCTGCCGGGGCCTGTTTGGCAGCTTTGGCTGCTCCGAATTGTTCCGGTTTTTCATGATGGAGGAGACAGTTGGGCCGAAGAAGTCATTACTCCTTTGAGAAGCCGCCCCTTGAGAATAAATCTTTCTTCCTTGCATAAAACTCCTCTGTGTTTCTAGAACCTCCTTCCGTACCGCAGGATTCCTTTGAACAGTTCCCCATCTGTTGTAGTTCACACAGCTCTGACTCCTCCCCACTTGCTGAAACTTTCCCTGCCTTGGACTCGTATAATTACGACTTTCGGCTGTTTCTGCTGAATACATTGTCGTTTCGCCATCACTGCTATTATACCCATTCTGCATCTCCAACACCTCTATTGGGGACGAACTGGACAGAACCTCACTATGGCCCCCGTTTACAGAATCTGTCGATGCCATGTCAGCATCTGCCATTGGACCACTCTGTCCCCCATCTCCAATTCTTTCTCCTCTCAATAGCTGCTGCTGCAGAGGAATTTCGATGAGCGTATTTTCGTCTGAGTAAGGGGCAAGCAGCCTCTTGGCAGGTTGTGGCAACACTGGAGTCTTGGCAACCTTTGGGGGAAAATTAATATCTAAAAGTGGGATTTGGCTATTTTCCTTCTTCCTAACTGGGACTGAGGTCAATTTTCGCGATTCATAAATTTTTGGCGTTGGAATCCCCTGCACATGGCTTGCAGCACAAGGGTCAGCAGTTAGGGTCTCATCGTCAAATGTGTTTGCTGCAGCGGAACAGCTGGGTCCTGGTATATCGGTTGTTTTCAAGATTGCTACGGATGGCAACGGCGTTCCATTGTTTTCATGATCTGTTGACTTGAAGACCCTCTTCTTTGTGAAGGAAGCGCAAGAATGGTCACTCTTCTGGCTGCCTGACATCAATCTGACGAGTGGCAATTTGGGTTTGTTGAGTTCATCGAGGTTACCTTCCCAATGCTGGTTTAACCAGTCACAGATGATGGGAATAGGTACACCAAATTGCATAGGGAGATCCTTCTTCACCGATGAAGATGAAGAAGTCGAAGAAGATTTTGTGTGTGGAGATGTTGCTAGCTTCATGGGATCACAGACCATGAATGAAAGATTGCCTTGCACATCAAAACCAGCAGAACCAGGGCTCCAAGTTACACTGTCAGTGGACAGCTTTATGAGATTGTCAGTGGCTATAACGACTTTTCCTTCACCAACTGTCAACTCATTTTTTTTCGTGTAGCCCAAAACATAAACTGCACTACCTAGTTCTAGATTTGATTTAGAGCAGGTTTTCAAGTAGTGGGGTTGCTGCCCCTGAGCATTTGAGTCTCCATCCATGGCATCCACACCTACTATTGTAAGATCAAGAACAGAACTGGTGACAAAAAACCTGCAATTGAGATAACAGAAATGAGAAAATTATTTAGAACTCAATACAGGATGATTGCAATAATGGTGGGAAAATACAACCACATTACTCATTTTGACTGAATTTCCAATTAGGTTCGACCTTGCAGCATAGGACTGAAGTTTTTTTCAGTTTTTCCCTTCAAAGCATTAAGAACCACCCGGCAAAATAAATTTGGGAAAATATAACTACAATACTCTTTTTGCCTAAGTTTTTATATCCACCAGTCAGCTTAGGACTAAATTCCAGACCAGAGTTTGAGAATGGCACAAACCTTAAATTGATTTAATTAATTCAAGTCCTGCCAAAGTATACAGCAATGGTGGGGAGTGGGGACACATAACAATTTGCTGATATAAAGTTGATTTCTATTTTTTCCTTCAATCCCACATTTCATGTTTATCAGCATTGTCCAAGGTCGACCGGTTCCATGAAGGGCTGAAAGGGATAACTTCACTGCTACGAGTACTCAACAGATTTGAGAATGGAATTCTTTTAACAGCAGATTTTCTTGAATAAAATTCCGAATTAAAACTAGTTTCTAATCAGTTGGCATTGAGATGTTCCATTTTGTTCCAAGGGTAAGAATCCATAGCTTAACTAGTTACGTTGCTTCAGTTCAATATTCGTTTTTACTTTGGACAGATCTAACTGCATTGGGCACCCAAAATATCTCTATAATTCTGCAGCAACGAAATAATCATTCTACCAAATCAGATCAAGATGGTAACTTCACTTTCGTGTCAACCAAGTCTCCAAAGTAACTGAAATCGACGTTCTATAAAGCCCCTTGACCAACCAATAAATCAACCAATAAGATAACCAGAAACCAAGCGATAACGATGGAAAATAACATGCTTCCACATAGATATCCAAACACACTGATGCACACTCGAATGTAAAGCAAGTAGCAAAGCATTAAGGTCGAAACCCTAACCTGTGAGGAAAAAGGCTAGCAACGACGCCGTTCTGCAGCCGGATCTCCACTTCCTCAGCTGCGGCCACCGACGGGAGGTTGACGTGTGACGTCAGCAGAAGATTCCGGTGGATTAAAAAGCCGGTGCTGGAGACTCCACCGGCGCCGGCGATTCTCACCATGGCTGGGCCTTTGCCGGAGAAAATGGCGGCTTTTATTCTCTCGGACTTGCCTCCGCCGTTGCAGAAGCACCAGGATTCCCCTAAAACCCCCATATCCGTTGTGGCTTCGTGAAGAAGAGTTCAGATCCAGAGCCACAGCTTGTACTGCATTCTCTCTCTCACTCTCTCTCTCTCTCTCTCTAGGGTCAGCTGTAGGTTTGCTAGGGTTATATGAATCGTGAAATGCTGAAGAAATGCGTGGGAGATTTGAGTATGTCTTTAATCTGAAATTATGGTAACTTTAGCATGGGACCTGTCTCTGTGTGTGAGAGAGAGAGATAGAGAGAGAGATTACAACGCGTGAACAGGAGGGATGTAATATTCTACTTTGTTAAAGTGATAATTATTCCAAGGGCACATTTAATTATCCATTCTTTACCTTGGGATACTGTATTTGTGACGGTGTCACTCCCATCCGACTATCAGAACATCTCTGGGCTCCATTTGTAGGATAACTTTCAGCACCAAATTTTATTTTAGCAAGTCACAAAATACACCACAACCCCACAAATGGTATGAAACTACTCATTTTCATTGAGTAGAAAAACGGCGTTCACCGCAGCAATGAAAATGAGTAGTTTCATGTCATTCGACAGGGAAAGGCTACTCTCTAGTCTTGATCCATCTAGTCTCATCCAACTTTGGGCCCTCGTGGATCTTTTGTCGGCTTACAACGGTTAATCCAAACCATTCAATTTATGAATCCCGCATTGGATATTATTATTAAAAACGCAGGTCGATTACACGATAATAGCTGTGAGAGCATAACACATTTAACACCTTCGTGCAAGAAATTTAAAAAGGATGGCAAAAATGATGTTCGTGCGTCCAAATTTTTTTATTTATTTTTGGTTAAATCAAAACATTGTTGCCACAAACTCATACTACACGACAGTTGGGAAAAACATAATTTTTCAACTTGTATTAGTGCTAGATTTGAATTTACAGTAGGAAGTTTGTTTTACATACATCTATACCTTTCAAGTACTTGTGGATACTAAACATGACGTGGATAGAGGAGAAGAAAAATTTTAACTTGAAGACAGAGACCATAGACTTGGCTTTTGGGGTCTTGTGTTGTGGTCCTGACCTTTTTTGTCCATGGTTCCAACTACCAAACAAAAATTAAAAAAGAATCAAACCTATGAAAAAGAATCTACAAAGTGAAAAAGCTTGTCAAGTGTAGGTAACCAGCATCACCCACAAAGACAACTATCAGTACCAAGTCTACCGAAGAACAGGAACTCTTCAACCCAAGCATACAGTATACTAGGACATTGTTATTCCAAAATCATCACAAAACCATTTCGGTCGCATAGCCAACAAGTTCAGATTACCAAAACGTCTTACAGTCCTCAGAAAAAGTCGGTCAAACTCTATCAACAGGTGTACTATTTCCGTAAAATCTGGTGCAACCAGAGGGGCATTTGGCAGGTATTTGAGGCAGAGAGTCCTCTTGGAGGGGCATTTGGGCAGTCAGGTTGCCAAGGTTGCTTTCTTGTCTTGCATTACTGCATGTGGAAAGGCTGACTCTGGATAATCTCATACATAGGCAGAAGATTTTGATTAACTTGTGATGTATGTGCAAGAACGAAGGACAGGTGAGGATCTTCATTGTCATGTGGCCAAGGAAATGAAGTCTGATTCTTCCCGACTGGCTTGGGTTCAACAAGAGGATGTTGCTGCGGCGTTGGGCACTCGGAAGGGTGGTAGAGTTGGGAGGGAGCGCAAACTGGCTTGGTTACTATCTCCTCTTTTATGAATGACCTATGTAATAATCCAAATCTATTGTGTCTATATACCCTCTGTGCATATATATTAAAGTGTTTCACAAAAAAAGATAGTGCGCATATATTAAATTATAGATCTATATTTTATAATGTAATGAGTAATCATTTGGAATAAATAGAGATAGTTAGGATTGGGTGTTCAAAATTTTTGGGTAATGTGTTCAAACATTTTGAGTAGAGTGTTCAAATATTTTGGTTAGGGTGTTCAAAATGACAAAAATTAAAAAATAAATAAATTTTTACATGTATTTCTAAAAAAATTAATTTTTTCAGTGTGTTCGAGTGACCACCCTCCGCTCTTTTTAGAGCCGCCTCTGTTTCCTTTGAGTTTTTCTTCAGAGGACAAATCAACGACCATGGCGCTGGAGCCAACGACGGTTGAATTAAACCCCATCGAAATCTGACTTACCACAACTTCCTGGAGCTAACGACAGAAGCCAACAACGCCAGAAGCCAACGCTAGAAGCCAATGCAGAAACTAATTGGGGGAAGGATAAGGAAAGAAATGAAAAAACAATGAAATGAAAATTTAAGGCAAAGTTGAAATAAAATTGAACTTGTTTCTTAAACTTTTCATTCTCTTTCTCTAAAAAATAGAAACCAAATAATAGTGTTTTTGTGATTTATGTGAGGATAATGACTTATGAAATGATTCTGTAAAACAGTTGAAAATATCAAAAACACCAAAAAAAAAAAAACAATAGTGGAGTATCAATCTTTGCATTGTATAAATTGTCAATTTTATGCATTGTATAAATTTTTTAAATTAAATTAATTTTTTTCTGATTAAAATTTTAAAAGTATAAACAGTCAAAATATCATTATTTTTAAATTCCAAAAATATAATATGCGGCTTAAAGTTGAAATGCCTGATTTCATTTATAATAGTTGATAAATAATCCATTATTTAGTTTCCACACTCTAATTTTTCTTCTTCAGTTGATAGATGAAATATGATTAATCTTCACTTTTGTAAAATGTAGTGTGCACATAACATTAATTGCTTGGTATCAATGACTTTAAAAAAAAAAGTATAAAGAATTAGGGCGGGAAAGGCCAAAATAGCTTTTTCATTCATACACGCTAAGTTTTGTTCTTCCAATTTTTTTCTTTTCCATTTTTTTGAAAAAGAAGAAAAAAGAAAGAAAGCTTGTGTTGATGATTTTGTTCACGACGATAAATTTACGCAGAGATGAAGCTGGGGTGCCAATAGGGGCGATCGCCCCCTGCAAGAAAAAAAAGACCTCTAGTTTTATATAGGAAAAAAAAACACAATTTTTTTTTCTATGACTTATATAGGTTTGTCTCTGTGTCGTGAAATTCCTGGCTTCGTCCATGTATTTATAATTGTCATAAATGTATTGCCAACACAAAAATTTAAAGCGAATTGTGATCATTGGAAATTGAAAGTATGTCGTGCTGTTGTTTTTTAGCATCAAATCATTGCAAATAGAAATTGGAATTTGTTTTTGAAAAATTATACTGCTTTTTTTTTATATTCAAAATATGTATTGTCTCACTTTTGAACATATATATTGCCTCTCTAATGGAAGAAAAATAAACAGGTAAAAATGTTTTTTTTGAAACGGCCTTGTTTGATTCGAAACGACTTAATTTTGCGTTCAACTCCAATCATTATGAAGCTAATGGTCAAATTTTGAAATTTTTTTTTTTTTTAACCCAGTGGCTCAAGTTTAGACAATGGCAAACAAAAAGCACTTATTAAATACACTAAAACCACTTTGGTAAAAAAAATCCATTTGAATAAAAGAAAAGTATTTTTTTTGTGAAACTACTAGGTTAGCTCGAAGGAATAGTGTGGTTACCGGGTTTGCTCCCCACACAAGTGATAGAGTTTGATTTTTGGGGTCGACCACAAGAAAGTAATTCCTTGTGAATTCCCTACCTTCGACGTGGATGGACCTGTCTTTGAACGGAGAAAAACTTGGGTCCGGACCGTCCAACACATTTTGGATGGTCGAGATGCACAACGTACCATGTGGTACCCATCCGCCATGTTGTACATGTCCGGTTCCTAATTTTTGTTTTTCGTTAAGTAATTTATTTCAGAAATGTTAGGTACACACAATTTGGTACCCACAATTTACCCAAATACACACACAAGTGTGTGGGCTCCACACACACAACACTTGTGTGTGTATTTGGGTAAATTGTGTGTGTCAAGTACTTTAGGAAAAAAGAAGTGACGTCAAAAAGTCACGAGAAACATTCCATTCCACACCATTGAGTACTCTGTTCTCATCAGATATTTCTTAACATGCCTCCATGAGCTTATGCAAGCTCTCAGCTCTCTATCAATCCTGGATATGATTTCCCCTGGATTTACACTTAAATTGGTTTCTGAAAAATTCTTCCATTTCGCTCACACCATAGGTTGTAAGTAGCTGCAGCTTAAAGATGGTATCTCTAAAACCTACATTCAGTTGTGTGCATGCATTCATCCTATAGTACATTAGGACTAGGTCATCTGTAATGGTGTCGTTAACACCACAATTTAGTTAGCTACTACGACAGTTAGCTAACTTTTTTTTTTGTTTGCCCCCAATAGAGTAATTAGAGTGTAGTTCATCTGTGTCAGTTGTGAGAAATAGTTACCGCAAGAGTGAACTGTCACCCTAGCAGGAGCAACAGCCCAAGTGGGGCCCAACGTTGAAAAAATGAAAAAGCTTTCGGAATTGATCTCTGATCGTTGAAGAAACAATCACTAGCCGTTGAAAAAAATAGACGTTGGAAGCTAGTATGGGACCCATTTTCGGTTGGAACATTTAATTTAACAAAATGTTAGTTACACTATTCCTACACTATTCAAACACAAAGGCATCTACAATAACTTAACTCACACAATTGAGTTCCACTTTTACACTTTTGTGTCATATAACTACACAAATTTAACTCTACCACTAGAGATGGCCTTATATTAGCTTTGCACTTCCGTCCTTTCTCTTATAGTATTTTTTTGTTATTAATTAAATATTACTTTCTTTGCCGTTAAAAAAAAAAGGTGGTATCTCTCAATCCCATAATTCTTCTGTTTTGAAAAACCCAAGGAAATTAATTTGAAAGCTTGAGGGGCCAGGGCTGTTGGGATTTTCCCTAGTTAAATGCATTTTTTGGAAAAGGATTAGTGGTTGGTTGATGAACTTTTATTAGCTACAAGGGTAGTGTGTGTATATATTTAGATAAATTGTGTGAGAATATTGGTGAGTGTGTGAGAGATAAAAATACAAGTGAGCGTGGGCATTGGGTAGGGTATTTTTTTATCTCATTGTAACTCATTCAATATAGTAAAAAGTGTTTTTTCTCCTGTGGACGTATCCGATTTTGGGGAACCACGTAAAATCGTTTGTATTATTTGTTTTGGTTTATTTGTGCGTGTGGTGTATTTGTTTGATCGATCCATAACAAGGGCAGCCCTAGAAGCCCCATTCAATACATCAAGTACTAAGATGGTAATGCTTTTGCTTTGAAGTAAGTAAAATGTTGACCCATTAAATTCATGTAACCATCCACTGCTAAAGTCACTGCAAATTTTCCATCTAAGGCTATATGAGCAACCTAAAAGAAATACGAATACAAGAATTTGGGGCCAATACAAATTTAAAGACGAAACCCCATTGCATTAACCCTTTGACACAGCCCCATAGTTGGTTAGATAAGCAGCTCTCATAATCTCTCAACTTGCACTATAAATTGGGGAGGTATCAGCACCTCCTCTCCATTGCAAAAGAGAGGAAGAGAGTTTAACAATGGAGGGTGTTGCTAAGAAGGTACTAGTAGTCCTTGCAATCTTACTCGCGGCGTTCCTCTCGGGTGCCGAAGGAGGAAGAGATCTCTCAACCAAAGGAGATGATCAGGAGGTCTACAATCCTGATCGAGCATTCAGGTTTCCATGGTTTCCACACTTCCCTTGGTGGTGGGAGGGTATCCACGAATCAGAAACCGGGCCTAAAGACAAAACTAAAGGAGAAACCATGCACGTGGAAGTTCCCAAGGTTGGTGGCATGGCTGGCCACGGATATCTAGCAGGAGTTGATGTTGTGGTATCAACCAAAGGAGAGGAGGTCTACAAACCCCAAGATTTATGGTTTCCACACTTCCCGTGGTGGCACTTCCCTTGGTGGGGGGCGGGCATCAACAAAACTGAAATCGCGCCTAAAGATATGGCTAAAGAAGAAACCATGAACGCGGAAAGTCCCAACGTTGATGGTGTGCTTGGCCATGGCTATCCATGAATAATAATCATGTAATCTTATGGGTGTTTGGTTAGGGAGCTTGTGTACTTAAATAATGTTAATACTGGCTTGTGGCCCTGTATAGGGGTTGCAGCAGGTTTGCTCCTCTATGAACTAAGTCAAAAACTTGTGTGTTACTGCTATCAACTAACTTGCAATAAAACTTGCCCCAGCCCCCAGAAATGTTGTCCTTATTCAATTTTTTTTTTTGCATTTGTTAATTTTGCGTCAAGATTTTGTGGTTTCTGGATTTATCTCGTCGAGACGAATCCAAAGAGTATAAAATTATGGTCAAAAGTAATAGTTTTTTTTAATAAAACCGAAAATAAACCAGTTTTTTTGGATTATTTTTCGTCTTTCTTCACAAAACTTAAAGTTTTGTTGACAATTTTATACTTTTTAGATTTCTCTCGTCGAGACAAGCCAAGAAACCACAAAAATCGACCGAAAACTAACAAATGCAATTTTTTTTTGAACAAGGACAAAACGAAAAAAAAACCAAAAAATCAATTTTTTTCAATTTAGCCAAATCAGGCCGCTAAAGTTTTTATCTTCTACTGTTGATAAAAACCAGATCTTAATTACTATTTTCTTTTCTTCTATAATCTTGGGAAGAATGTTGTTGTGTTGTGTTGGACAATCGAGTGTTGGGGTTGCTATAGGCTCAAATTCAGGTGCGGCTCAAGGCCCTTTGAAGCCTTAGGCAAATTGTTAAAATTAGGTCCTTTTTTTTTTTAATATCTTATTCAACTATTTACAAAAAAAATTCCCCTTGTTTTTATTTTTCCTTTGCAAAATTACTAATCAAGCTTTAGAATCGAGCTGTTTTAACATTTTCTTTTCAATTAATAATGTTGCTAATCCACTTACACTTTCAGAAAATAGTATAAAAAAATAATACAGAGTACTTGATTTTGTCATCTTAACCAGGGTTTAGATGTCTTGAATTTATTCATTGGTGTCACGCTAAATACTCCATATTTAAAGTAGCGAAATGGAGTCTTTACCGAGACAACTGCTAATTAGAGACAAATCTTTTAAGTAATGTAAAATGTAATTATAAACCTTAGTACTCCAGTATTACGTAATTCCTTCGTGCTAAATTTTGGTAGTCAAACAATTTCCTATTTTGGTTATCAGCAAAGGGGTATTCAGAAAAGTTATCCCAAAAATTATTTCGAAATTGAAATTAGTGAAGATTTAATTATATATTTATCTAAATCACGAATTACACTTGGGGGTGTTCCGCTAACTCATTTTTTTGAAAAAAACGATTTTTCACGGTTTTTTATGTGATGTGTTGTGAGAGAATAACCTGTCTCGGTGTTTGGAAAAAACAGTTTCTTGTCTAGGGCATGTTCAGTTTTTTTAGATCTTTATTAGTTTTGCAAAAAAACTAACTTGTTCCACTAACTAGTTTTTTGGCTTTTTTGTTTTTAGTTTTGCAAAAAAACTAACTTGTTCCACTAACTAGTTTTTTACCTTTTGGTTTTTTTTTTTAGATTAGTGGAATTAAGTGTAATTTTTTTGTTGATTTTTTGTTAGCGGAACGAAGTAGTTTTTGAATTAAAACTAAACTGTTTTTGTTTTTAGCGGAACGGGGCCTAATTTCTGATAATATTGCGAGGTACTTATCATTTCCCATCAAAGAACCTCCTATTCGATTCTCCTCCTTTAGCAATGGACTGAGGTTCTATTCAATTTCCTCTCCCTCTCTCTCCTCCAAAGTCCCAATTCCCTCTTTCTCTCTCTCTCTCGGATCTCATTCTTATGCGATGGGAAGCAGCGCCGGCAACGGCAGCGACGTGGAGGCGGGCTTCGCAAAACTCCAGGGCGAAGACTTCGAGTACTACATGCAGACCTACTCGATCGTCCTAGGCCGCAACTCCAAGAAATCCACCGTCGACGTCGACCTCTCCTCTCTAGGCGGCGGCATGAACATCTCTCGCCACCACGCGCGCATCTTCTACGACTTCACGCGCCGCCGCTTCAACCTTGAGATCCTCGGCAAGAACGGTTGCTTCGTTGAAGGGGTACTCCACCTACCCGGCACCCCGCCGGTCAAGCTCGACTCCCAAGACCTTCTCCAGATCGGCGACAAGGAGTTCTACTTCCTCCTCCCCGTGCGCAGCATCCTTGGCGGGCCGATCGGGCCCCGCCACGTGCCGAATTACGCGTCGCCTTACTTGTTGCCTCCGTCGGGGAGGGGTGGTGGGAAGAAGGGTGGGAGGGGTAGGGTTTTGAGTGGTGGGGAGGGTTTTGAAGATGAACGTGATGAGGACGAAGGTCGTGATGAGGGTTTGGTTAAGAAGGTAAGGAGAGGAGGGGATGGACATGAGGTGTATGGGTACGGCTCGGCAGGGTCGGGTGGAAAGGGGGTGGTTCCGGGGCAATTCGGTGAGTAGATTTTTTGACATTGTTGTTGGTTTTAAGAGCTGATATAGAAGTAAATTTTAGTGAGAGATAGAATGAATGTAGGGAATTTGAATGAAAGATCCCACTCAAGGTTCCAAATAGAGGTTGTTACTTGTTACGCCCGTTACGTAACAGCATTTTACAGTTATTTACCTATGTATATTAGCCGATAAACAGCCGTTGAAGAAGTAGAGTTTGATTGATAACATGAATGTAGGTAATTTGAATGAAAGATTAGTGATTGATAACATGAATGTAGGTAATTTGAATGAAAGAACCCTCTCTCATTTACCGGTATTGGCTGATACATGGCCGTCTCACCAATAAGGAAGGTTACTTTTCCCTGATACCGTAATTTAAAACAATGTTCCAACTGAATTGAATTTGGGGTCCAGCTTCACATTTACTAGTTGATTAGTTGTGCCACTCATGTTTTGTTGTTTAGAGTTGTTTTTTATCGGGCGATTTGAACTTGTCCTGCTTCAGTTGATCATTTCATTTGCATTCGTAGTTGCATGCTAGACCATGACTTGCTACCTGTTGGGATTGGTTGGAGAAACTAGATTTTATCATTTGGGAACACAATGTGATTTTATCACCCCTCCATAAAACTCTCTACTAAAATGGGAATTCTCATTTTATCTCATAAGTTGTTGAGGGTGTTTTGCATTCTTCTATCTGCAAATTGAGAAATCCCTTGCCCTTGAGATTTCCTTAGGGTTTCTGCTTTATGTTGGTAGGGTGTACGGCACGTGATTTCAGAATCACTTAATCATGTCGTGCTTACTTTCCCGAGGGAAGAGAAGGCCTTCAATACACGGCAAACCACCTTTCTTGGTTCAGAACTTTGCTATCTCTCTTGTCGGACAATTACTGTAACACCCCAAATTCTCACACAATACTCCACCATACTAATCCCTACGATTTATGCCACCAATTCAACCTACACAAACAAACAATTATACGAATAGTCATTCCCACTTCCTTCCATCCTTGCATAATTTCTCATTATACATTTTCACCTTTCACTTGTGTGACTTTCTTCCCTCTGTCTAGCCCAGCTGAGTACCCCCTTTGGAATTCACGATTCTCCCCTTTGCTCTTAATTTTATATTTTCCTCTCCCTCTCTCTCGTATTCTTCTTCCTTTCTTTTCTGGTTACCCCCGCCTTTTTTTCTCCATGTCATATTTCCTTTTAATACCTAGAAACATTGACTCATCAGAAAGGGATTCAAAAGATGACACTTGTCTCACTAATTCCTTTTTTTCCTCTTATTTCTTTTGTTTCCATATGTTCCTATAGCTGCAACACAACACTTCAATATACTAATGCACAGCCCACGTCCTTATTTCACATGCTAACACCCCACACAATCGACACCTATGCTTTTTCATGCAAACTAATTTATTAACACACTAACTCTCTTTGCTTAAATTAAGCACACTCCTTGGTCAATGTACCGTTGCAATATGTTTGGAAAATGCAGCTACTACAATTTCTCCTCGCAAAATATTTGGAGTGGGTATTACAATTACAGTTATTGGCATTAAATTCTGGTTAAAATGAAGCTGTGTTTGGCGAGCCAGCATTCGTGTGAGACCTGAGACCTAACTTAAGTTAGCCAAATTATGGTTGCTGTAGTGGGCAGAATCCGATTTCTTTTGGGCTTGCCAAAATGGGGCGGCCCAGAGTTCACAAGAAGGCTTGTTGTGCCGAACGAGTGTGGGCCGGACCGACAGCCCACCCGTTCCGTGTGGCCCAGCGTAAGATGACCCGGAGGACGGTTGGAGGGATCATGGGTGACGCATTATGGGCAGGTGGGTTCAGCGAAGTGCCAGCCGAACATCATCCATGATGTCACTAGCCAAAGTGATTATTGGTGATGTCACGCGCTCGTGCCGAGCGCGAGTGACTTAGAGGACAAGTACAAGACTACCTATAAATATCCTAGGATAAACCCTTGAGAGTTATACTTTTCCAAATTTGAATTCCGTTTTGTACTCTCTTCTCCTTGTGCTAACTTAAGCTTTGGAGTGCCCTCCAGCGTCTTTGGCCGGAGTGGCACTAACTGGTTACTGCGTTTTATAGGCGCAAGGAGTTCGGAAGAAGACGGTTGAACCATTCAAGCAAATCGTGATCCACCACCCCACAATCGCATAGCCTGTTTAGGGAACTGCCCTTTGGTTATACCAATTTGAGTTGGTTCATCAAATTGGTAAGATGTGGGCCTGCGTTGAATATTTTTCCTTTGGAATGTTTTTGTTGGATAAGTATCTATTTAGTTGGAGATGAAGCAATAACCTAGTGGGTTTCTTTATGTCTTGGTCTTCAAACATGTGGAGTTTGACTCTTTAGGAACTCCAACTTTGAATTAGGCCTTTCTGTAATGAGCTGCGGTCTTGCGTGCCTGTTTTATTTTATTTTTTTCAATGTGGAAGCCATGTGAAGACTTGGTCTTGTGCATCATAAATTGAAGACGAAGAGCAGATTTGGTTGCTGTTGTAAACCTCTAAATCAGGGTAGCTATTGTGGTATTGTAGATGTCATACGGCTGCGATGCATAAGGTTATCATGTGTTATGGCATGATCAAAATCATGAGTAAATGATGAAGATTTGTGGTTGAATTCTTTTATAGCGCACAGTCGCGGTCGCAGATAACGGATATTGAGAGTAACGGTCAATGCATATCAGTAATTGTAGCATTTGGAAATTCTAAAAAGCCCATCAATATACATGTTATAACCTTATCTATAACAAATTGAATGTTTTTAGAGCCTTTTAACCATTATGTCTATTAGAAGTAGTTATATAAGTAAGATTGAGTCGTAAGTCGGGGTTTTAAGGCAATAAATATAGCCATTTTCATAGGGAAAGAGAATCTCACTTATCTTAATCTAGAAATGGTTCTAGAGTAGATATTTTAGGCAATAAAGAAAGCATGTACTAATATCATTATTCATTACTTCATTGAAGATCGTTTGTGAACACCAGTGAAGAAATCGAAGTTATTTGGTTCGGATTTCTTTTTTGGTTTGAATAGTGGCTGTTTCGGTCTGAGAATCTGAACCTATTTCACGTGAAGAATATGAAGAATAACCTTGGCAAAGATGCATAAAATGTTCTGTAGAAGAACGTGGTGGGTCTAAGAAAGGAAGAAAGGGGGGGAGAAAAGCTGTTTTTGCACTGTTGATGTGAAGGTATCCCTAACATTGAGTGTTGGCCATTACGGCCTGATACTGCACTGTTTCGGCTGTATCAGCTGATCTACACCGTAACAGGAATGGACCCCAAAATACCGTTACGTTAGGATAATTGGGTTGGGTATTGGCTTCAGTTGCACAGTTTTGTGGACTTCGCAGTTATATTTGACTATTTTCGGATCTGAACTTATATCATCTATATATGTTGAGTGCATAAAACATCTAATTAACAGTGGCAACAGAACCCAATCCTTATGCGTTAGGACAATGATCTACGTATGCTAAGTTTATAATGTTAGTCGTTTGCTTAGTTATCTCGCTTGAAATTTTGATGAGAGTTTGAGTTGGAAATATTCGTCTGGCATCTTCTTTGTGCTTTGAGAGACAATTCATTACAATTCCTAGTGATTGCACCATTGCAAATATTGAGAGAGTGAAAAGAAAGTCCAAATTAATGGGAGGGGAAATGTATTCATCGCAATTCCTCAAATGTACTATATGATGTATCATAACAATATTGTCTGCATTACCTGCAGACAAGAAAGCTGAGGCAAGATCCAGAGTTGACAGAGATGCCGATAATCAGCAACTTCTTCAGTTGGAAGAGAAGGATGTTGTATCATCTGTTGCTACTGTACTTTCTGATCTTTGTGGCCCTGGAGAATGGATGCCTATGGAGAAACTTCATTTGCAGGTAAGTTTAAAATGCTTTTTCCCTCATTGCGCACTCTGGTTTCGCTGTATGAGGCCTCACATGTAAGTTGAGTTCGTTCATCATATGCGTAGTACCAACTTAGCACAATAGTGCTGGTCTTATGGTACACTAGAGCATCCAACCCATCTTCATTTCTACAAAATGGAGTATAGTTTGTCCAAAATGGAGAATGAATGCAATCCAACCCATCTTCATTTTGATTCTCCAAAATTGAGACTTGAATTTGAGTCACCAAATTTGGAGAACCATGGGACTTGGAGACTCAATTATGCTAAATGGAGAGATTAAAATTCTCTTACTCATTTCCTGTTTGACTTTAGAAGGTACAACTTTTATCGAATGAATTTAATGTTCATCAAATTTGGTCATGCATATGCTACAGTTAGTTACAGCATCAGCTTATTATTAACTGTATCTTGGAAAAAAGTCAAAAGACTGGTCAAAGATAAGCTTGTTGATGGGTTTATTATTAACTGTATTTGTCACATATTCATGTTTTAATAATGGCTTGTTAACCAGCATTTAACTTTTAGAAATTGGAAAAAGCGTCAACTTCTCTGGTCAAGAACAGCTGGGATAATCACCTTTAGAGCCTTAGCATACATGAACCTTTCTCAGATGATAACATGTATACGTTAAACAACCATATGTCCCTCTTTCTCCCATCCTTCTGTAAACTATTTGTGTGTTGCATGTTCACTCGAGGCATCCAACCTCTGACTTAGTGTTATGAATTCAAGGTAGTTTGGTTCATATGTGATGTTGGGTTTATGGTCCCCTTGGACAAATCATAGATGGTTTCGTCAAGGGCTGTCTCTTTGTGCAATTGTTACAGGCTTTTGCTGAAGGTCCTTGAAAATTCCTTCTTTTACCCTCTCATTTTTAAGTATCCACCATATTGTCCGTAGCGGTCACTCTAGTTCATGCTAATCACCCTGCATTCTTCTAGCTGTTGTTTCCTTTCCACTTCACCCATTGCTTTTCATCTACTTCAGTATTTTATACCTTTGAGAACTGTAGTTTCACAAGAACTCTTATTATTCTTGTTTGTGCAGTTAATGGAACATTACAGCACTGTTTGGCATCACAGTCGTGTAAGGAGATATCTCACATCCGAAGAATACCCTGGTCCAGAATCCAAGGGAAAACCATGGTATGGTCTGCTTATGTTGTTGAGGAAATACCCTGAACATTTTGTGATCAATACAAGGTCCAAGGGCCGGGTAACGCTAGAGTTCGTCTCTCTTGTCTCGCTGCTTTCATGACAATTTGTGATTTATCAGAAAGTGAGAATTGTTGTGAGATATGGTTGGCTTGGATCTCTGTTTCAGCTTGTAAATGACTCCATGGACGTAAATTGTTTTGAGTTGGCACAGTTTGTGGCATTCCCATGTCTTGGAAATGTGTCTAGTTGTTGTCCTCTCAGTGCCTCATTACTGGCAGATCGGATACTATCCGTCTTCTCCAATTTGTTATTGTTATTTTCTTTGTTTTTTCGTTTTCAGAAGACGCAGAATTCTCGATAAAGGATGAAGTGACGATTGTAATTTCTCCAATACAGCTTCTATAACGTGTATTGGAAATTGATTTGGAAAAAAACCACCGGACAGGGAAATTGCCCAAAGAAAAAAATCTGTCATTAGGCATGCAGAAATAGAAAGAAACCACATGTATGAAACGTATCTTTCGTGATTTTTAATGATGAATTCTTATTAAAGTCGAGACAAAATCTGCCCTAAATAGGGGCCTTGACGCTCCAAATTAAAGTCAAATACATAAAAAAAAAAATGGTACAATCATCAGATAACTGGCTGCGGTGGGAGAACACAATTTCTCAGCAGTGGTCTAGAACAGAAAATTTCAAGAGACTGAGGTGTCTGGCTCTACGTCTTCTGAAGCCGAGAAGCCATTCACACCTTCTTCACCTTCTTGAATTAATGAGTTTTTCAGACATTTGCATCACATCCATCGCAAATAGGTCTATATAAACAACACCAAATTGTTGGAACTTGTGGCTCATATGAAGAGGTACTTTTGTTGGAACTTGTGGCTCATATGAAGAGGTACTAAGAAGTTCTAATGAAGGTCAGATGCCGAGCGGAGTGGAGTGGAGTAGAGTAGGGCTATAAATACTCTCTATTGTAATAATTAGGGTACGGTATGGAATAATTCGGGTTGGAATAGAGTAGGGCTATAAATACTCTCTATTGTAAAAACCCTGACAGATTTTGATAATAATAAACAGACTCGCTCGCTCCCGTGGAGATATCCGGTTTTGGGAAACCACGTAAATTCCTGTGTCGATTATTTATTGTTTTTCGTATTCCATTGTCGATTATTTATTGTTTTTCGTATTCCATTGTTGTGTGTGTAGTGATTTCTCTAACACAAATCTACAATTTGGGCATATTGCAATTTGGGATAGTCAACGAAATAGTTACAAATGTGAAGATCTTTTGTAGTCTTTAAAAAGGTAAACATAGCATGAGCAAAACGAGTATTAAGGATTTTTACAACAATACCAATTACGAACAAAAGAAAAAAGACTTATCAATAATACATGCTTGGAGTTTAGCTGCACTGATAAGAGCATCAGTGATCTTCTGGGCCAGACCTCCGGTTATCCCAAAATAAAAAAAAAAACTGATAAGAGCATTGATAATTTTTCATATCGGGGATTCCACTCCTAACTTCTTCCGGCAATGTAACAATATTTTTCAGATCAAAAAAGGAAGGGCTCTTATGGCATTCATCTTTTGAAATGGATATTATATTAGTGCTTGTTTTGCTGGTTTCACTGGAATATTTTAGCAAACAACGGTGAATTTTACATTAATATCAAACACGAGAAGCAGTAACAAACATAGAATTTGTACTTAGTGGGAGCCCAACACGTATTTCTGTATTGATAAATGATAACAAAAACTATATGCCACAAGTACATGTTAATACTTGCTAATGTCAAGTATACGGAGGGACGAGATTTTATATATAGAATATATAGCCACCATTTCATTTTTTCATGCCATAAAAAAATTATTGGTAACTACTATGAGTTTTGTGGGGTTTTCAGCCATGGATAGCAATTTTAAGTTATTTTTTTCATCATCAAGGGATTTGCAAGGGTTAATCCCATAGAAACAACTAATATTATTATTTAAAATATTTGGAGTTGTGCAAGAACTCGGACGCAGCCTAGTAAACACGTTAGACTTTCAGTTTAATTCAAGCATATCCAAGACATTGACTTACAGGCCCTTTGGATGGTCAGAGCAGAAAGGGAAGAAAGGGGAGGGATCTCCCTTACTAGTGAGAAAAGAAAAGAAAGGGGAAGGGTTTCTCCTATCTCATCCAAACAACCGTGAGAAATCACTCTCTCCCCCTCCCATTCCGGTCATCTCTCTCATCTCCGGCGACTTTCCGAAACTCGAAACTGTTTTGATCACAGATCCGGCTTCTCCTCGACGAGATGAAGACAACGGTGGAAAGTATGACGACAATCCGACGACAGGATGGACCGCACATGCCGCCAGCGTTCCGTTTCTCATCAAATCTCGCCACTTTTGGTGAGAAACGAAAAGGGGGGGTAAAGGGTTCCGGATTCTCACCATTTCTCTTCCTCTCCCTCCACTTTGGTCATCCAAACAAGGGAGGGAGTTCACTCCCTTTTCTTCTCCTTTCTTTTCTCGTCGTCCCCCTCGATCCAAAGGGGCTGTTAGTCTTGTCCAGACATTGACTCCAATAACATGTACAAGTAGAGGCCATAAAATGGCATAGTCACACTCCCAGACACGATAACAAATGTCTACAGACTTATTTCATTTAAACCTTCTAAAACTCAAAAGAGTCGACGGACTCTTTTAGTTTTCTCGGGCACCAAGGCAGATTGCCTCCACGATCAGTGCCTGCTGCTCCCAGCAGTCCCGGGAGTCTTTCTAATAGTTTCCAAATTCTCTGATAGCTTGCTTTCATTCGGCTGCCATCAGAGAATCTGTGAGAACTACGCCAGGAGCAGCAGGTACTGATCGTGGAGGCAATATGCCTTGTTGCCCGAGAAATGAGGGAAAGCTTGATTTTAGTTGATACAAAATGACTAGAAACTTATGGCAAAGTTCAAGTGCATTCCTCGTTGTGTTTTGTGCCAAATTGGCAAAAGCCATCTATGGTGTCCAATTTGGCACCGATTCTTCTCTTTCTGCTAAAATTATGATCGATGAACATCTGTTTGAGCATGATGGTTAAGGGAATTGAGTAGGAAAAATCTACTCCTTATTGTGGGATAACTGCAGATTTCAGGTATTTTTTGCAATGTTTAAACAGGGACAGTTAAATGATGAATTCTTATTGAATTAAAGACAAAATCTGTCACCAACAAATATGAAGTCATTATATTCTGCCCTAATAGGGGCGTTTATCTCTAAATTAAAGACACAGCAATAAAAAATGGTACAATCAGATAAGTAGTTGAATTGCGAGAACACAAGGTCTCAGTTGTCGTCCCGAACAGAAATTTCAAGAGACTGATGTGTCTGGCTCTACGTCTCCCGAAGCCGAGAAGCCATTCACACCTTCGTCACCTTCCCATTCACTATTCTGCGCTGAAGGCTCGGACTTTCTTCGCAAACCTGCCCCACTTCTCCTCCGGTGTTCTGAAGATACAATTATAGAAACTTATTTAAGAGCAGCAGATGGGAAAAACAAGTGGATCACAGAGTATGAGAGTTGGCAAGTTTACTTTTGCTTGTAATTGCGGAACGAGTCACTGCTAAGAAATCTTCCCACTTGAATTTCCTAAGTTCTTGCTTCTCCTCCTCTGAGAGTTCAAAGTTTGGTTCCCTCCCACACATAAAAGCCGCCCTGCAAATATCGGAAAAACCTACTAATGAGTTTTTCAAAAGTTTGCATCATATCCATCGCAAATAGCTCTATATAAACAGGCAATTTTGCTCCATTGAATGGAGAAGCCTCATCGTAAATCTTTCTTTGCTACGAATGGTCTGGAAACACTCTTAGAGTCTAGTCCTTAACCATTGAGAGACATGTATGGATTCTTCTTATTCTTTTCTTTTCCGGGTGGCTGAGATATGGTGTATCGATGAAGGTAAATCGGTGTCAATACCTGTCGTACAAGCGAGCAGCTTCTTCTTGAGAGCCCACTGTCCCCAAGTGGATTTGCTTCTTGTCCACTTTTATTGCTGCCTGCCATTTCAAATTCTTAAAATAAACACCTCTCATCAAACATGGTTCTTGGTTCTCAAAATGCTTTCTCCGGTGTCGCTTTCTGCGCTTGACTTCTAGCACTTAAAAAAAAAAAAAAAAAACTGACCACGTCAGCTTAAAGACAAATGGCATTGCTGAGTGAGACACCAATATGAAAGCCTACAAACAAACCTGGATATTGTTGATTATGCTGCTCTTTTGATGCGCTAGAAACAGACGCATTTGATGAACCAGGAAATACTTTTGAAATTGTTCCTGGGAATCAATGAAGAGAATATGACTATGAGCTTAAGGTACAGGGTGATGCATGCAAATAGATGGGGATGCTTTGGTATGATAAACAATTGATCTAGTAGTGTGCCATTTTAGTATCTCAGTCTTCTCAGACTCCCAGTGTGTCTGATGTGACAGAGTTCATCAGCATGGGCAGAATATTGAAAGCAAGCTAAGAACAAAGGAAAGACATTGGTCCTGATCACCCACAGTAAAGAACTAGATGTAAGGACTACAAAAGATCTCCACATTTTTAACTCTCTGTCGTTGATTGTCGCACTTTGATAGAGCACAAGCAAATTATGCCATCATTTCATGCAGATCCAACAACTCAAACCATACCCACAATAACTAACAATTGCTTTAATAAATGGTGATGCAATGCATCTCTGTGAAAAAAAACCCAGAAGCAAGCCAAGAACAAAGGAATTACAAGGGCATAGCTTGTTGATGGAGCAAGCTTCCTCTAGAACTTTCCAACAAGAAGCCATTGACAAACACATTTATCATATGGAGTGCAAGACTTTCACCATTATAAGGTACCCTTTATCATGCTTCACGAAGAGCAGTCATTCATATATGATAACGAAGATATCATTCACCGGCTTAGTTTTCAACCGGGTAGTTAATTATTATATAGATAAACATAAGCGGGACAACCGGAGTAAAATGGCACACATGAATGTGCATCCTCATTACAGTTCAAAGAAGGCCTTATCCACCACTACTGCAAATCCAAAGTGGCCTCAGATTTAAGAGGAAAATTTAACTCATACGAGTGCTAGTGAAAAAAATTCTCAAGAAGGTAATTGCTGCAGTTTGGTAGAGACAATCAACACACACAAAAAAAGAAGCCCTATCCTCCTTCCCAAAAATGATTACAACAGAGTCGCAGCAAAATCTCCATACTGAGATGGCTGAAAATAAGTCATTGAATGTTCTAAAAGATCACTTCCAATCAAACCACTACAATAACATAAATGATGGGCTTACGGCATCCAGATACCTATTTCAAACATCAAATCTAAAGACCAAGGTGAGAAAAACAGAAATAGACCATAACCACCACCAAAAAAAGAAAAAATGCAGCAATTCACGACTCAAACGCAGCCTATTGCTAAGAGAAGTTAATCCAGCACAAAACCCCGAAAAGGGTCGCTCTAAATGGCCAAAATGCTATCCGAATTACCAAACTATAAACACCAACAACTAATTTCTCAGCATCCTAATACCACAAATTAGGTTGGCTTGTCAACTATATTTGCTTTCCCTTCCAATTTCTCCATTGAAAAGAAAGAGCACCTCTGGAATGTTTTTAGCGTCAAAAAAACAAAACATATGGATCAGTTTAGCTGCCTACAGAACTGGAATAGATCTGTTTTACATCTATCCCCTGCAAATGTACGTCGTCTTCAATTCGTTAGGTATCAATATTCTACTCCAACACTCAATTTGTTAGCTATGTCATCGAAAAATTTAGTAGACAAAAATTGATTCTCCAACACTCCTTGATGATTCACAGTTCACTTAAATCTATAATTTAGTGGCAGACCAAGAAGAATTTTGGCTGAGAACTTCACAAAACCACAGTATTGCTTATGATTTGTGTCAATTACTAGTAGGAATAAGATTTCTACAATAAAGTGGATATAATTAAGGTAAGCAGCAGACAAAACAGAAATATACAAACACATGCTGACCTCATTAATTTGCTCAGCTTCAACCGAAGGCATAGGATGAACACTGACTGCTCTGGTGCTCTGGACAGGATATTCAGGAGTATTTACGTTCTCAAAAAACATAGGAAGTGGTGACAAGAATGAACCTCGTCCTACAAGATAGGTGATACATGTTATGTTAGCTTCAGCCCAATATTTGAAGATTTGATGCAGCACAGTATCTTTCACTAACTTATTCATTTATTAAAAGGATCGATTCATTAGGGAGGATGGACAAATGAAGCAATAGCAAAGAAGTTAGAATGCAATACATCCTATCCAAAAATTCATTCATGGTCTCTCAAAATGGCAAGTAACCATCTCATGCTTGTCCAATAAGGTACTTTATCTCTAACTAAAGCGAATTTCAACTTTGACGTACCAGAGCAAAGTTTCAAGAGTCTGCGCCTTCGTATGCTCACCATGGTTGAACCTGATATTTGTAAAACTGCAAGGTCATTTTGTTGAAGCCCTTAAGTACAATAATGACAGAGATACATTCGAAGGCAACTTCCAGAGACAGATTAACTACTAGAAACATTTGGTACTTAGTACTCAAAATAACATAGTCATACAGAATTTCCAGACTTTCAACTGCTGCCAGAAAATTACAAGAAGACGGAATGAAAGGGAATTGCCGAAGTACCAAAAAAAAAAAAAAAATCAAAGGGACAGCAAACAATACAACATATTCAGACGTTCAACGCTACATCCGGATGATAAATGGAACAAGGTGTATATAGAACACAGCCTGAAAAAAATCCAGACCATTTCTCACTTTGGACACCATCGAGAGTTTGAGAAATGACAAATGGATTGAACATACAGGGACTGACATTCTTGAACTATCATAACTAGCATGACCCCAATTTGGTAAAGCAGAATCTCACAATGTGGGGTATATCATGCGTGAATGAAAGCCATGAAAAGCCAAATGACCTTCCGTTTGTCTACTTGATGAATTTTTCTGCAAATCACCAGTAATAAGTTTTTAACCTCAAGTCCTACCAGGAGAGGTGGCTCAACTATCAGGCCATTAGCCCATCAAACCTTCCGTTTGTCTACTTGATGAATTTTTCTGGAAATCACCAGTAATAAGTTTTTAACCTCAAGTCCTACCAGGCGAGGTGGCTCAACTATCAGGCCATTAGCCCATCAAAAGTTTTGTTCTTTTGCAAAACCACCAACTGTGAAATGACTGAAGGAAACAAGCCTCATTGATGATGTTCGGATTAAAGCCTCTAAGTTCTAACATCATTGGGCTGCTACTGTCTACCAGGTACTATCATCAGAACATGACAGGAAGTTTAATACAAAACAGTTGGCCACTTTCCGACTCAAAGCAGCCAAATGCCCAGGCAGTTTACTATTCCCGTACAGCGAAACATATAAATGCTAATGTATCATCGTATTTCGGCTATGTGCAGCCTGTGGAGTATATTTCTGCACATTAATAGAAACGACTACAAAAACAAAGACTACATTTTCTGTAACTCATAAAACTAACCCCAGAATGGCAAGACCCCAAATACCTCATGCCAAGATTTCAGCGCACATTTTGGGAATTTCCATTTAAGAACATGCGAAGAGTACTGAATCAGGTGAACAACAAGCCCCCACCCAGCCAACCCCCTATTTGTTGTACCGAAAAGAAGATGCTAATTACAAGGTGGTGGATATGCAATTTTGATAAAGAAACCCCAAATCCAAGCATCTAACTCAAAATGGAGAGGCTGCGCATAGACTAACATGGAGGTGATAATGTGGGACAATCTGTAACACACCCCACAACGTGAAGAGGTGAACAAATTAAAGATCCACGACATAGGGATCATAAACGAAATAAAATGCAATTCCTTAACAAACAAAAGGGAATCAATCTAGAGAGTTTTCCAAAAATCAGTGAAGGCCAGGTCTTGTAATTTCGGAGCATCCAACTCAAAATCAATTGGAAACGTGCAGGGAAGATACCAGGCTCATAAGCTAGTTTGGAGGTGATAATCAACCACTTAAGACAAACTTCTAATACACAAAAAAACCTAAATTCTCCATTAGAAATAAGTTCTATCCTCTCTCCACGGATAAAAGTCAACCCTCACCAACCTACCACCTTTTGAGGTGAAGAGGGAAGAATAAACACAAGTAGAAAACACAGAGTCAAATACCCACATAAAGAAAACGATACCACAAAAATCAAGACAAAACCCATATGGGCAAGACGAGTAGAGACCCAGAAAAGAAAAATGCCCCAAAGCAAGAAACTCGGTCGGCACATTAAAAACTCAGAATCTTGGGCTATCGAAGAAACAGAACAAGCCATTACATAGCAAGAGAGAGTCTGTTCATACCTGAGGTAGTAGAAACGGGAAGGTGGCAAGGAAAAAAGAACTGGGGTTTTGACAGAAATCGGCAGGCGGGTGGAGTGGATTAGAAAGCTAGGGTGGCGAGGGAGGAGAGAGAGGGGGGGTTTTAGAGAGAGAGAGATACATTGTTGCTCATGCATCTACCACCTTTCATTTTTTTTATTTTTCGCCTCCCATTGTGCCCTGTTTGGAGAGAGAGGAAGGTGGTGGTAGTAATGGCAGAGAAAGAGAGAGAGAGAGAGAGAGAGAGAGGATGGTTGGTTGAATAAGTGAAGAGGAACGTATGCTGCTATGTACTTTGGCTTTGGCTAGGTTTTTCAAAGGACGAAAAAGCCCTTGTGGATATTTCCCCGACAAAACTGGAGGCAGAGGGAAATTCTATGCACACCCCCCTATTTTCTCATTAAGGTGCGCGGACCCCATCTTGGCCATTCCTTAAATCTTAATCATCCAAATCGTCTATTTCGTACAAAATAATGTCTAGAGTGTTTCTGTAAAAAAAATCAAGTTGATCGCATATCGGTAGATTCATTATTTCTATTGAAAACAATGGACGGATCTATTTATCCATTGTTTTTCAAGGCAGAATTAGAAACATAGCAACATTTGATTAACTTTATTTTTTGCAAGAATAATCTGCACGTTATTGTTTCCATAGTAGACAATTTGGATGATTAATGTAGAGCTTAGGTGGGCCCCATGTGCCTTATTAGTGTTTTCTAAGAGTGTGTAGCAATGTATTACCAAAATAGCCCTACATGACGGAGTATCTTGTTTGTACATTTCCATTATTGGAATTCCATTTATATTGCACAACAATATGTTGTTTTAGCTGCTCATTTCAAATGCAATCGATTGAAATTACAATTTAAATGGAGCCAACAGTTGGATTTTACATAATATTATAGTTAATGGATTCAACTTCTCTATGTGATGTTCAAAAATAATTATTGATATTTTGGTAGAATTAGGTGGTCAATAGATTTCAGCATCAATGTGAAATTATGTTTGTTTATTATCGATAAAGTTCTTTTCTTCTCACAATGAAATAATGTTAGAGAGCCTAAGTATGATATTCAAATATAAGTATCTGTCAAACAAATACAACGTCGTCAACACTTTTTAAATTTCATCATAGATAGAACGCTAGAAAAAAATGACTAGTTGGCTAATATGCATGACCTACTTAATGTATAAGGATGGCCTAGTACTTAATGTATGCCTAAAATTTTGCAAGCTTCTAACTTTTGGAATAACCAGAGGAAACAAATGGAAAAATGAATGGCTAAACTTACTTAAACATGGCATATAACATTATAACCTGTGAGGGAAAAAACAAATAATGCCCTGCTAGTACTCTTGCTTAAATTTGCGCGAAACACTCGAGTTGTTTTTATGTTATTTTGTTTCAAAAAAAAAAATCTCTTGATAGGATTATGTAGTCAACTGATCATCAAAAGCTTTTTTTTTTTTTGTTTTTCAGACTCGATAGGTTAAATAATCTAGATGGATATTCAACATCAAGCGATGACTAATTAAGTTGGCTAACGCTTGTGAGGAACCTAATTTGATTTTGAAGTTGAAAATTGTAGTACTGGTCTTGGAGCAGTGTTTTGAGGATTATTCATCTTTTTCCAAATGTTGTGCGGTTTCAATTTTCATGTTAAAGACAATTTTTTTAATCATTACTTATTTGCTTATTTCGTGTCCGAATCAAGGCAAAAAATAAATAACGATCCATAAACAAAATAAGTAAGAGTAAATAAGTATGAATTACCAAATGAGCCATAAAGATTTAAGGTTGAAGATTTCCCAATATTCAAGTCAACCTGTAGGGGGACTTTGCAAGGGCTTGTTGATGAGTAGTGAGTTGAACCTTTCTAGTTAGAGCTGGCCGGACAAAAGATGGTTTGTATTGGTAAATATAGCAATTAGTAATGTCAAAAGATGAACATAAAAGGAGAAAGTCCAAAGATATAAAGATCCCCTGGTTAATTTAAACTTAAAAAGACAATGATAGTTAACCAGTTTGGATAAGAAAAATAGGGTTATCACAGGGTAGTGAGGTCATTTTGCATTTTGAAATTGGGATTTCAAGTGAGATGAGGGACAGTTTGGGAATTTAATGGGTAGTGTGGGGTAGATAATGTCATGGACAATTATTAGGAGGGGGGCTGGGGTTGGTTGTTGACTAGCAAAGCTGAGGGAGCAAGACGAATGAATGAATGAATGAGAGAGAGAGAAGAAAGAAATAGTAGCACCGACGATGGTGTGATTGGATGGACGGCCTACCCCCCTATCCAATCCCCAAGCCTTATAACCAATCCCCAAGCCTTGTTTTTTTCCACGACTATTTGTTTTTTTGTTTTTTACAAAAATCACTTTAGTAATAGATGGACTTACAAAAATACTTTTAGATAGATGGAGGAGTACACGTTTAGATATCAATCGATGTGTTTGGAGCAATCTGATGCGTTTGAGCCCACACGGTAAGGGTGCCCGACATTTTGAAATACTGAGGAGAAAAAAATGATTTTTTTGTTTGTGTCTCAAATTATTTTTGGAAAATCGAACTTCAAACTCGGATGGTAAGGTGTTTTTTGTTTGTGTTCACGAAAATCTGCTCACACCACTCAACCCAACTAGAAAATATACAATTGAATGAAAATTGAAAATTATTCTTTCCAAAACTTAGTAAATATAAAGTTTTTTTCGAAAACTGCTTGGATCAAGCCTTATTAATTATAATTGAAATTTTTCGCGTAAATGATCTTGCTAAAAAGACATTCTTTAACTACATTGTTTATAATGCATACTTTATATAAAAAAAAAGAATAAAAAAATGAGTCCACGATCTTAGATGTTAAAGCTTGGTTTACCTATATAATAAGTCTTACACACAATGATCGAAGATGGTTTATTGATAATTTTGAAAAACTGAAATTAAAGAAAAAATAAAGAAAACTTTTGCGATCTCAAATTTTTTTCGTTATAAACCAATAATTATAAATCGAACTTGCAAACTCGGATGGTAAGCCGTTAACTCCCATTTTTTTGTGCTCTTGCAAACCACTCAATTGACCCATGACTAGAAATGTATATATTTTTTATTTTTTAAATTGAAAATTATTCTTTCCAACTTATTCATCAACGATGATTTTGAAAAACCTATAATCTATAGTTTCATATTTCAAGTGGGTATTTTTTAGGACACTAAAAAATAAAATAAAAAAAAAAGATAAATAAAACAAAACGATTAATTACTTTATTAGTAGTACACAATATTCTGAGTTTTAAGATAGTGTTACGGTTAAATTTCTCCATATTCCACCCACACGTGCACTTCCTTCTCGTTACGATAATATCCAGTGGATTTAATCCATTTCATATCAATTTCAACTGAACACCATTTATATGGTCAACTTAAATAAATAGTTGAATTCCATTGTCATACTTGGTCAAAGAAATGGGCGAAATGGGCCCTTAAGGTATTTTAATTTTTTTCTTAAGTTTCGGTTTGTTCATCTTTCGAAATAACAAGTGAATTTTCAATCGAGATGAATTCAAATAGAATGTTTTAAGATAATGTTCATTGAATTCCATTGGAAAAAATTACTAGGCCTTGAAATCGTAACATTTTTTAGCTTTTTCGAAATTTTCAAAGAATATGTTTCAACATTTTTATGATTCGTAACATTTTGGTGCGTCTCGTAACTTTTATAAAAAATTCGTAACTTTTACAAAAAAAAATCGTAATTTTTTTATAAACACCCAAATAAAGAAATGACTACAATACAACCCCTTATTTGGGTGTATTTATATCATAAAAAATGTTATTGTGCAAACATATCTTTGAAAACATTTTTTAGCTTTTCGTAACTTTTCAAAAATATGTTAATGACCAACTTTTTTGAAATAAACAAGCTCGGTTCAAGACTTGTAATTTTTTCCAATGGAATTGAATGAACATTATCTTAAAATTATCATTAAACATTCGGAAAAGACTACAATACACACCCCTATAAAAGTTACGATTTTTTTGTAAAAGTTACGAATTTTTTTATAAAAGTTACGAGACGCACAAAAATGTTACGAATCATAAAAAATGTTACGAAATATTGAAAAGTTACGAAAAGCTAAAAATGTTATGATTAGATGAGCTATGACAAAAAATAATGGGATGACATGTAGTCATTTCATTTAAACTATTGTAGTCATTCCCCTTAAACTATTGTGAATTATAATAAAAAAATCTAGCCGGAGATGTCTGTATTTGTTGCATAGCCCAAAAAACACATCCAATATCCACTACTACCAAATCTTTATCCATTTGAGTCTGCAGTTGTCCTTTCATGTGTTATTCGAGCATAATTAGTTTTTATAGTTTTGGTGAGTGTCAGATACATATTCTACAAAACACATTAATACGATAAAAAAAAAATAAAGATTTACTCCTACTATTTATTTTTTGATATCAGTTTATGCATATTTTGACTAATTTTTGGAAGATCAATCATACCATCCGCTAGTAAATTGCTTAGATAAATTTAAGATAAAGTCATGTATTGACTAGCCTTATAATAAAATCTGGGAGGGTTCGATCTTGAATAAATTGAAGGGGGTGACTTCAATCAATCAGAAAGATATCTCCGGTTAGTTTTGTAACTTTGTTGACTGATGGTTGGAATTGGATCTTCTCTAGTTATTTTCGGACCCTTCTCGGGTCCGTTTTAATGATTTAGACAGTTGATATCTTAAATCTAGTAGTGAACAGTAGGCACATCAAAATTTATGTTAACAGTTTTGATGAATTTAGTGAACGAGGCTAATTTGGGTATAATTTATTTGATCTATCTATCAGAATTGGGGTATTTTAAGATCTAGAACAAGATTGTCAAATGAAAAGTCCCTGATAATGAAACCTCGTCAATTGTCAACCAGTAAACCCCAAGTACGGATAAAGCCACCCGGTTTGGCATTTTGCTACATCACCCCATGGAATTTTGACTAGCAATGCTAGGTAGCAAGTACATAGAAAACTTATCCCGAAATTATCCTGAAAGTGAAATCAGTCATTCAGATTCACTTGGTTGTTTATCTGTACCACTGATTTCACTTCCGGGGTAAGTTTTATGGATCCTTACATTTCAAAGTTTGACAACACTTTTCTTTTTCCTTTTTAGTTTCTTTAGAAAAAGGGTAATTACCACTAACCTCCCCAGAGGTGAGTGTCATTTCAGAAATTTGGGGAAGTTAGTGATAATTACAGTTTAACCCCAGAAAAATGATCTCACTCTATTCTATCATACTACTATGCATTTTAAAACTTGTCTTTTACAATTTAAGATTATAACACTACAAGAATCACTTTGCTTTTTTTAAATTAAAATTAAGAATTTAAATTTAATCTTTTTCTGATCAGTTGAACCTAATTAAATTTTTTCATCAATTTTTTTAATAAAAAGAGTTGAACCCACATTATTTTTTTCCATATCTTCAATTAAATATTTCATTTTTGATGGTGCATATTATTTTTTTCGAAAAAAATTTTTTTATCGATTCAAATAAAACAAGCTCGATAAACATTTCATCTTTAAATGGTGCATCGAGCTTATTTCAAACCTCAAGCTCGATAATTATCTGATAAATGCTATATAGAAACTAAAAATAACGTGCTCTATAAAATAATTTTTTGAATTTTTTTGCATTAAAAGTTCACATTGTCATCAAACAAGATCCATATTGCTAAACAAAATGCATTATTTTTAGGAAAATCGCATTTAGTTAGGGTTAGGAGCCCATCATGAAATAATGAGAACATTATATATCATGAAATGCATAGCAATGGGCTGGTTAGGGAGCATCATGAAATAGCCTTATAAGGGCCCATCATCAAATAGCAATATCGGGCCCATCATCCAGACATCCCACATAATGCACAAAAAAATAGTTGCGACAGAAGACATCCCACAGCACAAAACAAATAGAACGAGCAGAAATTAGGGTTTAGAAATTTGGGGCTTTTGCTTTTGCTGTTGGAAAAGCATTCATTGTGTTCGTATCGGTTCGAATCAAAATCAAAGAATGATTTACGACGTGAATTCACCCCTCTTTAGGTCCTTCCTTAGCCAGAAGGGAGGTTCTTCTGACAAGAGGTATGTTCAATTCCCACTCCCTCGATCTCTTTCTCCGTACTTAATTGAGGCCTTCTCTTTGTGAATACATGCATGTGTGTGTTCAGGATTTGTTTTTTTTAGTAGATTTGGATCTCTGAAGGTTAGTGTTTTTTTTTTTTTTTTCAGTGTTTGAATCAATTAGAATAGGGTTTGTTGTATGGACATGTATATATTCCTATTCCTTTCTTTTTTCTGGCTAGGTTTGTGTTTGTGAAACCCACTGTTTGGAACAAAGATCTATTCCTTTTGGTTTTTGATAATAGGAGAACTGACTTACTGTAGTTGTGCAAATGTGTCTGTCGGCTTCAATATCATGCTTTTCTAATGGTTTTGTCTCATTGTTAGTGAAATTTTTGAATCATGGGATTTCTCAGCTGGGGGCTTTATTTTATGCTTGACAATAATCTCAGTCTCAGAGTAGAGATGAATAAATTTATCCAACGGATGTGGGCAGAGTTATAGAAAAATGAGTTCTTAATTTGATTGTTAGAAATACTGTGTTCATAATTTGGTTATTGAAATTCTGAAGCGAAATGGTCACATTATTTGGTTTAACGTGTAAGCTGCGAAAATTTTGAGTGGGCCAGATTCTAAAGTTCTTTTCTCGTTGCGCATCATTAGCATTGCCATTGTCATCTTGATGTTAAATTGGTTTAACATGATAAGGCTAGCTGTTTTCACAGGTAGACTGTACTCCTTTTTGTCCTGTTTAGGTAGAATTTCTTTGGTTGCTTTTTGTTGTTAGCAAAGTGAGGGCTGCAGATTGTTACGTTTATAGTTATTAGTTGGGCTGGATTTATTCATCTATTTGGTCATGTAATGTGAGGTGGCAAAAACTTAGTCCACTAACCTTTGGGTTGAGGTTTCGAAAATGAAGACCATCACTTTTGTGCATTTGATGTATACTGGTTAGGCCGGAACCCGATTTACTGTTGCCGGACCCTTTAACAAGTATTGACTGGATATACTTTATTTTAGGTAGCAAATGATGGTATCTTCTCTGTAGAATTATCTGCACAATCTCAGTTTATGATCTTTCTTGGGTATATGCATGCTCTGTTTTTCTATTTCTCCACTGTTGGAGGTTAAGCTTGGAACATCAATAACGTCCACCTTTAAATTCATGCATTGACTGGTGTTTCCATTGTTGATTGAATTTCTCTGCATCTGGCGACGAGGCTGGATAATCACCACTTTGATGCACTCATTCAAATTAAAAAAATTATAGATAAATACTTAACAAAAAAGAGAGAACAAATTGTATATTTGTTGTTTTTTTACCCATTTCTGACATTTTATTTAACTTGTAAAATCTAGGAAAACCGAGGAGCAGAAACCAAAGGAACAGAGGCCGAAAGCTAGTGAAAATAAGCCTGTTATGAACGAGTGATGTCTACATGCCCAAGCTTCTTTCAGCGAAGGGTAGGATCTTTCAATTGCTAGAATGAACAATATTAAGCTCCCATTTTGAAGTGAATTCGGCTATTAATGAGCCTTGTATTTGAGTGTTGTAAGATTTCCTTTTGTTTTAATGTTGCAAAACGTATTTGAAACACAATTTGGTTTAAAGAGTTGATCCTTCCATGAAGCTTTTGTTTGATAAGTTAAGCTTGACACCGACAGCAAATTGGGAGGTGTAGCAGTCACTTAAAATCCACCTTCTGTTTTGATTGCAACCCTGCTCTGGTTTTGCTAAATGGAATTTCGGTTGTGATGATTTTCTGCTTCTACATGATATATGTTTGGTCTTTGGATTGTAGGCTTCCTTTTCTTTCATGCTTGGGTACTAGATTCTGATTCTTTTTCTGAGCCATTTGTATTGTTCCCTCCTCCACTTTATCAGAACGCCCTACAATTGTGGTGGGAACACACAATTATTAATGTCTAAAGGGAAAAAGTGTGCTTTTCTGTGGAAGAGAAGATTAGGGACAGATGGGTGTGGTCAATAAGCTGTTTTATGTAGGCAAGTGATTTATAGATTAGTCAATGGCCTTGGGTCCCATGGTGCATTACTGTGATAATCCGGCCGTGTCTGAAGTTCACTTTTGGCCTGAGCCTAAGGAGGGATCCTATGGTCATTAGCATGATTGAAAAAGGCAACAGCAAACATATGGGTCCCAGGGCTGCATTTCTTAGCATGTACTTGAGTGAGCATTTCTTAGCATGTACTTGAGTGAGCATGAGTACTCCCCATGTGAATGGGAGACCAATTTTCTACAAGTTTATAACCTCCAAAAGACCAGGGTTCAATTCTTGGGTCAGGCCACAAGGAAGTTTGTTTTTGTGAACCCCATGTCTCGTTGTGGATGACTTAGTTTTAACTAGGCAGGGGAGGAAACTAGTCGGGATGTGTGTAAGGTGGCCCAAATACCCTTGACGTCGAAAGAATAAAAAAAAAAAAAAACCTCCAAAAGGACCAAGCCCCTTGATTACCTTCCGAGTCCTGTCTCCCATTAGCACTTCCCGTCCACTAACCTTTATTCTAATCTAGCCCTGTATATGTGATTTGATTAGGAAATGAGTCCATGTCAAGAGCAGTTTATGCCCACGGCTATGCTGGATCAATGCAGCAGTAGCTCAAGTAGACAAATAGAAAGAAAAAATGCAGAGACATGTTTGACAGATGGTTTGTTCTTGTTGGCATAGGCCATATTAACAGAGTAATAGGGTCCATGAAAAGATTCTCCGAAAATGTCTTGGAAAGAGAAATTTAACTGTTCAGATTCACAATAAGGTGAATTTATACAGTTCATTCCTCTTTCCAGGACATTTTCGGAGAATCTTTTCCTGGACCCAACATTCTTTTATATCAATATGGACATCTGATTAGTCAAATGAGTATTTTAATGGTACTTATATTGCCTTGTGTGGGCATGTAAGTAATGCTTTTACATGGTATTTATATTGCTTGTGCATGTAAGTAATGCTGTGAACATGTCATGATCTTAATCCATTGTTTAATATTTGGTCAATGGCCTGAAAACCTTTTTTTTTTTTTTGACACGGAAATGAGAAGATTATATTAATGAACGGCCAACGACACTTACAAAAATGGAATTCATTACAAAGATCTTGGACAAAGCCAAACTAATCATCTTAATAGAGAACAAGAAACGCACAAGGCAATCGATGTGTTTCACCCTAACCCAGACATGACTTGACGCAATCAGTGACACTTACAAGATTCATACTTAGAATCAGCATCTCTGAAGAGACTTAGTGCTAGTTAAAGATAAAAGACAAAGAATACCCAGACGATCGGATGGACTCCAACCAAACATGCTCGCACCAATGAACTCCCAAAACTACAGATCTTCAAAGCCACCACGAGTTGCCCAACCAGCAGCGATATCATTTAGGGTAAGAACATTGTTGGCACAGATACAATTGTAAAGCAACCACGCCTGAAAGTACCCGATCTGTAGACGAAAATTCGTCCGAACACGAAACTAACAACTCTCACAAAGCGAGAGATATAACCCTCTCAGATCAGATGACAAGTCGTTGATATGGAGAGACAAAAGAAAAAAAAAAAAGAACGAAGAAAATAAATAGTACTATGACCCTCCCCTCCCACCACCATGGGTATTGAAACCCTAGGGGGAGGGGATGGAGGAAGAGTAATATTAGTGGTGGCTAGGATTTTCGGAGAAAAGAGAGAGAGCCCTTTTCTTTGTTAGGTATGGCCTGAAAACCTAGTGGGTCATGTTTTAGTGAGATCCACCAGTGTTTCGTGCCTGTTAAAAGAGGTTAGATAAGCATTAGATGCCTTAAAGAGAGCTTTGAAAGTATAGGTCCTATCTCCAGGTACTCCATGTGCCTGCTTACCAGTTTAAAATCACACTTTACCTTCTGTGATAAAGCCTCCCTTATGGCACTGGCTTCAATTTTCAGTAGTTGTCTTGGAAGTAAAATCATAATTATGTGAAAACTAAATGTTCAACCAAAGAAAAGAGGGAAGTTCAAAAAAAAAAAAAAAAAAACCCAAAGAAAAGAGAGCACATAGATAGGCATATTTTTTAACCACCATATATGCATTTGCTCCATTTTTTAAGTAGTGTCCCGATGAGCCGGATTAATCTTTGTAGCCATCACCACAATCTTTTTCACCCGTTTGCGCGAGGTGAGGTGACCCTAAGGACAAATTGTTGCCGAATGCAATCGACTTTGCGATCTTGAGATGGTAAGCTCCACCGAGGCAAGTTTGATTAATCACTGTGACAACTCACTGGGATTAATATTTACTCGATTGTGTTGTGTTTTCCTTTTCAGCAATCAAATATTGGACTTTTTTGCGTAATTCTTAACAGTAAAAAGGCAAAACATTTGGTGGTTGCAGAGGAGAAAAAGTCGATAAAGAAAGTGCTCTCTCTTGACATTGTTTGGTCCTCTCTCTGTCTCTCTCTGTCTCTCCTCCCCCATACACGCACACACAATATCAATCCCTTTATTCACGCCGCTTTCATTTCATTTCCACAAAATCACACATCTCTTTCCCATTTTCTAACAAAAGACCAGACTCTTCCTCCCCATCCCATCACCGTCTTCCATTTTTCAAGTCCTTTCTCCATCTGTGTCTCTCATAGGCCACAGAGAGAGAAAATGATGCCTGACCTGTGCTTGTCAAGCACCCCCAAGAAGACTGCTACCCATTTCTCTACTCTCCTCCTCTCTGACTTGATCCTATTTTTCTCTTTCATTCTCTCTCACCCTCTCTATTTGGCTTACTTCCTCTTCTTCTCACCATACATTCTCAAGCTCCTCTCTTTTCTCTCTCCTCTGTTCATCACCACTGCCCTGCTCCTACTTGGTTTCCTCACCATCTCTCCGGTCGATTTTTCCGAACCCCAAGTGGGTTTCCTGCTCGCAACATACTATACTGTTAGAGAGAGATTATGGTCAAATACAGAAAGTGAAGAGAGGGAGTCTCCTCTCCTTGAGGAGTTTGAAGCTTACAAAATTATATTTGACACATCAGCACTCTATGCGCTGGAGAATTCGGATGAAGTTTCGGAATTGAGATCGGATGAAAATTTAGAAGAGAAGACGGTGGAAATTGCTTGGGAAGAGAAGAGAATTGAAGGGTTCTGCAAACAACTGGATGGGTTTGAACAAACGACTTTTAAGGAGGAAGAGAAGAGAGCCGAGGGATTAGACAGCAAACCAGAAGAACTGAAAAAAGAAGCGTCTTTGGTTAGAAGCAAATTGGAGGCAATTGGTGATAAACTAGAGGCTGAGGTATTAGACAGCAAATCAGAGGAACTGAAAAAAGAAGTGTCTTTAGTGAGAAGCGAATCGGAGGCAATGGGTGATAAACTAGGGGCTGACACAGTTAAAATTAGTAATAATAATGGTGGAGAGTACACTTCGGATAGGTTTTTGGACAGTCCAAGTTCGCCAACATTTGAGTCAAGTCTCGGGAGCTATGGGTCGATGAGGAAAGAGAAAGACTGGAAGAGGACGTTGGCATGCAAGCTTTTTGAGGAGCGGCACAATGTGGGTGGTGGTGAAGGTATGGATTCACTCTGGGAGACGTATGAAATGGATTCAAGTAACAAGGCCAAGCCAAAAGGCAATACCACTAAGAAGAAGAACAAGAAGAAAAGCGTTTACGAGGAGGAGGAGGAGGAGTACGAAGAAGAGGACGGCGATGGTCAGTTGTGTTGTTTACAAGCTCTGAAGTTCTCATCAGGGAGGATGAATTTCGGGATGAGGAAGCCCAGTCTTGTGAAGATCTCCAAGGCAATCAAAGGAATCGGGTGGCTGCACAGTGTGACCAGCAGGCATGGCAGAAAAGGGTAACATTGACATAGATTTAGTTCTCAACTTCTTTCAGTATTTGATAAGGGAAAAGAAAAAGAAGCTAGCCTTATGTTATTTGGGTTTTTGTAAACGAAAAGCATGTATATATATAACGATATAAGTCATTTCTGAGTAGTGATTACAAGAGGAGCCAATTCACGCTGTTATGCTTTTGGTGCTTCTTGTTGCTAGTAATCTGCTTTTAGGAATGAAAGAAACTGCCTTTAGTAAGACATGTTGAGATTATTTGATGGAAAGCCACATGAAGCTGTGCCCACCCATGGGATTCTTTTGTGAATGCAACATTTCCCCCCCTTCTTTTATCTCTAAATCTCCATTAAAGTGCAAGTAAAGAGCTCCTAACCAAATTTTCTTTAGAGTAAAAACGTTGTTCATTTTAGCACCCATCGGCAATTTCGGTCCTCACTTATCAATGGCATGTCTGGAAAGCGTGCCTTTGTTTTGGACTGAAGGGTTGTCTGTAAAAAGGACTAGGTTCTTTTCCTTTTTGTATTGGCAACATAGAGAGTTGCAATAGACAAAAAGCCGACTGGGACCATGGGGCTGTACCCATGAACCATCAAGAGAGAAAAAGGAAAGAAGCAGAAAAGAATCGGTCAAATTATACGGGTATGATTCTTTTTTGTTCAAGGGTATTCTTACTGAGGTTTAACCAAATAGCCAAAATTGTTAAAGGGTATTCTGCTTTCTACATAGATCTTCTTTCCAAACAATATGATCATCTTTGTCTCAACTTGGACACTGTTTCCATTTTCTACCAAAGTGCACTCACTCTTGCAGCCTGCACCGAGACTCAGCCGGCAATCCCCTAGTCTATTCCTGTCCCATTTTTCGCTATAAACCCGGACACTACCATACTTTTCTACCACATAACCGCAGCCTACACTAGCTGATTGAATCATGCTAGTACTGTTTGTGCATTCTACATAGATGTCCTTTCCCAACAATCTGAAGTTCTTCGCCTTAACCGCTGCTGTATTCCTACTTTCAACTACAATGCGCTTTCTCTTGCAGCCGGCATCCAGATTTGGTTTCCCAAGTCCCATCCCTTATCTAGCCAGCGGCATCCAGATTTGGTCCTTTGATTATACTAACAAGCAGTTGGCGTCTGAATCGGTTAATGTATTCTCAAATAGAAAATCCTCCTGCTTAAGTCCACCATTGATGGTTAAGCTTGTAGAATCTGAACATTGAATCATATTGAGTCCAATGGTGCTGCTTGCTGAAGCCTGAAGGGGATGTATATTTGCCTCCCATCTCCTCCTTTTTTCTCTTCATTGAGTGCCTGTATGGGAAAAGCCAAGGTTAATTCGTTTTCAATCAACCCAAATAGAAATTTCAAGAACCTTTTTGGGTTTGCTTCTTCTAGCATAAAAATACACTCCTTCCGTCCCATTTTCATTGTTCATTTACGATGTTTGCTCCAATTTTCTATTCAATATGGATCTAAAAAAATGTGCAATACGGATATTCTTGCACAAACAAAGTTTAAAAGATGAGTAATTGAAAAATGGCACAAACATCAAAAATGGACAAACGAATTGGGATGGAGGGAGTAACTGTTTTATGTATGCATATACGGTTGTAATAAGTTTAATTCTTACCCTTCGCACGTACTCATGCAAAAAAGATAGACTCGTACAGATGTCGCACAAATGCGTGAAAAATTAAGACAAAATCTTGAAACGAAAGAACAGAGCAAGTCACCGGGGATAAGATTCTATTTCTATTTCTATTTCTGGATAGAGCAAGTCATGATCTTGTGATATATGGAGATAGCCGTGTTTCTTGATTAGGTTGATTACAGATTGTTCTCCACCAGGCTTCGAATTAATCTCTTGAAAACCCTCATGATCAGTACTAGGAAACGCTGTTGGGGAGGAAGATCTTAAACTTTGTTCTACTGATTCATCTTCTCCTCCTTCAATATGATGCTTACTTCTTATGCTTCTATCAACCACTGTATATTCTCTGCTTTCAGACATTTTCTTGATCTTTTCACGAAGTTGATGCTTTCACACACACACACAGAGTTATAGATGACAGTTATGGGTTCATACTTTATAGCTTTCTTGGGAGCCCAGATCCTCTGTGCCGGAAAACCCCTGTGCCGAGGGGTTTTCCGGCCGTTGGATCACCCAAAAAAATTAAAACATAAAAACAAAAATGACAATCCAACGGCCCAAAACCCTTGCCCCTCGGCACAGAGGCACAAGGGTTTTGGGCACAGAGGATCTGGGAAGCTTTCTTGGTAGTGTTTTTTTTTTTTTTTTTTTAAATTATGATGAAGGAACTACCAAGTACCAACAGAGGGGTCAATAATTGGACCCCACTACAGAGTGCAAACCTCCGAGTGACCAAACAACCACCAAGTTCAGCAGGTACTACTAGCCTGGTAAGATTTGAACCCTGCCCATAGTCTTTATTACTAGGGCAAACCCCTGGGTGGTTCTTCGTGGAAGTTATTTGTTGCACGCAGAATATTTTTTTTGGGAAATAATTTTCGAATCTCTTTTTATCCATTTTCGACTCAATTTTTTGTCTTCATTTATGTAAATTCATATGTCAAAATTGCATAGGAAGTAAAAAGTGCATATAATATTGTCCAGTTACTCCCTCCGTCCCTTTTTAAGTGATTCATATCGGAATATGTGCAATTTCAAATCCCTGAAAAACATATTTCTTTATATAATTTTTTTAAATTTTTTATACCCAATTAAAATGCTCATTGAGTACTTTAATTTGGTGCAAATTTTTTTTTTTAAAAACGTTCTATTGAAGTACATTTTTTAACATCCATAAAAATACACGTTTCCCAAAGGTATCATTGAAAAAGGGAACCTTCTTTATATACGCCAATTTTTTTTGACGATCGGAGACGTTCAAGACCTCGTCGAATACTACAAGTCACCAAAGATCAACTCGATCGGATATCTTTAAGTGCCTCATCGGCACACAAATAACATGAAAAAGTGATTTTGATCCAGTGTTTGTGTCCATTTGTGTTCCATTTGTTTTCAAAGTATTTGTGTTCTGATGACGTACTTAAAGATATCCGATCGCATTGATTTTTTCTACACTTGTAGTATTCGACGAGGTCTACGTGGTGAATGTCTCCGATCATCAAAAAAATGTCGGCGCGGCCCGCCGTGGGGCTGCATAGCACGGTGCTGTGCATCCCATGCACAGCACCCCCCCTAAGTTCTTGAAAAAGTGAGGGGGAAACAGAGTACATATAATTGTTTTTGGGTTCCAAATTAGGCCTGAAAGTTTGAATTATTTCTCTCTTCTATTTCTAGATCCAGTCTGTAGGGTCTGAAATTTTATGGACTTATTTGGGAAGTGATGAAAGAGTTGCTTATTGTACGCGGACTGGATCCTCTCCTGTCTTTAATTTGGCGTGGACGGAACTTCCAAATATGGATCGTCCATTGTTGCAATCAATGGTTTGGATTTGTTTAGATTGAACCCTTAACCAGTAAGAGCAACTGAACAAAACCGAACTATTGATTGTAACAATGTATGGTCTATATTTGGACTATCCTCTCCGGTCCATTTGGCTGAAGAGAATCCGAACACATGACAAGGTACATCTAATGACAATACGTAATCAAATCTGCCAAGAAATGTACCAATAGCAGATGGGCTCTAAGTGATTGTGTCACACCCCACTCTGGTTGGCTCTAGCCTGCACAAAATAATACGTTTTCTTCTCTTTTACCCTTTTCATTTACCCTGGGGGCTTTTTTGACATTCACCCGAGTATTAGACCGAATTTCTTTGACTACCCAAAAAGAAAGATATAAGAGCTCTAAAACCGCTAAGCTAAACAAATTAACTATCTTCTGACTGATCCAGAGATAGCAAAGACTGACCGCGACTTTCATATGGTGGCCGGGCTCTGGAGATGAATACCGGATTTTGACTTAACGAACTAAGTGTTTAACACGACGAACGACCTAAGTAGCATTTTACGTAGAATTTGGCTGGAAGCCACAGAAAAATCATCCATTGGAATTTGGCTGGAAGCCACAGAAAAATCATCCATTGGACATTGTTGAAAATGTAAGCTTTATATGATTCCAAGTTATGGTTTTCTTTTTTTTGGGTCTTCAATAAAATTTGATTTGATAACTAGATTACTGAAGTTTACTACTTGTCGCAAAATCATGATTGAATTCATGGACAGAGGTGTGCACTGGGCTAAAACAAAACAACAAAAAAAATCCAAATTCACAATCTGAATAGCTATTTCTTTTCAGAACTAGCTAACCAACAAAATCTTTCCTTCACAGGTCACAGGTCCTGCCTAAATCAAGAATTTACTATGTGGGAACCTATCGATGAATTTCATTCGGCATCTGTCCTTTCCTCCTTTTCTGAGATCAATCACCAAATGCTGAAACCGTTTTTCACGACATACAGCATTGCACAAAAGAACACTTCTTCTTCCTCCTCCGTCCTCCGCTTGTGCTATCTTCCAAATTCAGATCAGCTAATGCGTTTACGATACTTCTGATACCCTCCTCCCCAATTCCCTCAGTTGTTAATGCACTAGTCCCCAACCTACTTGGACTCCCAGAAGCCTCACTTCTGCCTCCTCCACTCAAATTTGCAATAAGAAAGTGTCGCGAGTCCAAAGGCCGCACGGGTCTGTAAAACATAATCACATCCCCAGGTTTCACATGCCACCCCTTCACAAACTCCTCCCACCCTTCTATGACCATGTAGGTTTCAAAATAGAAGATCAGTTTCATGCACCATTCCTTGTTTGTTGCATCCGTAAAATAAAGCCTCTCCACGGTGTGAGTGTCGCAAGGGATCCTAACCGCCTTAAAATGGTTTCTCACTTCTTGCGTAGGAATAATAAGCCTTCCATACTCGATGTGGGCACCAGTCACTTCCAGCTGGAACAGAAAATTCTGATGCTTGAATTCTTTTAATCTTTGTAATTCGTTTTCAAAGATTAATAAATTTTTGCTTATCAAAAAAAAAAAAATTCAGGAAAGCTCATAATGTCGTCGGCTACCTGTTTTCTTTCTTGAAGATATTCAATCAGGTAATGCTGCTCGTGTGAACGGGGGATAGGACTGTAGAAGCGAACCACGTCCGTTGGTTTCAAATCGTGCCTTTCAGAGAACGACTGCCACTCGCTGTTTAACAGGAAGGCACTTTCACTGGGGTCGTACTTGATTGTCATGATCCAATCCCGGTCTTGGGCATCGGTTACTTTTATCTTCTCCTCATAAGCCCTTTGGTGGCGTTTCGGTAAGGGAGGGAAATGGTCTACTGCTATTTCCAGAGGAATGAAGACCCTCCCCTGGTGAAGATCTCGACGGTTTAACCGCACCTCAAAGAGAAAAATCCTTCGCCTGGATCCATCAACTCTGGTTCGGTTAGTAGGCAACTGGTCATCACTCCCTTGCATAATCTCCTTGCCCGGCCTCCTAGAAGGTTCTCTAGAAAGAGGAAGAACATAAGTAATTAGTCAATCTGATTATGTATAGTTGGCAAAAAGACATTTTGGTTTATTAAAATTTAGTCATGATCAGAATCGAATTCTGAAAATGATTGATATACTTTCTAGACATCTAAAGGTATTTCCAAGATATCCAGGAATTCTGTTGTTAAGCTGTTAAACAGAACGAATTGCTCTTCTAATGGAGATGTTGCCCTAATGGAAGTGTTTTTGACTCATGCCAGGATCACATGACCAACGTAGCACCCAATAATTACTACCTGGTTTTAACAAATGAAATTTTTAGATCATGCTCATTTAACGAATTGGCCAATTCATGTCACTTTTTATCATTCAAATGGTGCATTATTTGCTAAGACAAAGTTCACAAAGATAAAAGCCTCCTATAGTCTTGTAGAGTGACAAACCTGCATTGCTCTTATTTTCATGGAAAATGTGTTTGTCGGAGTAGGGTATGTGTATATAGAAGCATAAAATTTTTCAGATAGGAAAGAAATTACCCCAACTTTGACTCTGAGATGGCATCATGGCCTTGTGTCGTTTGTGAATGTTCTTCTTCTTGTTGTTGTTGTTCTCCAGAAGGCTTCACTTCATCTTCTTTCACTTCGTCTTCTTCTTCAGAATGCTTCACCGTCATACTATGCTCAGACCACTCTGTAACAGCAGCAGATGCCTCTGGAAAGAAGTAGCTCCTGCACAAAAACACAAGAACTCTAGTTTTAGGCTACCTCATTAGAACTCTAGTTTTAGGCTATGAATGAAATTTTTAGATCATGCTCATTTAACGAACTGGCCAATTCATGTCACTTTTTGTCATTCAAATGGTGCATTATTTGCTAAGACAAAGTTCACAAAGATAAAAGCCTCGGGGTGTTCGTGGCTTCCAAGAAAGGAAAAGAATTCAAAGAAAGAAATCCCCTGAATACTATAGTCTTGTACAACGACAAACATGCATTGTTCTTATTTTCATGGAAAATGTGTTTGTCGGAGTAGGGGATGTGTATATAGAAGCATAAAAATTTTCAGATGCTTGGAGGAAAGAAAATACCCCAACTTTGTTGGAGTAGGGGATGTTGTTTGTGAATGTTCTTCTTCTTCTTCTTCTTGTTCTCCAGAAGGCTTCACTTCATCTTCTTTCACTGCACCCGCTTCTCCAGAATGCTTCACCGTCATACTATGCTCAGACCGCTCTGTAACAGCAGCAGATGCCTCCGGAAAGAAGTAGCTCCTGCACAAAAACACAAGAACTCAAGTTTTAGGCTACCCCATTACACCATATTGTTCAGAAGTAACTACACAAATTTGGCATTCTAATGTTATGTATACAGTTTTCAGAAAGGGCAAGGAATCAAGCAAAGTATCACAATCTTCTTCACACCTAAATCATCAACCAATTTCCATTAGACCATATTTTTGTTATTTAAGGGAAGCAAAAATGTTAGTACATGTAAATTATGTGGTTATAAAAAACATAATGTCAAGAAAACAAGTACTATTTAATGCCAAGAATCGTGCCGATGTGTGCCAAAAATGGTAATTACAGTTCAGAAGGGGAAGATGTTTGGGTGACAAAAAAATTCAAGAATGAAAGTGGAAACCCCTAAAAACCCTGTACTAGGGCATCACAATTTACAACAGACTAAAACGTTGTCATACACCAAGTAAAATTCAGCATCATTGCACACAAACTCAACACAAAAGTTCAGACATATATCAATATCATAAACGAATTCATCAATATACATAACCCTAATATCATGATGAGTTTTCTTGGCGAAGTAGTGTCCGGTACCTACCCTGTTATTATTTCTTCCATCGAGTTTGTCTTACTATTTTGATTCACTGCATGCAAAAGTATCTACTGAATTTTAGCCTTCTAATCGACAGATTAGTCTGCATGTAAGGTGTTTTGTGGGAAAAGCCAAATGTTGGCCCGAAGAATCTCATGAATTTTCAGACCTAATAAAAGAACTCTAAACCTTGAACCCTCAACAAAACAATTAGTTAATCTCAAGAATCGTGCCGATGTGTGTTGAAAATGGTAATACAGTTCACAAGAGGAAGAAACCCTGTTTCGGTGATGAGAAAATTCAAGAATGGAAATGAAAACCCAAGACACCCAGTAATTATGTTAATGCATTATCTCCTTGCCCGGCCTCCTAGAAGGTTCTCCAGAAAGGGCAACAACATAAGTATTAGTCAGTCCGATTATGGATATTTGGCAAAAATAAATTTTGGCTTAATAAAATTTTGTCATGATCAAAATCGAATACTGAAATGGATTCCTACACTTTCTATACATCTAAAGGTATTTCCGAGAGAATCCAAGAATTCTGTTGTTAAGCTGTTATACTAGATTCACCCAATGAACGCAGAAGTAAACAGAACGAATTGCTCTTCTAATGGAGATGTTGCCCTAATGGAAGTGTTTCTGACTCATGATCACATGACCAAAATTTGACACAATGACACAAGATGAAATAGCAGAAAGAAGACGTTATCAATTTTCAAGCTCCATATTTCTTCTTGGCATGAACTGATGCAATGATGAAAACCAAAAAATAGCAAAGTCATGAATGATGGAACAATAAAAGAACCAAGTTCTTCCAAGAAAACCCAAATAAAAATTATCAAGATTGAGTATAAACTCTAAATCAAAGTGGTTACCCCGTTACTAGTTCTGAGATTGGGCCTTGTCGTGCTTCCATAACTGAATGACATGGTGGCATGGTGGAGGAGGGTGAAACAACATCTTCTTCTTGTCCTTCTGTACGATCAGATTCAGTAGTAGTATCAGTTTGCATTGGAGCTTCTGAAGATAAGTCCTCCTTTGCTTTCTCTTCTTCGCCTGGTTCAACGTCGGGGCCCTCCATAACTGAATGACATGATGGCACGGTGGAGGAGGGTGAAACAGCGTCTTCTTCTTGTCCTTCTGTAGGATCAGTAGTAGTAACAGTTTGCATTGGAGCTTCTGAAGATAAGTCCTCCTTTGCTTTCTCTTCTTCGCTGGTTCAACGTCGGGGCCCTCCATAATGACATGGTGACATGGTGGCACGTCTGGAGGAGGTGCCTCGGGACCAATGACTCTGTTCTCATTTTCTTGTCCTTCTTGAACGTGGATCGAGAAGTAGAGAGAGAGAGAGGGTGAATGATTGTTCGTTAGAATGCATTGGAGCTTTTTTTTACTATAAGATAAGTCCTCCTTCGCTTTCTCTTCTTCGCTTGGTTCAACATCGGGGCCCTTCAATGTTTCACCTTCCCTACGGATACCCAAAATCTCTCCTTCAGTGAAAGACAATTCTTCATCATTTACGTCTTGTGCTTGCTCCAATTCTTCATCTGGTTGAACCTCGGGACCAATGACTCTGTTCTCTGACATTTTTCTTGATGGTTTCTTGAACCTGATGACTAGTTCAGAACGCTGAGAATCTTGGTGTAGAGAGAGAGAGAGAGAGAGAGAGAGAGAGAGAGAGAGAGAGAGAGAGAGAGAGAGAGAGAGAGAGAGAGAGAGAGAGAGAGAGAGAGAGAGAGTGAGTGAATGAGGGGTTGTTCGTTAGAATGGGATTACCGATGTCAAGATTTTTTTACTATAAGAAGCAGGAGGCGGCAAAAGACGGCTTCTCTACAGTTAATAACCGTCTGATCATTTTTCCACCAAAATAATAGGAGTAATAGTAGTTTAGTCATTATGTAAAGAGGGAAGGATAATTCAGAAAATGAGAAACATGGATAATAAAAGGCGTGTTTTTTGTTCACAAAAGCGATGTACACACAAGTCTGTATGCGTACGATGCACAGACGGTGCATCTTGACTGTCCAAAAGCATTTCCGACGATCCAGATTTTATTGAGTCTTTGACCGGTAAGAAAACTCTCTGAGTCAAAGAATAATTAAGATCTAAACCATAAATTTGTTGAAATTGACGGTTAAGATGCGTGAGTATGAGTCGCGTATGCGTGCATGTGTACGGATAGACGGATTGTTGTTTGTTTGTATCACCCAAACAGACCCCTATCAATTGTCCACCCTCCCCCATCCCTACCCAGCTCCAAACCACAACCACCACTTTTGTCCATACTTGGGGGGATAAAATACAATTTACCCACATTCAAATATTCCATTTAAAACGTCCATTAACTGCCATCTCCGTTTATATTCAAAAAACTGTTTAGCGATCCAAATGTGGTCACCGGCTCACCGCCTCAGGTGAGGTTCCTTTTCTCCTCCATTCACCGCCATGCCTCCAATCATTTAAAACGTCCATTCACCGCCATGCCTCCAACAGAGTGAGAGATCGGACCATTTTCTTGTTTACGCCTTTTGCTTTGTGAAGATATAGTGAAATGTGCATGTTATTAACATCAGAGCGATCAGAGTGAGGATAGAAGCTCCATGTTTAATGTCGTTGAGACTCACACATAATGTTGTCCAATGTTTGTTTTGAGTGTTCTGCTTTCACTCTTTGCTGGTAGAATATATGGGTATAAATTAAGGCATGAGTTTCATTATGATGAACTTCCTCGACTAATTTTTTTTTTGCTTTTCGTTGTAATCAAACTTCAATAACATTTTCTTACGGGAAGTGTTGGAGGGTGTAGAAGCCGGGAGGCCTCGCCCCGCTACACCTTTTTTTATTATAAAAAAAAAGGTTAATTTAAATAAGAACGTAGGTTTAATTTATAGCGGTTGAAGTACATTGTTCAATTACTTTTGTTTTAAGTTCGAAATATAATCAACCTTATACACTATGTGCGCGATTTCTTTGTAAGTGCCGGATGGTTGGTGTTTTCTTGAATCAAAATATTTCCCCTAATCACAAAAAAGAAAGAAAAAGAAATCACTAATACGTTTTCTTTTCTTTTCCCCTTTTCATTTTACCCTGTTCCAGGCATGTACTTTTTCGTGTAGGTGACTATATAGATTGAAATATGAACAGCCCCTTGCCTCCTCCTCTCTCTCTCTCTCTCTCTCTCTCTCTCTCTCTCTCTCGTTCAAACTTATCACCATATACAAGAAAGCGCAAGAAAAATGTATACAGAACGGATATTGTTGACTGAAGAGTGGGAACGAAGGAGAGAGGAAAGAATGAGAACGAAATTGGCTCAATTTTCTGACGTTGTGACAGTGTTTGCTATGAATGATGAAGTCTTTGACGATGCCGTGAGACGAGATTATGAAACAGAGTTGTATATCATAGAAGAAGGAGATCAAGAAGAAGATGAAGGACAAGTAGCAAAAGAAGAAGTGAAGGAAGAACGGAAAGAAGACGTAACGGAAGAAGTAAAAGAAGGAGGTGTTTTTATTTCAAGAACTTCTTGAATCTTTTTTGCATCTCTCTTATTTTTTATTCCTCCGAATTTCGCAGCTTATAGAATGATGACGTGTTTTTATCGGATTCATTCTTTTGAACTTGCATTGCCAATTTTTCATCAATAACTCCACCAAATTGGTGGCACATTGTTGTGTTGTTCATAACAAGAAGAGAAACAAAACGTGACAGATAATCGATCTTTTTTACTATTCGTTTTTCCTCAATAAAGACCAAATTAATGACACATTAATGTGAATTCTATACGTAGACACACGTTATTACCTATGATGAATGCTAGTTGTGAATTTTCTTTGTTTGGATACTGTTTCTCCTTTCTCGAAAGCCAGCCGCAGAGATATAAGGATTTTTACATATTTATATTCTTACTACCAAATTGTACACCTGCTAGAATGACAATGAGTGTTTCATGGCATAGAAATTTCTTCCTAACCGAGAATGTTTTAGGGTTTTTAGTTCAAGGGCTACTTGAATCTTTTGTTCTGTTGTATAGATGCATATGTTTGTGCAACTATATACAAAAATGGTACTATGACTCATCACTGGTGAAAAATTTGCAGATACCCAGGTAGGAGGGCTGGTAAGGAGAAAGTACAAGAAGAAGAAGATGATACCCCGATAAACCGGACGGACCATTGTTTGCTAGGAAATATTTGATCTTTCGGATGCGGTTGACTCAGAGTAACTTCAACCAGGGGAGCAGTCTCTTCATTCCGGTGGAAATAACCCTAGACAACGATTTTCTTCGTCTACCGCCCAAATGAAGTCCTCAAAATTGGGAGGAGAAGATCGGAATTTCCTCCACCCAAGGCGATGTTTGGTACGTGAAAGTGGGGTACAGTCGTAACGAATGTGGCTTCCTGATAGACAGTGAGTGGTGGCAGGGTTTTTATGCTTTGCATGGTTTGAAAGCCAAAGATGTGATTGGCTTCTACGGGGATCGAGACTGCCTCTGGGGTAAAAGCATTCTGGGCAAGCATCATTACATGATTGAGAAGGAAGCTTATAAGAGCACTCGTGCGATATTCAAGAAGGAAAACTTCGAGTTTCAGTACTGAGTGAAGAGAACGTCATTTTGGGGTGGCTATACGTCGATGAGGAAATAGTAAGAGAGTATTTCCCTAATGTTAGGATCCCTGACGCCGAGACTCATTACTAGGAGAGGCTGTATTTTACAGACAATCACAACAGGGAGTGGTGCATCCTTATCATATTCGCGTTTTCCACCTATATGCTTCACTTGGACCAATTTTTGAAGAAAAGCAAGGCGAAAGAAGGGGACATACTTCGGTTCTTCAAACCTGTGGAGCTTTTGACCTCTCGACACTACCTTATTCAACATCTCCAGAAACAGCAGCTCGGGACTAGTAATCCGACTCCACCTCAACCACTGGGTGGTGGTGGAACATCTAATAAGGATAAACAGGTGAAAATAGGAGACAAGGCTGCTGTCACGGGGACGACTTCTTCTAAGCAGGCTCAATTGGGTACAGGAAAAGAACATGTAAAAAGGGATGAAAATGTGAAAATAAGAGATAAGGCTTCCGGGATGGGGAGTTCTTCTTCTAAACAGTCTCAATTGGGTTCTAACGCCGGAAAAGAACATGTGAATAGAAATGACCATGAGAAAATAAGGTACAAGGTTGCTGGGAGTGGGAGTTCTTCTTCTAAAGAGTCTCAATCAGGTACTTGTGGTAGAAAAGAACATATACAAACATATGAATATGTGGGAATAAGAGAAAAGGCTCCCTGGACTGGGAGTTCTAGTTCTACACAGGCTCAATCGGGTACTAGTGCAAGAAAAGAACTTGGGAATGAAGATGAACTTGTGAAAATAAGAGACAAGGATGATGGGACTGGGAGTTCTTCTTCTAGAGAGGCTGAATTAGGTATTAGTGCCGGAAAGGAACATGTGAAAAGTGACGAACGGGTGGAAATAAGAGACAAGGCTGCTAGAACTGGGAGTTCTTCTCCAACCCAGGCTCAATCGGACACCAGTGCAAGAAAGGAACAAGTGAGAAGAGATGATGAAGCTGAACCTAGTGGTACTAGAAGAGACAATGATGATCGTAGCCAAGGAGAACCAAGGTCTGGTAGCCGCCAGGGTAAGAAGACACTATTTGCCGTTGCAGGTTGCTGTATGCCATTGCATGGAAGAAAACGAAGTGATGGCAGTAGTGATTGATTAAAGCAAGGAAAAGGAGGAATGGGAATGATTCACCAAATCAGAATGATTCGATCATCGCTCTTGTATAGTTTCTTGATAGTTGGAATAGAAAGGAACTTTTTGGATAGCTTTTTCAGGCTTTAGCACAATTTTGTATGATCTTAAGGATGCGAAATTTCATATATGCATTTTAAAGCAGTAAAACTCTTAATTGCTGGTATTTCTTTAACATGCCTTACACATTGCATCAGTGTTATTCTGTATGTATATCATGATGGGTTTTCTTAATTTGCTCGGTTTCTCTTATGTTCTCCTATATCTGATGAAAAACAGCAGCTTGACCTTCCTAAGAGTTCCTCTATTATGATCAGGAAAGGAAATATTTTTCTGCAGCTCTTCAAACAACGGGGACGGTGCTGCTTTTGTAATAAATTGCTTAGATACAATTCCACAGAAAAGGCAATAATTTTTAGTTTCATCCTTGATTTCTGCATAAGTTGAAACAACCAAACTCACGTAAGAACATTCACCATGTACAACAAGAACATATGGTAAACGAAAATTCACGCGAAAACCTATTGTTAGTTTTGACATCTCTTCACAAAAGTTTTGACAACAATGACTCAAATCCTATTGTTTTTTAAGATTGCTTAAAAGGCTACATTTGGCTAATTGTTTTGTTGGCAGAGAAATGGCGCAAAAGAAAAGTGAGAATGAAGGAGAGATTAAATCCAGTTAGCACAATTACTCACTGATATTATTCACCCAAACAGTAGCAAAAATTGATGAAACTGAAACTCGCTAGGATGTCAACTCTAGGTATTCATATTACACTTCGGTGTCAATTTCAAATTCATGAATTTGCTTCATGTACATACAGAATTCGCGATCTCAAAATCTATGAATGGCTAAAGCTAATGTTTATAGATTCATCTACTAATATAAAAAAAAAACTTATAATGTACAAAGAAGTTAGCTATCCATCTGTTAATCTTGATTCACAACCTTTCCTGTTTTTCCTTGATCGATAATCACCATGGGCTGCCACACTCTCATGCCCTAAAACAACAAAAAAATCCACCGCCACCAAATTTCTTCGTACCTTTTTTGCGACTACTATCACTGTCACTCCTGTGTCCTGAACTATCCTCTTGTGGATTCTCTCCTCCTCGGTTACGATCCTCCCCAACGCCTTCAATTCCTGAATTTTTTGTGCTTTCATCGTCACTAACATGATCCCAACTTCTTTCATCGTCTCGTGCAGTAATAGCCAATGGATGATTAGAACTCCCACTGGCCTCATCTATCTCCTTCACATGTCGAATAAGAAAGTGTCGCGAGTCCAAAGGAAGGACAGGTTTATAGAACCTAATCACATCCCCAATTTCCACCTTGTACTCCTTCACAAATTCCTCCCAACCACTTTCCAGAAAGTAGGTTCCCAAAAAACACCTGATTTTGCAGCACCACTCCATATTTTTAGCATCAGTAAAATAAAGTCTCTCGAGCTCGTGAGTTTCAGCAGGAATCCCAACTGCAGGGAAATTCCTTCTCACTTGCTCCTTGGAAAGACTTAACCGTGGCTTGTCGCTTCTAACTTCAGATAGGGTCAATTGTTTCTGGAAAAGAAAATTTTCCTGCTTGAATTCCAAACTTTCCTCCGTAATTCTTCTAAATACAGGTTCAATCAGGAAACAATCGTCATCTGCACGGGGGAAAGGTTTGTAGAAGCGAATCACATCCCTAGCTTTCAAATTGTTCTGCTCAGCAATCCGCAGCCAGTCCTCTATCACAAAGACACAATCCTCGGGATCGTACTTGATTTTCGTGGACCACCACCAGTTGCAAGTGTCAGTAGTAATCTTTATTACCATCTCTTCTTCTTCTTTATAATCTAATCGTAGAAACCTTTTAAAAGAGTCCAGCGCTATTTCCACAGGAATTAAGAGCCTCCCCTGCATATCAACTTCGCTGGGTGTCAACCGCATCTGAAAGAGTAAATCCCTCAACTTGAACTGGAAAACTTTTGTTGGTTTCGGCGTGATCAGCAACAAATTTCCATTGCTATCACCATAACTCTTGAGATGTTCAATAAGAAAGTGTCGCGAGGTCAAAGGCTGGAATCGCTGGAAAGGTGGTCGGTAGAACCTAATCACATCCCCGGCTTCCACGTTGTGCTCCTTCACATATTCCCCCCACTCAATCATGTAAGTTCCGGACATATGGTACTTGATTTTGATGCACCACTCCCTGTTCTGAGGATCCGTAAAATACAGCCTCTCCACATGACGCGGAGTCTCTGCACCACGTGTGGGGATCCTAACCGCACGAAAATGTGTCCTTACTATTGCTTCGTCAAGGATCATCGATCCAAAGTTAAGATCGTATCCGCTCACTAGCCACTGGAACTCAAACCTTTCTCTCATGAATGTAGCTGGAAACCTCTCATCAACACCTTCCTCTTGATTCCTCAGCTTGACATGTTTTTCAATCAGGTAATGGTTGTTTTGTGAGCCATTACCACCACCGGCAGCACCAAAAGGCCTGTAGAATCGAATCACGTCCTTAGTTTTCAAATCATTGGATAAGGCAAACCCTAGCCACCACTCACTGTCTATCAGGAACGCGCATTCCTCACGATTGTACCTCATTTTCATGGGCCAAACACGGCCTTGGGCGTCGGAAATATTTATCATCTTCTCCCAAGTTCTTGGACTGTGTTTGGGTGGTGGAGGGGGGAAATCATTGTCTATGGTTATCTCCACAGGAATGAAGAGCCTGGCCTGACCCATGTCCTCGGGTGTTAACCGTATCTCGAAGAGGAAAATTTTCCTAGTGAAGGAAGGAGCTGTGGTTGTTTTAGCAAGCAACAGATTGTGGGTTGTTGGCTTATTAAACAAAGGGCTATCTGGTTTATCAGTACAATCATCATCTCTTCCTTGTAGCTTCTCTATGTCACCCCTCATAGTTGAGTCTCTGCAGATTTGAATGGGGGAAGAAAACCAATGGTTAGTCAATGATCTGATCATGGCAGTTGGAACAAAAAATACAACTTATCTGTCATGTACATTATGACCAGAAATTATATATCCCCACAAAGATGTAAGAACCACAATGTTGGCTGCCTGTATCAGACACGGATACGTCAAGGACACGCGACACATGACATGCTGTAGACTCATATTGGGCCTGTCTATAATTAATTTAGTCAAGTTTAAGCAGTGACACACCCGTGTCTCAACTTGGACATGAGGTGGAAGCATATAAGGATCACTTTAGAACAATAGAAGGTTATTTCGGGAGTCAAATCATGATATTCGAAAAATATAAGAAAATAAACACAAACAAAAAAACTTCAACCAGATGACTTATTTAAATTTAGATATTTATGAAGTCTAAAGTACAAATTGTAAAGATTCTATTACTTATGGTTGTTTTCGGATAGAACAATCATATAAAGAATAAAAAATTTCTTTACTAATATACATGCACATCCTTTGCTCTGTATCCAATTGTGTCCATATCCCAAATTATTTAGAATTATCGCGTGTCTCTGTGTTCATGCTTATTAGCTGCCAAGAGTTTTCATTCAGGGTAAAATATCTATCACAATTATACTAACAAAAAAAAAAAAAAAAGTGAGATTCAACATGTTCAGTTTTTTTTGCGTAAATAAGATTCAACATACTAATAAAAGAAAAGATCAATCAATGAAACATTATAGGTGAATGAGAGTTGAAGCAATGACCTGCTGAAGAACAGAGGATACTTGTAGAGGTAGACCTTGAAATTTTTGCTCTTCTGGACTCAGGTAGACCTTAAAGTTTGAAAAATATAGGAACAAAGAGGGGAGCATAACATAGGAGGGTTTTTTTTTTGTTTTTTTGTAGGGTTTAGAGTTAATGTCGTTATATAATCCTTTTGACCATTAATAGGAGCATAAATATTTTTCCTATTTTATAGTTCATAATTGGAAACTATACATGGAAAGAATCAAATAAAATCCCACAAATTCAGTAACGTTATTAATCACATTCCGTATTTTAGGAAACTATATCCGAAACTGTAGATTTATTTTCAAACTAAATAATAAATGTTATATTTCCATAAAGATTGCATGAACTGCATATGCATGTATCTTGAAGTTCAAGTAACCAAATTTAGTGCCACTAGCTAATGCCTGAAATTTACAGTACACACTACAATTGAAAAAAGGTACAACATTGCACTGCAGTCTGTACGCCGTTGGATTTCATAAGATTTGAGTTTTGGATTCTTATTTAAATTTTTTTTGCATTTGCTAGATTTACGTCAATGTTTTGTAGGTTATTATTTCATCAAGAAAATTTGATATGTAAAAAATTATTATTAAACTATTAAAAAAATTCACTAAAAATAAAAATAATTTAAAAATAAAAAATGGATCATTTTTGTTTTCATTCACAAAAATTTAGTGCCGTTTATAATTTTTTACTTTTTAAATTACTGATGTCGAGAGACGAAGCAACGATCCACCAAAATTGACCACAAAACTAAAAAATACGTTAAATAAGAACAAAAAAAATGGCATAACTATTAATCCCATACAATTAATGGTAATCTCTCACTCCCTGATAAACCGATTTGCGGTTTTTTTATTACTTTATTAAATAAAACGTGATTTTTTAAACTTTATTCCTGAACTACGTGAAAATGTGTTTGATAAACACGCTTTCACAGTGGGTTAAGATGGATTAACCCAAAAATTAACTTAATCCTTATTCGACTAGAAAACGTGGTTCTTAAGCACGCTTTAGGTTGTGAATGGGAAAAAAAGTAAAGACGTGTTTAGCAACCACGCCTTCTGAAAACGTGTTTAGAGAAAATGTGTTTGCTAAACACGTTTTCAAGCCGTCAAAAAATAATCCCTCCCTCTCTCTCTGTGGTTCGCCGGCAGCGAATCTCACCTCAGCGAGAACTCTCACTCTCCCCTCTTCGTTCCCAGTCTCTGTAATTTTGCTCTTGGGGGTTCCTCGCACGAGCAAACAAGCAGTGAGAAACTAAAACCCTAGCCTCAATCTCTGCATGTCTCTCTCTCTCTCTCTCTCTCTCTCTCTCTCTTCCTTTCCCTTTGCAATGACTCCAATCATGGTACTCTCCATTACTTAGATGACGCTCTTTTTCTGCCGTTTCTTTACAGGAGCAAAGGGACCTCTTCTTCTCAATTTCACCCAACTCTGCATCTCTTTCAAACGAAAATTCAAATCTTTGCTCCTCTTGATGGCGATGCGACAATTTCGAGATTCGGATGCTGCTGATCCACTCGATTGGAGCACATAAACAGTCGGAATCTCCTTTGTTCTCATGGATATTGGTAATTTTTTTAGCACTTACACATACGCAGTTATAGGTGCATATATATGAATTCGTATACACATATCAGTAGTTACATGAAGTTGCACACACTGCTTTACGTATATGTGCTCTGGGTGAAATGTCGGACGCGCAGTTGCTTCTGTCTTCATAGTCATACACGCATTTCTTTCACCCACAAGAATGGTGAGAAATTATAGTATATTTGTCGATTTATGGGGTTCAGTTTAAACCACATTGAGGGAATAACAAAATTGTGTTAAGGGGTTCGCACTAGATCTTCTTCTGCTTACTTTATGCTACGTTTGGATTGGACTTTATGTTGGATCACGTGCTAACCAACTCTCCTAAAAGCAATTGATGTTAGGGGAAGGCACAACTTAAAGGGCAGCGCAAAGCCCTGCACTTAGCGGGAGGCGGACATAAGGAGTTTCGCAATGCTGCCCATACAACACCGACAGGTGAAGGCGGTTAGTCCTCCCACTACGCATGCCCCGCGCCAGCAGGGTTGCCTCGAGTACATAGTGGATTCTGCCCAAAGCCAACACTTTATGTACAAGTGATTGCATATCCGGTGTTTCATTAACTTTTACGACCTGGATTAAACACACAGAACATGTAGTCTCACAGAATGTAGGATATAGTGATATACAATCCCATGGACTGTGGTATTATTGATCCGATGGCATTAATCGCATGTGATTACATACGAACCTTTACTATTTGCTCTGTCTAATAAAAGGGCCCTATGTGGATCTCAAAAGGTACCCTAACAGGCCCTTTGGATTGTGAGAAAGGGATAGAAAAGAAAGGATTGTGATTTCTCACCAAATTTCCTTGTTGTCACTTCACCTGACTTGGGTTGAATCAGAGTCCTTCAAATGTACATGGTTGTACCATAAAGAAGGGATGGGATGGGACATCTCTCTCCTGTAGGGGGAAGAGAGAGGGAAGAAGCTGCATTGGCACCACACAATGGAGAATCATTTCCCTGGAAGTTCCGATATTTAACCCATTGGGAGTATGAGTTTAGTGCCGAGGAAGTTTTGCACATTAACTGTGCTATCACTGCCATCTTACTAGCCTTTGAGTTCATTCATTTCCCAATTTGTCACAGTTCCAGTAGTATGCTTGCGAAGGTTGGAACTTTCAAAGTCATTTAATTCCTCTACTCCTTGCATTTTTTGAGATTTAGCGTTTGTGTCTGTTTGCACACTTGCATTAGCAGGTTTCTTAATTGGTTATAAAAGCTATTATTGCTGAAACAAAATCCAGCTAAAAGGTTTGGTAGATGTTTTCACCCTTGTGGCATTGGGCTTATCACTTCACCTTCTGCTTATTGAGGCTATGCAACAAAAAAGAGGCTTTGGAAACTTACTTATGGTTTATAAACATGGCTTTTGGAGTCGGTGATACTCCATCATCCATTTGGGACTCATTTAACTTTACCATATTGCAAATTTTGTTTGGTTCTCATGTAATTGTGTTTCCTTTATTCTGTGCATGCGGCAGAGATGGAACCTTGTTCAAGTTTAATCAACAAGATCTATAGTGCCTTCTCTGATGGTGTACATTTTGCAACACCAATCTCCTCATTGAGAACATATGAAGTTGACTTGGTATGCTCATTAGTTTGTACATCTAGCCATAAAAACTATTTGTATTACCTTATCTACGTTGCTTTCACATTCAAGTTTCATTCTTTGATCTTATTATTTCAGGTGCGAGGTGTACTGCACATATTACAGGGTTTATCCAGTTCTTTATTTTATTGGGACAATGTTAGACTGACCTACCTTGCAAAAAGTGGGATATATGTTACTCACCTTTCACAGAAAAGTCTTCATGTCATTCTCAATCAATTCATGTATGCTGCAACATGTTTAAGACTGGTAGAAGTGGTAGTCAATAAGGTGGAGTCATCTTTCAGGTTACCGTCACCTACTTTGAGGGCATTTTCATGCTCTGTTTCGGCTTGGCTTAAGGTATATATTTGACATACATTGTTGGATCGTTGTTTAAGTTTTTTCTGTAATTCCCATGTTTCATTGCTTTAGCATGGTCTTTGCATTCTCTTTGCAAACTTTCTTGTTTTTGGAGCAGAGATTACGAGATGTAGCTTTGAAAGAGGAAGAAAATATAAGCAACTTCGATGGTGAAACTTCTCCAACTCTCTTGGGGTTGGCAAGCTCTTTATCAAGGTTTGTGCAGTTAGCTAGCAAAATTTTTCAGCGTTTGAGAAGTTACAAATTACCTAATATTGGCCAAGTAGTCTTCCATGGTTGAGTTTTAGAGAGAAGATTTTTTTGTCTTCTCATTTCTAGCATTCAGCTTTCTCATGTAGCAAGGATTGCCTACTTCTGTATATTTTTCATTTATACCTTTTTATTTTTGTTTTGTTCTTTGTGGCAGCTGTGATTTTGTATACTGTTTACGGGCCTGAACCTGTCTTTGGTTTGCTAATCTTTGTTATGGAAACATCTGATGGTACTTGGTTGTTACTAGTCTTTGCTCAGGTGCTGACTTTTTACAGCAAATAGTGCATGGAGCCATTCCCAAAGTATATTTGGAGACCAATTCTTCTGTTCCAGCTAATGAAATTGCTGTTCATATCCTTGACCATCTTTACAAGAAACTCAATGAAATTTGTCCTGTGCAAGGGGGTGAGGTTGTGAAATTTCCCAGTCTGCTTGTGTCGTCATTGTTATTTTTCTGTGCGTGTCTTACTCAAATGTGGTCCGTATCTTGTGTGGTGCTCATTTCAGGAGGATGCATACCGGATGCTACTTTATATATTTGTTGGAAGTCTTTTGCCATATATTGAGGGTCTTGATTCTTGGCTTTTTGAAGGAACACTTGATGATCCCTTTGAAGAGGTAGTCGTTGCAAGTTTCGTACATTATTTGAGGGTTCGAAGCAGATTACTGTCATGATTTCTCAGCCTATTGATACTCTTGAATCTTGATACTATGAATATTTAAGTTACCATTCTCTTAAACAGCTTAAGCTTTTAGATGAGTTTTTGGTAAACAATCTATTGAAGTATCAAAGAAAGCAATAGATTTTGTGTTCAAACCCCACTGTCTACCTAATTTATATAATATTTGCATGTATTTAGCCCGCTTATTGAGGGCCTGGCTACACTCTCTTACAGCTTCATCTTTAGATGAGTTGGTGGTTAACAATGTAACATATATGATTGGAGTAACTCTTTTGTTATGTGGGGATTGCAGAAATTCTTTGTGGTAATTTAACCATGCTAAACTAAGTACAGGAATTTTGTCTATCTGCATCGTTAGCATCTGTTTTTACCTGAATGTGTGTTTTGCACTCCGACAAGTACCATTAGCAGTTCTACTCCTAGAATTCTCTTTTTGTTAAATGTTTTTCCTCTCAGACCACCTCTATGTTCTGCTTTCCAGATGTTCTTTTATGCTAACAAAGCAGTTTCTGTCAATGAGGCTGATTTTTGGGAGAAGAGCTATCTGTTGAGACAAAGACGTAATGGAATATTTGAAGTTGCTGGTACCACTACTGGCAAACCTCTAACGAATGGCAAGAAGGAAGTGGCAGGAAGAGAATCCATCTCTGTGTCTAGCCCTATAAAAGGAAAAGACCAAAGCAATAGAGAAATTCTAGTATGTCCTTTGTTTATTAAGGAAATAGCAACGGAAATTGTTTCTGCTGGAAAATCATTGCAGCTAATTCAACATGCTCCTATGATGTTTTTGCGGGCTTCTAGAGAGGCCTAATGATGAAGTTAGTAACCACAGAAGTGTTAGTTCCAACAATGATCCAAGCAAGACTGGTTTAACATTATCAGAGGTATTTTGTTTATCATTAGCAGGTCTTATTGGGCATGGTGATCATATCTCTAAGTGCTTTTGGCAAGAAGAGCCATTCAACTCCAAAATTGCCCCCTCATTCGACCCTTTGTGAACATAGAGAAACTTGGAGGGAATGGTGAGAACTCGCCAGCCATAACATGCTCAGAGAAGGTTTGGTATAAGTTCTTGGTTGCTATGAAGGAAAAGAGTATTGACGCAGGCGAGGTGGATAATTTTTCTTCCAGGAAATCATTCTGTCCTGAAAATCCAGTCATCACTGTGTGCAAAAGCTCCCTTGATGAGAATAAGGATGCCTGGAGTGCATTGAATTTGTCTAAAAATTTCTATCTTCCACCTCTTAATGACGAGGGCTTAAGAAATGCTATTTTTGGGGGGAAAGGGAAATCGTTTCATCCAGCTAAAGGAACAAACTATACTTCTGGTTTTCAGTTTGGAGAATCTAGCCATCTTCACTCACAGGATGACGCAAAGATGCTAGAAGTATTATTTCCATTTCCTACTATTCTTCCTACTCTTCAGGTATTGCAGGATTAAGGTTATCAGAGCAGTTTAATATTTAATTGGTTAAAATGTTTATTGAAGCTCCTTCTATTATAAGGCTGACTTGAAATTATGAAACAGAAGGAACTTCATATTTCCGAGTTCTTGCCTTTCCAGAATAATAGTAGTCTTCCATCGAAAGTTCTTTGCTGGATTCAATGTGTTGAGCCAAAAACTACTCCACTACCTGTGATTATTCTACAGGAATGCCTTGTTGTCTACATCAAGAAGCAGGTAAGTGGTGGTTTTTGTTTGCATAAATAAAGTTTCTGTTTTCATACGTATTGCTTATGAATCCGAAATGTTTTTCTTGCAACAAATTCAGGTTGACTATGTTGGCAAGAATATTTTGTCAAAGTTACTTTATGAATGGAGACTGATGGACGAGCTGGGAGTATTACGTGCTATATACCTATTAGGATCAGGTAAAGATACCTGGATTTTTGGAATTTGGTGCCTTGTATATTTGTTAGTTGACATACACAATTTCTTAAATCTGACATTGCACCTTCCCCATCCAGGTGATCTGCTGCAGCATTTCTTGACTGTGATTTTTGACAAGCTGGATAAGGGAGAATCGTGGGATGATGATTTTGAGTTGAACATGATACTGCAGGTAAATGCTTGTGTACCCCTACGGTTTGTAGGCTAGTTTGATACCTCTTTGTGCATCTATTCTATTAGAGCCATATCTTCATCCTAGTCTGCAGTAGAAGCTTAGCCTTTTGGGATTTGACTAAGGTCATGAACAGTACAATGGGTCAGTGACAATGAGCCAGATTGCAACATAAGAACATGGATATATATTTCTATTTAAAATTTTTGATAAAAACTTCTGTTGTATTCCAGTATGTTTTGCAGGAGAATGATCTGGTGTTGCTCGTTAGTTCCCATAACTTTTGACTTGGTGATGATAGCCTGAATGCAATTGCTGCTCATATTCATCTCAGAAAAGGAGTCGATTAGCTGTATATATTTTTGTGAATGAGAGATGTTTGCTGAGTTGAGCGGAACGTATCGCTGTCGTGTATTGATATAGAAAGGGAAAATTTTGTGGAGTTGAAAACAAAGTGGTTTTTTCCTTTTATGTATGTCGTAAATTGCAGATTGCAGAATATTGACGTCATAATAATCTTCATCACCACCTCTTTCTCTTGTTTGTCTTTTTTGTTTTCATTCTGTCCTTTTTTCTTCATCCTCAAAAGATTTACTTTTCTCAGTTACCTTTCTCCTAATCCGATCCTTACTTCTTAATTGCCAGACAGACATTTTTCGAAGTGTAACAGCATTGCGCGATATGAAGAATTTTTTTTGTAAAGCCGACCTTTATAGGCAATCAATGTAGAGTGCTTTTTGTAAAGCCGACCTTTATTCCTGGTTATCCATGAGCAGAGTAATTAAGCACACTAATCTGACACCAGGAATCAATTGCAAATTCTGCTGATGGCATGCTACTGAGCGGTCCAGATTCTTTAGTTGTGTCTATCAGCAAAAGTCATGGTTTTAGTGCTGATGAGGAGACAAATGCAGCAACCCATGTCTCAACTCCCCGTAAAAGTCGTGGAAAGAGCTTTGGAATTGATGGTCTTGATTTACTGAATTTCACATACAAGGTCCACTTTCTGGCTAAGCAAATTTTTTTCTCTCTCTCTCTGTCTCTCTCTCACTTCATGCCTATTATAACTGTAGTGCATTATTGATGCTTTAATCTACTTTTTTAATGCTTGGTCACTGTCTTTACAGATCTAAATACTTACTCTGTGGATGTGTGTGTTATAGGTTTCTTGGCCACTTGAGCTTATTGCTAATATGGAAGCAATTAAAAAATATAACCAGGTAGCTGTTTTTGCTTCATTTGGCATTCGTAATGCCTGTATTGCATCTCTCCTTGGGTGTAAATGCTCTGTGTCTGATGCAGGTAATGAGTTTCTTGTTGAAGGTCAAGCATGCCAAATTTGTGCTTGATAAAACCCGGAGATTGATGTGGAAGGTTCTCTCTCTCTCTCTCTCTCTCTCTCTCTCTCTCTCTCTCTCTCTCTCTCTCTCGTGCCTGTTTTTTTGGCTTCAACTGTGTCAGTTTTTTCCGGTCTATACCACTAGGTCAACTACACTGCGACGTGGAAATGCAGGATCAGCTTTTGTTTAACTTTAATATTTCAAAACTATGATTTATGTTATTTAACTTACTTTTGTTCTTCAGGGTAGAGGCACTGCTACAATCAATCGCAAGCGTCACTGGTTGGTGGAGCAAAAACTCCTACATTTTGTGGATGCTTTTCACCAATATGTGATGGACAGAGTAAGATCCTTTCAGCTCCTCATATGTGTCTTTTTCTAAGATGGGCTGCTATTTATAATTGCTGTCTGAGCTCAGAAAAGCTGTGTTTAGACATCACGTAGGAGCTAAAATCTCCAAAAGTTACTGGATTTGCCTCATTTAATAGGAGCTAAACAAACCCCTCGTGTCTTTAAAAGATTCTCTTTTGATAGTCCACATCTCTCAGAAGATGGAACATTCACAGAATATGGGTTTTGCTTTTCAAGCATTGTCTTTTTTTCTCCCTTCTTGTTTTGGGTTTTTGTGGATTACTTTCAGCAGAATGTACATGAGACCAGCATCGAACTCTGTTTGATCACTGACCTGCATTTGCTAAGTAGGTATATCATAGTGCATGGCGCGAACTCTGTGAGGGTATGGCCACTGCTGCATCTTTGGATGAAGTCATAGAAGTACATGAGGCCTACTTATTGTCAATTCAGCGCCAATGCTTTGTTGTTCCAGATAAGCTGGTTAGAGCCATCTCCTTTTGTCTTTTTTGACTTGCCATATGAGTTTATGGCCTGATCTTCTTTGGAAGGTGTATCTCTTGTTGAAATAAATCCCACCACTGTTAAATTGTCTCGTTTGCTCTCAGTGGGCGTTGATTGCGAGCCGGATCAATGGTATTCTTGGACTAGCTCTGGACTTTTATTCCGTGCAACAGACGCTCACTAGTGGTGGAGCAGTTTCTGCCGTCAAGGCTAGATGTGAAATGGAAGTGGATCGGATAGAGAAACAGTTTGATGATTGCATTGCCTTTCTTCTCAGAGTAATCTTCTATTGCCCTTGTGCTTACTATGCATTATGAACCTATCAAGGTTGCTAACATGGTAGCCTATATGACAGGAATCTAGCCCATGAGTAAAGTACCCATTGCAGACTCTTTATCAGTAACATTAAGATAAGGGTAAAAGATCCACATTTTGGACATTCACCTAGAAAAACAAATCTTGTTTTCAAATTTATCGTGGATTAGGCATAGAACTCTATCTTATGGATGTAATGCATTAAGGCACCTTCTAAATATCTTATATCGTAGGATAGGGAAGACAAGATGCTAAGGAATGAGTATTTTGGCTTGTCTGAGACATATACTTGCACCCGACCCTATACCTGTATCCAAGTCTATGTATTATAGGCTTGCTCAAGGACCGAAATTTAATTTCATTTCCATTTAACAGCCATAATGTTATGTTTCTATTTTTTGGGAGATCGGAAAGAACAATTAGTCGATTCCATATGCACCGAAATATGTTTGAATTCTGTGAAACATTTTGCTTCATCAAGTTGTTTCATGCATTCCCAATTCTTTCCCTCATTTCCATGATGTTCCAGCTTCATGCATGCCTTTTCCTAGCTAACCGAGACAACATAGCAAAAAAGTGATTTTGATCTATAAAACATACACGGAAGCAGATGTGATTGCATCATTGCATAGACACGGGGATGTGAATTTCCTTCATTGTTTTCACTGTGCAGGTTCTATCTTTCAAGCTCAATGTCGGACACTTTCCTCATTTGGCTGATTTGGTAACTAGAATAAACTACAACTACTTCTACATGTCCGATAATGGCAACCTAACTACTGCGCCTGGGTCTGAAACCCTTTCTTCTAAGATGGGGAAAGCCTTTGCTATTTGACTAAAGTTGCCTTAATACGTGTACTCTCTTTCATTTTGTACAGAATTGTAAAAAGTTTAGCATGCATTATTTATAAAAATATTCGAGTTCATTTTGAGTGAGAGGTGTGGTTTTTGTGCAGCAGCATTTGGCCCTTGAGACCTTAACATCATTTATGTAATTTGATCTTGTTTTGCAGAATGATGTAATGCATTTGTGTAAACTTTATCCTCAATCATTTCCTCATATTTTCCAACAATACGATAAATTGTTCATTCGTAGATAGGGTCTAATTTTTTCTCTTCTTCTTTCTGTAGTACTTTGATTCAATTTCTGAAGCACCAAACAAAATGTACCGAACAAAAAAAGAAAAGATAGGAAAAACCGAGGAGAGAGAATTTAGGCTTTCCCCTCCTTGGGGCAACCCCCACTGCGACTCCCTCCTCCACCATCACCTTGTCTGTCATCTCTTCCACTTGTTGCCCCCTCTGTCTTCATCTTCTCTGTTTCTGCTTACATCTGTTCCATGGTCCCCATCGCCATTGTTTCCTGCAGTCCCTGATACTTGGCTCAGTTCCAACATCTCACCATGTCCTTTCACAACTTCAAGAAGGAAGTGTCGCGGGTGTAAAGGCTGGACAGGTTTGTAAAACCTAATCAAATCCCCATCTTCCAAATTGTTCTCAATCACAAACTTCTCAGAAAATTTCATCGTGTATAGCCGAGTGGTAGAATTTGGAACAATGACGGTGACTTTTACGAGCCAATCATTGTTTTGAGCATCAGTAAAATGCAACCTCGCTATACCGAGAGTTTCAATAGGGATACCAACAACTGGGAAATAGTTTCTTACTTCTACTTGTCTGGGGATAGAGATTGTTCTCGTTTTGCTGCCTGTGTTGGTGAAGTTCAGCTGAAACAGGAAATTTTGAGGCTTGAATTCGGGCACGTTCTTAATCTGCTGCTCTGCTCTCCGAACAAAATCAACCAGGAAATGGTTTTTGTGTGCAGCCGGGACAGGTCTGTAGAAGCAAATCACATCCATAGGTCTCAAATCGTTACGCCTGATCACATACTCCCGCCACCACTTGTTTCCTACTATTACAAAAGCATTTTCCGTCGTATTAAAGCTCAATGTCACCATAGAACTGGATTCTTCAGGGATGGTAATTTTTATGCGCCCTGTGTAAGTATTTCGACGGTTGGCTAGAGGAGGGAAATGGACTAATGCTAGTTCCTTTGGAATTAAGAGCCTGTCCATCTTCCCCTCACTCTGAATCAAATATGCCTCAAAAAGCAGTAATCGATCAGCTCTCTCCTCGGTAGATGTTTCTCTGCACCGGGAAGAACATGTTCGAGTCAATTTACCATCAGCGATTGGCGAAATACAGACATCTATGACACCGTCGTAGTTTATGTACATGAAACAATGAAGAACCCAAGAAATTTTTTTCTATGATTAAGCTCTCTCTCTTGGAAATCATAGAAATTTCATTCAAAGAAATAAAGGTACTATCTTTTGCACAAATTGCCCTGGATCTGCTTTGCAAAGTGAATAAAATTCCAACAAACCAATAAATCAGTGATTAAAGACTCCAATTAGCGTAATGACCGTGCAACCAAGTTCAGTAAATAAAAAAACAAAACCCTTGAATCTCCTGTTTGGCTGTCGAGAAAGTTCAAGAATGAAAAGGAAGATCATAACCAACTGATAGAAACATCAGTATGGACTTGAATATGTCATGAGTTTTCTTGGCGAAGAAAAGGTGGCTGGAACTCAAAAACAGACTCATTAAATTCGTAGCAGAAAACACTAACAACACGAGATTCTTTGTTTTTCCGATGAAGAGCAAGAGGCCGGAACTTACCCGGATTCTACTTCTTTCCCAGACCGCTTCATAGTCTTCTTACAAGATACTTCTGTATCAGTAGCATCCGCTGTTGAAGTTAAAGACAAGCCATTTCCTTCTTCTTCTTCTTCTTCTTCTTCTTCTTCTTCTTCTTGCTGAACATTCCAATCCCCATTCGCAGAACCACTGTTGATGTTTTCCGACATTTTTCTTGTTTCAAGAATTTGAGTATTTTCAAGAGAGCGGGGGGTTAAGTGAAAGAGAGCTAGTGATGAGAGATATATAGGTTTCCCGTTCCAAGATTCAAGAACACAAGGTGTAGTTAAAACTTACAACGTAGTAGCTTTTTCGGTTAAAACAGTTTTGCAGGAAAGTGTTCTTCTTTTAAAACCATAAAATACCCTATTGGTCCACTTCATTAATCGATTGAGTCATTCCTGTTAAAAATGATACATCCTCCGTCCCAAAATTTTGTCCAGTCTGCAAAACGAAGACTTGAAAATAATACAATTTTTTTTTTAAAAAAAAATCCATATTTTTTTAACAAGTTACTGGGTATTAACGAGTACTTCTAATTTATGTAAAATGTTTGAAAATTGTCTATTGAAAGACTTATTATTATTATTATTATTATTATTATTATTATTTATTTAGTCTTTTTGTGTTATGAGCTTTTACAGGTAAACTTCACAAATTCGCATGCGAAGTTCTACCCATCATTTCTTTTCTTGTTTCCCTGATCAGATAGAAATCACAAATTTCTATTTCAATACTCGATGGTTTGGATTGTAACTTCAATTTTAACACCTTGTAGGAGGAGACATTTGATGAGACCCATCACCATTTCGAGGATCCACGACGATGGTTTTGTCTCGAGGACTCATGAAGATGGTTTTGTTGGTTTTGTCTCGAGGATTCATGAAGATGGTTTTGTTTAAAAGGTTGTACGTCATGAATCCTCGAAATGGTGATGGGTCTCATCAAATATCTCTCCTACAAGGTGTTAAAACCGAAGTTACGATCCAAACCATGGAGTATTGAAACAGAAATTTGCGATTTCTATCTGATTAAGGAAACAAGAAAACAAAAGATGTGCAGCCCATGCGAATACCTTTAAAAGCTCTTCAATGACATCTTCCATAGTAATAATGCCAAGAGGTTCCTCTTCTTCAGGAAGCTTTGGGGGTGGGCTTTCATCAATTCGCAAGATGTCCGAGTACATGTCCTTTCTCCACTTCTTGCTCCTAAGGGGTACAACATGTGGTACCTGTACCTCATATCGCCATTTCATATCCTCAGCTGCAAGGTACCTGTGCTCCTGAAGTTCTCTCAGGCACATAAGCAGACCCGTCAAATTGCCATTCTCCGGATGAGTGGTCAACACCTTGCAAGGCCGGCCCTGAGTTTTTTAGGGCTTAAAGCGACAATAAAAAAAGATAGGCCCTTTACGAATTATTAAGATAGGCATAAAAAAATAAAAACTAAGAATTTTCCCTAAACAAAAGAGCATCATTAAGAAAGAATACCAAATATAATAATCGACTATTTCAATATTTCAAAAGCGTCATTTAGATATCACATTATCACTAAGTCAAAAAAAGCATTTAGCACTAATTGAGCCCTGATTAATTTCAATATCCCACTCTATTTTTCTTCGTGACGTCTGGCCCGAACTTTTTCTTTGTCTTCTCGAGACCACAGTCTCCAGATTTCCAATTTCAAATGGAAACCGAAATGTGTTGCACGTGTACAATGGGTTTGGGAATTGGGATGTTCTTTCATAATGAAAAAGGGGGCCCTATCGATTCTGCCATTCAGAGTTTTGGGCCTATTTCATTGGATAATAGTTTTTGGGCCTTCAAATTTAAATTAAGTTGGGCTAGACTGTTTTTGTTGGGTATATATATATGCATAACACAACTACCTATTGGGACTCTAAAAATTTGCTAATTTTGGTGGGCCTAAAGCCGGCCACCTTGGGCTTTAGCCCAGGGCTGGTGCTGACACCTTGCAAACAAGTAGGTTTGAACAAATATCACACACTAATCACTGGAACTATGTTATTCTTGCTATTTGAGTAGGACTAGGATACAGTGTCTGTGGTGCATTTAGAGAATGAAATACTGTATTTACGTAAACTTCTTCGGTGCATGGGCTGGTTCTGCTGCCCATTTGGAAGGTCTTGTCGCTGGCTTTATACCCATAAACTTGGGATTCCATGGCGATATTGTACAGGCTCATATAGGGTCTCGCTAAGTTGATGTTCCCTTCTGCTAGAGGCCGTTACTGTACAAGGGAGATACTTGATACTTCCATCTAGCAGGCCTGAGACTTTTGTGTACTAAACGAAGTTGTGAACACATCTTGTCATCTTGAGACTTGGGAGCACTTTTTTCAATCAGCTTAGGAGTTAGGAGCCTATTTAAGCGCAAAGCTTTTGCGGGTTTTGCCTCTACCAGGCAGCTGCAATGCTTGAACAATTCACCCGTTAGACGTGGCTAATGTTTGGTGTTTATTAAGCTCAGATACAAGTGTATTGTCTGATGGATGTAGTGTAGATGTAATGGTTTGGATGTTTTCCAGTTGCACCTTTTATCCACAAATTAAGATTGCTTTCATTTAGTGTGCTTTTGCACGTACCGTTGGTGTGTGAATTTCAGAACTCGGACAAAATTGTTAGGTAAGGATACTAATTTGATTGCTGCTGTTTTTACTTCCCCGAGCTTGATTATTGCTCGGAGATACTCAAGTGATTGCTAGGTTTGTCATTTGATCGACAGCAAAGAATGCTAGCCGTTGCAACTTTCTTCCAGGGCCAAATAACTTTCTTTTCGCGCATGCATTGCCTCTTTTAAAATGTACTCCTAATGCACCGTCGGTACATTTTCGCTCCAGAAAAGAGAGTTTGGCAGTTTAGCCCAAAAGAAAAGAATTACATTTGGTCATTTTATTAAAAAGTGAGCGTGAAATCTACATCATCATCGACATTTTGTTTTTGAAGCAGTAGAAAGTGCAGTTACATTGATAACACAACTAATACAATGGACCAAATGTACGAGCAAATACGAAAAACAAAACTAAAATACACAAGGAGAGAGTCGCAAGAAGTAAGCCCGATGTTGAAACCTATCGATTCACTCATTGAGTTAGACTGAGAAATCATCTCCATCGCCCGAGAGCTACATTAGGTTGTAATGAAAGAACAGATGCAAGTGCAAGCATGTTAATTCCAGGTATCACGAGCAACAATGCTCTAAAAAATAATTCACCGAATACAAAAAGCCCGCAAAATGAATAGAGAGGTCTTCTTGGGCTTTTGGACACTACAACACTACACAACAGAAGTACTCGATAACTCTACTGTAAACCTATAAACCACCCAACACTAGAAAGAAAAAATGACCAAAAAATAAAAAGAGATGCAAAAGGAGTTAATTAACTAGGAAAAAAAATGCCCCAAAGGATGAGAACCTGCCCACCAAATGCTATCGACCACTTGAAGTCAACTTCATCTTTTAAAATATGGAAAAATCCTACATCAATCCCTCACTGATCATCTAAACTAGGAATCCTCAAGCAGTAGCAGACACCCGTGGTGGGAGAGTCTTAGCCGTCCCATTGACACCCATTCCCCCGCCGCGGTTTGCACGGCCTCCACCACTACCCCCATTGTTATCGGCCCTCTGATATCCATCACCTCCACGGTTTGAAAATCCACCTCGATTACTGCCCCTATTGTTGCCAAACTCTGTCCTGCCATTGAAATCACCGCGGTTGTAGCCTCTACCACCGCTTCCTCCATAATTTCCACGCCCTCCTCTTACCCCCTCATTCCGGAATCCAGATCCCCTTCCATTTACGAACCGCCCCCTGTTACTCCCTGTAATGAAAGAAAAGCCATAGTTAAAAAAAAAAGTGGGATTGGATTTCACCAAGAACAGAAACTAACGCGTCTTAAAAGAAATTTTCTGCATAAGAAATCACCAAGTTGGTAGCACCAACTAGTCCCATTCCTTCCACCAGCTAACACTAGAAATTCCATTACTCCCACTATAGCTTATAGGCAATAAGCAAATTCCAGATAAGGTATCCTTTCCTAAACCAACAAGGAAAACACGTGGTCCTTCACCATTATTGAGCAAGAAGAAAAACAGGGAAACTTCATATTCCTGTCTCATACGAAGTTTGACAGTATTTTGTTCCTTGTTCCACGTTGCAGATACCGTCATTTTTTTTATTCCTCTTTGTTTCTCAAAATGCCAAAAACACACTTTCGAGGTTTCCGCTCACTGAAGAGTAAAGTAGAATAATGCAACCAACTTGCCTCGTGAATTGGTAGACCTCTTTTCCTCAACAAATGCTGGGCGTCCACCAATAGTAACTGGAGAAGCCTGAAAGATAAAGAGAATAAAATTCAAACCACAAACAGAAATACACTTGTCACTCGGACCGAAAATTTGGCAGATACTAGTTAAAATCCGACTAAATAAGAATGATAAAAGCAACATTTCACTGATGACACTTGACAACTTGCACATCCAAACTGCAGTGAAGAATGAACAACTCTGTCCCATGGAAAGGACAAGAATTGACAGACTCAATTGCACACACAAGTCCTCCCCTACAGGAGTTATGCCAGTGCCAGTACTCATACCACAAAGCAACGTAAACTTTAGCTCCTCACAGGATTAGATAACAAATACTTGTTTATCAAGGAGACAAAATGGCTACCTGAAAATAAGGGAAGAATCTTATTTCCAACCTCTTCACAACAATGTAGCTGACACACACAATTACAATTTACCATACAAACGCATACAAACTCATCTCCTAGTTTGACAAGTATGGCGCCATTCCAAAACATAAACCAGAATAATTGAAAAAACAAATTTGGCCAAAAAAGATAATAAGACAGGTGTATGCGACATCAATGGTGTTGGTGCACATCCAGAATCAGTGATTGGAATGTGCTACAAATGCTTCCAAAATTCAGGTACAGAGAATGGTAGCGCATACTGTTAACTAGACTCCGATGATTGCGTGATATTTGGTTCAGAAAATTATATAACTCACAAGGATATGAAGATAGTTCCCATATGAGCTCAAAGCATCAGCTTTCTAAAATTGTGACGGTGTCAAATATTTCATTCTCTATGTATATGGAAACTTTACACATTAAACAGGGGTAACAGGGGGAGAAAAGTGATGATGATATGCACAAACTTCAGCTATCCTCCCTCATCGACTAAAAAAAAAAGCTGCTAAAACCACAAGCAACCTCCTAGTTCAAGGAAAATTTCACTTAAAAATACAGATCACATAAAGAATGCAAACAAGGAAACAATGAGTCAACTGGGAAAAAATTTGGCTGGAAAACCATCTATAAAAGCAGTCAGGGTCCCTAACCCAGGCATCACTGCATGACAACAAGGCAGCAGTGAGGCAACTGGGTGAACACGCGGTTCGAAAATCATTCTGCACGAACGAACTTATCCAGCTTGTTTATATACACATATGAGGTTAAGAGGTAGGGCTGCAAACGAGCCGAATCAAGCCGACTTTTAGAATGTTTAGGTTCGTTTGTTAAGTTTTTTAAAGCAATGAAAATTTGACGAGCCGAGCTTGCTTGGTTTGAGTCGAACTCGAACTTGTTCACGAGACTTAACAAGTCAAAAATATTAGACATTTATGCTCTTATATAGGTGAACTTCAAGTAAAAAATTTATATTGTACATAAATAAGTTCATAAATATATAAAATTATAAGAACGTAAAAAAATTTAAGTTCATATTACTTTCAAAAGTTTATACATGTGCAAGTTATAAAATTTTCATTACGTACATGTAAATTATACATATTCTATGTTATATGTTAAATTCTTATGAGAGATACATATATACTCCAGGTTCACGAGCCTAATCGAGCTGAATACAATCAAGTTTTGTTTGTTTACTACTCGAATCAAACTTGAACAAGCCTTTACCGAGTAGAGCCTCGCACAGTTCACAATCGGCTCAGTTCATTTGCAGCCCTATAAGAGCCCTATTAAGAGAACACCTAAACAAATGGAGACACAGTTGCCACTATATACTTCAAAACAATCAAGACTCCAAGTCATGGGAGCACACTGCCTCAACGTGGAGAAACCCAAACCATCTACCCCTAATGATTTATATATCCCAAAAAACCTGGTCCTAACCACATCAGAGAACTCTGACCAACCGCAGTGCACGGAAGTTGGCGATTGCAGTTTCAGTTGAACTGCTATCATCTCAACGAGAGTAGTCAAGAACAATAACACTGTTCTTTCTGCAGAAACGACAATGTCTAAAGTGATGATGGCGACTATGCGAAAAAAACACAGACAGAATGCTTGCAAAGATGCCCCTACTTTTACTTGTCTGCATATCTTATTCAAGTGTTCAAGTCACTCATTTTACCCCTTGTTCAATTTCCAACAGCAAGCCATTATAATTTGTATATCTTCTTACCACAGTAACAACACAACTCCCATGTCTGAAAAGCAAAAGGTCAAAGAAAACAATAATGAGTACAAGTAAACCTTTTCGGATTACTCTCAGACAAATGCCCATGGCAAACTTAACACTTGATTTAGCATTGGTGGCATTTATCACAAAATTTTGTTATTATGGTATAATCCATGGAAGCAAAAGGATATTGCTTTGACTTCCGCATCATTTTGTGAACGACAAAAGTGGAAACTAAGGCTATGTTTGTTTTGGCATTTTGAACCCAACTTTTTCATTTGGGAAAGGAAATTTTTGATCAGTTTAGAGTTTTCTTTTTTCTTGAGATGGGCCCACAATGTGCACGTTCACAACTTGAGCATGAGTGGTTACTGGAAGTCTGCAAGTTGTCACTGGCCCACAATGGCAGGGAATCTGAACAGAGCAAAAGTACTCGGGTCTTCGTGTTGTGAGAGAGAGAGAGAGGAAGGGGCAGAGTCAGTGTTCTAAAAGGTCTAGAAGGCCGAGTACTCGCCGCCTAGGCGCTAGAAGGACCCTCGCCGACTAGCTCGACTAGTCTAACTATCCCAACTATCCCGACTAGGCGCCGAGTACTTGGCCATGGAAGCTAGAAGGTACCCGGCCGCCCTGGGAGCGCCTAGCGAGTTTTAGAACCTTGGGCAGAGTATTGAACCTATTGATGTGTTGATTTTTAGTCTACCTGTGGGCCCAATTGTTGACCAAACTTCCAATGAATTTCCAAAGTAAAGTTCTAAACTGAAAGATGCAAAAAGGAAACCAAACAAAGGTGTAAGACATCCAGGTTCAGGTTCAGAGGAGTTATAAAAAGAAGTTTTATAATGGCTTGTCAAAACTGTATTTTGCTTCAAGCATTTGCGCTTCAAGGATTTGAACTACCCAATCTATGAAATTATGCACTCAGTTACGACTCACCAATTAGCAATCGGGACAGAAATTACAAATAAATAACCTCAAATAAAGTTAAGGGGGTAGACATTTCAGAAAACCACTGCACAGCAACAATCAACTATAGCAGCTGCTACAACTTAACCATGCAGCTCTTTCTCCGTACACTACTTGAACAGAATCAACACTACCACCACCAAAAGACAGAGTGCTAATTGCCATTATTCATTAAATCAGACCCCAATGTGTTAATTGCCATTATTCATTAAATCACAGGACACAATAAAGTCATTTTACAGCTGTGACTCTAACCAACACGATAACTGCAAAAATCAACACAAGCATTCCATCTTTATATCACATAACAGTACCCACATCAGTTACCTACGGGCGAAGCAGAAATCCATGGGCATAAACATGCGCACATGCTCACCTCCATTAATATTTGTCATTATGCCAATATCACTAATACAGGCATAAATTGCACATACCAAAAAACAATTTCATCACTAGATATCACATTCAGTTTGCAGGAAAACTAGAAAGTTTTCAAAAAAATCTAAGCTAAATGCTAATAGAACTCGACTACGTAATCCAACTCTGAAAAATGTGATCTCATAATGCAACTACATGCCAAGTACAACACAGTGAGAGTGAAATCACCAAAACTTGGATACCCAGGAGCTTTTTAATGAGTCATCCATCGAATGTAAACTTAGAGAATAGACAATGATACACCAACATATCCATTCATACGAGAATCTATACAACAAATCTCGGACAAATAGCTAATGTACCTCAATTGCTTTTTGCACAGCACTTTCCACCTCAAATTCCACAAAGCCAAAACAAAACCCTTGCTGTGGAAATAAAAGACTATAAGTAGCTAAGAGAAACAAGATCAGAAGTGACTAAATGGCAAGAAAACATGACACGTACTTTGTTACTCCTAACTTGAACACCGCCAGCCTTTATAGCCCCAAATCTCTTGAATTCGTCTTCAAGTAGAGGAGCTGTGGCATTCATAGGCAGACCCTTTATATATATGGAATAACCATCAGCTGTCAACAAGAGAGAAAAGCAAACAGATGACTCAGTAGACAGATTCATCGAGTACATACCAGAAGTCAGCTATGAACTGAAATAATATTCAAGGACTAGTAGCACCAACTCAATAATGATGAAAGACTGCATACCTTCACCCTCTTGATTGTTCCCATTCTCTGCAGCATCTGAAGCAGAAACTGGTGTCTCAGCGACTGGTGCTGGTGCCTGAGCAAGGTTCACCTGTTGTGCTTGGCTCTTCAAGGGAGATCTCCGAGGAACAGGTGCAGGAGAAGACAATGGCATAGCACTCTCCTTCATATCCATCACCTGGAACAACAAAAGAAAGTTACTGAAGACAAACTTTCCACCTGAATGCATCTGCAAATTGACAGCACCCAAGGTCCAAAACAGATTTGGGAACATCAACGATACCCGATCCCCAAGATCACTACCTAATCTAACATACACATACAAACTTAAAAGTGCAACATGGCACCGCACTAACAGTTTTCTTTTTTTCATCATATGGCACTATTAGTTAGGTACTCGATATCTCATAAGGGAGGAAGACATTTCAATCATGGGCGCATGTTAAATGACAACTCACAATAGAAGCATAAGACTTCTTCGGCACTTCCTCAATTTTGGAGTTAGCTTCACCAACCACCTGAGAATCATCAGGTGCTTCATCAACAACCTCAGCCACGGTAACCTCTTCGTCAATAACCTCGGCCACGGGAACCTCTTCATCAACCTCTTCCTCAACTGACACACCTCCATTGTCCAACGGAATGACTGCTTCATCCCCATTGACCTCTGCAGGAACCACCGTTTGTTCAGAAACATGATTCTCCACCACTGGAGACGGATCTGCAAACCAAACAAAAAACCCAAGTTTTTCACAATCAATGACACAAAGAGATCAATATAATCATTGAGATTGAAGCATAACCATTACCCTGCTCTGGAGTGAGAGGGGCCTCAATTTCAGTACCAGAACTCTGGCTTCGATTAACATGTTTGATATCTTCCACATATCGAAAGATGTCATTCAAAACAAAGTACCCCTTTTCTTGTGGCGCAAGAAAGAAAGTCTGAGTGAAGTTCTGAATCACGTTGTCCTTCCCCAACAGATACCCGGTAACAAGCACATGGACTCCCCCGTTGTAAGATTCTTGTGCATCAACCGATTTAATTTCCGCCCTGAATTCACCGTAGTTAAGTGAAAGTATCTTCTCATTGATGGCCTGCAAGCAAATTCAAGATCCAGCCAAAGATGAGACTTAGAATTGCAAAATTACCTCTTTTGGGTCACGTTTTATCTAAAAGGCGTACTGTAGTGTAGGAAGGGAAAAGAGAACAAGATATCTTACTTCTCTTTGTTTGGCTGAATTGGAAAATAGAGAGGGAAACAAATTTTGGGGGACAAAGAGTTCTTAAAGCTTAGAAAAACCCCAACTATGCTCAAAAAGTAATAAAGCACCAAATAATTTTTTAAAAACTGCATGAGACCAAAATTTTTATGCATGTATCTTTTTCTCTTCCTCTTTTTACTTCTTCCTTATCGTCCTCCCTCACCAGTTCTAATGACCAGATGGAACCTCGGTTAATAGCCCCCAAGATTAAGAAATGCATTGGAACAAAGAATCAAAACCAAATTCGTTTCTTTGGTGTCTCATCAACCAAATTAAAAGTGTAAGACAACAACCACCAATACTGAAAAGCTTGAACATGATTCTATTACCAAGTTCAAGGGGATCTCACCTGCATAGTAGTAGTCGTGCTCATAGCCCCATCATCATCAGGACGACCAAGCTTACTTGTGTCCTGATAAAACCGATGGACAAGCCCCGGCGATTGGTGCTGTATGTGGTAATACTGTTGAACAAAAGCATTCCCAACCTGAAACCATGCATAAAACTCCATCAAAAACCACCTTAGCTCAGCGGTAAGTATTTGTTTCAATTAATTATTGGATACGTAGTAATTAAGAAGCACAAAGAACGGAACTTTTTTAAATCCAGCTTCTTCAAATTGTTTTTGGCTCATATGGAAAAATCATAAGCTGTTGCACTTAAACATCGACCTTTTCAGATTTTCAATTGTCAATATATAAAAGCAAAATACAAAACAGGAAAAAAGATAGCTGCAGTTCAAAGCAACTTAGCTCAGCAATCTACGCGAGTTTTATTTCCATTTGATTACTAAACAAACAGGAATTAAGAAGCATCAAAACGGAACCTTTCAAACCAAAAAACGAACCTTTTCACATTGTTTTTAGCTCGGAAGGAAAAATCATACGTTGACTTAAAACCCAACTTTTTCCAGATTGTCATTGGTCACATCTTTAAAAATAAAAACACAAAGACAATACAGAGCTGCGGGTTTCAAAGCAAACACGCCACATCCAATGAAAAGGTCACAGCATAGTATAGAAAGAACACATACAACTTGAGCAGAGACAGGTTGTTGCGCCGCCGCCGCTGCTGCCATCACTGAACGATCTCTAAACAGCAATCAAAACCCTACATAAATGACCAGTAACTAACTAAACGGAAACAAAAACATATAAAAACCCTAACTTTCCCATAAACTTGGATTTGGATAGCGCGCGATGATCTTACGAAGATCGTTGAAAACGCTCAGATCGAGTGCGATTCGAGTAAGATTCGAGTACCTGAGGGGTCGGGTCGGATCGGAGAGGTTCGTGGAGGGAGTGAAGTGAGAGAAAAGGCTTTAGCTTTCTCTGCTTTCTCTCTCTACTCTCTCTCTCTCTCCGGGTGATGGCAGCGAACTAGGGCTTGCGGAGTGGAGGAGGCGGGTGGAGAGATCTTGGAGAGGCGCGAGGGAGGGGGAGAAGGAGGAGAGAGAAGAGGGTTTGTGAGATTTATATATAGCAGCGCTTGAAACTTGGAAAGGTCTTGAAGTGTTATTGGAGGCGAGTATAAACTATAAAGTCCTTCGGAAAACCTGGGGGTACACCCCTTTTTGCACCGAAAATGCACCCCACGCCCTCGGGGACCGGCTTTTGGGTCCCACACGAGTGATCCGAACCGTTCATTACTCTTAAAACATTTTTCCGAGGGGGCCCACAAAAAATCAGCTCAATCGGACGGTTAGAAAATTTTGAACCAAAATCTCACCGTTTCAAATTAAAACTTTTAATTTGAAACGGTGAGATTTTGGTTCAAGCACTTCCAACCGTCCGATTGAGCTGATTTTTTGTGGGCCCCCTCGGAAAAATGTTTTAAGAATAATGAACGGTTCGGATCACTCGTGTGGAACCCAAAAGAGGGTCCCTGAAAGCGTGGGGTGCATTTTCGGTGCAAATAGGGGTGTACCCCTAGCAGCGTTCAAAGTCCTTTGTACTGCCTCTGCTTTATGTTCACTTTTGTTTACTTTACATTTTCAAAAAAAATTCAAAAATATTATTTTTGTATCTCTCATTTTTCCAATTATTAATCATATTTCTTTTTCTACTCACACTCCTCTATCCAATTATTATTCTCATTTCTCTCTAACTCTCTCCAATTATTACATTTCTCTCTAATTATTACTTTTTCCAAAAATTCATCCAAACACTATCTCAAAAATATTTCTCAAAATATTTTTCTCAAAACTCTAAACCAAACACGGCGGTTGTCTTTGAAACAAAAAACCACAGAGGCTAGATGGTTGTTTTTGTCATTTTTATTTTTGTATTTTTGCATTTTAGCTGTTTCAGTGGAAGTATCAAAAATGAGTTATGAAAAAATAATTTATTAGTCTTTGAGTTTAGAGAAGAGAACCGAGATACAGGGGTAGAAGAGTTTTTTGACCTCTCATTTTCTACTTTTCTCATTTTAATTAATAAAAAAACCTATATATTTTACACACATTTTCCAAGCACTACTCCTATTATTAAATGCATTCTGCAAATATCTCTCCAAAAGTTAGAAATGCAAATTGTAAAATGGAAAAAACAAGGGATATTTACCATCAAGTCACCATTGGATCCCATAATTACCATCAGGTCAAGCCCAACTCTGAAAAATTCTCATCAACTCTCTAACCTATATAAAAATACCTAAATCATAGGATACCCTATGAAAGTGCATAAAATCCTCGGGTACCCTATGAAAGTGTCTAAACCACTAAACCCTATAATAGGGAAGTGCACCCTACCCTAGTCATAGGGTACCCTGTGAAAGTGTCTAAAATCCTAGGGTACCCTACGACTAGGGTACCCTATGAAAGTGCCTAAAATCCTAAGGTATCGTACGACTAAGGTACCCCATGAAAGTGCCTAAAATCTTAGAGTACTCTATGAAAGTGCCTAAACCACTAAAATCATATAATAGGAAAGTGCACCATAAACCTAAACTCTAGGGTACCCCTATGACTAGGGTACCCTACGACTAGAGTACCCTATGAAAGTGCCTAAAATCCTAGGGTACTCTATAAAAGTGCCTAAACCACTAAAACCATATAATAGGAAAGTGCACCATAAACCTAAACTCCAAAAAAGAGTGACTTACCTTAGTGATAATTAAAAAAAATGACTTACCTTATTGGTAATTAGACATCTCTATTCTAGACCTAGAGGTAATAATCCCAAAAAATAAAAAAGAGAGGCTCCTAAACAACGCCTTACTTCTCTCGTCCAGTTAGTTGGTGGGTTTGTTCCACAAATAATTAACCAGCTTTGATTCCAGGGTTCACACGGGAACAAAATTTTGTGTGAAGTTCTCAGCCCGGACGTGGAGACCGGCTTTGACTAGACTAAAGAGAGATTAGTCGAGGCATACGTAAACTAACATGGTATCCGGACCTGGCCGTTGGAAAATAAGCGTTCTCCTTTTGTTTTTTGGATAGACCAAAAACAAAAAGTGTTCTAACTTCTACATGTCCTACTCTTTTCATTTTACGGGGATTTTACTTTAAATTTGTACTTCTCGAGCTTAATTATTAGTACTACTGTACTATACTCCTATGTGCTTTGAAAAATGAACTTAGGAAAATTTTAAAATCAGTCCATTTCGTTAAGATATGAAAAATGTATTGATGAGTGTGAAATATATATATATATATATAACAATTTGCAAAACTGTATAGAAAAGTAAAACAAAAATACATTGAAGTGTCTTTTGTTGTCGTCTTATTGTTTAGTGGGTTGTCAATATAATGACCCCTCATTTGAATACTCGTTCAAAAAGAATAATACTCCCTCCGTCCCAAATTTCTTATCCATTTTTCGGCATTCGTACTATTTTTCAATTGCTTACAAGTTTCAATGTATAATGTTTTTTACAATTTTGAAAACTTTGTTAATAAAACTCATCGAACTATCAAACAAGATCCATATTACACATATATACAACACAATACATTTGAAAATATAAAGAATTTTTTGAGGTGTCGTGAATATTAAAAATGTACAACAAATTTGAAAGGGTTTTTCTATTGTCAGCCCACTGGGCTGACAGTAAAAAAAAAAAAAAAAAATACTCCAATGTATTTTTTTTTACATTTTCATACACTTTTACACATTCCTATACACTTTTCACACATTTTAATACACTTTTTAAGCCTTATAATCGGCCTATTGGGCTGATTTTAGAATTTTCCAATTTGAAAATGATGGCATACTTTTGTTTTAGTACTTTCTCTTTTTTTCACTTCAAAAGTTCAAATAAGTGTACAACGCCATTTGAAGTGCACAAAAGTTTTATTGTACTAGTAAATGTCTTGTACATCCTTCGAATTGGAAGACTATTACGGAGTAAAAAATATAATTCACCCAATATATATATATAGGGTCTCCTTCTCCTCTGGACTCCGGACTTCCGGACCTCCTTGATCCGAGCATTTTTTTGACGATCTGATCCGTCCAATATGTTCAGAAGGTGTTTTCAAGGGTCCACGCGGGAAATCTTCAAAAAAAAAAATACCGGAAAGGGCTTGATCCAAGAAGTTTTCGCAAAAACTTTATATTTACTGTTTTTGCAAAAACTGTTTGGATCAAGCCTTCCCGGTATTTGTTTTTGAAGATTTCTCGCGAGAACCCTTGAAAACACCTTCTGAACACATTGGACGGCTCGGATTTTCCAAAAATAATTTGCAACACAAAAAAAATCACTCTTTTCTTATTCTCGGGAGGGTTTGGACTAGAAAATTTCCGTATATATATACAATGTATAAAAAAAAGGAATAATTAGTCATAAATACATAGTAATATTTTACCTATTTGAAGGCAATGACAAGGAACTTTTGCAATCAAACATAAAGACATTGTTTGTAATTATCATTTAATAAGAGGATAAAACAAATCCACTCTCCCTTTATCTTAGTCACAAATACCCTCACACACTCTCTCTCTCTCTCATAAATGAACATATCTAAAATCAGTGTCCAAAACAAGTCTGAGTGCAGTTTCTTGACAAGTGAATTTCCAGGAGCTTGAAGGTGGCTATGATATGAAGTAACTTCGGCGTTCTCTGCTTATAAAATTTCAAGATAGTTCTATGAGCATTAATAAGCTCAGGAGTGTGTTATAAATTTATGAACGTGTTATGTACACCTATCAATATAAATTATTCACGTCGTACCTTAGAACTTGCTATAAACCATGAACGTTCATTAAGCTGAAACGAAATACTATTCACAATGATTCATTATGAGATGATGGATGATGTTTCGGTCAAAGTCAGTTGCAACTCTTATTCGGTTTTGTTCTTCTATGTCATCGTCATAGAGTAATATTCATTCTTGGCTGTTAATTTGATCTGTCCTTTTCCACCAGTACTTATATTTACTCGAGGCTCGGACAATGATCAGCAATCTGGCGGAAGTGGTCTGCTAAAGGTGGGGTGGTGGTCGGGCGGAGGTGTGGGTGGTGATTTTTTTGAATTTTATTATTGAAATTAGAATTTTTAAAAATCAGTGACATCTCACTAATTTTTTTGGTCGTCGGAAATGGTCGGCCAGAAGTGGGGTGGTGGTCGGCCGGAGGTGGGGTGGTGATTTTTTTGAATTTTATGTTCAAAATTAGAATTTTTAAAAATTAGTGACATCTTACTGATTTTTTTAAGCGCCGGAAGTGGCCGGCCAGAGGTGGGATTGTGGTCGGTCGGAGGTGGGGTGGTGATTTTTTTGAATTTTATGTTCGAAATTAGTGACATCTCACTAATTTTTTTAGTCGTCGAAAGTGGTCGGCCAAACATAGGGTGGTGGTCAGCCAGAAGTGGGGTGGTAATTTTTTTGAATTTTATATTCGAAATTAGAATTTTTAAAAATTAGTGACATCTCACTAATTTTTTTGGTCACCGGAAGTGGTCGGCCAAAGGTGGGTTGTGGTCGGGCGGAGGTGGGGTGGTGATTTTTTTGAATTTTATGTTCGAAATTAGAATTTTAAAATTAGTAACATCTCACTAATTTTTTTGGTCACCAGAAGTGGTCGTGGTCGGCCAGTGGTGGGGTGGTGGTTGGCCAGAGGTGGGGTGGTAATTTTTTTGATTTTTATGTTCGAAATTAGAATTTTTAAAAATTAGTGGCATCTCACTAATTGCTTTGGTTGCCGGAAGTGGTGGGGTGGTGGTCGGCTGGAGGTGGGGTGGTAATTTTTTTGAATTTTATGTTCGAAATTAGAAATTTTTAAAAATTAGTGACATCTTACTAATTTTTTTTGTTGCCGGAAGTGGTCGGCCTGAGGGTGGTGGTTGGCCGGAGATGGTGTGGTGATTTTTTTTAATTTTATGTTCAAAATTAGAATTTTTAAAAATTAGTGACATGTTACTAAATTTTTTGGTCGCCGGAAGTGGTCGGCTAAAGGTGGGGTGGTGTTCGGCCAAAGGTGGGGTGGAGATTGATTTTTTTGGCCGAACACCACCCCACCTTTAGCCAACCACTTCCGGCGACCAAAAAATTTAGTAACATGTCACTAATTTTTAAAAATTCTAATTTTGAACATAAAATTAAAAAAAATCACTACCCTAGGAGGCCAACCACCACCCCACCTCAGGCCGACCACTTCCTGCGACAAAAAAAATTAGTAAGATGTCACTAATTTTTAAAAATTTCTAATTTCGAACATAAAATTCAAAAAAATTACCACCCCACCTCCGGCCAACCACCACCCCACCACTTCCGGCGACCAAAACAATTAGTGAGATGCCACTAATTTTTAAAAATTCTAATTTCGAACATAAAAATCAAAAAAATTACCACCCCACCTCTGGCCGACCACCACGACCACTTCTGGTGACCAAAAAAATTAGTGAGGTGTTACTAATTTTAAAATTCTAATTTTGAACATAAAATTCAAAAAAATCACCACCCCACCTCCGCCCGACCACAACCCCACCTTTGGCCGACCACTTCCGGTGACCAAAAAAATTAGTGAGATGTCACTAATTTTTAAAAATTCTAATTTCGAACATAAAATTCAAAAAAATTACCACCCCACTTCTGGCTGACCACCACCCTAAGTTTGGCCGACCACTTTCGATGACTAAAAAAATTAGTGAGATGTCACTAATTTTTTAAAATTCTAATTTCGAACAAAAAATTCAAAAAAATCACCACCCCACCTCCGACCGACCACAATCCCACCTCTGGCCAGCCACTTCCAGCGCTTAAAAAAATCAGTAAGATGTCACTAATTTTTAAAAATTCTAATTTTGAACATAAAATTCAAAAAAATCACCACCCCACCTTCGGCCGACCACCACCCCACTTCTGGCCGACCACTTCCGACGACCAAAAAAATTAGTGAGATGTCACTGATTTTTAAAAATTCTAATTTCAATAATAAAATTCAAAAAAATCACCACCCACACCTCTGCCCGACCACCACCCCACCTTTAACCGACCACTTCCGCCAGATTGCTGATCATTGTCCGAGCCTCGATTAAATATAAGTACTGGTGGAAAAGGACATGTCAAATTAGTGAATGTGTTGCCAAGAATGAATATTACTCTATGACGATGACATAGAAGAACAAAACCGAATAAGAGGTACAACTGACTTGGACCGAAACATCATCCATCATCTCATAATGAATCATTGTGAATAGTATTTCGTTTCAGCTTAATGAACGTTCATGGTTTATAGCAAGTTCTAAGGTACGACGTGAATAACTTATATTGATAGGTGTACATAACACGTTCATAAATTTATAACACACTCCTGAGCTTATTAATGCTCATAGAACTATCTTGAAATTTTATAAGCAGAGAACGCCGAAGTTACTTCATAGCCACCTTCAAGCTCCTGGAAATTCACTTGTCAAGAAACTGCACTCTCTTGTTTTGGACACCGATTTGAGATATGTTCATTTATGTGAGAGAGAGAGAGAGAGAGAGAGAGAGAGAGAGAGAGAGAGAGAGAGAGAGAGAGAGAGAGAGAGAGAGAGAGAGAGAGGGTATTTGTGACTAAGATAAAGGGAGAGTGGATTTGTTTTATCCTCTTATTAAATTATAATTACAAACAATGTCTTTATGTTTGATTGCAAAAGTTCATTGTCCTTGCCTTCAAATAGGCAAAATATTATGTATTTATAACTAAATATTCCACACAAAAAAGAGTCATAAACAATAATAAAAAAGAAAAAAAAATGAAGGCAGGGGAGGAAGGCCTAGAAAGGCCAATGTAAGAAAAAGGCAATGCGCGTAGATTCGAACTCTAGTCACGCGGAAAGTAAAGAGCACCCTTTTGCCACGGAGACAGGGTAATGACTTGTTTCATCTTTGGAAACTTTAAAATATTTATATAGTATAACCTAGGGTGTTTTTTTTTTTTGTTGCCCCAGCCCGGGGGGTTGCCCAAGCCCGGAGGCTTGCTGGGCTACCCCTGGGCAGGCCCTGACCATAATAGTATTCGGAGTATGAGAACATGGGGTGGTAGGTGACTCTGGTGGCGGTGGTGGCGATGAATGAGATTGTAATAGTGGGGCACGACCCGGCCTTTATGGGAGTAGATTAGTTTTGTACGTATTGATGTTTTTTTGGTAAGTAAATTTTATTTCACCAAAAGGAGCAAAAAACTACACAAGCACTGGGGCATACCCTTGAACAGAACTATACATTCACCAACAAAAACCAAACAATACGACCAAAAAAACCAAGAGAAGCAACATAAGACCTAGTTATTTACACTAAAGATTCTAGAATCTAACAACCAATCATCACAGATTTTTCTATTCCCAGAAGTGAACTTGACAGAAGACCAAGTATTGATGTTTGGAAACTATAAATAGCAGTTGTCTGTGCAAGCCAAATGGTGGATACTATTTTTTCGAATTGAGGGTTACTCCCAAATCAATAAAACATCTTTGCGAAAAGGTCACTTTTAACTCACCTCTTAAGGATTTTTGTATACACACACAAGGTGAAGAAGAGCTGGAAGTAGTAAGACCTGAAAGAAAGCTGAAGATAGATTTATAGCAGTAAACAAAAGGAGTGGATAGGTAGACCAAAACAGTGATGATTCTGCGAAACTGAAGAGGAAGAAAAGAACCTGGGGAGGCGGCTGGCGGGTATGAAAGTAGTCCAAAAATTTTATGGGGGATGAATCTGGATCTTGCCTTCACATTGCATTAGATTGTCCTCGGTTGTATTCTATATTATGACAAAGGCATTTAGACGAGATATGTTTCTCGAAGTTGGCATCCAGAGACTAGTGCGGTATTTTCTCTGTGGTTTTTGGGGTATTATGAAGAGATTTGATACTTTTGTTTGAGGTTAAACGGTCTGATTAATCTTCACATTCATAGTAATCATGAGATTACATGATGTAGCTAATCTGATGAATTCAACTCTGCATCCACCCAGCATGAGTTTTGGAGTAGAGTCTCATCCACTTTAGTTATGCCTCCAATCTCCAATGTATAATCCTAGGTCTTTTCTGAAAAGTGGTTCTTAACTCTTGCTTGCTTTATCCTAGAATGTTGCCTTTTCATCTGATTACATGCTAACTGATTTCCAAACTAACAGCATCCCTTTTTCTAATTGAGCTTTTCGGCTGAAATGAAGCCCAGATAATGTTCTGGCCTATTGAAACTGCTGTGCATATTGTGTATAATATGGAAAGACTACTTTTTTCGAGACTACCCTTCTTATACTTAACGAGTACAAGCATCTTCAAAATGCGTAGTGTCTGAGAGAACCATATGAATAATTGGGTATCCAATTTATAACCTTCTGGGTACTTCGGCCTCACGGTAAATTAACCAGCTTGGTTGAAAAACGAACCTAATTTCCTTTTTGGATTCGTCAAAGTGCGTTTGCTTTCAACGTGCTATGCCTGGTTGACTGTGATTTGTCTCTCATTGTATTTTCTTGTTCTGGCTTTTGCTTTTCTTTGTTAATTAAATGTTGTGTAGCGGCCGGGGGTCCAGGGGGGTCTCATTACCCTCGGCTGCACCCCTCCGAGGGGATAGAGGTCCACTCGGGGGGTCCCATCCAAGTAACTACGGACGCCGGGGGCATCCTCCGGCGTCAATAGGCTCGGGAAGGATTTCACCTCGGGACGCAATCCAGGAGCGGCGCGGAGCGCCTCCGTGGGTCGGCCCCCGAGGGCACCCGGACCGACTCAATTGACCTCGGTGCCGGGGTGGGTCGCGTCAGGTGGCAGGGGGGCTCGATCGAGGCACCCTCTGACAGCCTGAGTGGCACATTAATGAGCTAACCACTCCACGTGCACTACATCATGACAAGCCACCAACCCTGCAAACCTACGCCCGCAGGGGGGTAGGAGATCTGACTAATAGGGACATCAGAAGCACGTGACACCTCTGGGAACACTGCCGCCGAGGCGGCACTCGAGTGATATACGTCGATCATGGCATTTAATGCAACATCGGGGACGGGGCGCGTGAGGCCCCCGAGGGGCGTGCCAAACACGCGCTCCCTCTCCTATAAATATGGCTCTCACCTCATTTGTACGCAGGTCGAAAAATACACAACTCTCTCTCTCTCTAAGCTCTCCAATATATTTCTTCCTCGATCGCTGACTTAGCCATCGGAGTACCTTCCCGGAGCACCCGGGCTAGGTACTAACGTGGTTGCTCTCTTGTGCAGGTACCGTTCAGGCGTACCCCACTAGCTCCGGTCCCATCTCCGACGAGCCCTCGAGCACCTTGCGGGGTTCAGTCCAACTCCTCCCCCATCAGTGCAGCTCCAAACAGGCAAAGAGGGTCAGTCCGGTGAGGAATACCCCCACATGTTGCCCTGGAATGCTCTTTTCTCTAGCTTTAGTAATAAACTCTAATCATTCATTAAATTATTGTTTTTCTTTTTTCATGGTCTTGTTTGTTGACCTTGTTTAATGTGTTCGCTTTCAGGCAAAGTTATGAGGCCAAGAAAGACACCTCTGATTGTGCAGATTGAAGTTAGAGCTGCACCCTTAAATACTTGCATCTTCAGACTTTATAGGTATTGTATGACGATGCAGTAATGCACTATGGCTGAAAAAAAGCGACTTAAGTAGCTTGTTAACTTGTTTTCAGCAAGGAGCATCCAGTACCAACTGCAATACCTCCACCACGCACAAGAGAACGGTGTTGATGGAAGATTTTAAGAAGTCATAACTCTTAACAACAATCACAGTCACAAGTACATGTCTAGCATTACAATTGTCAGCTATTGAGACAGCAGAATTTTAAATTTGCTCGGTTGTATGGCTCTGCGTGTTTAAAATTGCATTACGTCCTACCCAATAGGAGTACGGTGTTTCTGAAAGACATAGTATGGTTGTAACTCCTCCATCTACAAGGACGGGCATCAACTCACACCGACTCCTCCCCTACCCCACTTGGAATAGAATAGATGTAGAATTTGCCTTGCAAAAAACAAAAAAGCTTTAAGGTTTTCCTGTAAAATGTTTTTCTTAAATCTCAGTGTTCGAACTTTGAAGTGTTATAGTGACTTGGGGCATGTCACTGGATTCCATACAATATTTTCAACACGGACGAGACTAAGGTCCCAATGGCCGATTACAGAAGCAGTTCCATTTTGGGTCTGATGCACGGGGCATCTTTGGCCGGAGACAGAACCTCACAAAGCATACCAGTTTTTGTGGGATTCATTTTGCTTCAGAAAGGGGGACTGAGCCCAAAATGCATTCTACCTATAGCTTAAGTAATGTGGAGGTTAATGCATGAACTGAAATTTGCTTTTCAAGACAGGTCATTCACATCACATACATCAACTAAAAACCCAAAAGCCAAAGCTTAGTGCAACGGCCCCTAAAATGAATCTGTAATTCGAAATGCTTATAGATGCAAAAACATATATATTCAAATGTAAATATCTCTCTGATCGTTGGATATATATTAGATTTGTACTACATCTATTTGCCAGATCTTGTTTTGTCCTCAAATGATGGATTGTTCTCTTTCTCCACTTATTAACACCTTGACAATACCAATATAACGTCAATAGTAGACCTGAGTAGGAAGTCGCGGTTTAATGAGGACTTCAAGCGGATGAATCTTAGGCAACGCAATGCCCAATCCCTCGGTCATATCCACTGGTGCATCCATTGGTGTTGTCAATTCAAATCCATGGATCAAACGAGCAAGAATCAGGTGAACCACTTGCAACCCGAACGTAACACCAGGGCACATTCTTCTACCTGAGCTGAACGGAATGTACTCAAATTGCTGCCCCCTATACCCAACATCAACATGATCAACGAGAAATCTCTCAGGTTTAAACTCGTTAGGATCCGACCACATCCGGGGATCCCTTTGCAACTTCCACAAGTTCACAATCAAACGGGTTCCCTTTTGTACGTAATAGCCACCGATGTTACAGTCTTCCATGGCCTCGCGGGGCCCGGCTAGAGGACCCGGTGGGTACAGGCGGAGTGTTTCCTTGACAATGGCTTGGAGGTATTTGAGGTTCTTGATATCGGATTCTTGCACCAATTTGTCTCTTCCCACTTGGACGTCGAGCTCGTCTTGGGCAGCTTTTAGTACTTGTTTGTTGTTTAGGAGTAAGGAGAGAGCCCATGTTAGTGTCTCTGCTGTGCTTTCTGACCCCGTCAAGATTAGGATCTACCAAGAATATAGTGAATCGAATTGTGAATAGACAAGAATGCATATAGTATTGAACATATATAAAAGCTGAACATTGTTCAAAATGGTAAAGTTAGACAAATTATTGGTTGATGACGTCTGGAAGATCTGAGCTTAAGGTTCCTGAAGAAGAAGTAACCTAGGCTGCACTCTCTGTTAGCCTTATATAGCTGTGTTCATGCAATCAGAGGTCACCCGTGGTTCTCAACCATCGCGTGTCCTCCCATGACATGAAAATCCAAGAGACGGGTTATTCACTGGCGGTGTCGTCGTGTATGGAGAGTCCTTTTCCTTTTAGGAGGGTCCTTGAGTGGCCTCCACCCCCAACCGAGGGAATGAAGTATGGGAGGGAGGCCCCTCCCCTAGTTCAGGTTTGTTCAAACCTTGCCTATTCTGGGCACATCAGCGATCAAAAGGGTAAAGTTACAAATATATTGTTTTTGTTTTTGTTTTTTTGATGAGAACACGCATGTATCGTTAGGTTTTTGAATTTTACTTGAAAATCAATGCTCTAAAAGAGAGATACCAGTGTGGTTGCCTTGATGATGGTGTCCCGCTTGTGGCCGGACATTAGGGTGTCCTCTGCAAGGACTGAGAGCATAACATCCATGAAGTCAGCTACACCAGTACTAGTATCATCACTCTCCTTTCTCTTCTGAACATGTTCCTCAACCCATCTCCCAAGAACTGCATCAATTTCCTTGGAAGTCTGCTTCATAGCTTTCACGTGTCCACCAATGTCCATCCACTCAAGCCACGGGATGGCATCTGAAACAACGAAAATTCCACTCAGGTACAACGCTTTCCTGATGGCTTCTTTTAGATGTCCCTCTTCTGTGTTACTGTTGTCGCAAGTGCTAGCAGAAAATCGCTTTCCGGCCAGCATTCTCATTATTATATTGCACGTCAAGTACTCAAACCACTCGTTTATCGCTACCTGCATTGACTCCAAAAAAAGAAAATTGTCATTCAACGAATTCCAATGCTCTCCAATGCTTGAACTACATTTTTTCATCAGTCGATATGAGGATGGCCAAGTCCAACAAAGCTAGATTAGTTGAGTGTAAAGATTTACCATGCATGCTTAAAATTCAGTTTGTCGGTTCGATTAACGCTGTTTGTTACCTGGGTGGGCAGGTCTCCATTCTTTGTGCATAGTAAGTGCAGATCCTTAGTGCACAAATCCACTTCCGATTCTCGGACACACTTTAGCTTCTCAAGCCTGCTGGTTGTCAGCAGTTCCAGAGTGACAATCTTCCTAATCTCACGCCAATATGGTCCATAGGGCACTAGCGCAAACACGGCATGGTCATAGCCAAGGTACTTGCTCACAGCCAAAACTGGCCGAGACACAAAGATTGTGTCATTTGTTGTGAAGCACTCCTTGACGGACTCCCAACTGCTAACCAACAGGGCTCTGTGGCTCCCGAGCAGGACTGATAAAACGGGGCCGTGTTTGTCGGCCATGGCTCCGAGTGTACGGGCAAGGGGAGTTTTTCCCATTAGAAGATGGAGGTGGCCTACTAAGGGCAATGCCCCAGATGGTTCAGGGGCTCTAACAATTCTGCTCTTGCTTTCTTTGCTGTTAGTTTTGATTCTTTTGAAGTAAAAGTGCAACAAGAGAGCTAGAACACCTAGAATTGACAAGAAGTGAGTGAGAGATCCCATGGTCTTGGTGTGGGAGTGGTATGGTACAATTACCCAAGGCTCAAGTGTATTTATAGGAGAAATAAAAACGCATTAGAAAAACGTGTGAAGAAAGTTGCAACAAAAATTTGTGATCCAAAATCAAATTTGTGTACCACCAGGGGGGTGGCCCAGTGGTGGAGGCATCCGCCTCCCCCAGTTTTGTCCCAGGTTCGACTCCTGAAAGAGTTAAAGATCCGTTCCTGGACTCTGCTGGGGGGTGTGAAGCACTCCACTGATGCCCTGGTGGTAGGTCCCTCCAATTGGGTTGGGTTAAATCTGGCTGTCAACTGGTGACCCCAGGGCCAGGGCCTCAGGGTGCATTGAAGTCCACACCAGAGCACCTTTTTTTTGCTGTTCAAAAAAAAAAAAAAAAATCAAATTTTTGTGATTGGGGAATAACTCCAATAGTGTGAGCGGACTTCGATTTTATTACCACGTGTATATGCATTTTTTGATTTTGCATGTAGCATTGTTGCGAGTGCGATTTTATTTACCCTCCTTAAAAGAGGTTGAACATTGACGGGGTGAAGTATTATTTTAACAAAATACACACGGTGCTAAAATCAGCTAACAAATTACATACATTACAGTACATGCATGACGACAGGATAATGTTCAGATAGTGTGAATCCCATTTTGATAATTCCATTGTTGGTAGGGTTGCATCATTGGCGTGTTGCACATGCTCCTGTTGTCGTCATTCAGTGTACTCGATCGGAGAAAATTTTAGATGCAAATAGGGTACTACGTGATACTCACATCCGGATCGTCCGATCAATGCAATCGACGGCTGAGATTCGAGCACTCTCTTTTCTTTCTTTTGCACACTCTCTCTCCTTAATCCAAGCCGTTCATGCGTTGATTGGACGGTCCAAATGTGGTGCAACAGTACCACGTGGACTACACCCTATTTGCATCCAAAATTTTCTCGCTCGGTAGATACCATCGAATTTGTTGTAGTCTGCAAATCGTACATCGCATGAACCGGACACATTCAGAGACAAAGAATTCATCAGAACCATGACAATTTTTTTTTATTACGGTTATTAATTACTCCGTTCGCAACATGCCACGGCTCATCCAATCTTATTATAGGGGTGTATTTTGGAAAATGATTTTTACACCTTTTTCCATTTGCTAAAATGGACATTTTCTAAAATCAAATGGGTGATTTTAGCAAATGTCTATTTAAGTGTCCAGATTCATTGGTGCTAAAATCGCCTCCCCACTTCATTTGCTAAAATCACATACTTGATTTTAGCAAATGTCCATTTTAGCAAATGAAAAACCAAGTTGCAATAAAGACCTCTTTACTATGTCCTTCCAAAAAAACGGACTCTTATTTTTTTTACCCATATGCGATATGTTAGTTTTCTATAAGTAAGGGGTATTTGGGGTGAACGGGGTCTTCTAGTGAGGAGCTCACTTGTAGTGAGCTTGGCTCAGCCGCTCAACCATTTTAGGACATACTCCTATAATTTAAGCTCCATTTATCCAAACCGTCAATCGCCGATTGAACGACCGAACCCAGCTCACTACACCGCCCTCCCCGGCCCGTATTTGGGAGCTCCTAACTACTAATTTTGGGATATTTTTGTGAGAAATTACAGGTTGTGCCAACTTATTTTATTATCATCGTTATTAGTATATGCTCTGTGTCTATCATTGCCCGTGGACGATAGTCTCAAGCTAAAACGAACATTTACTTGGTCACTCACACTCAGTGTTTTTTTCTCCTTTTACTTGGCCTTTCCAAGAAACACACAACGAATAATAAAAATGCAACAATTATTGTAGTTGAGTACATCCATGGTTCGCACCAGTTCCACTATGTAATTCGAATAAAGAAAGTACAAGTTACATCGGCTGCTGTGTATAATGTTGGAAATTTTCCAGAATTTTGGATGAATGAAATCGGGGTATTCGAAGGGTCTCACAGGGCAATCAAAAAGACCACTTCGGGTGCATCGAATTTGGACAATACGGTGTTAATTGTGGTTAATTAATACCACATGTTTATTCTGGATTAATTGCGAAATCAGTTTTTTTTTTCTCCCCAGAAATTGAATTCCCCATATTGAATGTATTCAATTCTATGGCTATATATTGGTGTTCTCAATTCTTTTTTAAGACACCGAAAGCCAGCTTCCTATTCCATAGTCTTTCCTTTGTTTTTCGAGAGAGAATACAGACTACAGATACCAATTCGTTTGACAGAACGATCCAGTAGTTGTTACCGATTGATCGTTTGAAGCCGTTGTATCCTGAGAGGCAAACGTCGATTAAAATCTCAAACACGCATGGCGAGGTGGCGAATTTGCTTTAAGAAAACCCTGTCAAACACAGGCCTCGGTTTGCTATGTTCAATTCGTTACAGTTTCAGGTTTCTGTAATTTAGTGTTCTAATTGTTGGAGTACTGGGAGGGTTGCATCAGTGGCGTGTTTCATGTGTGTGTGAGGACAACATGTTTATCACCAATCACGTCTGGTTCTACGGGTCCTTTTCTTGGACTTCACATACCCAGCTATTTGTAGTGTACATACATAATTGGTGCTTAACCTTTTGTCATGCATATTTTCAGCCAGCTATGTACTGTGCTAATAGCCTCAAATTTGTGGTCGTCGGTTAATCGTACATCGGGGATGAATGAGACACATGGGGGGAAAAGTAAAATTCAATGTTGGCAGCAGTATTCCAAATTTCTTTTCAACCACACATTTAATGTGGACTACGATTGCTCTGTTTGCAATATGCCACTCCTGACCTGATGTTATTATAGGGGTTTATTTCAGGATCCGAAATGATTTTTGGATTCCCATTTTATCTTTGCGTATTTTTTTTTTAAAAAAATTATTCATATATGATGGGAAAAATTGTCCATCATTTGTGGAAAGTACTTTAACAAGTGACTGAGTGAGGATAGTTCGGATAAAAAAAAAAAAAGTGAGGATAGTTTAGTAATCTCAAATGAATAAGGACAACAAAGAGAGTGCAATTGGATAAAAACAAGTGCAAAATTTTACCTTCGATTTAAACCCACATTCGTATCTAAGTTTTTGTAAGTAGGGTTTTTCTACAGTCAGCTCACTGGACTGACAATAAGTAAATAAGAAGACAAAAAACACAAGCTCCTATGTATTTTTTTACACTTTTTAATACTATATCTTCACACAATTTAATTTATACACTTTTCATATATTTCAACACATTTTATCTTGTAAGTAAGGGACATTTGGGAGGTCCTAAATACAGATTGCGGGATTTTTTTTATGAGAAAATTACAGGTTGTGCCAGCTTCTTGTATTTGTTTACATATAAAATTAACAAATCCAATAATTAATTGACACTTAACAAAAAATGTCAAATGTTGGCAAATATCTGTCAATGAAGACACACTGGATTAATGGAGTAGAGTTGAGTAAATACAATGTCGTATTGTTTCTCAATCTGAAAGGCGGTTATTGGCAGTTATGAGTTATAAATCGACTTTGAAGAGCCCCATGTTTTTAACTGCTAAACACATGAACTCCACGTGTAAACTTGTGAAATAAGACAATGAGCAGTTACAACACGTGGAGAACATCATGCAAGGCAATTATGCCCTTAACATGTAATTATTTGAATTATCTTAAATAACTTTACAGATTCAAACTAAACCTTCTGGGAGAAGATTAAAGGAATTCAAATTCAGACGTGGAGGAGGGAAGAAACTGCCAGTTCAAATTGTGAAAGTAGGAGTTCGAAGCAAGCCAGTTCAAATTCATTGATCGGGAAGTTCAACCAATAAGCAGCGTCTATAAATAGAAGAGATTGAAGAGTAAAAACCTCGGACAAATCTTCAACAAACAACTATCAAACAAAATGATGCTTGGTTTGTTCATTGGCAAGTAGTTTTAGGATTTCGAACTCAGTTTCGAAGTAGATTAGGAAGTAGTTAGGAGTATTCTCGGTTGTTCTTGTAACAATCATCTGTTCGAAGTTCTCGTTACCTTGTAGTATTTGAAGTTGAATGCAATTTCGAAGTAAGGTTATCTTTGGTTTATTAATCGAAGTATCTTGTTTCTTTGTTGTTCTTTAAATTCCTAAGTGTTTTGGTTTGCATTTTTCTTCACATTGAAAGAAAAATCCTCTTAATTGAGGTAATTGAACCATTAAAAACACAATCGCCTGATTAGATTTGGTTTTCCAAAGTTAATCTGAGGGAGGAGATTGAAACTCTCTCTGGCACGCTTGCACTCAATTATTTTGTTGCAAAGAAGTAAAAGAACCACTAACAGTATTATCATCTTTCTTTGTATATCTCTGTCTATCATTACCCGTGGACATAAGTCTCAAGCAAGGCCACTTAACACTCTGAACATTTATGTGATCACTTCATGTTTTTTTTTTCTTTTTCTCTCGTTCCAGTCTTCGTGATTTGTCAAAACATTGCCACATTACTTGGCCTTTCCAATGTGTAATTATTAACAAATCCTCTGAACATTAACGTTGAGAATCAGTCAAACCAACAAACACGTAACATGAAGAATAATCAAGAGCGGAAAACAAAAATAAAAGACTAAAAGATATTAATTTTTTATGCGGTTCTCCAACTGTGTAATTGAATACATCTATAGTTCGTGCCAATTCCACTATAATTCGGAGAAGAAAGAAAAAACTACGTCGACTATTACGTAAGCATTTGTAAACTACGGGGCTTGTACATAACCTAAACCCACCCACCCAATCGTACACAGATGTGAAATTATTAATCAGCTTTCCTTCAAGTTACTTGTTTTTGGACGCTGCTGGGGTACAGAAAGAGATGTACAGAAAATATACACAGCGCGTTCGGGGATTCACTTTTGGGTCCCGCACGAGTGATCCGAACCGTTCATTGTTCTTAAAACATTTTTCCGAGGGGGCCCACAAAAAATCAGCTCAATCGGACGGTTAAAAGTGCTTGAACCAATGTCCCACCGTTTCAAATCAAAACTTTTCACTATATTGGATGAGTTACAATAAGATATTGGATGAGTTACAATGAGATAAAATACCCAACCCAAGCCCACGATCATATGTATTTTTATCTCTCACACACTCACCAATATTCTCACTCAACTCTCAAACACACACTACAAGTTTTCTTTCTTTTCTCTCTTCACAAGCCTGCCGTATCTCACTTTTCTTACTCACACACGGCACTTACTTATGGCATGAACATGACCCATTAAAACACAATACATGGCATGAACAAAGAAGCATTAAAAACATTCCAGAATTCCCGGGGACCTCTAGAGGCAGCAACAACCAATTTTGCTTACCTTTTCAAGAGCAATAAAACAAAACCGCGACATGACAATTGCGTACGTAGAATAATTAGGCATATCATGTGTTTCTCATGTTCCGTGGATGGAATTCATGATGTGTAGGATAACATGGCTAATAAGGCATGGCTTGTCCAGGGCCGGCCCAAAGGTTTGGAGTGCCCTAGGCCTAGTTTAAAAATTGTGCCCTAAGAGTACAACACTTAAAATAATTTTTCCAACAATCATAGTACGAGAAAGACAAAATAATAAAAAATTCTACTAATTATTATATGATAACAGAAAAATCAAAATCCAAAGTATCCAAATATGTATCATCTTAGAAAAAAAATGACCTCTCATTATCTGGGGTTTGTCAATTCATTCTCCTATGAGTCTTATCTCTATAACTCTATTTATTATTTCTTTTTCGATGACTACCCAATGCCTTTATTCTGAATATTGATCCGAAAAGAGTTGAAAAACTAATTTTTTTTCACAATACTTAACTTCAATACGCTATTGGGTACCCTTTCAGTTACGGATTGAGAAGTGATTAATCAACCTCGCAGAGGTTGGTTGGAGACTCAGAGGCTGACGAAGAACGTTCGTCGGAGCAATCGTTCGTCGCCATTTATCATTTGAGAATGGGGAATTAACATTTGTACATTAACAATTGGAAAAGGCAAAAATACCCTTTTTACAGGTCAAATAATTATCTTATTGGCAACATAATGGGCTGATTGTAGAATACAAATATACAATTCACATTGAAAAATATATTATTTGTTTTACATAATTTTATATTCAATATGGATCTCAATTAGTAGATCTCTATGAGTAGATTTTAAGGATATAAATTTTTTTTAAAATGGATATGTGAAACAAAAGTTATTATCATTTTAATTTAAAATGTAAATGTGTGTGTGTGTGTAGTGAGAGAGAGAGAGAGAGAGAGAGAGAGAGAGAATCATTAATGTTAACCAGAGAGTGAGAGATAGGGACGAGGATAATTAGGCATATCATGTGTTTCTCATGTTCCGTGGATGGAATTCATGATGTGTAGGATAACATGGCTAATAAGGCATGGCCGCTTGTCTATTTGGTAAACAAGCAACATGGCAAAATGTACTTTAGGCAAGACAAGAATAGTAGATGTCTGATAGGGTCCCCTTTTTCCTCAAATGATTTTTGTGCTTTTGCACGTACAATGCTTTAGATCGATTGCCTCTCAATCTCCCTCTCCGGCCAGAAAATGCAGCATCTCCACCTTCTCCGTTCATCATGAATATGTAATTCCATGGATTATGGACCAATTGTCAATGATATATGGATGATGTGATGACCTGATCTTGAGTCTCTCGCCTGACTGAACCTCTTGATTGGAATAATTGTTAGCTCGGTTCTCTCGCCCCTTTTGCACAGATAGCACCCACCGTGTTAGTTAGTGCCTAACCAGTCAAAAGTGATAGGGAAGGCACTCAAATGGTGACGTTAGAGGTTGCTTGAAGTGTGGAAAGTACGTAAATAAAGTTTTTAGAGTGGAGAGAAGCGTGTACCTCTTAGGGTTTATCCTTGTCCCTTTTATAGAACCCTCCTGGCTTTCTCTCCAAGGCACGCACGGTGTGGAGCCCTCTTTCTTGGTTAATCCTTCCTGATGATGATCGGTGAAGAAGATGATACGCTCTCACTCAGATGTTTCCAGACCTGCACACTCAACACACCGTTAGCACCGGACTGGACCGTAGAGTCCAGAACGGCACTCCGACGGTCAAGTTAGTAGAGGAAGAAGATGAAGTGTAGATCTAGGGTTTTTAGAGGAGAGTTGTGCGTACCCCTTCATCTGATGAAAGTTTATCTTTTATAGGTGAGCCTTGGCTTGCTTTCCAAGCACGAGTGTGCCCATCACGTGACTTAACCGCTCGGATGACGTCACAATGACGAGTCCGAGAGAATATATTGCAAGCACATGCTTCCAGTAAAACCATGACGCGTGTCGTAATCATTCGGGTGACGTCACTTGTCATGATCACAGTTTGTTACTTGCACATGCAGCATTTAAAGCTTCCGTTGAGTCAGCATCTATAGCTCACCGACACCTTCCTATCGTCATTGAGTCGGTTAAGGTGGCGATCCACTTCTCGGGCGTACGCCGAGATCTTTCAATATTAACCTTGTAAGGTTGGCGAGTATATCAGGTATGGTAAACGTCTCGGCGAGTTGCCGAGATAGTAGCCTTTTGGATATCATTCGGAGAGTCCCTCACAGGTAGCCTTTCCGCCATCATCTGTGAGGTGTCTCTTCCGTTGATGAGGTGCTTGGTATATCCGGACCCCTACAATAGCCCCTCAATCCCTTCACTAGGTCCACGTCCCAACGGAGGGGTTGAGTACTCGGGAGCCGAGTAGGATCAAGTTTGAGCGCCTCGATTTGAGATAAGCTTCTCATGATGGCGCTTTATCTTCGCCGTATTTTCACCCACTGGGGTTCCGCCACGTGTCTTTTAGTGACGACGTGACAGTTGTAGTCACATCACCTCTGGTCCGCGCCGTTGTGCTGACGTAGTGGAGGGGAGCTGCTACAGTGCACCATCCTTGGTGACACGTGTTGGGCGTTCGTTGGCCGAGCACACGCCGCTCCGGATTCTACACTGTGATCATGTTGTTTTCCCGCCCAAGCCCATTAATTTTTCGAATCCCATCTCCCTTTATAAATATCACCACGCGGACAATGAAACCACTTTCTCTCTTTATTCGTCTAATCAACAGAGCCTCTCTCTCTCCCAAGGCTTGAAGTTTTCTCGAGTTTCTTTTGCAGATCGAGTCCGTTGCAACAAATCTCCACTAGATCTTCAGGTAAATCTTCATTCCAACCCTGCTTTTGCGATCATTCACTGCTTTTTCATGGTTTTGTTAAGTTTTCGCGTGCTTTTTTCACGTTTTTCTTGCATCCTGTGGGATAGTTTTTTGGGTTGGGGTTGAAGATGAACAGTCGCCTTCAATCTGTTCCTGAGGTTGAGGACGACGCCGAAAGTATGATGTGATGACCTGATCTTGAGTCCCTCGCCTGACTGAACCTCTTGATCAGAATAAGTGTTAGCTCGGTTGTTTCGCCCCTTCTGCACAGATAGCATTCGCCGTTAGTGCCTAAGCAGTCAGAAGTGACAGGGAAAGCACTCAGACGGTTACGTTAGAGGTTGCTTGAAGTGTGGAAAGTACGTAAATAGAGTTTTTAGAGTGGAGAGAAGTGTGTTCCTCTTAGGGTTCATCCTTGTACCTTTTATAGAACCTCCTGTCTTGCTCTCCAAGGCACGCACGGTAACTGCTTGGGGTGACGTTAGATATGACGTTTTGGATAAGACAATTACACGCAGGTGCACGAGCGGCCTTCCGCATATCAAGCATGTCGTATCGGCCGGGTTCGGATGGGGGCGTAGCTAGGAAATTATACCAGTGAGGACACAATCACAGTATAATTAAAAACTACAGTACTTCTGCTTTGAAAAAAAAAAAAACTATATTCTTTAAGAATCTAACACACCTTAATTTTCATTTAAATTTTTCTTCAAGATATATTCCTATTTGAATAGTGCTATACTATCACAATATTATTTAAGGAGAGAGAGAGAAGGGAAAATGTAAAATGAGTCTCACTTGACTTACATTTTATGGTAATTTAATAATTGTAATCCCGCCGTAAACACATAATAAGTTTCGAGGCAAAACTGAATTAAGGCGTGCTTGTGAGTAATTACTTATTTAGTGGTCCTAAGGCATCCACGTGGTGCCCTAATAGGTTAACACCCTTTTTCATCACTTTTTTTTATTGGACTTCATTATCACATATTTAGGATAAACTCGTATATTTAGTCTTGAGTCACACATAAATGTGTAGGAGAATGACGTTATAACACCATATGGTAAGAGCACTTAATAATTTTTCTATAAAAAAGGTAGTATACTAATAAAACTTATAATATATCTTTTTTCAAATGCAAAAAAAAGAAAAAGAAAGAAGGTAAAACCCAAAAATCCAGCGAGTGCCCCTATGGCCTCACTGGGTCCGGATCTGGAATTGCCAAATAAACTGGTTCGGATCCGGGCAAGATAAATATCTGAACTGTATCATTCGTGGTTTCGGGTAGGCCACTTGGTCATGTCTGACCGATCGACCGGGTTCGGTAACGAGGTCCTCCAATCCTGACCCGCAGTTGGCTGGACCCCTTTGGGTTAACATATTCGGCCCACTGCCCATGAGTTGATCACGCTTGCTGATCTGGTGGAATGCATATCTTCAATTTGGACAAAGTATGAGTGCGATCGAGATTAGAAATGACTGAAAGGTATGAGTCTTATACCCTGCATACCCGATTTAATAACAGTGACAATCAGATGCTTGTGTTAAGACTGTTATATGGGAATAAACGGGTTTCGAAAGAGCTTTTAGCGAGCAAATATGAGCGTGAATTTTGAATAGTTTGGTTCATTTATGATCACTAGAGACACCCAAAACTTCCCCCGGCCTCTGATATCAACCTACCTGTAAAACATTATACGTTAAGAAGGTGATTTTTTAAGTATGAATCCTGATTTGGTAAGGAGCGGGACCGGCTTTGGCCGACTAAACCTCGTATATCTTGTGTCTTGCTCTCTTATCTTGGTTTTGATTTTCTCTTGCGGTCCTTATGATTCATAGCATTTCAAGATCCTGATTGTTTTTTGTGTTGGTGAGATTGATCACGTAGTTCGACTTAAATAATCCCAACAAAATGGATAGGAAGATCGAAAAATAATTGAAATACTACATATTTTAAATCATTTAGTCTTATTTTTAACGATTCCAACAAAAAAAATGCAAGAGTCCCTGTAACATCAGCGAACGTGGCAACTTAGATATAGAGACAAAGCCTGACATAAAAATATTTTGAAATGTTAAAGTAGATTAAAAATCAAGTGGTCCTAAGGTATGACAACTGGGGTTGGTCTGTATCCAAATATATTGGGAAAATTCTACAATACACACCCCTTAAAGGTGCGTACAATACTACAATATGCACCTATTGTGTGGTACGTATTGTGCCCCCTCATTGGCAATCGTAACATTTTTTAGTGTTTCGTAACTTTTTCAGAAGTATGATTCGTAACATTTTCTATGATTCATAACATTTTGTGCGTCTCGTAACTTTTATACAAAGAATTCGTAACTTTTATTAAAATTCGTAACTTTTGTTAATCGATTCGTAACTTTTATAGGGGTGCATATGATACACATCCAAATAGGGGGGTGTATTGTAGCCATTTCCCATATATTGGAGTAATGAAGCACCACAAAGACAATTCCGTTATATCCAAAACAGCAGCTAATCCGAGATATTGGCCGGTCCGCATTTTCACCATATCTCCTAAATTAATTAGTGTTAGAAAGGTTTTCAATTAAATTTTTATCGCATTCGACCTCGCGCTCGCAAATTTATTTTTAGACCGAGCGCAGAGAGTTTTGTATAAACAAATCTACGGGGGCACACCGGGCCCAACATTACAAAATCACTCATGTCAATTTCATATGTTTAGATTACACTGTGTACATATGTCAGTATTTTTGTTTTCGCAACGAAGAGTGTCCCGATGAACCAGACTAATTTCTCAAACTCCTTCCACATTTCTTTCCACACGTTTGCGTAAGATGAGATGGCCTAAAAAATAAATCATTGCCGATAAGAATTGACCGTATAACCTTGAAATAGTAAATTTTGCTGAGACAAATTGATTAACTACTGCAACAATCCTTGGTTATATGTCACAATCCTTGGTTATATGTCAGTATTGTATTTGAAGATGTCGATGGAGCCGTCGATCAAAAAAAAAAAAGATGTCGATGGAGCCAGTTTTGGTGTTTTAAGGTTTGGACTGTCCAGTTTAGAGATTTGTATAGCCCTTTTTTAGTTCTGTTTGATAATTGGAATCGTCGCCCTTTTTTCTTTTTTCTTTTTCTAAAGATTATTGAAAACATCATAGGTCCTTATGGCTTGTCAATTGGAAAATCAACTAATACATGATTGCAACTTATTTGACTTGAAATAATTGAGATTTCGATTCAGCGTGCTAACCTTCTTTTTCAAAGAGAAGTGTTCGAAATCATAGTTTTCGTCAATGGATATGACTTTACGACAGGATTGATGTACCGGGCAACCTTTGAAAATGAGAAACTGATTTGATTTTACGACAGGATTGATGTACCTCGCAACGGAATTGGGGGACCTGTAGTGAGTGAGCTCACTACATACGTGTAGTGAGCTCTATCGGCCATCCGATCCGAGATCAACGGTCCGGATAAATTAGAGTTAAAGTGTCCGGATAAATTAGAGTTAAAGTTAATGTAAAAATGTTTTTTAACGTGTAAGACGATATGAACCATTGATCTTGGATCGGACGGCCGAGAGAGCTCACTACACGCATGTGTAATGAGCTCACTCACTATAGGCCCCCAGTTCCCCCTGGCAACCTTTGAAAATGAGAAACAGATTTTAGAAGAAACTAGTAGTACAATTATGAGGGGGTGATCAGCGTATTGATAACCTAAGAGCCCGTTTGGATGAGGTTTATAGAAGAGGGATGACTGGGTTGGGTAAAATAGTCGGGATTCTCCTTCTATATCCACCGTTTGGCAACATTTTCCTTCCCCCGACTAAATCATCCGGCTTCACCCTTATCCTCCTTCCCCCTGACTAAATAACAGCAGGGGGGAGGTGCTTATATTTAGTTAGGGTGCTTATATTTAGAAAATTCATCATTAAAAAATAATTTTTTTGGTACATTAAAAATTAGTATTTGCTGTGTCGTGCCCTAGGCCGTGCCGAGTCTAGCCCACTTCCGTGTGGTGCCCATCTAGACCGTGCCGTGCCCATCTAAAACCGTGCTCGTGACATTAGGGATGTCAACGGGTAGGGTATGGATCGAGGGACCATATTCTATCTCCTATCCCCAATTGGAGAATCATTTACCATCCCCGCTCCAATCTCCACTGGGGATATTAGATAAGGCACCAAATCCACATCCCATTGGATATCGGGGTTTCCCCAAATATACCCATATCCAAACCAAAATATATAAGAAATCAATAAGAAACCAAAGTGCTAGCTTGATAATTCAAACCAACAAATAATTTAAAGTAAAAAAACTTTAAATTATTTTATTATAGCCACTAATGTAAAAAAAATAACAATAATCTAATTAAAAATCAATCCAATCAAACATGAATTTCAAAGTTTCATAAAGTGACAAACCAACAAATTTAAAAAAAATAAAATGAAAGAACGAGACATAGCAGGACATTATTTGAAGGAGCCAACAACCAGTACTCTTGAATCTTGATGCACCATTGCCTTCGTTTTTTTATTTCTTCATCCCTGCTCACATGAAAAAGGGTGCTTAGAAAAATATTGTGTATATTTAACATTTAATAGGAGAATCTAAAGAAATAAATTACCACATGAGTGACACATGATTCGTTTGAATCTACGTCATCATATATGGTGGCATAGCCTGTGGATGGCTCACCTGAAAAAAAAACAAAAACAAAAAACAAAAACAAAAACAATCGTGACATAAATATTAGGAAAAAGTAAAATAAGGGTTGAAGTGATTCCGAATACCTCTTAAAACCAAGATGATCCACAATCGAAAGAGGGTATTCGTGCATTATTATTGCACGCGCAAGCTCTTTCCTAGCATTTTCTTCATCAAAAGCATAAGTGGACAATAGCGGTCTGTCTCTATTGAAATTGTTTGTCAAAAGTTTTTGTCTCAACGCCCCACTTGTATGTTGTTTTGTGTGGTGCTCTTTCAAATGAGAAGTTCCAGAATTTGAACCTCCAACTAGTTGTTTTTTACAATACTTACAGATCGCCTTCTTTTTCCCATTGATTGTTTCCCTTATGAAGTGTTCCCAAACCCAACTCCTTAGTTTACCAGATTTGGGATCTCTCATGGGTACTTCACCAATATTTTCAGCCACCATGTTTTCAGCCACCGTCGATGGTGCATTGCTTCGATCCTCAGCCATAGTCTCCGCTCCATCAATATTGATTATTGTAGACATTGGCAACCAAACCCAGACAATCAAGCCTTAGGATAATTATTAAACAATCAACCTTTCGATAGTTAAAAAATGAATCAACTGATGTAATCATAATATCATATGAAGGAGAGGAACATTTTAAACTTGAAACAAGAGACCACAAACCTTTGGATCAGTATTAAACTGCGGTAGGAGAAGCACAAATAAGTTTCGTTAATTTGAATTAGTGTAATAGCATTGGTATACAAGGTTGTAAACATAAAAGGAAAACCTAAATTTTCTTAGAGTTTCTGATATTTCTTTTAGGAACTAGAATATGTAATGATATTCTAAGTATATTATGTAGTTTATAATAGGTAGCAATTGATATGATTTGCATTATTATAGGTAGTAATTGACATGATTTTCTTATAGGTAATTATTTCTATAAGTAAATAATACTCAAGATTTCGTTTGTTTGGCCGGAGATAAATGGATGAGATATGAAATCCCATGGGATATGGGTGGGATATGAAATCCTTGGGATATTGTTGGGATATTGCTCAGGATATCAATGGATGAGAAAAATTCATATCCGGTGTTTGTGTTCGACGGGATAATGCTCGGGATATCCGGTTTTTGCACTCAAAACTCCAAATCCCATCCAAATCCCACCTCCCCATGGGATTTTTTTATCCCGTACGGATGGGGATATAAAATCCCATCCCACCCCATATCCCATCCCAACTAATGTTACCAAACACAGGATTTTGGGACCCACGTCCAAATCCAAATCCCATCCCACCCTATATCCCCCCTAACAAACAAGGCCTATATGTGCATATAATATAATATATACATATATAGTATATATAACCGGGTACGGGGCGGGTACGGGGATTCGGGGGCGGGGATAACAAAATCATACCCGCTCCATATCCGACCGGGTATTTTTTAAATCCCACCATACCCGCTCTTATTGGGGAATTTTTTGGATAAACCCCGCCTCCAAATGGGCGGGGCGGGGCGGGTATCCATTGGATATGGGGAAATTGCCATCCCTACGTGCCATGCTGTTCCACATTCAAACGTGTCGTGCTGTGTCGTGCCTGTGCCAGCCCTGCCCGTTTGACACCTCTAGTTCCTACCACATTAGCTAAACTTACGTAGTATTGTAATTAGCTCCAAGTGAAACCCAACTTTGATTTTTATGGGTCCCACGTTTTTTTGATTTTTTTCTCACAAAAATAGAGAATGCTCTTATTAGCCCATTGAGTGAACATATCCTCTCTAAAATTAGCAAGCTCTAGAAGTGAAAAATGGACCTCAATTATGCTTATGTATACACTTAGGATTCAACTTAAGAGCTATTTTTAGGTAGTACATTGTGGACCCACACTCAGGTGAGGTGATTTGAGCTCATGTTCTTCTAGTAAGATGCATGTTTTCTGACCAACTGAGTTAGCCCCTGTTGGTGGTTGTTATCTGAAATAGGATCACTTGCCATTTTTTTTTTTTTTTTTTTTTGCCAAAATGATAGACGATTCCATTGATAAATATAAAGACAAAGCCAAAAGAATCAATTGGCGTATCCGTCCTTGGACAAAGGACTGAATAGCCACATAGGTGGAAGCGCTTCCCAAGTGGAAACACTTGAACCTCCAAACCCTCTACTTGCTAGACAATGGGCTACACCGTTAGCGCTACGTCTCACAAAACCAAACTCACACCTAGCAAAATTACAAGCCAATCTTCTAATATCTTCAATAAGCACCTCTACCCTATGGTGGACAGTTTCTTCCTTCTTGATCATTCTAATCAAGCTAACGGAGTCCCCTTCCATATAGACATTCTTAAACGCCAGAGAGAGTGCAAATAGTAGGCCTTCTCGGGCCGCAATTGCTTCAGCTATTAATGGATCAACAATACCCTTCAGAGGAGCCGATCTTGCTGCAATAAAACGCGAACTAGAGTCTCTTAACACCAGCCCGAGGCCCCCCACGCGATTTGCAACATCAAGCCCCGCATCAAAATTAAGTTTTACCGCTCCCTCAGTTGGAGGAGACCATTGTTGCTGTCCGACGAGTGCACTGCCTTCCGTAGGCCTTCCTGAACATTGCCGTTGTCGCTGAATTTCTAAAAAATCCGTAGCATCCTTGACTGCGATGTTAACAGCTACCCCATGCTCACATTTCTTTCCAGAGAAACAGACATCATTCCTACACTTCCATATACGCCAAATGACTGCGCATGCCAAAGAAATTAATCGATCAAAATCAGGGCTTCCCTTCCATCGATCTAGAAGCGTAGAGAACCACTGTTGAAAGTCACAAGCTGTAATTGAGGTAGAATCCAAACAGAGAGGGGAAGATTTCCAGACCATTTGCGCAAACTTGCATTGGGTAATCAAGTGGATTAGCGTTTCGGATTCGTTCATACACACCGGGCAAATTGGATCGCAAGTTATTTTCCTCTTGAATAGCACCTCTTTAACCGGGATAATGTTATGGCAAGCTTTCCAAATAAAGTGCTTGATCTTACCCGCCGTAGGCATTGACCAAAGTTCATTCCAAAAACCTCTGTGTTCCTCCCTGTGACTTGATTCTCCCAGAGCCTTTCTTACCGAGCATACCATTGCGCTTCATGAAAAGGGCCACCTCATATCCTGACTTGACTGAGTATAATCCGTTGGAGGTGAAATGCCAAATCAATTTGTCGTCGCAGCGAGAAAACGGTAGTGGCATAGCTAAAACTTCGTTTGCTTCCTCTTCCCACAAAAGCTCCTTTACTAGCTCGGTCCGCCACGTTTTAGTACCCTCATCAATGAGATCCCATACCTTGAGGTTCCTACCGGCTGGAGCTACCCACCGTGGCTTGAAGGTCATTGGTCGAGGGAGCCACGGGTCATCAGCCACTCGAATGTTCAGTCCCTGACCGATCCTCCATCGAAGCCCATGTTGAAGCACGACCTTACCTTCCCATATACTTCGCCATGCCCATGACGAGTTAGAACTACATCTCGCTGAAAGAAAAGACGATTCTGGATAATACTTTGCCTTCAACACTCGGCTAACCAAGGATTTATTATCTTCAAGTAGGCGCCAACCAAATTTAGCCAACATGGCCAAATTGAAACAAAATAGATCTCTGAACCCCAACCCCCCTCCCGATTTCTTTTCTGTCATTCTATCCCATGCCAGTCAATGAGTTTTCTTCTTCCCTCTTCCATCCCCCCACCAAAACCGAGCCATTGCTGCGTTCAGATTGTTGCACACCGAATCGGGAAAACGAAAGCACGCCATTGAATAAACCGGTGTCGCGAGAGCGACGGATTTGAGCATCACCTCTTTCCCTGCTTGATTAAGCTGGTTTTCTTTCCACCCTTCTGTTAGAGCACTCATTCTATTTTCCACAAACCTCAGGACTTCTCTTTTTGATCTTCCAATTTCGGTAGGGAGGCCAAGGTAATTCCCCAAGGAAGCATCACTACGAATTCCCAACAGCCGACACAAATCTTGTCTTAAATTTGCTGGTGTGTTTTTGCTAAAGAAGATGCCCGATTTTTCAGAGTTTACCGCTTGTCCCGATGCCAAACCATACTTATCCAGAATCCGTGCTATCTCCTCCACATCCCGCATTCGAGCTCTACCAAACAGCAAGGTATCGTCAGCGAAAAACAGATGGCTCACTGAGGGGCCTCTACGACTCAACTTTATCCCGCAAATTGACTTCCTCGCCTCTGCGTCCATTAACATTTTGGATAACCCTTCAGCACAAATGAGAAAAAGATAGGAGGACAGTGGATCCCCCTGCCTAATTCCTCTAGAGGGCCTGATGAAACCGTGATTTTCCCCATTGATGAGAAACGAGTACGAAACCGTAGATATGCACTCTAAAATCCAGTTGATCCATTACGGGAAAAGCCCATTTTTTCCATCATGACTTCTACGAACCTCCATTCCACGCGGTCATAAGCTTTACTCATGTCAATCTTGATAGCCATCCCGTGGTTTCTTCCATATCTCCTGTTCTTCAAGGATTGGAGGATCTCTTGCCCGAGAACTATGTTGTCCGAGATTTGTCTGCCTGAAACAAACGCTCCTTGTGTTTCGGATATGATTGATGGCAGCACAACCGCCAATCTATTTGTAAGCACCTTCGCTAGAATTTTGTAGGCCACATTACATAAACTGATGGGCCTAAGCTGAGTCATGTTCATCGGGCATTTCGTCTTAGGAACAAGCACAATGTACGTATGGTTCATCCCCTTAAGAAGCTTTCCGGAGTGCATGAAACTCCTTACTGCTTCAAAAATGTCGCTGCCCACTTCTTGCCAATAATGTTGAAAGAAACCCGCAGGCATCCCATCGGGTCCGGGTGCCTTAGACGGAGGCATTTGGAAAGCTGCGTCACGCACCTCTAGCATTGACACTGGTCTTGTCAAAGCTATGTTCATGGCTGGTGTAATTACGGGACTAACACAGTCCAAAACTGGTGCAAATTCAGTTGGGCTAGATGTCTGAAAAATGCTGCTGAAATAGTCCACCACAATCCCTTGAATAACTTCTTTTTCCTCACACCAAGCACCATCAGCGTTCTCCAAACCTACGAGTTTGTTTTGCATCCTCCGTTGAGCGACTTTTGCGTGAAAAAAGGCCGTGTTTTTGTCTCCTTCCTTAAGCCAATCCACCCTTGCTTTGTCCCTCCAAAACTGCTCCTCGTCAGCGTAGTTTTGCTTCAATTTCCTCTCCAAATCATGGTATAGTTCTGCATCAAAATCTGGTGCCTCAACCACGGCCTCCGCTTGCTCCTTTAGTTCATCAATATTTGTCTTTGAATTGACCTTCGCTGTTCTACGCCATCTCTTGATCCCATTACGAACTTCTCTAATTTTTCCTTGAACTTGAAACCACTTTGACCCCACAACTCTGCTCTTCCACTTATCGCGTACAACTTGGGAACATTCCGGATGCTTAACCCACCTCATGTAAAAAATAAAGCGCTTGAGACATCGATCTTCCATAGTTTTAGGCACCACTAGAATAGGGCAATGATCCGAGCCAAGATGTCGGAGATGTTTGAGCACGCCAGAATCATAAGACATGCGCCAATTTGCATTAACCAAAGCCCTGTCGAGCCTCTCCCGGATATTGGCCCCGTGACCCCTCTTGTTGTTCCAAGTGAAAGGATATCCCACAAAACCCAAATCAATTAGCTCGTTATCGTTTATAAATTTCCTGAAATCTGACATTTCCCATTCCTCCTTATCTGTTCCTCCTTGCTTCTCCGCATTGGATACAATAGTATTGAAATCCCCGATTAGAATCCACGGCTGTGAATCTCCGGGATTGAGCTGTGATAGGTGAGTCCACATATTCTTCCTCTCTTCATAGCTGGTGCTAGCATGAACCCCAGTAATTCTCCACACCTCTGCTCTTCCGAAGCTAATTTCAATATCCAACAAGTGCATGTTATGGTTAACCGTCTTCACTTTAGCCTGTTGACTGTTCCAAAAGACACAAATACCACCCGCAGCTCCTTCTGGCTCCACCGTTATGAGTGATGAAAAACCCAACTTCTTGCGAAGACTGAACATGTAGTCTCGCTTATTCTTTGTCTCTACCAACACAACGCACCCAGGGGAATGAAGTCGACACAACTCCTTAAGAGTGGAAATTGTCAGGGGGTTCCCCGCACCCTGACAATTCCAAAAGAGGACATTCATTGAGAGGGAAGAGGCTGCCCGTGGCAGGCCTCTCCCACTTTACCTCCCACACTTGCGAGAACGTCCAATTTCTGCTCTTTGTTTCTGATCGTGGCTCCGGTGATGAAGCCATCAGTTTCTGGGTCCGGCGCATCCCTCTTTTTGCCGAGCACGGTGCCCTGCACATCCTTGCACCCGCCCCTTTTCTTCGGGGCTGAACCGCGACCTCTGCCCCTCCCCCTAGCTTCCTTCGTAGGAGCAGCACTAACTTTCTCAGACGAAAAGATAAGGGCCGAGTTCAAGTGAGAAAAGTTTGGTCTAGCATCCGTGGCTATATTGACGTCTAACATGCCATCTCCGTTCAATTGTAGAGCCATATCACTTATGGGCCCAGCAGCTATTGAAATGGATTGAGAGCTGCAAGAAGAGACCACATAAGAGTCCAGAGTTGGCCCAACAGCTCCAGGTCCAATAAGCCCATCAATTTTGCCGCCCTTCTGGGGTTTCGAAATTGGAAAGTTGTTGACCAAATCGCTGATTATCATTTCCTTGCCATTCAGGTTCACTATGGTATTATCCTCCAAATCAATAAGCCCAGAATCTCGCCCATGATTGGCGGAAATCTCGCTGCTCAAAATCTCAGCCCCTTTCTCCACCACGGATCACTTGCCATTTGCCCCACAGCAATTCTTACACAATTGATAACTATCAGCCACTATCGAAACTTCCGCGTCCAAATCACTTATGATCATCTTTGTTCTTATCATTAATTGAAGTTAAGTTATTTAAATTGTAACGTTTGTTAAAAGTTTGTTTTCTCTGTTTCATACTTTTTTATATCTATTGGAAAAGGTTTCCATAGTTAATTTACCCACATTCGTTATTTAAGTTCTCATAAGTTGTAACTTGTAAGGGGAATTTGGGAGCTCCTAAACAGATTCTGGAATGTTTTTATTCGAGAAATTAAAGGTTGCGCCATTTGCTTATTCAGTGTATTATCATTGTTAGCGAATATCAATCACAGACACAACATATAATACGGAAAAAAAAATAAAAGAATCGACATAGAATTTTACGTGGTTTCTCAAAACCGGGTTCCTCCACGGAAACGAGAGTGAGTCTTTATTTGATAAAAGTCATACATGGCTTTTACAATAGAGAGTATTTATATGCCCTACTCTATTCTAACCCTGATAATTCCGCTCCGCTCCGCTCCGCTTGGCATCTAGCCTCTCCTAGAACTACAACAGTACCTCTTCATATGAGCCACAAGTTCTAACAATCATCTTGGTTAGTATGTATGTTTTCTATGTCCATCGTCGCCCGTAGATGTAAGTTTCAAGCCAAGTCACTAAATCTTCGTATAGTTATGTTATTTCTTCTGGTTTTTTGTTTTCTTCTTCGTGTTGGAGGCTGTATTGACGTCTGTCTCTCAAGATAAAACGGCTAAACCACGATGAGCGAAACACCAGTACCGAAGACCGTCTTGGCGAATTGAAACTCGTCTCTCTCTCTCTCTCTCTCTCTCTCTCTCTCTCTCTCTCTCTCTCTCTCTCTCTCACACACACACACACACACACTAAGAATAAAAACTCAAAATTATGTAATATGAAATTTGTAAGCGTAAATCAATCACACACACAATATAGAATACGACAGCAAAGAAATTAACACAGAATTTTACGTGGTTCCACAATACTGGGTACTTCCATGGGTGCGAGAGCAAGTCTGCTATATGATTAAATCGTCCAAGGTTTTACAATAGACAAAACCTAGTTTGGCCACTTAGCATTTTCCTTTATACTTTTGCAAAAACAATGTAACAAATTAACAATACAAGTGAACTCCCATTAAACAGTGCTACCTCCACGATTTAAATTCCTAGTTCAGTCACTAGCGACGGAGTGGACTTGTTCTCAGTTTTCTTTATGTGGCAATTCAAAAAACACGCAACTACTCAGAAAATAATCAACTAATTAATCTAAACTGTTTATGCATTCACGCATGTCTCAAATTCGCAGAAGATAAAACTTATTATTTGTTGATTGGTCAAAAATTGAAGAGCAATGCTATAACCACAAACATATTACATAAGTGTATATATACACCACGGATTCCATCAGCAATCCTGGATTTTCCTTCTGTGCAGGACTCCCATTTTCCAGTTGATTTTTTATGATCTGAACCGTCCAAAGTGTTTAAAACGTGTTTTTAAGGGGCCCCGCAATTAATAATGAAAAAATGACCGGGAAGGGTTTGATCCGATTAATTTTTCGATAAAAACTGTATATACAGTTTTATCAAAACTGATCGGATCAAGCCCTTTCCGGGCATTTTTTTATGATTCCTCGTGGGGACCCTTAAAAACATGTTTTAAACACATTGACGGTTCGAATCATCAAAATTTGATCGGGAAAGATGAGAAATCGGTGAGTCCCGAATGGAAGCAAAATCCGAGGATCTTTGATGAGATCCGGACTGACATATATATATATATACACGAAAAAATTCTAATCCACACCTCCCGGAAATAAGAAAAAAATGGTTTTTTTTGTGTTGCAAATTATTTTTGGAAAATCCGATCCGTCCATTGTGTTCAGAAGATGTTTTCAAGGGTCCACGCGAGAAATCTTTAAAAAAAAATACCGGGAACGAAAACTGTTTGGATCAAGCCCTTCCCGGTATTTTTTTTTTAAGATTTCTCGCGTGGACCCTTGAAAACACCTTCTGAACACATTGGACGGATCGGATCGTCAAAAACATATTTGGATCATGAGGTCCGGAAATGAAAAGTCCGGATAAGAAATTTACTTACATCTTTATGGTTTTCTAGAATTTTTGAAACTCTTAATACCAGTGGCTGCTATCCGAATTATGATCCAAGTACGTGGCATTTGCCCACAGGAAATCTTAAATTAATGATAGTATGACAAATAAAAAATGAATAAGTAGTAAGTGATCCCTATCCAGCTTCATCCAATCTCATCGAAACTTCCAAACGTATATCCAGACCCACGTATATAAGTATTGGCCATGTACGTATATGCCTAAAGAAGAAAACAGAGACGTGTTCAATTATCTAGAGAAAGAGATGATGAGCCATGGAATGATTTCTGGAAGCGAAACTTGCTTCCTCCTCTGCCCCAAATTACCCACCCACTTACCCACAAAATCAAATCCTCAAAACTGCTCTGGCCTTGTTTTCAGCCCCAATTTGGTAATTAAACAGAGCAAATCAATTAAATTCCCATGTGGGTTGCACAGAGGAAGAACGAGAGCGGCCATTAATGGCCTCTACGGGGTAAAGCAGGCGAATTTGTACGAGGTGTTGGGGGTATCGGAGAAGGGTACTACGTCGGAGATCAAGAAAGCGTACAAAAAATTGGCGCTCAAGTATCATCCCGACTTGTCGCCGCCTGATCGGACGGCGGAGTACACCAGGATGTTTATTCAGGTTCAGGAGGCTTATGAGACTCTCTCTGACCCGAAAGCTAGAGCTATGTATGACGGAGATTTGGGCAGCGGTTTGCAATTGGCTTACTCGAGACGACGGTCCCACAATGATCAGGTTTGCGCGCGCTCTCTCTCTCTCTTTGACACATTTGTATGACTATAAATCTCGACACAGATGTGTCTATAATATAGGCTTTTTTTTCCCGGTAAAATTTCCTAATATAGGCTCGTACGTTTGTTGTTTGGAAACAGAAATTTGAGGAGTGGAGGGATCGGTGGCAATCTCAACTCATGGAGCTGAATCGAATGAGCGACTACAAGAATTCAATGAGAGGGGATCACGAGGTGCCATGGGGAGTTGGAATGGGCACTCGAAGAACTCACAGATTTTCTCCAGGGTTTAACAACTAGATCAAATCCCGTAATGAATGAAGGGTCCAGATGAGGCATTTGTGGACTCTTCCCGACTGCATTTTGATGATCGGGACACTTACTTTTAATAACTCGTTCATTACATCAATTAGGTTAGAAGTTATGTTCATCGAATGTAAATATGTATGATTTCAAGATAAATATGTTTCGATCACCTCAACCGGGCCATCATCATGAAGTCCTGGGCCACAGGTTTTTGTTTAGCTCAATGTACTTTTAAAATAAACCAGTTTATTGGTTTAATTTTGGCTTTATTAAAAAAAAATAGTTTCGACCTAATTTTATAGACGAATTCATAAATCAAGAAAACTTGACGCAAAACTAAATTCAAAAAAAAAAATTGAATAAAGACAAAACGAAAAAACAAAAAAACCATTTTTTTGATTTTTTTTGCCAAAGTACCAGCAGTGATAACTTTTTATTTCTTCATTGAGCAAAAGAAAAACAGAGCATTTGCCTTGGGTATTGAGCTCATCGATCAGCCCACAGATATCGGTCACTATGAGCAAAGTTGAATCTCTAGAAAACCAAATTGCTGGATCTTCCTTTCCACGTGTATGTGTGTTATTTGTTCCGGCGTGTGAGACTTTTAGCATGGGTTGACATGTAGAATAGTCAGCACATATCGATTGCAAAATTTTGTTCCGCGTGTGAGACTTTTAGCGTAGGGTTGACATGTAGAAGAGTCGCATTCTTCATATCAATAGCAATTTTCTTTTTATAAAGGAAATCAGAAACTCATATTCATGACCAAACAGTACAAAAGACCCAAATGGTCCGAATAACAAGAAGGAAAAAAATAATAATAATAATAAAGGAGTAGGGATAATGAGTGAATAGAGGACGAGAGTTCGAGGGCCAGAGAACCTAGATCAGAAAACTAGATCGTCCAAAAATGATAGGGTGAGCGGGAGATTTTCTCTCCTGAGGACGTCAGGATGAGAATCTCGACCACCTCACAACTATAGAGGAAGAGTCGGAGAGGAGGAAAAAGAGCAGAGGAGGAGCTGCATGAACCTATTAGGGAAGGGGAAGAAAGGAACATGGGCCCCTCTCTCTACCTTTTCCACTGACTCCCTTAAAAAGGAGTAGGGATAATGAGTGAATAGAGAACGAAATTGGATAATGATTGGAAATAAAGGTAATGAGTGAAAAGAGATAAGAGAAAATGAGAATAATAATTGAAAAAAAAGTAATGATTGGAAAACAAAATAAAACAAAATAAAAATGTTTAAACGAACACAGTCATTGCAATTTTGATCACCAAACTTTTAGATAAAGAGAAAAAAAAAATTAGGTATCAAATGGGTACCACGTGGCCGAGCCTATGTGGTATCCGAACATTGTATCCGAGCCGTCCGAAAGTGTATGGGACGGCCGAGATTAAAACACCCTCTTCCCTCTTTCTCTCTCTTTCTTCTCTCTCCAAATTCGGCCAGGCAAAACCAAAATGGACGGCCCAGATGCGACAAGGGGATATCACGTGTTACCCTCCCGGCACTGAAAAATCTCTCAGAAAGAAAAGATGTCTCTCTAAAGCCTTGTTCTCCTACCGATAAAATCAAGATTTAATTAAATAAACGCTTGATTTTATCGTTTGGGAAAGAGGTTTGATAAAATTTAAGATTAGAAGTCCAATTCAAAATTAGAAGTCACACGACTCACACCCCTTCGTAAAATATTTGTCTCTATAATAAAAATATACTCTTTATCTTTTTAAATTTTAGAACTTTCCAAAGTTCCGAAAGGTTAAACCTAAGCAACCAGTTTCGTCGTCGCTGAGGTAATCGGGGCAAACTTGTATGGCTTTTTTCGTCTGAATGTCTGTGATGGGGTTGACGATGACTTGGTATTTAATTATTTATATTGAGAACGTGGTTTTCTTTACTATCACTGAGCTGAATCAGCAAAATCTTCCATCCAATAATGTTGAGTCACCCCGAATATGACTCTGGGATTCATCCCTCCTGTTCCGCTCCTACCGACGTCTCAAATTCTACTCTATTATTGGATTTTTGGATAAATATAAAAGATTCCAATTGATGAATGCATGCACCATTTCAAGCTAATCTACCTCATCAACCAGAAGAAGAATAAACTAGTCTAGTATGTATGTGTGTAAAGACCCGATTTTTTTATGAATTATATTAATAGACTTTTAATTTTTTTTAGTTTGAAACAATAGATTTTAAATTGAATTCATTTATCTACTAGATAAATATATAATATAGATATAGAGATAATGAATTTAATTTTTTAATTATTTTTGGTTAGGGGATAAATTGAAATAGTTAGTTACTTCTCCTCAACTACTAGATGATTATCTATTAGTGATATATATGTACATAAATTTGTAGTTTGTATTTCTCTAACAACTTGATAATTATGTAGTAAAAAAAATATAGATAAACATGTTTTGTTTGGATTTGATTTTATTGTTTTAAAAGAAAACAAAATCCCAATTTATCTTCTTATGTATATCTCTCTCTTATCTCTCCTATTTATTCTCTCCAACAATTATCTCCTTGTCTCCTATTTATTCTTTTTATTTGTTGCACCTCATTATCCTTTTAGTTTTAATTTTTAACTCCTAATTTATCTCTCCACTTATCCCACACACTTTAAAACTCTCCTATTTAGTTTCTCACTTTCTACAAAACTCTCTTACAATATATTTCTCACACCCACATCTCTTTCTCTCACTTTCAACATTAAATCAATCTCTCTCTCTCTCTCTCTCCAACAATTTTAGTTGTCAATTCCTGTTATGTTTGGTCGTTGATCAACCGGCAATCCTCGAGTTCATCACCGGTTTTATTGTGCTAAAACATCGGAGGAGAGGTAGGGTTTCGAGAGCTTAACTTTTACTTTGATTTTGTTGCTTACGTGTTAATTCATGCTTTCATAAATGTGTAAGGATATATGTGAGAAGAATAATATGTAAATATGATAGTAAGTCAAATCGTTATGATAACGAAGGCCTAAAACGAGATTGAAACAATGAAAAACGAGTTTCTCGTGCACTGTATTCTGTTCGGAAGTTTCGGCCCTCTTTTGAGTCGATTCAGGAAAAACTCAAAACTGTAAAGTTGTAGATATTGAAAATTTAAGCAACTTTCATATATAACTCGTCTCGATCCGAGTTACGTAGAATTTAATATGATTTTTCAAAGTTTATGTTGTAGTGAAACTCGAGACAGATTTACGAATTGTTTTAAAATCCGTTTTCAACCTCTTTAATGAAGGAATTAGAATTCGAGTAAAACACAGAATTTGTTCGTAATGTCAAATTATTTATTTATGTTAAAACTCGTGATTTATAGAACTGGTTTGCTATTTTTAGTAAATTGTGCAAGTTGTTCGTTTTACAAGCCATGTTAAGTTTTTCTTTAACTTTGTGATTGTAATATTTTCTTGTTATGTTGGACTTATGTAAATAATGACTCCTGTGATGAATGAATCCAATTATTAAGCATGTTTTGATTGAAATGTTTAATGTATAATGATGAACGAATTTAATCGCGAAATTTGGGGGTTGGGACGTGTCCGGTATGGGTCTTGAGTCATGCGCAAATTATACTTTTTGGTAGCTTTGTTGTGTGATCGGGCGCCGAAAGTATACTGTGGATGTGAATCGATGCCGGATAAAAATTGGTGGTGATGTTGTGATCGGGCGTGAGCCATGCACAGTATACCCCAAGGTAGCTTTGCTGTGTGATCGGGCACCTGATGTATACTGTGGGTGGAAGCCGGTGATGGTTTGTGGTTGAGAAAAAGAAAAGTATGAATCGAAAGATGAAAAATGATATCGAATTGTTGATCAATGGAATTGATAAGGGATGTGAGTTCCAATGGAAATTGAGTACATGACTATTGAATTATTTAAGTATCTCTTGTTGGGCACCTACTGTTTGTGTTATTAAGTCTCCTTGTTATGTGTTATAAATGTTGTTAAATGTTGAATGAGCATACTTTAGTAACGGGGTAGCTCTGGGTGCCCTACTGAGTGTAATTTTATCACTCACGGTGCTACTTTTTGTGGCTCTGGCGTCCCCAACGCCAGGTACAGAAGCAGAGGAAGAGTCGCTTGCTGATTCTGAGGCGATGGAGCAACTAGATGGGTATGAAGTGGCAGAGCCGTGGCTTTAGCAGTAGTCCGTTTGTTTAGATGGCTCTTTCTTTTGTTTAAATTGAACATTTATTATTATTTAAAAGTTTTAGACAATTGTTTTTCTTTCAGTTGTAATAAGTTAACTAACTTTTATCTTTTTGTTAAAAAATTTTTATTAAGTTTTTCTTTGGAATTTTGATGAAGTTAGCATTTTTATTTAAATAAATTACAAAATTTATTTATTAACGTACCCAATTTTCGGGGCGTTACAACTTGATGTTAGAGCCTAGGTTTGCGTTTACCTCGAGACCGTGGGTAATGGGTTGACTGATTTTTTGTTACGTGTTTAGTATAAGTAGTATATTCTAAGTAATACTACTTGTTATATTTGAAAAAAAAAATTATATTTTTGTTATACTTTACATTTTACTATTTAGTATGTCCTTTATATAAATTTCTTTTTAATATAACTTATAAGTCTAGACTTGAGTATATATCGAACTATAACATGAGGATATTAGTAAAAGGGCTGCGGGGACCAGAAGTAGAATATTTCGTTAGATTTAGTATCTTTCGTTGAATATGAACGTCATTTCGTTATTGGTGGACAGATTCAACCAGAGCTTACGTGTAAGCCGAAGCTAGGAGTTTTCCATTTACTATCACATTGGGATCTTCATTTGCCAAGTGTTTTCATAAGATGAGACGAGTTATTCTTTAGAAGAATATTATGGCCTTTTTAAGGGGGGTAGATAGATCGATAGTCACCATTTTTTTACAGTTAGTTTGTGCACGATTAGTAACCCAGTAGTACATTTTATTTACTTTTAACCTTTTTTTGACCAAATAGCCTCCAATTTAGAAAGTTCAAATAGAATGCTTTAGTTTATGCTATTATTGCTTCATGTGCTTACTTCTCGCTCACATACTTCTCTATTCTTTGTTGTTGTCATCTTCATATAAGTTTTGTTCGCTTGATTAGTATGCTTAATAGTAATGGTCTATCTCATTCTACCTCTCTCTGTTTCTTCCTAAACTGGTTCCAGATCTTGGTGGCTTCTGATCTGTTCAACTTTGAGTCAAAATGTTTCTGCTTCTACTATATTTGTCACCAATGCTAATTTTACCACTCATATAAACCTCCATTCTTACCTATAACTCTCTCTTTGTTTTACCCGTAGTTTGTGTTGATATTAAATTCCCAAATATCACATCAAAGTACCTCTTCTTTCCTTCGAAGTATAGATTCTCATATTAAACTTGAGCTCGGATTTTGAAATTCTTGTTTATTGAACAATTTAAACCTTTAAGAGACTCATCTTTCTTTGAGTTGTCTAACTTCAACAATCATTTCATTTTAAATTTTGTTGTGTTAATAAGATCATCTTTGAAATTGAGATAGAAGGTTCCGTTGCTGGAATGATCTTGTGAACCCTTTGTATATCTGCCTAATTGAAACTTTCATAAACAACTACACTTGGATGTTTGATTTGAAACATATTCAGCCGATGTGGTTTCAAGACAAATATCTAGTTTGGATTTTCATCACTTGAACTCATAATGTTTTCTTGAAACCGATTGGAATTTATCCACGTCTCTCGTTAAAACCTTTGCGACCACTACAATATTGTTTGCAATCTGAATTCTTTACTAGTTTTCTTCCCATTTTGAACCTTAAATCATCACTGCTGGAATATTGTTATCCCTTTAGCTTCAAAACATTGATTTTATCCTTGATTGTAGTTGCCATAACTTCTTGCACTCCAACTTAAACATGGTTCTTCTGGTGCCTTCATACATTTCAGTTCTTCCATTTGTGAACTATTTGACAGTGGGATATTTATTCATTGATATCCACCGCTTGTGTCAATTCTTTGGGGTCAGAGATCGTACATTTAGCGAAATCCCTTAGTGCAGTTTCACTTCTGCGTAGATATATATGTACTGGTAATCTTAGCTTGTGGAGTTTTCGAATTAGAGGTCTACAGTTTGTGTTTGACATGTGACATTCAAGTAATCTAGATGACCAATTTTGATATTATCAAGGGAATGGATTCGTTATCTGCCCATTGAGCCGTGATCGACTGTTTCAAGAATAAAGTTAACTGCTCACTCTCCTGATGGGACACGCTTCAAGTTTAACGGCCCGTTTGGATGGGGGATATCTCCCCCGGATAACATTTGACCCCCTCTTAAGATGAGGGCCCCACCTTATTACCCCGTTTGGCAACGCAATTCTTCCTCCCTGATAACCTTTCACCCCCTCTAAGCTTTACCCCATGGAGGTGCCTCTCCCTGATAATTTTTGGGTTGCCCTTACCCTCCCCAAAAATTATCCGGGAGTAGAGGGCTAGGCTTTTTACCACTACACCCCTCCTTATGCCCCTCCCCCAACTGATTATGTAAACAGCCAGAAAAATGATCATCAACAAAAAAAAGAAAGACGGAAATCTTCGTCAACAGAAAATGATCATCAATAAAAAAAAATACAAGTTTTTGTATAGCAAAAAAAATACCACAGACCATCGATCTTGGTCATCAGTGTATCTTCGTGGTCATCTTCATTGAAGCTCCGATGGTGGTTTTGTTAGAAAGACGAAAATCACAGACCCCTTTCTTGGAAGAACGAAAAATCGTAGGTGCTCTGATGGTAGTTTTGTTCGGATGGATTTGAAGCTCTGACCGAGTAGAACAACCTTTCCTTCTGGCTCATAGATCGAATCCCACGTTATGGTCTTCGATTTTGGGTTTGAAAGTATGAAATTGGGTTTGGAGTTGGGAAAGAGAGAGAGAGAGAGAAACAGACGGTGAAAGAAACTGAGAAAGAGAAAGAGAAAACAGTACGAAATGCCTCTAGTAAAGGTAATATAGGTGGAAATTGCATTGGGCTCCCTCTAACTATTTACTAATTCATCGACTAATTAACATAGTATTTATTATACTTAATTTTTTTTTATAAAACAACATTTTTCTTGAAAAAAAAAAGAGAGGGCAAAAGAGTCATTAAACAGTTTTTGACATCATCCACCCCCTCTTATTTCTCATGCATCCAAACCAAGTCAAAAATTATCACTCTGTTTAATCCTTCATCCAAACCATCTATTTTTTTATCCCCCTCCATAAACATCACATCAATGTGGGTCAACCCTCTAAAAATAATACCCCCTCTTATCTTATCTCCCCTCTAAAACTTATCCCCCTGAAAATAATCCCCCATCCAATCGGGGCCTAAGGGGGAAAGACAAGATTTTTTTGGTCAGTTTATCCAAAATCGAGATGGCACCGTAGCCTGACGGGATGGTTGGCGAGCCTAATGCTTGGGGAAGACGATCATATGGAGTTGAATTTGACACAAGTAATGTGTGAGTAACGCGGACGTTTTTCAAACGAGTTGCCTGTACTAGCACCTCACCATGAGTTGAGACTTCACCATTGAAATACAGCTATGGACCGCCCTATCTCAATGGGGCCGCATCAAATAGCTCTGACCGAGCTTCAAGAGTTGAATCGATGACTTTTATTTATTTATTTATTTTTTATTTTTTTATCAGCTACGTGGATGGCGATGTTTCTCGAAGATTGATTTGAGATCGGGCTATCATCAGCTGTGAGTCAAGGATGAAGATATTCCAAAGACTACCTTCAGGACTCTCTATGGCCTCTATGAATTTGTTGTGGTGTTGTTTGGATTCACGAACGCTCTAGTTGTTTTTCATGAGCTTAATGAATAACATTTTCACGCCATACCTAGACCAGGTTGTAGTGGTATTTATTGAAGATATTTTGATATTTTGGTAGCTACACCGACATTACATTAGGAGATTCTGAAGGTGCAGAAACATGATCAGGAGGTAGATTTTCACAAGTATCGGTTGGCTTCAGGAACAGCCCCAACAGGGTGGACTATTCACGCTGATGGAAGTTTTGAGGTTTCTCGATACGGTACTTGTACCAGATTTTGGGATGTTGTGGGAATTAGTGTCAAGACTTGAAGCGACAGTATCGATGGAATGGGATAAAGCCGGACGTTGCGAGGTTCGTGTCCACATGTCTAACGTGTCAGCAAGTTAAGACCGATCACCAGAAACCAGGAGGATCACTTCACTTGTTGCATATTACCATAGATTCCATGACTAGATTGCCGAGATCAGTCAAGAAGAATGACGCAATTTGGGTTATTGTGGACCGCCTGACCAAGAGCGCTCATTTCTTACCAGTTCAAGTTTCAAACACCATGGAGCCGTATAGCCGCCTCTACATCGATGAGATTGTTCGCTTACATGGAGTTCCAGTATCGATTGTGTCAGACCGAGATCTACGTTTTACTTCTCAGTTTTGGCAGAGTTTGCAAACCGCTTTAGGCACAGGTCTTTGTTTCAGCAACGCTTTTCACCCGCATACAGACGAACAATTAGAATGGACTATTCAGACTTTAGAGGACATGCTTAGAGCATGTGTGATGGATTTCAAAGGAAGTTGGGAGCATTATTTACCTTTGGTGGAGTTCACCTACAACAACAGTTTTTAGGCCAGCATTGGAATGGCTCCTTACGAAGCATTATATGGAAGACCGTGTCGATCTCCAGTCTGTTGGACAAATGTCGAAAAGAACAGTTTGTTAGGACCGAGCCTGGTTCGTGAGACAACCGAGAAAGTGCAACTAATTAAACAGCGATCATGGACTACTAAAAGTTGATAGAAGAGTTATGCTGATAGAAGAACCCGACCGTTGAATTTCAATATCAAAGATCACGCGTTTTTGAAGATCAAGCCACGGTGAGGGGTTATTTGAATCGTTCAGAAGCAGAAACTTTCACCAAGATTTATGGGGCCGTTTAAGGTTTAAGAGCATATTAGGGAGATTGCATACAGTATAGCCTTTGCCGCCGCAGATAGCTCGAGTGCACAATGTAGTTCACGTGTCCATGCTCGGGAAGTATTTAGCACACCACGAGCACATACTAGACTAGAAGGATCTAACTTTAGACAAGGTCGCAACATTCGACGAACAGGCCGCCAAGATTGTGGACGAGCAAGACAAAGTACTACGCAAAAACAAAAAAACAATCAAGCTTTTTAAAGTTCCGTGGCGTCGTAAAGCGATTGAGGAGACAACATGGGAGCACGAAGACTCGTTGTGAGCCAACTACCTCATCTGTTAGAGACCGAGCAAACACTTTTAATTTCGGGGACGAAATTTTGTTTAAGGGGGTTAGATTGTAAAGACCCGATTTTTTATGAATTATATTAATAGACTTTTAATTGTTTTTATTTTGAAACAATAGATTTTAAGTTGTAACCCCCCATGTAGACCACTAGCCCAGTACCTTGATTTGATCCACTAGCCACACCACATGACCCAAAATGTTTAAGCCCAAGGTACTAGTAGTCTCTTACATGGTTTGTTATATACACAAGATTACTCATTTAAACAACCAATGTGGGACTAAACACCATCTACCCCCAAACCCGGGGTATCACAATATTCCCCCCTTAAGGATGCAACGTCCTCGTTGCATAGTCCCAGCAACATCCCCTGGTGTCCTTGGTGGTAGAGCGCATCCTACTCACCACTTGGACCAGGGCGAGGCTCTGATTCCATTTTGTAACGCCCCATGTAGACCACTAGCCCAGTACCTTGATTTGATCCACTAGCCACACCACATGACCCAAAATGCTTAAGCCCAAGGTACTAGTAGTCTCTTACATGGTTTGTTATATACACAAGATTACTCATTTAAACAACCAATGTGGGACTAAACACCATCTACCCCCAAACCTGGGGTATCACAATGTGACAAATGGACTGGGGGAGGTGCTGTGCACGGTGCTCCAGCCTCGTTCCGATGATCGGAAACGTTCACCTCGCAGAGCTCATCAAGTAGAACAAGTGTTCCAAAAATCAATTCAATCGGATATTATTAAGTGCCTCATCAGAACGTTATTATCTCGAAAAGAATGAATCCGAAATACTAGATCAAACCCACTGGAACCCATCATTGCCAAGTTTTATGCGTTCCGATGAAATACTTAATGATCTCCGATCGAGCTTATTTTTGGAACACTTGTTCTACTCGATGAGCTCTGCGTGGTGAATGTTTCTGATCATCGGAGCGAGGCCGAAGCACAGTGCACCGGCGTGCACATCACCTCCTTCCAGTCCGTGACAAATTAGGTTGAGTTTCTTCCACTGCGGTACTTTTGGTATTCTTAGATTATAACTTGTCAAATCAATTGATATATGTAAGGAAAATGACCTGATGATTTGATAACTTGTAGTCCAATAATACTAAAAATACCGTAGTGAAAAATCGCCTTAGTGGTATGGATGGGAATGGATCGGTTTTGTCCGGGTTTTGCGATTACCATACCCAAACCCAAAGCATTTATTTATACCCAAATCCAAACCGATATCCGACAGGTATGAATTTTAGTGCACCATAACCAAACCATATGAATTTGAATTTTATCCAAATTGCACCAAACCCGCATTAATATTCGTTCCATTAATTAACATATGAACGAAAGGGATTATATATTAAAATAAAAAAGTAACATACCATATGATTTTACCATTAAACATCTAAATTCCAACATAATCAAAGGAAATAACTACTAAATAGTAAACTTTTCTTAAGAGGTTCCTATAGAAACTCTTGAGTTTTTTAAGGGATTTGAGAGGAATAAGGAGGGAGATGAAATGAAAAGTTACTGAAAGTTATGAATTGAAAAATAAAAACTACATGTATATAAAAATATAATATGTTTATATCCTAAAAGTAATATTATATGGATCGATTTGGGTTTGGGTTTGGCCGAATACTTGCTAAGACCAAACCCAAATCCAAACCCGTTGGGTATTATGTTTTGAAAACCAAACCCGCCCCATGGGCAACAAAAAATATAAAAAACCGCTTCGATAGGGTCGGTTTGGTTCGAGTATCCATTGATTTTGGATGAAATTGCCATCCCTACTTAGTGGGCAAAAATGCATTTTGACTTAAAAATTATCCATTCTCGTCGTTTTGACTTAAAAATTAAGTCGGATTATTTTTTGTCTCTATTTAAACTTTTTGCCAATTTGTTAGTTTTGAGTCATATATATATATATATATATATATATATATATATATATATATATATATATATACACTCCTTATCTAGTCCGGGAGTCCCGGATCCGGGACTCCACCTTCCCGATATTTTTTTGACGATCCGAGCCGTCCAATGTGTTCAAAAGGTGTTTTCCAAGGCCCACGCTGGAAATCTTCAAAAAAAAAAATACCGGGAAGGGCTTGATCCAAGCGGTTTTCGCAAAATCAGAAATATGCGGTTTTTTGCGAAAAACCGCTTGGATCAAGGCCTTCCCGTATTTTTTTTTGAAGATTTCCAATTGGAAAACACCTTTTGAACACATTGACGGCATTTCCCAAAAACAATTGGGAAAAGCATCAAAACGCTTCGTCCGGAAATCCGGGATCCTTGACAGATCGCCGGTGTATATATATATATATATATATATATAGGGAGGGCTTCTAGTCCGACCTCCCGTTCCGGACCTCCATGATCCAAAAATTTTTTGACGATCGAACCGTCAATGTGTTCAAGGTGTTTTCAAGGGTTCTTCGGAAAATCTTCAAAAAAATACCGGAAGGGCTTGATCCAGCGCTTCGCAAAAATATATATATACGTTTTGCAAAAATTGCTTGGATCAAGCCCTTCCCGTATTTTTTTGAAGATTTCCTCGTGGACCCTTGAAAACTCCTTCTAACACATTGACGGCTCAATTTTCCAAAAATAATTTGCAACACAAAAAAATCATTTTTTTCTTATTAACGGGAGGTGTGGACTAGAAGTTTTACCTATATATATATATATATATATAAAAAAACTTCCAATCCAAACTCCCGATTTTAAAACGTCCAGGACCTCCACCTTCCCAATTTTTTTGAAAATCCGAACCGTTAGATGTGTTTAAAACGTGTTTTTAAGGTCCAACGCGAAGATTTGGCAAAAAAAATACCCTGAAGGGCTTGATTGGGGAAGTTTTTCACAAACTGTGTTTAAAGCGTTTTTGTGAAAAACTGCCCCGATCAAGCCCTTCCGGGTATTTTTTTTTGCAAAATCTTCGCGTTGGACCTTAAAAACACGTTTTAAACACATCTAACGGTTCGGATTTTCAAAAAAAAATTGGGAAGGTGGAGGTCCGGACGTTAGGTCCGTAAATAGTGGTTTGGATAGGAAGGGGGCTATATATATATATAGGGAGGGCTTCTAGTCCGGACCTCCCGTTTCCGGACCTCCATGATCCAAAATTTTTTTTGACAATCCGAACCGTCCAATGTGTTCAGAAGGTGTTTTCAAGGGTCCCTCGCGGAAAATTTTCAAAAAAAAATACCGGGAAGGGCTTGATCCAAGCAGTTTTCGCAAAAAATATATATATACAGTTTTTGCGAAAATTGCTTAGATCAAGCCCTTCCCGGTATTTTTTTTTTGAAGATTTCCTGCGTGGACTCTTGAAAACACCTTCTGAACACATTGGACGGCTCGGATTTTCCAAAAATAATTTGCAACACAAAAAAAACCATTTTTTTCTTATTAACGGGAGGTGTGGACTAGAAGTTTTACCTATATGTATATATATATGTGTGTATATATATATATATATATATATATTTTAATTATTAGTTCTTCTCGACGAGAGAGGTATCTAAAAAATAAAAAATTATGATCAAGATGTCAAAAAGGTTCACTAAAAACAAAAATAATCTAGTTAAAAAAAAGACATAATCCAAAACAAACAGACTTTTGGGATTATTTTTTACATTATTCAAAAAAATTAGTTTGGTCCATAAAATTTTATTTTTGGATTTCTATCTTTGAGACGAACCAATAATCCATAAAAATAAAATAAAAATTGACTCAAAACTAACAAAGGCAAAAAAAATAATAATAAAGACGAAAAGAAATTCAAGTCACCACACTTTCCTTATTCCTGAACAAACAAAAAAAAAAAAAAAAAAGGAGAAAAAAAAAAAAAGATGCACAAGCAAGGGTATTTTCATTACAGATCAAGATATGAAAATGGTTTAGAAAGACGATATCAATTTTTTTGGAGTTGGCATGTATCTAATTATCTACTATCTTGTTCTGTTTTTGGTTTGGTATTGGACAATGGTTTCCAAAGCAAGCATGATTACATAAATTTGTTGGGCTTGTTTGCCGGTCCAAGATTTTGTAACAGCGGATCAAAGATCCATTCGTTCCCATTTTGGGCCATCGAATATGGGCTGATAGCACTGAACACTAAGCCTTTTTTTTTTTTTTTTGGGTACACGAACACTAAGCTTCCATTAGATGAGAAGCTTAAAATTACCAAAAGTGATAAGTGTACAACAACCAACTCCAACAAGTCTCACATGGTGTGTGGAGCCCACACACACTTGAGTGTGAAGTGTGTGTGGGATCCACGCACCATGTGAGTATGTTGGAGACTTGTTGGATACTTTTGTTGTACATGTATCATTGTTGTAAAATTACCGAGCTATGCAGTTACATTAATGCTACATACACACTCTCCCATACACATCCTCGCTCATACCCACCTTGGATTGCTGACACATATCCTCCCTCTCTCCTGACTTCCAAATGAGAGGACACGTGTTATCAATCCAAAGTGGGTGTGAGCAGGAGTGTGAATGGGAGGGTGTGTATGTAGCATTACTCATGCAGTTAATAGTGACGAGGACGACAAAAAATAGTAAATTGCAAGACGAGGGTATTTTGGTAATTGAAGAGATCCTAATCAAGGCCAGCATTGGCCGTTCAAGGAACATGCATTTAACTACATTAAACACATTTTAGAAGGTTCAACGTATGCATTAAACACATGATTTTAATCCATTGCATGTAGTTATTATTAGATTCTATGCATGCACTTATTCAATGTATGCATTTATATCTAGGTTCTTTCGCATATCTTATTCGATTATTCATTGAATGGGTTCATGTCATTAAGACTTCTAGGAATTAGAAGAGTCTTTTCCATGTATTATAAATTGGGATGTAATCTTTCATTTTAAGATTTTAAGATAGAGTTGATTATTGAATTTGAGTATCGAGACTGCGGTCATCGAGATTTGAGCTATGGTCCTTGTTGAAATCGTCTGACCCTGGAGAGGGTGAAACAACTCTTTCTTCTCTCTTCTTCCCATTTTTTCCTTTCTTCTTATTTGCGCACTTACCCTGAGTAATTTTATTTCCCACCCAAAAACCACCATGTTTCATATTTTACACGGCAGTACTCGAGTGTCAGAAAACCGTCCTACATCAAATAGTCAAATGAAGGACTTTGGGACTCAGTATCTCTCTATTGGAAGATGAAAATGAGTTGATTCCAGAAAATAAAGAACACCACATTCCATTTGTGCCAACACATTCTTACAGCAAAAAAAATTCAAAACATACAGAAGATTAAGATACTGTTGACATTCAGTAACTCACCAGTTTGGGACAAAATACAGGGGTCAGAGCAGTTTGAATTCTTTGATTTTAGTCTCCTATGCAGCTCCAACAAAACCATCTTCGTCCTCCCTCCATCTATACTGTCCCAAAATGATGACTCTACATCAGCAGAGGAATCGCCGCCACCTCTCTCTCACTCGAATAATGAGTGATCAAGAATGTTACCCCGCCGATGCTTTTCCCTTCTTTCTAGCTTGCTTCTTTTCTGTGCGCCATTAGGATATAATATCTCAGTAACAATGTTTCAAAGACAAATATATATAAAGATAAGAAGAGAGGCGAATCAGCTTACCTAGTCTCCGTTTAGCTTCAGATTTTGCAAAGAACTCCCTCCATTCATCAGTTAAAACAAAAACTGGCTCTTCTTCATCTTCCTCAAACACTTCCTCGTTCCCTTCTTGGTTCATCCTATTAATCGACCATCCAAAAGCATAGGGATCAATAGCAATGGGTTTCCTCCTTAAGGGAAACAAAACAGTAGTTGTAACGGATAAAAGAACTCAACTAGATTAAGCTTACACAGGTTCCAAATGGAAATCCTCACATTCTCAAGTCTCAAACATTCCGAGAGTCAAAACTAATATGTCTACTTTCCACATTCACTCATAAACCGCAGTCCGAGGATGAACTGTAGTGAAGGATCAAAATCCAGTTTTCCGACGTTCAGTGGAAACAGAATCAACTCATCAAGTCACTTGTGCTTTATATAGAATCAGAAACGGGCACATTATGCTTTCAGGAATCATCTAAAGAGCCGTAGATATTAAGGAATTCAAGGCTTAGCAAACTCATTTCTCTTCAACTTAGATTTTGTCTGCCTATTTCTTTACCCTTTGCTTTTGGTTCTCTTTTCTGATTCCATATGCTGTTATTTCTCCAGACCAATTCGCAGTCCTGGCCAACTCCTAGCTATAGTTTGGAGGGATAAACCACATATAAACAATTCCAACAACAATGTAAATTTTGGAAGACTGAAACGCATGGCAATCGATTTCCAACTCAGACCAGATGAATTTAGGACTAACCATCCAAAATATCCAACAAATTGTTATAATTAATTCCTCTTCCACAAAAATAACTACTTGGAAAACCCAACCATTAGAGCAATTCAACCTCATTAACTCGGAGTCCTACGAAAAACCCTAATTCCAACGCAACCGTGTTCAATTATAAATGCATAAAGAGAGTGATGACAAGCATTGTTCATGATTTGATAAGCCCAACCATGGTCTTCAGTACAGGATGGAAATCGCAATCATTTAAAGGAAAACCCAGATAAAGAAAATAGGAACAGAATTCGAAGTAGCACTTACAAGACATCCGAAGGGTGGGTTTCACCGTGCTCGGGAACGTGCAATTTTGATTGGTCAAGAAAGGGGAGAGAGTTAGGGCATGGGTGGGTGTGGGTGTTTGGCTGAAGAAGACGGCTGTGAAGTGGGCAGTGAGGTGAAAAGTGGATATGGTAGTGGTGGTGATGTGGGGGTGGGTGAGGGCAGTGGTGGTGGTGGTGGCGGCGGTGGGCCGAAAGGTTCCACGGCTGTGAAGAATCCATTATTTAGTTGCTATGGAGTTCAGTTGGGAGGTTAGGGCTGGCTAATCTGCGATTCCTGCCTTCTTCCGGTTCCGGGGCTGTTTGGGAGAGTCAAATTATTTTTAGATTGTGAATTTTAGCAAATTAATAAAAAGATTATATAGGGTATATGTAAAGGTTTTTTTTGAATGAGAAATATAGAATAAATTTTGTGGGTAAAAGTATAATAAGAATTCAATAAGTTCATCCAGCGATGATTTTTGCATGTTCCTTTCTTTAGTTCAATTTTTTGGATTGCATTTTGACAAAATGCAATTTAGAATCAGCCCCCAAACACATAATATGTGAAAAAAATTTGGCTCCCAAACAGGACCTTAATTACTTCCCTTTTGGCGTTTTTGTTTGTCTTCTTTTTTTTTTTTTGTTAGTTTGTAGGTGGTTTTGGCCGGCGGTATTGAGGGCTGATGGTTTTTGTTTTAGTTGTATTGTTTGGCAGTTTTTGGGCAGGTGATTTTGATTAATATATTTCTATCTCTTCGCAAAAAAAAAAAAAAAAATCTCAGGTACAAGTAATTTCTGGAAAATTCATGACCCATTTTCTCTCTTTGTTAAATAATAAAAGAAAAGAGAAAACAACCGTAATACAATATTCATTTCAAATTTTAAGTAGTTCATGTTGTGTGAATTATACTACTTGTTACACGTTCAAACTCATCTCTCCCATACAGCTATACTGCAATGGTTCTGGCTCTCCTCTCTCTGCTCTCTGTATATATGCACGATGGAGGAGGAAGGAATGAAACGGAGAGAGCCATCAAGACCCATCTCCAAGGGCGAAGCGACGTTGAGACAACTGGGGTCAGTTGACCCCCTGACTCCAGTTTTCCATCAGGGGATATATGTCTAGTTTGCACTCAAAGTTTACTTCTTTGACCCCACTTCTAGTTTGTAATTTGCCCCATACCATTATGAACGTCTTGTATTTAGACAGCTAAGGGTGGCTAAATGCATCTCCTTGCCTAGGTTCTCCCATTATCAGAAATCCCAAACTTCACCGATTGATTGTTCTTCTCGCGCGATCGGCAAATATTCTTTTGAGTTGTCCTTAATGTGTAGAAATCGGACCAGAGACTCTGCTGCTATCTTTGAGGGATTGTAGACCCTGCCAACTTTATAGTGTACATCAGAATCATCCGTCTCGACAATCAATGGTCTGAATATTAAAAAAAATTCTTCTGAGGAAGAAAAGACTCTTCCCCAAAAGAGTTCTTTTATAATCTGAACCATTCAAAACACCTTTGGACGGTTTGGATGAAGGTTGGCACGACTTGCCGCCTCTTAAGGATAGTAGAGCCCTCCAATTCATATGGATCTAATAATTGACCTCTTAATTTAGTTATTTTTTAATTAGTAAATAGAAAAAATACATTTCAAATGTATCTAATTTTTTACCCCACTAACCGAAATTGCTGGCTCCGCCCCTGCAGCCATCTCCACCAGCCTCCAGAGTAGCGGAGAAGAGATGGCTGGTGGTGGACACAAGTCGCTCCAAGGAGTCTCCTCCAAGCTTTACTTGTGTGGAAAATCGACAATGTCTCTGTTATATGGATTCAAAATTCTTCTGTGTTACTACGTATAACCAAAATAGATAAACTTATTTACGGTTGTGGCGCTACTGGCTTTTGTGGGTCCCATCAAGCATACATTGCAATAATTTGAACCGTTCATTTTGTAGGACTTGCAAAATAATGTATCCAAACAAAAAAATTAGCTTGATCGGACATTGACACGTATGTCAAAAGTTGAATTTTGGTTTAAAAAACGGACAGTCCGGATTCTGTCAATAGTTTTTAAGTTAAAATGTCCATGACCGTCCATTTTTTAAACCCAAATTTAACTTTTGACATACCTATTAATATCCGATCAAGCTAATTTTTTGCATATCAAATTATTTTGCGTGCCCTGAAAATGAATCGGTTTGATTATTATAATGTACGCTCAGTTAGGCTCACAATGGGTGACGTAAACCCCATGGTTTATCTCATAACAAAAATAGAAAACAATTTTGTCAAACGGGTTAGGTGAAGTAACGACTCTCAAAAGTGCTTTCAGCATAAATCTATCTATCTGAGCCTATAATCAATCAATTGGGACCTTGTAATCAAAGTCAAAATTCTTTTCTTTGGAAGCACTTCAGGAAAGCCACCACTCAACCAAATGAGAAACATACGACTTTTCTCCCACTTAACCTTGTTCTTATAATTTACCTAGAATTTCATATCAAATCTAAGGCCATGATGGATGTGGTTGGTGGCTTAACTTTTTAAAGCTTCAACCTGTGTGTGGTAACTGTTACTGTCGTTGAAACAAGTCCATGGTACTGGTGGTGGGTTGGTGGAATATACCATTCCATCCCCAACCCAAATTGGTTTTCGTAGTTTACATTGTTGTTATGTGGTCCACCCAATTTATAGGGTTCTCAACTCGTTGCGGGCACCAACTTTCTTTCTTTCTTTCGCTGCCGCCTCCGCCGCCCTCCTCCACTCGTCACGAAAATTCTAAGGATAAGTCTTACATGTGGTGGTTGAGGTACTAAAATTAGATTAGCACTCTATTTCTGGTAGCTATGCGAATCGGTAGTGGCGTAGCTAGAAATTTGGGTCAGTGAGGACACAATTCATAAACGCCATTACTTTTGTTGTGGAAAAAAAATCTCTTCTTAAAGAATTTCTAACATGTCATAATTTTCATTTAAAATGAGTCTCGCTTCACTTATATTTTATGGACACATGTACCTCTAAACCTACTTGGTTGTACTTCTTGGCTTCCAAGGGAGAGGTCTGGTGTAGTTTTTACCAAGAGCACCAATCCGAGCCAGGTGGATTTTTTTTTTTGTGCGTCTCTAGTGTAGTTTTGCTCCATTTTTGCTCCAAGGAAATACACAACAAATTGGGGAAGAAGAAGGGTGGGCGAAAAGTCATGTTTACCCCTAAAAAAGCCCCAAATTGGATTTTCCGTCAACTTTGCAAACGGAAGTTATCAATTGGACCAAAATCGACCAAAATTGAAACTACAGGATTCGTTGGAGTGCAATTGAAACTAGAGGGACTAAATCGAGACTCGAGTGAAATTACAAGGACCATTTTGATAATTTTCCCAAAAAGTCCGGATGTGAAGCAAACCCATATAATTTTGGCCTTTTGCTTGGCTTGTTCTCTGCTCGTTTTGTTGACAAAGGCTCACACAGGCTTTTTGGTTCCACGTTATCTGGTCTGTCTTAGCACTCTTGCTTGTTAAGTAACCTCACCGTTTGTGCCAAGCGGTATGAATCAGCTACTGACGATATCTTTATCGCCATCCATAATGTTGGCTCACATAACTTCGAATCTAGAACATACGCCGATGCTGTTGTTGCTGAGGCCCAAACTTGTGAGGAGGTATTTACTGAGCGTCCGCTTCCAAGAAAATTCTTCTCGAAAATCCAGTGTGGGCACAGGTTCCCATGTGGCTCTGCCACTGCGAATGGGTGTTTTGGGGCTTCCCCGACTCCAAGCAAGGTTGATCAAAGATGTTAGACTATTTTTGCACCTTCTTGTACTAGACTTTGGAGCTATATCCGATACTGATTGAACGAAAATTCGATTGGACCAATTGAAGGCAAGTCAGTGAAATTTCTTCTTTAGAAAGAGAAGCCGAGCTGACTTAATCTCATGAGTGTCTTTCAACTCTTATAAGTTTGATCTATAGAGATTTAGACTCATAATTGGTCCTTTCACCTACGATAATATTGATTCTTGATGACTTAGTTGAAATCTCTCATGGTGTCTTCCAACTCTTATAAGTTTAGTCTACAAAGATTTGGAGCCCGACAATAATCAGTCCTCTTGCAAACGAACGATAATATTGATTCTTGATGACTTAGTCGAAATCTCATGGTTGTCTTTTAAGTTTCAACTCTTATAAGTTTAGTCTATAGAGATTTGGACTTTGCCTATAATCGGTCATTTTACCATGAACGATAATATTGATTCTTGAAAATTAGTCAAACTCCACGTAGATTGACTAGAAATGAACACCTGACTTATTTATTAAAAGCAAATCTGAACAAAGAAAATAGTAAAATACTTCAACATAAACCAACAGGGTTGGAAACGAACCAAGTTGTTCGTGGCTCGGCTCATTAGGGCTCAGCACAACTTTAGTAATCGAGACATTCTTGAGGTCGAGTTTGAGGCTCGTTTACTAAACAAGCCGAGCTTAACACTCTAAATCACAGCTCAGCTCGTTTATAAAGTGCTCGTTTAGTAAATAAACCTGGCTCGGCTCGTTAAGGACCAAGCCGAACTCGAGCTTAAGTTTTTTACTCCAAATTGGTCCTTTCATGAACAATAATATTGATTCTTGATGACTTAGTTGAAATCTCCCATGAGTGTCTTTCAACTCTTATAAGTTTAGTCTATAGAGATTTCGAATCCAACTATAACCAGTCCTTTTACTAACGAATGATAATATTGATTCTTGATGACTTAGTCGAAATCTCATGGGTGTGTTTCAAGTTTCAACTCTTATAAATTTCAATAATGATACATGTGTAACAACATAGCTCTAAAGTGTGTGTGGACTCCACACACCATGAAAATGTGTTTGGAGTATTGTTGTACATGTATCATTTTTCTATAAATTTAGTCTATAGAGATTTGGACTTTTGGCTATAATCGGTCCTTTCATTATGAATGATAATATTGATTCTTGAAAATTAGTCAAAATCCACGTAGATTGACCGAAAATGAACACCTGAGTTATTTGTTAAAAACAAAATCTAAATTAATAAAGAAAATAGTAAAATACTTCATGCAAAACCAGCAGGGCTGCAAACAAACTAGTTGTTCGCGGCTTAGCTCATTAGGGCTCAGCTCAGCTCAGCTCGACTCATTTAGTAATCGAGACATTCTTGACGTCGAGTTTTAGGCTCGTTTACTAAACAAGCCGAGATTACACTCTAAAGCTTAGTTCGGCTTGTTTATAAAGTGCTCATTTAGCAAATAAACTTGGCTCGGCTCGTTAAGGGCCGAGCAGAGACTCAAGCTCAAGTTTTTTTACTCCAAATCAGTCATTTCACCAACGATAATATTAATTCTTGATGACTTAGTTGAAATCTCTCATGAGTGTCTTTCAGCTCTTATAAGTTTAGTCTATAGAGATTTGGAGTTCGACAATAATCGGTCCTTTTACTAACAAACAATAATATTGATTTTTGATGACTTAGTCGAAATCTCATGGGTGTCTTTCAAGTTTCAACTCTTATAAGCTTAGTTTATAGAGATTTGGACTTTGACTATATTCGGTTCTTTCACTAATGAACGATAATATTGATTCTTGAAAATTAGTAAAAAATGAACGTAGATTGATCGAATATCAACACAAAAACAAATCTAAACAAAGAAAATAAAATATTTTGACCAGAACTAACAGGGCTACAAATGAACTGAGCTGTTCGCGGCTCGGCTCATTAGGGCTCAGCTCGGCTCTTTTGGTAATTGAGCCATTCTTGAGGTCAAGTTTTAGGCTCGTTTACTAAACAAGCCGAGCTTAACAGCTCAACTCGACTCGACAAAGCCAGCTCGTTTAGTTAATAAACTTGGCTCAAGTCATTAAGGGCCGAGCCGAACTTGAGCTCAAGTTTTTAACGCGTGTAGTAAATGAGTCAAGCCGAGTTTAAGCTCGAGCTCGACAAAAACTCGGCTCGGCAAGATTTGCACCCCTTAAAAACCACTAAAATACTTCAACCAACACCAGAAAGCGTCATAGTGGTGGTGAGCGCCCCAGATCTTCATCCACCACCCGCAGAAATGCACATCCCAAGTGGTTGGGGCCCAAACCCTTCCTTATGTTCCAAGATGAACGTTAACCCCTCGTTTATGATCTGAAAACATACGCATATTCCATTTTTACAAATCCATAAATCGTAGGGAAATGATTTTTTTTTTTTTTTTATCAGGATAAGAAAACAATTTTCACACCTCCATAAGCACATTCTCTTTTTGTTTTTTAGTGAAATTTTTACACATAATAAAATTTGCTAAACAACAAAAATTGTTGTGTTTAAAAATTGTGCTTCGGCAGGTGTATCTGAGAGTCGGTGGCCTAGTGTCTATTGCTGTACTCATGTCACTTGCTAGTGGTTTTGGTCTCTTTCCTGTCTTTCGTTGTAATCGATGCCGTATGGCGTTTTGAATGATATGCTGACATTTTCAAAAAAAAAAAAAGCGCGTGAAAATCAATTGCTAAGTACCAAAAAAAAAAAGAAAATTAATTGCCATATTGGCACCTATTCATTGCCTACTCTTGCCCCTTCATTTCTTCATCCTTCCTTCTTTCAATAACAACCCTACGTAACTCCCCCCTCATCTTTATATATTCATCATTTTCGCCCTTTTCGGGGGTACCTATTATACGTCGGCGGTTCGGCTCACCCCTTCTATACAAAACCGACTAACCGTCTCGCGGCCAGCGCCCAAACAGTGCTTTATACCCTTGGTCCTTTTTTGTAATCTCTTCTTTCACATTCCTTTAAAACTGGGTTAACCCATTTCGCTCTAGATTTAGTGATTCCTTTGGTTTATAGGCTTCTGTTCGGAAAATTTGATCCTTTTTTTTTTTGTGGGTTAGTCGGAAGGATTTAATGTAATTCGATTGATTGTTGAGGTAGATCGTGGATTTGTGGTTTCGGGTTTTTGGGTTGTGTTTTTGGTCTGTCAATGGGCGCTTTGGATGAGGGGCACTTCATTGTGGAGCTAGAAGAGAACGGAGTGAAGGGGGGTTGTTTTGAGCTGGGATTGCAGGAAGAGAGAGAGACCACCGCGGCCATTGAAGAGGCTGTAAAAGTGCTATTGCAAGGTTTGGGTGAAGATATCAATCGAGAAGGTCTCCGAAAGACCCCTCTTCGTGTTGCCAAGGCCCTCAGAGAGGGAACCAGAGGTATGCCTCTCTCTCTCTCTCTCTCTCCCCCCCCCTCTTATGGGTTTTCCTTTTCAATCTTGATTACTAGTTGCATCTTATTGGATTTACGGTTGTGTTTGTATTTGAAATGAAATGATTAGGCACCAATTATTCAATGACAATAGCTCAAAATTTAGGACATAGCTTACGTATGGATTTCCACGTTGAATTCAAGAGCTTTGTCATGATTTGATTTCAAATGACTATTTCATCGTAGTGCTTTGAGATCCTTTGTGCGATGAAACCATGGTAAAGTACATGTTATCAACTGTTAAACTATCATCCAGTTATGCAGTGATGGCTCCTTCGTGAGACATATGAACTATGTTTGAGAAAAAATAGTTGATTTGAATTGGTACTTGGATTGACCTTCAAGTTGCTCCAAATGGAAGTTGCGAGTTTTCATGACGGATTCCTTTTACCTAGCTAGTACTCGACGACTCGTAGTAAAGAAAATGAGGCGGATGCTAGAGCAAAATCTACTGCTGGCTTTTGTTTTAGTCCTGTAGATTTTCAATATGAACTATGTGTCTATGTCTGAGCAAAAATATTTGATTTGTATGCGTACCTTGATTGACCTTCAAGTTGCTCCGAATGGAAGTTGTGGGTTTTCATGACGGATTCCTGTTACTTACATGGTACTCTTAGTTAAGAAAATGAAGCGTATGCTAGAGCAAAATCTACTGCAGGCTTCTGTTTCAGTCCTGTAGATCTTCACCATGATACCGAATAAATAAGGTCTTTTATTCATTTTTGTGATTTTCAAGTACCTTGTCCACAAAGGCTTGTTATATTATGAACTCCTTGTTTGATATTTTCAGTCTGGGACTTGCATAATTCCCTGAAAGCTACAAACAGTAAAAAGGAAAAATGGGATGTGAAATACCTTATACATGTCTGTGCCACTATTGAGTATTGACTTGGAGTTAGAGGTATCAGTTAGTTCAGTTACCTCTTTGTGCTCTTTCAGGCTACCAACAAAAGGTGAAAGATATAGTTCAAGGAGCTTTGTTCCCCGAGTCCGGGTTGGAAAGCGGAATTGGGCATGCTGGAGGAGCTGGTGGGCTTGTTGTTGTTCGCGATCTTGATCTTTTCTCGTACTGTGAGTCATGCTTGCTTCCATTCCAAGTCAAGTGTCATATTGGGTATGTCCCATCTGAGCAGCGTGTTGTGGGCCTAAGCAAGCTTTCTCGCGTAGCTGATGTCTTTGCAAAACGGCTGCAAGACCCACAACGTCTAGCAGATGAAGTATCTTCAGCTTTGCAAAATGGAATCAAGCCGACAGGTGTTGCCGTCATTCTCCAGTGTTCACACATTCACTTCCCCAATTTTGAATCAGCCTTCCTTGACTCGAATCATAGAGGATGGGTAAAAGTGATTGTTTGTTCTGGTTCCGGAGTTTTTGAAAATGACCAGGCAGATATTTGGGGTGATTTTCTGAGTCTCTTAAGATTCAGAGGCATAAATGTTGAGAAAATCCATCCCAGAGGCTCAGATGACAAATGTTGGTGCCCATCTCAGGCTATATCTAAGATGGGACCCGCTAATTCAGGAATGATTGCTGCAGTAGCTTCAATTCTTCGGTCTTTGGGTGAAGACCCATTAAGGAACGAGCTTCTTGGAACTCCTACTCGTTTTGTGAAATGGCTTATGAATTTCAAAAACTGTGATTTGGCGATGAAGTTGAATGGGTTTGGTCTTCGTCGAATGGACGCCGTTAGATCCAATGGGAATGAAGACATCCATTCTGAGCTAAACTTGTCGTTCTGGTCCCAATGTGAACATCATCTACTTCCATTTCAGGGCATCGTGCACATTGGATACATCTCTACTGAAGGAGTTAACCCACTTGGAAAAACACTTCTGCAGTCAATTGTGCATTTCCATGGTTTCAAGCTCCAAGTACAGGAGAGGCTTACCAGACAAATAGCAGAGACAGCTTCATCACTGCTTGGTGGAGATGTAATGGTGGTGGTTGAGGCTAACCACACTTGTATGATCTCTAGAGGGATTGAGAAGTTTGGAAGTAGTACAGCTACAGTTGCTGTCTTGGGTCGCTTTTCGACTGATCCTGTTGCAAGAGCAAAATTTTTGGAGAGCATTCCAAACTCTGCTACTGCTGGGTGATGACTTTAATTTGTTCATGGAAGACTGCTAAAATACTCTCTTTTTCCAACAAAGTCGCCAGTGTTTCTCAAATTTTGTTATCTGGCGACTCAGGAGGAGATCCGACAATGATTTGGAGAAATGTGGGTCTCGCTCAGAGCTTCGTTTGGTGGATTAGGGCTTTCTGATTGGAGTTCGACAGCGTATGGTGGTCAACGGATACCATTTCCTTTTTAATTTTATTTTTTTCCACCTCTGCTTATTGTTTGTAGTTGAAAGGTCTGCTTTGCCAATAAATTGGCAAGGATATTCTTGATGCCTTGCCTTTGAGGTTTCTCATGTATTGCCATTACTCACATTGATTACTGGGATCAGTTATATTGCTACCAAATTTTCATAATTGTCTTTTGACATGGAAGTGATCTGCAGTGAGCACTGTGCTATGTTAACATCTGGATCTCAATTTGGAATGTACGGCAGCAGATTCCTTTGGGAGTGACTCTGTACTTTTGATTTTCTGCACTAGATCGATGTGGCTTTTAATTTTTTTGCAGGACCCATAAAGAATATTCTAGAGCGGTTTAAATCATCTTTGTGGGATCCAAAATTACTCCCAAGTGTTTCACCATATGAATTAAGAAAAAGTCCTTACCAATATTGGATTGAGTTAATTTTTTTATGACTTAAATATTTTAATAATAATGACCGGTTTGAATTACCTATGTGGGACCGTAAGCAGCCCAAAGAAATCAATAAGTCAATTCAGTGTGTCGCTATGCCGAAAAGGGCTTTACCAAGCAAAATAAAGGACCCCCTCAAACACCCCCAAACGGTGTCATTTGGAGGCCAGCAGCCACTGCCGTCCTTTTGGGACAGTAGGTCCCCCAAATCCTGGAAAAAGAAAGATGGCAAGGGTGGTGATCAAGGAGGAAGCAACCGCTGAGACTGTAGGATGGAAGAGTCACGGTGGTGGCGAAAAGCGGAAGAAATGTGGTGTTGGATGTTGCTGCATGACATGAAAGTTGCAGCATTTTTTATTAGTCAAGGAAAAAGGAGGATAAGAGCAGTCATCAAAGGTACGAAGAAACGAAAGTACTAGTACTTATTACATATGTAGTCCATAATCCCAAAACAAGAGCAGCTGAAATTGTAAACAATGGTTTGGTCTCATTTTTCTCTGAGTTATCTTAAGATGAACACATTTGGAACTCTGACTTGTATGAAGAATCCAGAGAGAGAAAGGATGCAAACATTCTGCACAAAAAGCAGAGGCCCGTTTGGAGTGTATCACTTAATGGCACTCCGAGTTGTGTCAATAATCCAGACAAACATGCAAACTGTCCAAAAGCTATTTGGAGTGTGCCAACACATCCACAAGGGCCGTTTGGAACCCGCTATGAAAAAAAATGAATCTAGAAATGAAGAGAATGAAGAGGCAATCGACAACGCTTAAAAAGTGTGATACATAAAATTTCCCTCAAATATACACTCACCCTCAATGAAATATGTTACAATGCCAAAATTTTGTAGTGGTGCGATCATTCCCAATTCTATTGGCTCACAACCTCCAAAAAAACAAGCAGGAGAAACCCAGAGTAGGAAGTTCCCACATCTGTCTCCTGCATCCAATAAGAGAGGCCATAAAAAAATCCTGCAAAAAACACATCATTTTTCTTCCAATGATCCTTGATTGTCTTTCCCTGGAATAGAATCATTAAAAGAAGAAACCCTCAATTATCCCAGTAATGGAGGGGTCGCGCAAAATTTTTGCATGAAAAATTGGACCCGCATGGAAATGCTTTCAAAACCAGGACAGTCCCACATCAGAGACTATCAAAGGGGAAGCTGAAGAATCTGTGCAGTACCAACTCAGAAAGGTATGACATACGGCAGAGCAGTAACATCCATGGATTCTATCCTCAAAGCTTGTGCCCACACCTGCGGGGTACCATCAACCCCTATTGGAGGCGCATTGGGCTTTTCCGCATGAAGGTTATTGCTGCTGAACAACCACTCTTGGTTATCAAAATCAGACCACTCTGCCACTTTGGGAACATTAAGTATTTCACTTAGATACTTAGAGTCAGGATGTGGAAGCTTCACAGAATCTTTAACTTTCTCTTTAGCTCGAGCAGTAGACGAAGGCTTACTAAAGGAAGCATTTGGTTTCTGAGCCTCTATCAAACCATGAGCCATGGCGTCCTTATTCGTCTTGTTGCCAATGGCAGTTGGTTTTGGTTCCAATTTTCTTCCATTTTGCAGGATTTGGGGAGAGGAAGAAATCTTACCCTCCACCTTCTGGTCATTAGAGGCTGCTGCCTGCCTCTCACATGCAAGCTGGAGAGCAGATTGGCATAGTTCCAATTTTCTTCCATTTTCCACAAGCTGGTGAGAAGAAGATATGAGTCTTGGCAATTTATTGGGCCGAATGCCATCATCTGTAACACGTCAAAAGAGCTAAGTACAAGCCAAATATTATCCAATTAAAAAGATCAATTTCTACAGCCAAAATATAATCCCTGATAACAGAGACAGAAATGTAGTGTGACCACTGTACAGTACAGGAAAGAACTCACCATGTGAAAATCCATTCATTTCAGGCTCTTTTCGTTTGCCAAGATTTATGTGGTAGGTGGAATTCTTGTTTCCATCCTTCAAAAGGTGAGATGGCATAAGATCGTGACTATCTATGCCATGTTTGTTGCTTTCTTGAAATGTAGGTTGCTTTTTGTTTGGCTCTTTTTCTCTCACTTTCGCCTCCTTTTCCTTCTCTTTTGTCCTGTCTTTATAATCTGGCTTATCTCTACTTTTTTGTCTTTCACCATCCTTGTGTTTATGCTTCTTTTTCCCCTCCATCTGCGTTTTGACATCCTTGTCCACTTGTCCAGCCACTCCCCCAACTCTTTTCTGATCCGTCCTACTGAAACCTTGAACAACACCATTTTCCACATTGAAACTTCGGAGGCAACCATTTTCCATGCCTCTTGCCTCGACTTGGTTCCTTTGTCCATTAATATTTCTATCACTGTCTTTCTTATTTCCATACGTTTCTTTCGCTTCAGTTGACTTCGCAATATTAATTTCCACAACCCTACCAGGCAGTTCACCACTCTTCTGATATGTAACAGTAATACTCTGAAACATTTGGTTTTCTCTAGCTCCACCTCCGTCTTTGATTCTCTTGCCCAACTCCAACAAAAATTTAGAGTCCACGGTACCACCACTCTGTGGGCATTTTGAACCGTGTTTCTCGCCATTTTGGCCCTCTAAGGGCCGCACAATATCTGTCTCTACTAGGTTACTTTTCTTATCCCTATCCTTATCATTCCGGTCTTTATGCTTCTCCTTTCGTTCTTTCTTTTCTTTAGCTTGTCCTTCACTTCTCTCTTTGTCCTTTTTCCTTTCTTTACCTTCTCGCTTTTCCTTGTCCTTCTTATGCCTTTTCTCTTTGTGTTTCTCCTGAAATATTCGAATTGATATCAAATATAAACGAGCTTGTCAAAAGACATCCTGATAATAAATAGCAATTTCAAAATGAACGCAAGAATATATAATAGAAAATGCTCAAGCATGAGCAAGCGAAGTTAAAAACAAACCACCAAAAGATGAGTGCATAGAAATCAAAGCGATCAACATTTGCACAAGAAAGTTGCCCAGAATGAACATACACACTATATAGACTTGATACACCATCCAAAGATGAAAGAGGACGATCCCCGCATAAACCAATTAAGGCACATACTGTATAAGGATGTTGTAAAGGGTAAAAGCAATTACAGGTTAGAATTCAAGATCCTAGGTATTGAAGTACCACAAATCAAGCGAGTCTGTTCAATTAGGAATAAAAATCCAATTGCATACCTTAGGTGCATAAGAAAGACCCGTTCTGACACGGTTGTTTGTGGAAATTGTGTTCCTAGACTTTTTGTAAGATCAAAATGGGTGTTCCACATGCTTAAACATTGTGAATTTAAAAATTAGGTGCTGATCAAGAAAGTATCCAAGGAACTTGGACCTGGCATATGAAATGGAAATAGTCAAAAGCAGACAAGGCATCAACAAATCTAATGCAGCTACACTCAGATAACTCTGTATCTGGAAAGGGGATTCGGACCTCCACAGAGGTAGCCCAAATCTTGATTCCTGTATAGTTATCAAGGAATCAAGAGAATTTGCACCAATTGTTAAGTGGTCTGCAGCTACTTTTGTTTCCTCAGACACTATTTGGTAATTGGTACTACTACTTTGTTCATCTTCAACATGTAATCAGCAGCACCATATCTTCAACTTTGTATAGATTATCGACTCAATACACCAAGCGAAAGGCAAATAAAAAACAAAGTCTCAAAATGGCACTTCTTCACCGTATGTGATGAAGCACGATACGATTGAAGGGGTATGTTAGTGACAACAGACACAAGGACGCCTTCATCTTTCATTGTAATCTAAAAATATACTCCAATTTTACTCCAGATGAAACCGCAAAAGAAAACAATTTAAAGGTGAAATGTCTATAAAGTTCTACCTCTTTTATGTAAATTCCATGATCACCACAAAATAACACAGATGGTAAGGAACAAAAAGGAAAAAGTTACACAATCCATCATTTATGCTTCACCAAGTTAAATTTTCTCCCTAATGTCACGCTTCCAAATGTCTTCTTCAATACTTTCACATTTAGAATGCACACCCTCCTTAGGAATTGCCATGAAAATGTATCTCGATCCCTTAATTCAATAACACTCCTCATTACAGTCATTTAGTGTATCTTCTCATCTTTGTTAAACATCCCTTAATTTACTTCAGTAGTGAGGCACAACTTTCCCAAGAAGATCAAATAGAATAATTGCAACAATGCATTCTGAATGAAAGAGTACATCCACAACATACAACACAACCGGAGGAAGCTAAGGCAATCTATTAGAGAGGTGCATTCCATATGAACCTTTGTTAGCAAGTCTGTATCATCAAGTGTAGTCTTCTTCTCATATCCTGGAGGTGGAAACGGAAAGCAGCGAGACATTGCACGCAATCTTTAAGGCAGAAAAATGAATTACAAACCGAAATGCTTCACCAAGTTCCAGCAAAGGAACAGGCCAGAAACATCTCTCCTGTCCATGCACCATATCCCTGCACTCATTTCCGGCTGATCATCCCCCAATTAGTCCAAACCAAATCCCAAAACAATATTTCTTACCCCAAGTGGAACTGGGAATGTGCAACAGAAAGCACCCACAATACCAATAAACTGCACACTATTAAGAGATGTTGTACCGAATGTGAACAGTTTAATCACCAGATCAACAGTTGCCAGTAATCTGAAGGCAAGTAGGGGTACAATCACCTGCCCATTAGGAAAACTAATATCAGGACCATTTCCTGACCAAAAAGATGAACACTTGCAGGAAGAACAAGAACAACCACCATAACCCTGATATGTAAACACTTGTCAATCTTTTTCTACCACCAAACAGAATAAAAAACCCATCTAATTATACACTTCAAAACCCAGTTTTTCCATTAACCCATTTCAAGGGTCAATGCTTAGATACTCATAAGAGACCTACAGAATCCACATAGTCTAGCCCCAGAAAAATCAATAATAGCTATATAGAAATTAAATGATAGGTCATATATTACAGAAATCTATATTCCTTTCGTTAAGTTCTAATCATAACACTATAGTTTGATCCAAAATTAGAGTTCATTCCAGTTAAGATCTGATCAATCCATAACAACCTCAAGCAATAAATAAAAACCAAGCCCTAACTTCAATTCACGAAGACCCGGAAATAAATATGTAATCTTGTACATATGAACTTCCTGACACCAAAAATGACGTGAAAAAAATGTCAAGAACACCCAGATAAGAGAAAACACAGTTGTAGAGAACACGATGAAGGCCATGGCCGTGGGAATAAAAAATTTATGAAATTCGAAATTTTAAATTTTCAATAACTGCACCGATTATCAGTAGACATTGGATCAAAGAGAAGGGAAAGGAAGCGGAAAAAAAAAAGGATCTCAAAGTCACTCTCTATCTTTCTGTGTATACCTCTGTTTCTCTAAGTGCATCTATACGCACATATTAGTGGGTATACAGATACATCGAAGTGTCAATTTCTGTGATATGGGTTTTCTTCAGAGAGCCGCCCCCATCTCTCTGCGTCTCTCTCAAAACCCCACAAAAGGGAAGAGAAACTTGAAGCTTGGAGCAAATGCCCTATTTATAACGGGTGGACCGGTGGAGAGAGAGAAGAATCCAGACATACGGTGATAGAGAGAGAAGTGGTACCGTGGTAAAAAAAAAAACAAAAAAAAACAGAGAGTATAAAAATTAAATAAGGCATTCCTACTCCTATTTGTTTACTAAACAGGTTAACCTTGAATTTCATTTTGATTATCTTGAACTATCTACTCCCTCTGTCCGTATTGTCATGATCCATTTACGGCATTTGTGTCATGTTTCTATGAATTATGTATAGTTTGTATCTTTCAATTTATAATGAGTTTCGTAATTTTAAAAATTTGTTGATCCATTTTTCGGTATTCGTGTCATGTTTTGATATATATATCTATCAATTTACGAAGGGTTTTGTAATTTTGAAAATTTCTTATCATAGAACTAATTATGATCTGTTAAATAAAAATCATGTAGTAGCATATTTTTAGAGATTCGTTTTGAAAGATATGTATAATTTTTTAAAAGATGTGAAATAGTGAAAAACAGACTAACAGACACAGATCCGGAAGTATTTCATAAATTTTTAAGTACTAATTATAGTTGGAAAACAATAGATCTATTGGTATTGTAAGAGTGTGAGCAAATCATTCAATTTTTGGTTAATAACTTTGAACAAAATTTGAAAGAGAACAAAGTGTTATTCAATCAAACAATTACTATATAAATTTTGTTACATGGATTTCTACCTCTTTATTAAGACTTATGAAAGGAATGGATCAAATTATCAAAATCTGAGTCTCCCATGAAATGGATATTTGTCTTTCATGCGTGAGTGAATAGAAGCATTAGATGTGGCTTATAACTTATTTGATTGTATTCATTACCCTATCAAGGGAGAGGTTTGATGTGACGACTCGCGCCAGCTGACCTACTAACCTTTAGCCTAACCAGATATCATTTATATATTCAATTCTCCAATTTCTAGTTCCACTGACGTGGGACTGGGACTTTACATTTTCCTGTGCTTTCTCCCTTGTCGGGCCCACCGAAACACGTCTCTTCGCAGGACCAGCCTCACACTTCCGGTTGGTGCAATCTCTAATACCACCTATGATGACCCGTGCCAGCTGACCTACTAACCCTTGGCCTAATCACATGGCCCAAAATATTAATCTTGAGTTACACAATAACTACTTGATATCGTATATATTTAATTCTCCAATTTCAAGTTTCACCGATGTGGGACTGGGGCTTTACATTTGAGTTCGAGTCTGTGGAAAGATATCAAACCCTTTTTTATTGTTTAACCCACTAACTAAGTCCATTAACCCCGCTCATGTATATAGTCTGACAAAAAAAAGAATAGAATAGAATAGCATTCTCGATGAAAAATAAAATAAAGTAACAATCGTTTTTTTCCCATTGATGTATCCACGCTATAGTTATTCGTAAAGTCTTTTTAGGATATTGCAACGAATATTTTCAAATCGTACTTAATTCTTGTGTCAATTCTTGACTTAAACGCAAAATTAACTTATTGCGCTTTACAAGACATGTTATTCTCTCACAATACATTTGCTTAAAAACTCACTTAAGTCAGGAATTGGAACACAAAACCGTAGTAAATTAAAAAAGCTTATCATAAACTCTTGAAACTGTTTTTTTTTCTTGATCATCTTTGTTCGGTTTGGGTTTTGAGGAAGGTTTTCGGAGGTAATTAGTAGATAGAGATAGAAAGAAAATTTTATAGGGGACCGTGCAGGGTGGGTTTTAAAACCCAAGCCAAACAAGGTGTTGATTCACAGTTGTTCCACGAGAAGAACTATTGAGACACGTCTTATTTATCTAGGAAGTTTTAGAATTGATTTAGTGTTTATTAGTTTATATTTTGATTTATTGCTCAAAGTATTCTATTACTTCATACCGATTTTTCTAAACTTTTAAATTTATATTTATAATCGTTCGCCTATTTGTTTTGCCACACCATTTTCTGCTTTGATTTTTATATTCACAAATGTGTACTATACCTCAAATTTCACAATAATATGTCGCTACCGTCTTACATCACTTTTACTATACAAAGGTGAGGGGTTGCTTTCATGTTGTTTTAGCTGCCAAGACAAAGGTGGAGAATATGTGGATCACAATTTCCATCGTGAAAAACCTTTTTCTTGTTTTATATTTTGGGTTGCGGGTGGGATTTGGGGTTGCTGTTGTGCAGCACCTACTGTGCACCATCCGAGCCGTCCGTTGCTCGAATGGACGGCCCAGATTTCATCTTGCATGCACGGCAACGAACAGTTCGGATGCTAAAGTGCCGAGGTGAAATCTGGACCGTCTATCCGAGCAACGGACAGCTCGGATGGTGCACAGCAATTGCTGTGTGGGTGTTGCACAACAGCAACCCCGTGTCCGTTGGGGGTATTCAATCCAAGTTTTGTCAAGATGAGGGTAGATGCATTTTACTGGCTAAACTTAAGGCCTTCAATGGGAAAAGATGAAACCATGACCTTTTTTTCAAAAAAAAAAAAATTTGGGTCATCATGACAAATTTCATTTAGGCACTACACGATTTCCTCACATGGTATAGAAATGAATAAAAAATCACCAATCACCTAGACACGAGCATATGCAGACAGACTAAAATGACACCTTTGCAAAGCAAATAAAAAATTAGTTGATCACAAATGTGGTAATAGAATATTTCCGAGAGAAACCCAGCTTAAACTATAAGAGAAATGTACAAATGAAATTGACAACCCACTCAAAAAGGGGTGAAAAAGTTTTGCAAAGTCAAAGACGGATAAAAAAAGATACTCCAGAAAAAGTTTTGAAAAAAACCTATAATTACCTAATTACTTTCACTGGAAATACTTGAGATGTTGAGTCTCAAATTCTTTTTTTTTTTTTGGTCCAACCCCATGTGAAAAGAAATCACGGACAATAATGTAAAACAAAAGAGCAAATGAAATTCTCCATCCATCGTCTTTGTCGCCGGAAGCACGATGCTGGAAAGAGCAATCTGCACCATGCGGTGCGTAGGCGCTTGGATGATGTGAATGTGTGTCTTTGTTTGTAGTTTAAGCATTTGTGCGTTTTGGCTGTTAATGGAAAAGATCTCACATAAGAATCGTCACGGACTCATTGGCTCATTGCCATATCCATCAACATCCACGTGGCGGCACCCAGAGCGCAGAAAGGAGAGAGGGAAGGAGAAATCTGAGCCGTCCAAAACACATTTGGACGGTCGGAATGCGCGCTCGGCACCACGTGTACCCCTACCTACTCAGCACCCAAGTTTTTCCCGTGTCCACTGGTTCTATACTCTCATGAAGCATATGTTTCTCGTTACCTCAGTGGCCAGAACAAACTGAAATAACTTTCAAAGAAAATACAAAAGCATAATAAAGAGATTAGATTACTTTGAAGCAATCTTCTCACAAAATTCTATAAACCAATTCGAGGGAATTACATCACTGTCAACGTATCGGACTCGACAACCCCTCCCCTGAAACGGGGGAAACGATTAAATATAAAAAGGGGAAAAAAAAAAAAAAACTCAATTTGAATCAACAGAGATTTCAACGAAAAAGATTTCGTTGCATAGTCCTACTAGGCATTTCGATGGGAACTAAATATGAAGGAAATTTGTACAATCCCCTTTATTCGATCACACAGGCAGTTGATCAACTTAAAAATAATGACCCTGGTGGAATGGGGAGGACATGGCCAAAAATGGATTGTCAGAGATATTAGGCTGCACAGATGAAATGGTGAATCCAGCTGATTGTGGAGCTCCAATTGATGAATGTGAAAATGGACTGCCAAGTAATGGTAAGACAAAATAACAAGTGAACACAACCTCCAAAGAAATGTACACTTCTACTAACGGTTGTGATCGTATACATCCCGGTCGCCAGAGGTCATGGCATCTACAACAACTAGAAATACACCAACTAAAAATAGGACTCACCTGAATGATAAAGACAAGGATGATTCTACAGGCGGACCAATTCCATTACGATCAGGAGAAAGCATGGACCACAATACTGGAAAGGAATGTACGCAAATCATCAGAAACAAGCATGAAGATCATCATAAAAAACCAAAAAGAAGAAAACAATTTTCTATTGCTTCGTCACAGGTCCACGTAAAGTATACCAGGTCAAAGTACTCGACCCAGTGACACTGACCCCTCCGAGCCTATAACACCCACATTCAGCCACTCATTTCCCACATTCGGAAATACAACTAAAAATGTAGCAAAGTTGAAGGCTTGCTAGTGTGTCCAAACCTTTTTTTTACTTGATACATCAGTTCGGGTCTTTTAGTTGTTTGGCCCTTTTAGTTTTGTGAGAATTGACACATGTTGAACGGAGTTTACAGAGACGAGCACAATCAGTTCTGCTTCAGTGTTTTGGGTTTTTTAAACTTCTCCAATTCAACATCGTATATCAATATGACAATTTACAAAGCACCTCGAGTTCTACCTTTCCGGAAGGTTATGAAGTCTCCAGTGTTTGGCTATCAAAGCTTAAAATTCTCTGCAATCAGCTTACTGAGACTATACCAATATATTAACCTGTCGATTACCTGACTGTTGTGAATGATCTGGGAAACCAGAGCAAAACAATATATCCTGCATAACGGAGTTCATAACCATTATAAATACAGTAAATCCATTTGCTGCACAAGGAGAAATATAATGTAAAATTTCCATCATGGAATATCGCATGCTATGAAAGCATTTTTCTATACGGAGCCTTACAAACTCACCTCTCCTGCACCTTTAGATACCGTATTGGAGATGTCTGCAGGTACAAAATAATGTATCAGAAAAAAGGAAGTCCTCTGAAAGACTATGTCTAGATACATCAAGGAAAGAGGATGAACATGGAGAACCCATAGGTCCAATAAACTCCATTATCCCATTTATATTATAGACAGCTACACCATTAAAAAAACAGGCAGTTATCCTAATAGATGCAAAATCATCGCAGAACAATAAATATTTTCCAGTGTTTCAGGCATTATTACCCTAATGATAATTGAAGAAGAGTGCTCATAGATAACAATCTCAATTAGTTAAAACATGGGAAGCCCGACACAGGTACTTAACCAAGAAACTTCAGTCATTCTTTTCAATTCCTTCCCCTTCCCCATATGAAGAGATCATGATGCTGTGCTGTGCTATAGAGTTCATATTTTGCAACAGAAGGCTTATAATGGTGAATGCTAATCCTAACACCATGTATAGAGTGAAAGACAAAACGAAGTTTAGAGATCATTCAGTCACATAAAATGCGTAAACAAAAGCATAAACCAGGCAGCAGACCATACATGGGACTCTCTAAAATCAGGAGAGAATACATGTCCAATTTACGTACAACTTGCAGAGAACATCCATGAAATATTACATGATTCCTTTGTTCCATATTGGGCGTCATCTTCAACAAAAGGTAAGTGCAAGTACTTTACGTTCTCAGTAATCATTATCACACTACGAAAATTGATCTTGGCATAGACTGAGAAAGGTAAGTCTTTCTGTTTAAAGCACTTGTAATACCTTTGTTCATAAAGCGCTAAATAGAAATGCCAAACAAATAATAGTTCCGACTTCAAGATTATAACCATATGCTCTGAGATGGCTAAAAAAGAAAACCAAGACAATCAACTTGTAACAGAGGACTGCAGAAGCCTGTTAGAGGGAATCTTTCTGGGTTAACCTGAATAAACGAAACAAAAATCACCCTATTTACTGGACATACGTGGATAGCTCATGGTAACTATTAAGTCCATGGTTTCTGCAGCAAAGTTTTACACTAACCGGGATCTATCAACATTGATTCTACCTACGTACAATCGTTAACAATATAAGACCTCCTAGAGGCGGTCCTCCAAAGGAAATCCATACAAAACTTAATGTTCCAACACTAATTAAATGATTTCTTTTCAGACAATGTCCAATTGTCCAAACAACCTCTTGGCATGCCTAGCCCATACCTAGAGCTCCTGTCAAACCGCATTCAAGCATTACCATCCGTGCTTAATAATGCATCTATTTGAATGAAGTAAACGCAATGAAGACAATTGATTACCCAATTTGGACACACTGGGTTCCACTGCCAGGGTCAAACCAAGGAAACAATCATCTGGTTGAGTGCTAAAGTCCCATAGCTTCAACTCGAGATTTGGTGTAGGTCCTGTATATCAATCACAGAGTGTTTTACAAACAAAAAAAAAGTGTTTTGAATATCGAACTATATAAGATTAGATATTCAACAGCCTGGTACAATCTCTCACCAATGCTATTTAGCTTCAGCTGAAGAGGATCCCATATTGGACGAGGAATCCTCATACCAACCTATTTATTAGAACTTGTTAGAAATCAAATATTGAGCAACAAAGAAAGCCGTGGACAAACTTGAGATAACACGTTACATGGAAAAATGGATGTAGCAAGCATTGGTCTGCAGTTGGCCTCCTTAGTGGGTCCCAGGAACAAAGTTGCTGAGCAAAATTAAGAAAAAAACGAAGTATAGAAACATTCCAAAGTTAGCTTCAGAAGCAAAAATAAGGGAACTCAGAACAACCAAATAATATGGCTTGTAAATAAAGCATTGACCCACCTTGATCAGATCTAAAGCTTCCAGGCTTGCATTGGGAATGATGTCTGCGAGGTTGGCAGGCATAATCTACCAAGAACAAAGAGGGATAAAATCCTTAACTATTGTGGGTGGAGGGGTATAGGAAAATCATAGGAAAGCAATCAGTTCAACCACAAAATTACCTCTGAATAACTAATACTAAATTACCTCTGAATAACTAATACTAAAAAGTAGAGAAATGTTCTTTGCTTCAGGAAAGGTAGTCCAATCTGGTGTACCAAGAACACAGCATATCTTGTACAACTGATCTATTTCACTGGGGCATAAAACAAATGAGAGCAATAAGATGTCGTAAGACAACCTTTCCCAAGTAGTTTTAGCTCAATACACTGGATGGGACTCATTAGATTTTGCAATTTAACTCCGACCTATAATGGAAATTCAGCACAATGTATTTGAAACATGTTACACAGTTAAGCATCTCATGAGTAAATTACAAGGGATGACTCCCACCACATCACGTAAAACCAACCATTCTATCTAGGTGGTGTCATTATTACCTTGCTACTGAATATGTGCACTGGCCATCCTGACAGCAGGTATATAGGCTTAATGGTTAACACACTGATGCAGGAGAACTAAAGAAAATAAATAAAGGAATATAAGACTTTAGGCATCCCTGTGCCTAAAGGCCCCTACACATGCCTATGCCTGTGCCTGAGGAAGTAATGATATGCTGTATCAAATCCACATAAAACTCAAATATATTTCATCAACAAACTGAATTGTAACGAAGAGAGTCCTTTAAATAAGCTCTTCAAAAGATAATAAAAGCATAAATCCAAACATCTAACATCTAAAGGGGTAATGATAACATAAATCAATATCCTCTCAGGTAATATATGAATAGCTCATGGGACCTATAGAGTACTCCTTCCTGTTCCCTATCATTTCTCTGCAAGTTAGAACTGTGATCCATCATGCAAAACCATACTTTGAGAAGAGCATCAAACAGAAATGACTAACGATCTCACAGGACAAGGAATCTCGTCTGTCCGAACACCTTTGCGAGGTCAAGTGTGAACCCTAATTATTTGTTTATGCTGCAATTTTCGTGTTAACTCCAAAAAGGTAACTCCAAGCTCTCCAATTTTGTGCTCTCTCCTGGTTGTCTGTTCTGTTTTTGTCAGCTCTTTTCTTCTTCTTTCCCTTTTTCCCTTGTACTGGGATGGGCTGAATGGCTGGTTCATCGAGAATGGGTTGGGCTTTAAGGTGTGAGAATTTGAGCTGGGAGGTGAGGCTGAATGACTTCTTTTTTCTTTTTTTGATTGCTAGATATAGAAAGTAGATTGGAAGCGAAAACAAAGATCGATGTTTGCTCTGATACCAAACTAATGCAGAAAGATTAACGGAAAATGAGGAAAGAAAGATAAAACTTTAGGCATATCCCTGTGCCTAAAGAACCAGGCATCCCTGTGCCTAAGGTACCATAGACATCATTGTGCCTAAGGAAGTAATGATACCACAGTACCAAAACCATAATCAAACTCAGATATATTTTCTCAACTAATTGAATTAAATGAAGAGAGTCCTTTAAATAGGCTCTTTAACAGATAATAGAAGGATAAACATAACTTAGATTCCTACATAGGATAACTCTTAAAATAACAACTAAAATTACAAGATAAGTCCTAACATCTAAAGGATAACTACAACAAAAATCAATATCCTCTCAGATTATATACGAATAGCTCGCGAGCTCTCCTTCCCGTTCTCTATCACACTGTGACAATAACTATTGTATTTGTCAGTTGAAGAGTTCGATTACCTTTCACCAGGAAAAATGGGGCACGTAGTGAAAAGCTCAGCTACTACTGCACCAACAGCCCACATGTCTGCATGTAAGTCAAATTGCTAATCAGAAGACAAGTACGAAAACATAGCCAGAGTACTTTGCACATTATGTTCAAATCCAATGAATCCCTTTATAAGCAACTTGAGCTCAGCCCATCAAACTCCTTAAAGTAAATAATATTTCCCATCACCTATTGTAAGACTAGGGCAATATTTAAGAAAATATTTATTCTCAAACTGTACATTCCCAATTTCAATGTGTTTTATACATTCTTCCTTGACTTCTCACAAAATCATTGTTCATAAAAAACGGTAGACAGATTTGCGTCTCCATCACTGTCTCTTTAATATAAGAATATCATCTTGACCACTCAACTGAATCATGTTACGATAGTTCTAAGCACCAAACCCTCTAACAATGAGATGCACATGGCTAACCGGTCAAGAAAGCAAACAGTAATGGTTATCCCAAAAAGTACATAACGAGAATAACAAGATCAATTACAAAATATTCGTGAAAACCTCCCCATAGCTGGACAATATACAGGAATCTCTCAATGAACAAGATGATATTAGCCAGACTGTGTGTTTATGGATAAAAAGCATTCCTCGGAACGCATGCAGCTATAAGACGGTTTTTGCAACTCCACAAAGTAATATACTAACAACAAGTGCACTCAGTAGACAGAAGTCAAAAGTTCAGAACTCATGCAAAAACGTAAAGAGGTTAGGGATAACAGAAACAAGGCCAACATGAATGGATAGTGCTAGAAGGAAACAACTAAACATGCTTTTTAACATGCTTAAACGATCAACTAAACCAGAACCTAATTCAAAAAATGCAGCAGTTTCTTTGACCTTTAACAAGAGCATATTACATACCAACTGCAGGAGTGTATTTTGAGGACTGCAACAAGACTTCTGGAGCTCGATACCTTACACAAGTATAATTTCAAAAGATGATGATAAGGTACTAAAAAAAGCAACTAAAGTAATTGACCAATGCGAGAACAATCACAAGCGTGCTCAAATATGTAACAGGGTTGTTTTTTTCCCCTTTTCCTCGGCATGTCACAGCATTATTTTGAGTTTTATAATAGGAAAGGTTTAACAGCATTACTTGAAATCACTTACCAACGAGTGGCCACATAATCGGTGAATGGTGGTATTGATGACACTTCTCTAGCTAGCCCAAAGTCAGCAATTTTAATGACGTCACCCGTCACCAGCAAATTCTCTTGTAAGTCAAAAGGATGAAAGATTATTAAACTTTCAAAAGAATCTACCCCACAAGAACAAACAAATAGTTCTCACACTACAGCACTGAATCAAAATTTATACCAGGTTTTAAGTCTCGGTGAAAATATCCATTTCTGTGCATGTATGAGAGTCCTTGCAGCACCTGAGACATAAAGGCTCTAATCTCCTCTTCCGAAAAGGGCTTCTTTTTTCCCCTCATTATTTGGTACAAATTATATTCCTGGGGAGGTGAAGCCCAGATTCAAGCAGAAGCAGAGTAAGAATTCATGGTGGAAACAGCAAATAACTCTAATTTCACCCATCAACATTAAGAGATCAGAAAGAGGAAATGGGTCAGATCCTACCATAAAGTCAAATATGAAGAAAAGCTCATTGTTTTCCCTGACAATCTCCTTCAACTTTATGATGTTAGGATGATTCAATTTACGGAGGGACTGCCAACACAGAAGAAAGAAAACATGTTAAACTGCATGTTTATTAAATAAGCAGAACTTGCACGATTAAGGGAGACTAGTAACAAAGTAAAATCTACCATTTCAGAGATGGCAAAATACCATACCTTAACTTCTCGTAGATTCATGCAATCTTCCCAGGAATAGAATTTTCTCTTCATTTTCTTCACGGCAACCTGGGATAATCATAAAACTAATGACTGCTCAAATACTTTCAGGCCACAATTCACACAAGATATAAATTTATTCTCTGCCATTCAGTTGAAAAGACAAATGAACATGCCCTATGAAAGAAATGACATGGCTGATTGATCAGAATCAATGTGTCAGCTTGTAGCCCGACATTGGCGTAGTTTCCTATGTTTTCATCTAGACACAGATAAGACAACCCTTTTGTTATTTGTAGTTGAGGTAAGCACATCATTAAGTTATTACATGTGCATAGAGCATACAATTAGTAAACAAGATTCAAGATTAGGCCAACAAACATACCCTGTTTAAAATACCCCAAAAAGCAATCGACTATGTTACAAATGCTAATATAAGACTGGTCTGAATGCACGAAGAGGAGCAAGAGGGACAAAAGACGGGAAAAGAGGGAGATAGAACATTACACCATGTCTATACCGATCACTTCTCATTTAGGGGTGGCAATATTGACCTAAACCTATGAACCTACCCAAACCCACCCACTCTAAATGCACTCAGACCCAAGCCACTTATGAGATGGGTCATAATGGGTTCTAACCCATTTTGACTCATTCTAAATGAGTCTTAAATGGATGGATTAAATGGCTCGACCTATATTACGCAATAGTTTATTCTGATTCATGTACCACAAATTACTAACATCACTTCAAATATTACTAATGCCACATGAAACATACTATTGCCAGTCCAAAAATTAATAGTGCCACCCAAAAAATTACTAATGACACAGCCAAAACAACTAACTCCACCCCAAACTTACTAATGAAACACAAGATAAGAGAGCCACACGAATATTTTTTCATCAATAACCATGTAGTATTTGATATATAATTGTAATAATCGATATATAATTGGGATAATGGGCGGGTTGGGTTTCACTCTTTATAGATGGGTTGGGTAGGGTATGGGTAATAATTATATAAATGACTTGTAAATGGGTTGGGCATGGGTTGTAACTTGTAAATGGCTCAATGACCCATTAAACATATACAACCCACCCAAATTGGCCCAAACCCACCCATTTGACACCCCTAATTCTCATCTTCTCTGACTTAACCTAGTTGCACCACGAATAGCTCTCTTCATAACCATAGATAAACAAAGATCTATAGCACAAAAGTTATGGTAAGATAACTGTGTTTTGCATATAAAGGATTATTTCTAAATTCCTTCATTATTTTGATACTTCCAAACAAAAGACTAGGCTCCACAACTTATTCTGTATTAAATGACGAAAATATCACAGCATTATAACCACAGAAGTATGATTTTCTTAGAGAGCATTACTTACAATCTCAGATGTTTCCATATTGATTGCTCTATATACACTGCCACAAGTACCATCTCCAAGCTCCTCCAAAACTTTATATCTGAAAGAATCATGGACCAGAATAAACAAGCATAAGGATTGGGAAAATAAACAAGAATAATTTAAAGAAGTTAAAAAAGCAAGGATATGAAACTCACCTTTCCATAATTAGAATTGCGGTGAGCAATAAGTCAAAGTTCGTTCAATGGACTTCTAACCTCCAAACAGAAGTTTTTACACTGGCAACACAGTGTTTTTCATTTCCACGTAGATGTACTTCAGTGCTAGAATATGCCCTAAAATACAAGATATTGCTAAAAACCCACTGCTCATTGCTGAAAAGGTTAATCAGTAACCAAACACCAAGCAACATGCTTCAATGCAGCCTCTTCAAGCTGCAATTATCGGGTATCATCTAAAATTGCCACAAATGACCGGTAAAACCTCCTGGGCAACTTCAACAAACAAGGAATTCAGCTTAGTCCAAGGAAACACACAAACATCAGTACATACTTTCACGTCAAACAATGCATTTCTGTCACAATTTGCAACAGATCAGCTGTATCTAATACAACAAACAAATACAAAATCACCAAGCTAAAATCTTTCAATAATCCCAATTTCATTATGGATTTCTACCTTTAAAAAAAAAATCTGCGAACATCAAAAAGGAAAAAAGTACGAAAAGGGAGCCCAGCAACTATGCAAGCAATCAAGGAGAGATTCATCTGATTTTCTGGTATCTGCTTAATCTACTATTATAACAGGACCACCCCTTCATGGTTTGAAGTTTGAACGTAAGTTAATAAGTTTTGAGGCTAGCTCATACTTTTCCTCCCAAACTACCACTTTAACCACCAAGAGGAACTGCCAAGATGGAAAAAAGAATACATCTCGCATTTCTTCTCCCCTCTTTATCCCCATAATTCAAAACAGATAAAACTCAATTCAAAATCTCTCTTTCCATCTTTTCCATAAACACGAAATGGACGTCTAGTGACCAAAATGTTACCATCTGTACACAATTAACTGTGAGAAAGAAGATACTCCTATGTATCTCAAAGTTCAAAAAAGTGTTCTTTGATATGAACATTGCCAACATCATCAAATTTAATTACAGAAGCGGTTAAATCGGTTAAAGCCAGGGCTCTTTAACTCTCAAAATAAGGCTTATAAACTGGGAATAAAATTTCTTGAAACTTGTAACGCCAATTGTCCGCTTCAACAGAAAGTGAAACCAAAAAAGATCGACTTGGTATCAAAATCGTGGTTGAATCCAAGTGCGCACAGACACCGAAGCACAAACAAGTATTAAAATCTAAGACAGTGCAAATGCAATTAAAATTCCAGGTGTATGCTGACTAGCGGCATATAATCAAAACCCTAAACACAAAAATTTAGAAGAGGTTAAACTCACCATCTATGAAATGAAGATGTTATCTGGTGAAGAAGAAGTAGGGATTAACAAAGAAAGAAAGAGTTGGTGAGAGAGATGAATATTCGGATCAGCAATGTTTAGAGCGATGCCTTGAGACCGTTTTAGAGAGAGAGTAGAGAGAGAATTGGATTACTGGTGTTGGCGTAATCCGCTGAGGAAAGGAAGGAGGAGGGAAATAAAATATACTGTAATAAATAAGTAAAAGGAAAAAATATGTTTCCAAATTTTTTTAAAAAAAACTTTATTTGTATAAAAATAAAGGAAATAAATGAGAAGGTCCCGGACATAAAATGGTACATCTATGCAAGTCTTCCATATCAGTCAAAATACCGAAAGTAGCAGTCTGTACATATTAATACTGGGCTTGTATCGGAATCTCGGTCGGTACAAAAATACTTTTTTTGCTACTGAAAGTCTTGATATTTTCTATATATTTAAGATAATTATTCGAGTCTATGACATGTTAATTGTCTTAATTTATTATTAGGACTAATATTAAGGTATATTAAAGTGTTAGAATTTGCTTTATTTATATAGTATTAAGTTTTTTTGTTATTGCTAAATATATAGGAAATACATAAAATTTGTGGTGTGGTCAATCCAGAACAATACCAAGATACATATATGGTTTCGATACGTACCATCTCAATAAAAAAAAATGGTATGCTTGTCGGTACGGGATTGACAACTTTGGTCTTGAAGGAACTGGGGGCCGACATAAGGGGTGCAAGCGGGGCTTAGGCCCCCGCTCACCTCCTAATCATCTCAATTTTTCTACTATATTTTAGGTTTTGTTTGTAAAAAATACTTATGAAGAAATGTCCCCTCAATTTTTTTTTATTAATATATGATGGTGATATTTTGATGTTGATTTGTGAATCTATATAATTTGGTCACTCGCGATAGGAAATCTACTTCCACCACTAGAATTGTCTCAATATTTGTTTGGTTGAAATACGGAAATATCTTTCAAGTAGTCCACAAATTTGCAGCACCCCTAGTTATACGGGTCGGTTTGGTCCGGATTATTTTGCCAAACTTGAAATTTAGACCGTACTCAAAATTTACAACCAAAATTAAAATTGGTTCATTTTTTTTTATACTCAATTTTTACGTGCTCACAATAGGAGGGTAACTCAGACAAAATACAGCCCTCTCTCTCTCTCTCTCTCTCTCTCTCTTCTCCGAAAACCCTAACCACCACTAATATTACTCTTCCTCCTTCCCCTCCCCCTAGGGTTTCAATACCCATAGTGGTGGGAGGGGAAGGCCATGGTACTATTTATTTTCTTCGTTCGGGCTTTCTTTTTCTTTTGTCTCTCCAGATCAACGACTTTGTCATCTGATCTGAGAGGGTTATGTCTCTCGCTTTGTGAGAGTCGTTAATTTCGTCTTCGGACGAATTTTCGTCTCCAGATCGGGTACTTTCAGGCGTTGTTGCTTTACACTGGTATTTGTGCTAACAGTGTTCTTACCAAAGAACTTACTGGGTAACTAAAGAAACTCGTAGCGAAAAAGAGGACACAGTTGCTTTCACGAATTTCCCAATCAACTGGATTTAAACTTGCTGCTTCTAGTTTTAGCAAAACCTCATCCTTTTTGGGGACAGGAACAGGATTACAGGAACATCACAGCCTGATTGCTTTTCAGTACAAATAGACACATTGGAATTAGATAACTGGCCTCTCATTCTGATACATTTGCTCAACTTGTTTTAGAAGCTCATGGAATTCAAAGGGTTCATCTTCCTTTACTAAGAAGTCAATATAAGGCGATACTGCAGCTTTCTCCTCAATATTAGCATCTCTGAAGAGATCACAGACAAGTCTTTGAGCTTCTTGAACCTTTCCTTCATTGCAAAGACCAAGTATCAAAGAACAGTAACAGGACATAGATGGGGTAAAACCATTGCTGATAATTAGGTTCATGAACTCAAGGCAGTAATCAAAATTTTTCTCATCGCAGAAGTGCTTAATGATCAAAGAACAGACAGATTTGTCGGGAACAAGACCACGTCTCACCATATCTTGGACAAGATGACCGGCTTCTAACATTCTTCCCACTTTGCATAAACCCATAACTAATGAATTATGCAACTCCATCGTAGAGCCCACAGATTCCTTGATCTTATCTAGAAGTTCAAAAGCATCGCTAATATCCATTTCTCTGAAAACACGCTCAGCAAAATAATCATCATCGTTCTTCCTTGTAAGGGAGGCTTTAGCTAGTACATCACGGAAAGATATTAGAGGTCCTTCATTTTTGCCTGACATAACAAACCCTGCAAGCAATGCATGGTATATACGATTGTCTGGTTGAATACCATCTCTAACCATTGAACTCACTATCTTAATAGCAGAATCCAACCTACCAGCTTTAACATGTGCTTGTACCAGTATAGTGTATGTAATGTGGTTTGGAGAAAGTCCTAAAAGGGGCATCTTGAAGAGAAGAGCATGTGCTTCCTCTACCCCTCCTACTTGGCAAAGGCCATGGATGACAACTGTATAGGTGTAAACATTTGGGAGACACCCACCTTGTTTCATAAGTTCTACCATGTTAAAGGAATCCTTAGTACGACCTACTCGGCAAAGTCCATCTATTAATATAGTGTAAGTCACTATTGAAGGAACTAACCCATACTTAAACATCTTCCCCACAATTGCATTTGTTTCGTTCAACCTAGTTTGTTTGCTGAGAACATCGAGGAATAAATTGAATATATGCGGGCTCATCAAACATCTATGATCAACCATTCTCTCAAAAAGCATATATGCAGTTCCAACTTCACCAATCTTGCAATACCCATCAATAAGAGCAGTCAATGTTACTTCATCAGGTGGTATTCCCTTCTTCGTCATCAAACCCAAGACCCCATTTGCTTCCTCCGGTCTCCTTTGTTTGCAAAGCCCATCAATAACCGTAGTACAAGTCAAACCATCAGGTTCAAGGCCAAGTGCTTCCATTGATTTTAATATGTCAAATGCCATTCTAAGTTGCCCGCCCTTGCAAAAACCATCAATCAGAATGTTGTAGGAAACTCGGTCAGGCAATAGTCCATTATCAATGACCCTTCTCAGTAGCAACATTGCTTTGTAAGGCTTATTTACAGTGCAAAGCCCTTCCATTAGCTCATTGTAGGTGCGAATACTAGGCTTGCAATTTCTCCTTTCCATCACACTGAGTAGCTCAAAAGCAGGGACAACCCTCCCTTCCTTGCAGTAACCATTGATTAATGCATTGTAGGTTACTATGCCAGGAAACAACCCGTCTTTTAACATCTTTCTGAACATACCATTTGCCTCCTGAATCTTTCCTTCTCCACACAACCTATCTATCAATACAGTATAAGTGTGATCGTTCGGTTTACATCCCTTCACAACCATTTCATCAAGCAACCCTAAAGCCTTGTCAGTCAATCCCATGTCGCAAAGAGCTTTGATGAGGACTGTATAAGTACGCGTACTTGGCTGGCGACCCTTCTCACTCATTTCTTCCTTCAACCGAAATGCTTCTTCAATCTCACCGGCTTCACATAGCCCATGAATCAGTATCGAGTATGTTACACCATTGGGGTTACATCCATCCTGTTCAGACATTACGTCAAACACTCGGAAGGCCTCTTTGAGATCACCTATCCTGCAACTACCCAACAGCAAAGAAGTACAAATATGTACATCCAAATGAAACCCAACTTTTAAAATTCGAGATAAAAACATCTCAGCAGCTTGAACGAAAGCATTCTTACACAGGGCATTAACTATGGACTTATAGTCAACAATGCCAACAAGAAACCCGTCATCTACCATTCTTCTATACACAAAAAACGCCGATTGACCCATGCTCAACTTAGCTAAACACATCAAAAGAGTGCTGTAACTAGGGTAATTAAGCCTAAACCCAATCTCTCGCATCTCCTCAAGCGCACCCATTAACTTCAAAATCTCATCCTCTCCATTACCACACTCTTTAATCAAGAAAACTATGGCTTTATGTGCAACAACAAACAAGTTACGCAACAGGATTAACTTCAACAGATGAATTCTACTGTCGAAATCATAGCAATAAGTGGATTGCTTACAAACCCATCTGAAAAACCGCACCCCGAGCTCAACGTTGGAGCTGTGGTGTGCGATTATGGTGGAAGCTACGTGGGGAGGCATGTGAGAAACGAGTGATTTCAAGCGGTTGCTTTGTTCCCAATTGGGTTCGGATATCAAATCCGATATCTGGTGAACGTTTAAGGAAGTTGGGACTGTTTGGTTGGGTGGAGACGGAAAAGAAGTGGATGAGAACATGGAAGCAGGGGGGTGACGTTTGTGGACATGAGAAGGCTTGAAGCATGACTTGAGAAGTCTGTGGGTGTGAATCAACATGCAGAGAAGTTTGCACAGGCATATTTGTGGTGGGTATACATAGAGGAGATTCAGGAGAAGAGAAGCGAATTTTTTGGAACAGGAGGGTGGAAGAACTGATGATACTGTAGGAATTTGAACGAGCAGAAGCGGCGACGGGAGGATCAAATCCCTCGTTGTGTTTTTCACTCTTTACCCTCTTACAATCTTTGTCCACCCGGGGAAATTTTAGCGACCTTTTTGGGAGGACATAGGTGTGATCGAATTTTTTTCTTTGGTAAATCAATAAAGCTTGGAAAATTCTACCGATCCGCACCAGACGATAAAAGTGCTATTTTATCCGCAAAAGAACTCACTCTTGCCGATCAAAGAGCATTCCTATCGTCTATTGTGTGGATAATAAAAGGACTAACAAAGTTTTAGTCTGATAAGAATTTGTAAGCATTCTCAATCCTCGTTCTCGTTGATTTTAGTAGTTTGAGATGTGATTCGAGAAGCTTATATGTTTACGTTAGCACTCTCAATGACGCGTACGCGAATTATGTGACTTGGATTCTACCCTGTCTAGTTTGATCACATCTAGTTCTACACCCAATAATTGGATTTTCACATCGTCTTCTAACAAATTAATTGTTGCAAAGTAAATAATTTTGATCATTTAAGTAGGACATGTATTGTGTCTTACATTTTGGCTAAGTAACCCATACCAAAGTGAGGATTGAGAAAATCGTAATTTGTAATTAGGGCTGCTTGATTTCCTGAACCTTGTATAATTTTTTGGCTAAACTTGTTTATTTGTACTGTCGAGAGCATCAAAAGTTAAAAATTATGTATGAGTCGTAAAATAAGTTAAAAGGAAAGTCTTTAACGGGAATTTTTTTTTTCAAATTATTCTTTGCCAAGATATATAAGATACGTATAAAAAAAATTACCCAAACTGAAGTAAAAATTTATAAAAGACCAAAAAAAACAAAATACCGTTTTGATTTTAACTGTCCAAACTTGGTCCTTTGGCTGCATGCCAGTCCTAGAATTGCACGTGAGTCCTTCAGAGCCGTCATGAATTTTTTTTGGGTATCGAATTGGTACCACGTGGCCAAGCCTATATCGTGTCTACGTGGTACCCGAACGTTGCATCCGGACCATCCAAAAGTGTATTGGACAGCCCAGGTCAAAACCATCTCTCCCATTTCTCTATCCTGTTTCTCTCTTCATAATTCGGACCGTCCAAAACCGAAATGGACAACCTAGATGGCTAGATAGCGCGCGGGTAACACATGGTACCTGCTTGGCATTGAAAAATTGCTCCTCCACGTGAATAATACGAAATTGTACTACAAAAACTGAAGGGTCAGTACTCATCAACAACAAAATTGTGCCATTAGGCTATTTCTGTTAATGCAAATTCTTCATCATCTTAATTTCCGCAACAGAAAACATAGGTTGATACCACACAAATTTTACGAAAAAACTCAAGAAGCCTTGTGATTATACATGAGAATCAAGCACGGTCTACGTATATCTTTACACAGGAAACGAGCTGCATTTGACAGCCAACACAGCAAAACCAACCTTATGACCGAGAACAACCAAATACTATCCTTCATATACAACAAACATGTCAACTGAATAAGAGACACCGCAAAGCAAAGGCACACATCACTGAACACTTGAACTTTATGCAGCACCAAGTACTTGTACAACCGATCACATGCTTACATAAAAGTAACCAAAATGAGTCCACAAACGATATTTTCAGGGCTCCACAATGATTTTCCCAGTGGCATGACCGTCAATGATGTTTGCCCAAGCATCTTCAGCATTACTCAAAGGATGCTTTGAGTCTATAACCGTCTTAAGCTTCCCTTCCTTCACCAACTGAACAAGATAATCAAGGTTCTCACCTTTCGGAACTATAACAAGTGGCACCAGCTGGTTCTTAGAGAATGTCAGTTTCTTCAAGGCAGAAGTCATCAGAAGACCAAAACTTGGAGTCAGATCTATACCTTGCCATTTGGGCTCAGATTAGGTTCGAAAGCAGAAAAAGGAATGCCCGTGGCACAGTGGATAACAGCATCGTACTTCTGGCCAGATGGGCTTTTCAGAGCAGCCCCATCGGGCGTTTTGTAGTCCACAACCTCATCAGCCCCCAAGCTCTTCACGAAATCCAAGTTGCGGGCCCCGCAAGTGGCTGTCACATGCGTGTTTCCTAGCTTTGCTAGTTGAACTGCGTAGTGACCCACTCCGCCTGAGGCTGCTGTGATCAGAATATTTTTCCGTGGACCGCTTCCATCAAGCTTGATCCCTGCCGACTGGGTAAGGGCCTGGTGGGCCGTAAGGCCCGCAATGGGTAGGCCCGCCCCTTCTGCTGATGATACCTCAGGAGGCCTTGGAACAGTCAGATTCTCTTTGGCCACAGCAAACTCAGCTAGTCCACCACCCCACTGTGATTCAAACAAGGAAATACTCAAGCACTTAGATAGAGGACACTGACCATGTCAAACAACACAAATGTTGCTCTTGAATAGATATGTCACTATCCACCCTAGAATGCCATTTCAACTTTTGTAGCAGAGGTAAGTCCGTTATCCATAGGTAACGTAATATCCAGAAAAAGACCTGAGGTTATTTCCTATTTTCCCTTTCTTGTCAGCACCAATGTTAAACAAGTTTCACAAGAACAGTTATTAGCTCGAGGGAAGCCTCAAAATGACTTTTCTGAGATGCCAAGCTAAGTTTATGAGGTAACTACATCATTTATATGGAGATGTTATCCTCTCCTAGCGAAACAAGGTTTGGATGATTCAAAGCTTTTTAATGAGAAGTTTGCTAATGCTGATTAGATACTGTTGAATATGGACATAATAAATACCATATCGAAAAGCAATCCAAAATTACTAAGCATGGCTACAACTTTGTCACCAGCTTTAAACTTCTTGACTCCAGATCCAACCTCCACAACTTCTCCTGCTACATCAATAACTGTTCCAACAGCAAGAAGGAAACAATCAGCCCTGAAAGTAACTTTTAATTATTCCAACCCATCAATAAGAGACTGGAGTCATTAATCTCATTAAAGTGCGAGACAAGTCCTGCAAATGTAACTTGTATTCTTTAAACGTTCATATTAGCAACAAAGCATCAAAAAATTATAAGTGTGTAACCAACTTAAAAGGGAAAAAAAAAATTCCAAAACTAAACAATTCATGACACATTCACCTGCCATTGATACTACACAAAAGAGAGAAACTTCAGATAATTTGAGAACTCAAAATTTTGTCAATTGTAGAATTTTTTTGGCTCCTCATTTCCACCCGCAAACTTCATTCGTTTTTCCAATTGAATTCATTCAAGAAATTTCCCTCAGTTGTGGTTATGCCAAGAAGAGAGAAGTGTGATGACCCTTTCAGAGATAGGATTTCATATCGAACACTCAAACGCTCTTATCAAGAAGAAAATATCTTTTATAAGTGTCTAAAAGTTGGTCTGAAAGTTAAATACCTTAGAATAGATTAAATTAATGTAAATGAAACTCACCTCCCTACTTAGGATACATCAACTTAGCTGGAAAATAAAATAACAATTGACAGTCCAGGGGCTACAAATGTGTCTTCTAAGCCACTGGTTGCACAACTAACGTAAAACTTATTTTGTGGTAAGAGACAACCGTTGGATCTTTTATGGTTAAAGGAACAAACCAAATACTATTGTGGAACAGTCAGATTCTAGATATCACATTCTCAAAGGACATGCCTTTGGATAGACCATCAGAGAAAGCACCATAATGAAGTTCCAAATGAAAAAACTATTCATAACTTCGAAGAATCAAATTTATTGACTTTATTATAGTGAAGGGCTAAAGCTTCAAATACACTAAAATGAAACATAACCAGTTCTAAAGTTGAGTTCAGACACATGTGAGCTAGACGAAAACATGAAAAAGTATAAGAATGAATAAGTTTAAGAAGAAAATTTGCAACCATTTTGTCAAGATGAATTTGGCATATGCAGCAAAGAGCTTACCGGGTATGAAAGGAAATGATCTTGGAAAAAGAGGACGCAGTTGGCCTTTCTGTATTTTCCAATCAACTGGATTTAAACTTGCTGCTTCTACTTTTAGCAAAACCTCGTCTTTTTGGGGGGCAGGAACAGGAACCTCGACATGCTGCAAGATGCATTAAACACAACTTTAAACGATTGGTGAAACAATAAATTCATTAACTGGAGTGAACTCTTTTTCAAACTTCAATAGTTTACAAGTGGAATATATTCTCAAACACAACCAGCTTAAAGTGCCAGTTAAAAAATATCAGATTAAAGTGACAAACTCTCAAACGTAGATTTGAGTATCTGTTACTTTATAGAAACTTCATGATCTCTTATAGTTCTACTCTGCAAGAACTCAACAACAAAAGCATAAATCAGATTATCAGACAGAGAGATAAAACACTTGAAAGAGAAGTCATTTTTCAACTACTAAAACATGATCTCTACTGCCGTGTTTAAAGGTACTTGTATGCTTTCATATCTGAACGTGGAAGTCCAAAAGTTCCTATTTAAACAAATAAATTAAGATCAACTGATGGCGCAATGTAAAAACAAAAAAAACCAGATAGCGCACGCAATACATAAGCAATCAATGGTGAATATCTGGGATGAAAGGGAAAAAATACCAACATCATAAGCCACCTTCCTCTTCACTGACATAGATTTTATAGAAAGGAGAAAAGATTCTGAATATGGATAGATGTTGTTAGGTCAGCACTGGATTTATTCAATTGAAATTCTTAGCTAATCTACGTGTTCCTTATTATTATACAGTTGTGTATGCTTATTTGAGTGGAGAATGCGTCTTTGTGATTCATGAACTCCATGTTTCTGTAATCAAATACTATGACTCTAGGTACTTTAGAGCCAAAACCGAACAAATAGTTTATCCTTTCTTGTAAAAACCCGTTTTTTAAGGTAATGCTTCTACCTCATGCAGATATTCTAATAACCTGGCTTTTGGAGTACTCTATTTTAAAGCTTTTTTTTTTTTTGAAAGACTCTACTTTACTTTAAAGCTGAAGAATTAGCATTTGTGCACTGTGCACTTGTACCTTAATTCATTGCTATGCATATAGTAATTGCTCTCCCCCGCCCATGCCTAATACCCCCAGCCGGTTCCGTTCAGCCAGGTTATTTGGATTGGTTAATTCAAGTGATTCACGTTTTCATAGACCCAGAAAGACTCAAGAATGACAAGGCCGAGTCCGAGCGTGCAGCACTTTCTGAAGAATAGCTATTACAATGTTTCGAGACAACGGTAACAGTCTCCTTTGAAGCACTTTCCCCTACCATCGTTAGCATCTATAGATAAAAACAAACATCTGATACCAGAAATTAATACTAAGGTCATTTCAGGTCGTCAATTCAATTTTATTGAAACTAAAACTCGTAAAACAGAAAGAGTACAAGTAAAACTCTCTCTGTACCTAAGCAACTTCTGTTAGAAATTTCGCTTATTTACAGTTACAGGGCAGTTGTGTGATTCCCAAATTCATTGTTCGAAGTTACTGAATTGAATAATTTCTAAAGAAATACAACATACTCGGGCAACCAATTTAGATGGGAAACAGGCAAAAAAGATAAAGGAACTACCTTCAAACCAGCGGATCCTCCTCCGTAGCAGTCGTACTGAACCGCATGCATCAGTTTCCCGGCCATGAATGGAATTTGCGAATGTTTAGTGACAAGTCTCCTTTAGAGAGAGAGAGAGAGAGGAACGGAACGAAGAATCTAGCACCTACAACAGTGGAAGTGTAGAAAGCAGAGGAAAACTGACTTGCAGGACAAAGCAGCGAATGGCAGTTACTTCCTTCTTTTTTAGGGATTTCTGAAATTTAAATTACATATCAGCAGGGCTTCTGAAATTTAAATTACATATCAGCAGGGCTGGCCAGTAAAAAAAATTTGTATATATAGAAAAAAAAATAGAAATCCACCGAAAAAAAGGAGGGGGCATATTTATAGTTCCCTTTGAAAAAAATTACGAATTCAAAAAAAAAAAAAAAAAAAAAAAAAAAAAATTTGTATATATAGAAAAAAAAAATTAGAAATCCACCGAAAAAAAAGGAGGGGGGCATATTTATAGTTCCCTTTGAAAAAAAATTACGAATTAAAAAAAAAAAAAAAAAAAAGGGATGTGTAGTTTTCACCCACTTTCAAAATTTTTATGGTAGTTAGAAAATTAGGAGGGCAAATAGAAGGTTTTCAATGCATGGGGTAAATAGCAAATAAAAAGAAAATTGGGGGGGCAAAAATTAGGTGGGCATAAGAAGATAAAAAGAAAAAGGGTGAAAATTAGTGGACTGAGCATATTCTTGTTGAGCAATCAGTAGACCGAGCAATTAGTGGACCAACTACCAAGCAATTAGTGATATCGTAGTTGACTTATTCTGTTATTCAGGGTATACATATACACTACACTAATGTGATTTTTTATTAGGATTACTTGTCTTGGGTTTTTGATTAATGAGATATACTAATATAGGTACTATCACGAATAATGAGAATGACAAGGACAGAGTGAGGTTTCGCAAACAAAATTCCGGGTCTCAAAATAGAAAAGTCAAGCAACGAAAAGATGCAATGGAAAAATCACTAGTGGGTTCAATATCTAACCTATTTAATGCAAGGAAACAAAAATCTCTTCTTTTGAGTCAAGTTGAAGAAGCAAGTAATGAAGAAATTGGGGAGGATGGTGGGAATGATACTAAGTGGGCAACCAAGTTAAGGTCGGGCTATCAAGAACCCAAACGTCGGGGCTAATAGAAAATTCAGGTCTCAAAATAAAAAAAGTCAAGCATATGAGTTACTATGATTTGGCTAATTTGAAAAAACTGATTTTTTAGTTTTTTTTTTTGTTGTCTTTATTAAAAAAAAATTGTATTTGTTAATTTTGCGTCAAGATTTTGTGGTTTCTGGATTTATCTCGTCAATACGAATCCAAATAGTATAAAATTATGGTCAAAATTAATAGTTTTTTTAATAAAACCGAAAATAAACCAAAATAAACCAGTTTTTTTTTATTATTTTTCGTCTTTATTCACAAAACTTTAAGTTTGACTAATAATTTTATACTTTTTAGATTCCTCTCGTCGAGACAAGCCAAGAGACCACAAAAATCGACCGAAAAATAACAAATGCAATTTTTTTTGAATAATGACAAAACGAAAAAAAACCAAAAAACCAGTTTTTTCAAATTAGCCAAATTAGGGACAAAACAAGGAATGATAGTTAATTCCGTCCTTTTAGGGATTTCCAAAATTTGAATTGAATGTCAATTACGTATTTTTTAAATTTTTCTTAAAAGATAATGTCTAAAATTAGGGAAGTTTTAAAATGGGAGGTGTATGATTCACTTACCTAAAATCAAGGAATTTTTAAAATTATGTAGATTCAAAATTAAGGGATGATATTGTTTCTTAAATATCAAAACAAATCTCAGTTTTATGGTAAAGAAGCTGTTGCGCGAACCTATGTAGAAAATGAGTATGTACGCTCTCCGTGTACTCATTATCTTGTGGCTCGCACAGTGGCTTTCTTATAGAAGACATGGTAAAAAAAAATCATCATATAAGGTTCTGATAAAAAATAAAAAAAACAAACATGGTAAAAAACAAAAGAAACATGATGGCAAAATTTAATAAGGAAACGTGATAAACTTATAACTAGCCAAAAAAATATGGTAAATATAATATCCTTTTAGAACACAAATCATGGTAAAAAAAAATATCACATGTCACAGTTTTGAAGGACCTAGGGGATTTTTGGAGGACCAATAAATAACTGATTTTTTCATTATTTGTAGGAATAATGCAATAAATTGTTTCTCCAAGGCATGTCCAGAGACGCAGTCCGTAAAACGTGAAATTACCCCTTCGTTTCTCATGATGTAACAATTAACACGCAAACCACCATCACATCGCCAACAACCATCGAGTTGTGGGTTGGTGGGATGTTGTCGGGTTGGCTGTCATCGAAATTTTTTATTTTTATAGCGCCTAGTGTGCATATTCCTTGCTACGCCATTGATACAAGTAGCATCGATAAAAAAATAAGATGAGAGAAAAGGGATCAAGGTGGTTTGGACATGTCTATGGTATGTAGACCATTGTCCTGTGGTAGAAAAGGGATCAAGGTGGTTACAGATGATGGTAAAACTAAGAGGAAGGGTAGACTAAAATTAACATCAAAAGAGTAGTTAGAATATGAAACACTAAAGAGAACGAAACTGGTTCAAACCAGCTGGTCCTTCTAGTCCGTTTTGATTTTAAATGTCCAAAACTTAGTCCTAGAGCCAGTCCTAGGACTGCATGTGAGTCCTTCAGAGCCCGTGTTAGTGGCTCCAAGTAAACAATACTAAAGAAATTAATAATACAAAAACTGAAGTTAAAAAAGCTAGGTCACCCTGGCAAGTCTTGAGACCATATTTTTTGGCTTTTTGGTTCAAGAACACCATGAAGATCACCTACAATGGGCATCAGATTATCAGAAGCTAATGGTTGTCAAAATTAATCCTACAGAATTAAGCTTCCAGAAGATTTCCTGTCTGAGGAGGGAGCAGAAGATATATGCATGTCATCATGTGGATCTCTTGCTTAACAGCCATACGGGTACGATACTCGAGGGTCAGTACTCATCAACAGCAAAATTGTACCATTAGGCTATTTCTGTTAATGCAAATTCTTCGTCATCTTAATTTCCACAACAGAAAACATAGGTTGATGCCACACAAATTTTACGAAAAAACTCAAGAAGCCTTGTGATTATACATGAGAATCAAGCACGGTCTACGTATATCTTTACACAGGAAACGAGCTGCATTTGACAGCCAACACAGCAAAACCAACCTTACGACCGAGAACGACCAAATACTATCATTCATTTACAACAAACATGTCTACTGAATAAGAGACACCCAAAAGCAAAGGCACACATCACCGAACACTTGAACTTTATACAGCACCAAGTACTTGTACAACCGATCACTTGTCTACCCAGATCATTACATAAAAGTAACCAAAATGAGTCCACAAACGATATTTTCAGGGCTCCACAATGATTTTCCCAGTAGCATGACCGTCAATGATCTTTGCCCAAGCATCTTCAGCCTTACTCAAAGGATGCTTCGAGTCTATAACCGTCTTAAGCTTCCCTCCCTTCACCAACTGAACAAGATAATCAAGGTTCTCACCTTTCGGAACTAAAAAAAATGGCACCAGCTGCTTTTTAGAGCATGTCAGTTTCTTCAAGGCAGAAGTCATCAGAAGACCAAAACTTGGAGTCAGATTTATCACCTTGCCATTTGGGCTCAGATTAGGTTCGAAAGCAGAAAAAGGAATGCCCATGGCACAGTGGATGACAGCATCGTACTTCTGGCCAGATGGGCTTTTCAGAGCAGCCCCATCGGGCGTTTTGTAGTCCACAACCTCATCAGCCCCCAAGCTCTTCACGAAATCCAAGTTGCGGGCCCCGCAAGTGGCTGTCACATGTGTGTTTCCTAGCTTTGCTAGTTGAACTGCGTAGTGACCCACTCCGCCCGAGGCAGCTGTGATCAGAATATTTTTCCGTGGACCGCTTCCATCGAGCTTGATCCCTGCTGACTGGGTAAGGGCCTGGTGGGCCGTAAGGCCCGCAATGGGTAGGCCCGCGTCTTCTGCTGCTGATACCTCAGGAGGCCTTGGAACAGTCAGATTCTCTTTGGCCAAAGCAAACTCAGCTAGTCCACCACCCCGCTGTGATTCAAACAAGGAAACATTCAAGCACTTAGACAGAGGACACTGACCATGTCAAACAACACAAAAGTTGCTCTTGAATAGATATGTCACTATCCACCCCAGAATGCCATTTCAACTTTTGTGGCAGAGTTAAGTCCATTGGTAAGGTAATCTCCCGAAAAAAACCTAGAGGTTATTTCCTATTTTTTCCCTTTCTTGTCAGCACCAATGTTAAACAAGTTTCACAAGAACAGTTAGCTAGAGGCAAGCCTTGAAACGACTTTTCTGAGATGGCAAGCTAGTTTATGAGGTACCTACAACATTTATATGGAGATGTTATCCTCTCCTTGCGAAACAAGGTTCGGGAAATTCAAAGCTTTTTAACAAGAAGTTTGCTAATGCTGATTAGTCACTATTGAATATGGACAAAATAAATACCAGATAGAAAGGCCATCATGGCACGGCAAAATCAGACTTACAAAATTACTAAGCATGGCTACAACTTTGTCACCAGCTTTAAATTTCTTGACTCCAGATCCTACCTCCACAACTTCTCCTGCTACATCAGTAACTGTTCCAACAGTAAGAAGTAAACAATCAGCCCTGAAATTTTAATTATTCCTACCCATCAATAGGAGACTGGAGTCATTAATCACACGAAAGTGCGAGACAAGTCCTGCAAATGTAACTTGTATTCTTTCAACGTTCATATTAGCAACAAAGCATCACAAAATTATAACCAACTTAAAAGGGGAAAAAAAAAATCTTCCAAAACTAAACAATTCATGACACATTGACCTGCCATTGATACTACACAACAGAGAGAAACTTCAGATAATTTGAGAACTCAAAATGTTGTCAATCGTAGAAATTGGCTCCTCGTTTCCACCCGCAAACTTCATTGGTTTTTCCAATTGAATTCATTCAAGAAATTTCCCTCAATCGTGGTTATGCCAAGAGGAGAGAAGTGTGATGACTAATGACCATTTCAGAGATAGGGTTTCATATGGAACACTCAAACACTCTTATCAAAAAGAAAATATCTTTTATAGTAAGTGTTTAAAAGTTGGTCTGAAAGTTAAATGCCTTAGAATAGAGAAAATTAATGTAAATGAAACTCACCTCCCTACTTAGGATGTTGAGTTTGGACACCCCAAACTATACACTTGTATTGAATATTCTCACTCTTATTCAATACAAAATTACACAAGTACACTTACTTGTACATAGGACATCACTAAAAAACACCTCACTATGACACTCACTCACACTTGAGTGTTTCTCACAAGCACACACTTTGTGCTCTCACAACTCTTGGTGTATCCCATACACCCACACTTGGTGCTCCTTACACACACACCTACACAAATGAGCTCTCATCCCTATTTATAGGGAGCATAGGAACTTTCTAGATAATGACTATTCTAGAATAATTCTACAAGCTTCTAGACAAACCTAAATACTTCTATCATAGTCTAGAAGATTCCAGAGTAACCCGGAAGACTCCATCACTTTCCATAAGTTTCCGGAAGGTTCTAGAATGGCCTATAACATTCCGGAGGAGTCCGAAAGGTACTAGTGGAATCTAGAATATTCTGGAAGAGTCTGGAATAATCTAGAGCAATCCGGAATATTCTAGAAACATCTAAAGACTTCTAGAGAGTCGGTGATGACTCTCAACATAGGATATATCAAATTAGCTGGAAAATAAAATAACAATTGATAGTCCAGGGTTACAAATGTTTCTTCTAGGCCAAATGTTGCTCATCTAAAGTAAAATTTATTTTGTGGTAAGAGACAACTGTTGGATCTTTTATGGTTAAAGGAACAAACCAAATACTATCATGGAACAGTCAGGTTCTAGATATCGCATTCTCAAAGGACATGCCTTCGGATAGACCATCAGAGAAAGCACCATAATGAAGTGCCAAATGAAAGAACTTTCATAATGTGGATGAATCAAATTTATTGACTTTATAAGAGTGAAGGGCTAAAGCTTCAAATACACTGAAACGAAACATAACCAGTTCTAAAGTTGAGTTCAGACACATGTGAGCTAGACAAAAACATGATAAGTATAAGAACGTATAAGTTTCTAAAGAAAATTTGCAACCATTTTGTCAGGATGAATTTGGCATATGCAGCAAAGAGCTTACCGGGTATGAAAGGAAATGATTTTGGAAAAAGAGGACGCAGTTGGCCTTTCTGTATTTTCCAATCAACTGGATTTAAACTTGCTGCTTCTAGTTTTAGCAAAACCTCGTCTTTTCGGGGGACAGGAACAAGAATCCCGACATGCTGCAAGATGCATTAAACACAACTTTAAAGGATTGGCGAAGCAATAAGTTCATTAACTGGATTATCTCTTTTTCAAACTTCAATTCAATAGTTTACAAGTGGAGGATATTCTCAAACACAAGCAGCTTAAAGTGCCAGTTCAAAAGAAATCAGATTAAAGTGACAAATTCTCAAAACGTAGATTTGGGTATCTGTTACTTTATAGATTTAACTTCATGATCTCTTATAGTTCTACTCCACAAGAACTCAACAACAAAAGCATAAATCAGATTATCAGACAGAGAGAGAAAACACTTGAAAGAGAAGTCATTTTTCAACTACTAAAACATGATCTCCACTGCCGTGTTTAAAGGTACTTGTATGCTTTCATATCCCGACGTGGAAGTCCAAAAGTTCGTATTTAAACAAATAAATTAAGATCAACTGATGGCGCAATGCAAAAAAAAAAAAAAAAAACTGATAGCGCACGCAATGCATAAGCAATCAATGGTGAATATTTGGGGCGAAAGGGAAAAAAATACCAACATCATAAGCCACCTTCCTCTTCACTGACATAGATTTTATAGAAAGGAGCAAAGATTCTGAATTTGGATAGATGTTGTTAGGTCAGCACTGGATTTATTCAACTGAACTTTGCCTTTTCAATTCTATTGGACAGATTGGACTTCTTAGGTAGTCTACATGTTCCTATTATTATACAGTTGTGTATGATTTTTTGAGTGGAGAATGCGTCTTTGTGATTCATGAACTCCATGTTTCTGTAATCAAATACATGTATAAACCGAACAAATAGGTACTTTAGAGCCAAAACCGAACAAATAGTTTATCCTTTCTTGTAGAAACCCGTTTTTTAAGGTGATGCTTCTACCTCATGCAGACATACTAATTTATTCATGGACAATTTCCTCATAACTTTGGCCCATCCTAGATAAATTTGTATTTTGAAACTTGTGACGCAGGCTTTTGGTATACTCTACTCTAAGCTGAAGAATTAGCATTTGTGCACTGTGCACTTGTACCCAGAGGCGGCGCTACTTATAGCTCAGGGTATAGGGTATTCAACTGAACACCCTAATCCCTCGAATTCTGCTGACAACTTTATCAAAAAATTATCGTCAATTGATGTCTGAACACCCTACAATAAAGAGAATAAAGGCTCTGAACACCCTGCAATAACCATTGGTCTGAAAGGAAGACCATTTGGAAGAAATCTTGATCACCCACACATAAACTTTTGGTCCAAATGGAGAAACCTTCAAACACCTCTGACATATGATATCATTTTCCTTTGTTTTTTTTTTCCTCTCCTGCAATAGTTTTTCTCTCTCCTTTTCCATTTTTTTTATAACCTCTACTTTCCTCTTTGAATGTTGTTTCTCTTTAATTCAATTTCCTCCTCTTTTTTAGGGTCTCAATTTCGTTTTTGCCACCGGAGTCAACTTTCAGACGTTAGTACTGTAATTGTTTCTTATACTCTCCTTATTTATGATAATTACAATGATAAAGTACTCTCCTTCTACCATTTCCTCATTGAAAGGAATTTTTGGACACAGATTTTTAATTTTTTTGTCCTAATCTAAAAATCTCAATAAGTTCTTTTGTTTGGCTTAGGACTTGCAAAGAAATTTTCCTTGCAGAATTGTTATACAATTATTAACATATATTTTGTGAATGGACTTATATTATGTGACGGAGGGATAATTTTTTTTGAACACCCTGCCAAATAATTCTGGAGCCGCCACTGCTTGTACCTCAATTCATTGCTATGCATATAGTAATTGCTCTCCCCACCCTTGCTGAATACCCCCAGCCGGATCCATTCAGCCGGGTTATTTGGATTGGTTAATTCAAGTGATTCACATTTTCACAGACCCCAAAAGACCCAAGAATGACAAGGCCAATCATCAAGTGATTCCATAGTTGACTATATTAAGGTCATTTTAGGTCTTCAATTCAATTTCATTGAAACTAAAACTCGTATAACAGAAAGAGTACATGTGAAACTATCACTGTACCTAAGCAACTTCTGTTAGAAATTTCGCTTATTTACAGGCCACTGCCAGTTGTATGATTCCCAAATTCAACGTTCGAAGTTATTGAATTGAATAATTTCTAAAAAAATACAACATACTCGGGCAACCAATTTGATGGAAAACAGGCAAAAATGAAAAGAAAAAAAAACCTACCTTCAAACCTGCGGGTCCTCCTCCGTACCAGTCGTACTGAACCGCATTCATCAGTTTCCCGGCCATGAATGGAATTTGCTAATAATTAGAGACAAACGGTAAGAGTATCCTTTAGAGAGAGAGAGAGAGAGAGAGAGAGAGAGAGAGAGCGGGGAATGGAACGAAGAATCTAGCAGCGACAACAATGGAAGTATACAAAAGCAGAGGAAGACTGTTTGGAGTTAGGACCCCTTTCGCAAGCAACCGCTGATACCTGACGTGATGTGTCAATTGGATTTTCTTTACTGCTTTGAAAATGAACGGAAATGTCCAATTAACCCCCAGAAATTCGGAACGGGGATGGTGTTGTCCCCGAACTGTCCCTTTGGTGACAGCAGAGATGTTGGGCCGATCACGGCCCTCCGTAGCTGGCCATGGACGGCTCAGATCTGTTTAGCAGCAGACAAATCAGATTTGTTTAGACAAATATGATTTGAACAGTCCATGGCCGACCATGGACGGCCGTGATCGGCCAACATTCATGCTGTCGCCGACGGAATAACACCAACCCTGTGTCCAAGAAATTCGGTATCAAAACTCAACGGGCCTCGTATACACGGGAATCAAGCACATCCAACGCAAATTTTTATACAGAACAAACGATCCGCATTTGCCAAATATGTAGCCAAATATATAGCCAAACCTAAGGTACCGGTGACCAAAGAACAACCAAATACTGTCATTTATTCAAAACCATCACGCCTACTGTATCTGAAACACAGCACAAAGCAGAAGCAAATAGTTGAACTTTATTCAGCACCAAGAACTAGTATAACCGATCACATGATATGCATATATACCTCTATTAAATTACATAAACGTAACCCGAATGCGTGATTCCACAAACGATACGTTCAAGGCTCCACAATGATTTTCCCTGTGGCATGACCGTCAGTGATCTTTGCCCAAGCATCTTCAGCCTTACTCAGAGGATGCTTCGAGTCGATAACCGTCTTAAGCTTCCCTTCCTTCACCAACTGCACGAGATAATCAAGGTCCTGACTATGAAGCACCGACACTTCTAGAGGTCGCCGTGTCCACATATTGGACACGGGGACACGGCGACACGCGTGTCCCACGCGGGGACACGTATTGGACACGCCACGTGGCGTGTCCCTTAAATTAAATTATTTTTTGGAGGGGGACACTCGGGGGACACGGCATGGACACGCGTGTCCCCCATATACACACTCTCTCTCGCTGTGTGTATATATATACATATGGATGTATGTACTGGTATATATATTTCCGTTGAGGGTGTATATCTTACATTATGTGTATACGAGTATATATACTAGTAATAACAGTGTAGATATCTTACATATCAAAAGAAAAGTGTATATATCTATGTATATATAATTATTATATATTGTTATTGCATACATATATGATTTATTTATACATATAATTAATTAAATATTTATTTATTTTTGCCGTGTCCCCCACCGTATCCGTGTCCATTTTTTAGAATTCACGTGTCCCATGTCCGTATCCGTGTCAGTGTCCGTATCCGTGTCGGTGTCCGTGCTACATAGGGTCCTGACCATTCGGAGCTACCATAAATGGCACCAGCCGCTTCTTAGAACATGTCAGTTTCTTCAAGGCAGAAGTCATCATAGAACCAAAAGTTGGAGTCAGATCTATCACCTTGCCATTTGGGCTCAGATTAGGCTAAAAAGCAGAAAAAGGAATGCCCTTGGCACAGTGGATAACAACATCGTATTCCTGGTCGGATGGGCTTTTCAGAGCAACCCCATCGGGCGTTTTGTAGTCCACAACCTCATCGGCTCCCAAGTCCTTGACGAGATCCAAGTTACGGGCCCCGCAAGTGGCCATCACGTGCGTGTTTCCTAGCTTCGCTAGTTGAACAGCGTAGTGGCCTACTCCACCGGAGGCAGCCGTGATGAGGAGATTTTTCCGTGGGCCACTTCCGTCGAGCTTGATTCCAGCCGACTGGATAAGGGCCTGGTGAGCTGAAAGGCCCGCCATAGGTAGCCCTGCGCCTTCTACTGGTGATACCTCAGGAGGCCTTAAAACAGTCAGATTCTCCTTGGCCACAGCAAACTCAGCTAGTCCACCTCCTCCTCCACTCTGCGATTCAATCCAGGGAACATCCAAAAACAATGATGGAGAACATTGACCATGTCAAACAATATCAAATGTTGCTCTTCAATAGTAATTTAACAAAGTTCAGACCAATCCAGTCCAGCACAACGAAATTGCATTTTTCTACACCTTCGGTGGTTACCTCCCCATTTAATCATCCAGTCTAACATTAAACACTAAACACTTGCCTCCAATTAGGATAAACGACATTGTTTGACCTTCTTTTCCTTCATTTCTGTGGCATTGTTTAAGTTTGTTCGTTTTTTCATGACAAAATTTGTGGGGAAAAAAGTTGAGTCAACCAGCAAAAGTTTGTAACCAACTTAGTTCATGTTTGATGCATAGAATAGTGAAAAGGAGGACGATAACCTTTGGTAATGCAATTTCTGAAAAGGACCTGAGGTTAGATCACCAAGAAGTGAGCCTAAAAAATGGTTTCCATGAGATGGCGAGCCTCAACAACGAATTTTATGAGATGACAATAGTATTTATGCAGTGATGTTATCATACCCTCGCGAAAACAAGCTTTGGATCATTCAAAGCTTTCTAACAAGAAGTTTGCCTACGCGGATAAGCTATTGTCTATTGGTGAAATTACAAATGCAAAAACCAGAGAAGAAGGGGAACACAACATGGCAAAATGAGACTTACAAAAGGACTAAGATAGGCTACAACTTTGTCACCAGATTTGAAATTCTTGACTCCAGATCCAACCTCCACTACTTCTCCTGCTACATCTGTAACTGTTGCGACCATAAGAAGAAAACAATCAACCCCAAAAGTAAGTTCTATTTCTTTCAACATGTCAATATGAGACATAAGTCATCAAGTTGATTAAATTGCAAGACACTTCTTTCAAATAAAACATCATAAAGTCAAGGGGATAGGAGTTTCAATTACATGTAACCAACGTTTTCCCGTCAACATTTGCATACATCAGTTGGGGGTTAGAGGGAAATTTGTGGATTAACGACCAAAAGGGATTCAACGTCTCTCCATAGACTCAAACCCCAAACCTCTATCTTGGAAACCAAGGGGTACTACCAGATGGGCTAAAAGCTACATATTACATTTAAGCAACTTAGCAGGACCAATGATCTTCCAGTATTTGAAAATTCTTGGAACTTTCAGATGACATTGGGATCAGTCACACAAAGGAGAAAACTTACAGACTATGATGCACGGACATGGAAACGGACACGGACACGGACACGGACACGGGGACACGGCAATTCTAAAAAAATGGGGACACGGACACGGCAGGGGACACGCCACGTGTATATTTATTTATTTATTTATATATTTATTTACATATATATATATATATATATAGGAAGCCCTTCTAATAAGGGACCCTTATTGAAGTTACCATGCGGACCTACCCTTTCCGAGCCAAATTTTGACGATCCGAACCGCTCAATGTTTTTAAAATGCATTTTTAAGGGCCCCCGCGAAGATTCGTCCAAAAAAAATACCCGGAAGGGCTTGATCCACACAGTTTTTGACAAAAACTGTTAAAAACGCTATATATAGCGTTTTTAACAAAAACTGTGTGGATCAAGCCCTTCCGGGTATTTTTTTTTGAAGATTTTCCGCGTGGACCTTGGAAAATGCATTTTAAAAACATTGAGCGGTTCGGATCGTCAAAATTTGGTCCGGAAACACAAAAAAAGGGCAGGTCCGCACGGAATTTTTCAATAAGGGTCCCTTATTGGAAGTTTATCCTATATATATATATATTGATAATATATTTTAAAACTTTCAGGGGTCAAATTGAATTTTTTTTAAACTTTCAGGGATAAAATTGAATTTTTTTAAAACTTCCAGGGGTAAAATTTCTCTCTCTCTCTCTTGGCTTCTCTCTCTCTCTCTCTCTCTCTCTCTCTCCCCCATGTCCCCATCCGTGTCCCCCCGTGTCCCCAGCCGTGTCCCCATCCAAAAAAGCACGTTAGCCGTGTCCCATGCCACGTGGCGTGTCAGGACACGTGTCCCGCCGTGTCCCCGTGTCGGGACACTGCGATACGGCACCCCCGAGGCGTGTCGGTGCTTTGTAGCTTACAGATAATTTGCGACCTTGTCAATTTGTGCCAATTCTAGAATTTTTTGCTCCTCTTTTCCACGCACAAGCTTCATTGTTTGTTCACATTCGATACATTCCACAAATTTCTCATGATTGTGGTTACATCGAGAGGAGAGGTGTGTGGTGAGCGGTAACCAATTCAAAGATAGGGAAGAGCATATGGACCACTCCAACGCTCTTATCATGAAGAGATTATATTCTACAATAGTTTAGTATAGTGGGTCTGAGTGTTAATGGTAGGATCTTTACGCATAAAGACACTAACCAAATACTATCATGGCACCGTTCTGTTCAAGATTTGACATTTTCGATGACAGATACTATCATGCCACAATGAAGGTCCCTTGGAGGAAAAGTTTATAATTTAGGCAAATAAACTTTGTTCAGTTCACAAGAGAGAAGGACTAAAGCATCAAATACAATGAAATGAAGCATAACCAGCTCCAAAGTTGAGGTAAGACAGCTGAGAGAAAAAGAAGATACATGTATTAGAGCATACAATCTTGTAAAATGGAAATTCGCAACTTCATGCTAGGAATACATTAATATACGTGTCAAAGAACTCACCTGGTATGTAAGGAAATTTGGCAGGAAGAAAAGGACGCATCTTGCCTTTCTGCATTCTGTAATCAAGTGGATTTAAACTAGCTGCTTCCACCTTTAGCAAAACCTCATACTTTTTTGGGGAAGGAGCAGGAACTTCGACATGCTGCACAATGGATTAAATGCAACTTTAAATTGATTGGTACAAGGATAAATTCGTTAACCGCAGTGACTCCTTTTGTTAAACTTCAGTAATTTACAAGTGGTGGACATTCTCAAGCACATTCGGAATTAAGTTTCAAACTATCAAAAAAAAAATTCGGGTATCAATTGGATAGTTTAAGGGTTCAACTTCATTCTCTCTTCCATCTCTACTCCCAAAGAACTCAACAACAAAAGCATAATTAGATTAAGAGAGGAAAAAAATTTAAAAGAGGCATCATTTTCAAACTTCAAAACATGATCTCTGCTGCCGTACTTGCACCTTTGTTTAGGATCCTTACTAGGTCCAACTTCAATAGTCAAAGCCAAGCCATTTTTTAACATCTTAACCTTTTCATTATTTCTGTAAAAAAGTATCTCAATTAGATATCCATTAAGCAAACTATCTAATATTTTGTGTAAATTTCGGACCAAAATTTTGAAGCACATATTAATTCAATCAAATACTGATATAAATAAGAATGACTTGCTTGAATTGTGACAAAGACAAGCCCCTCAAAATGAATTTTTCTGATTATCGGAGTAAATATCCACCCATAGTGAGTAATTTTCACCCAAGTAATGTTGACCACTGTTTAGGTGAGTGAACAAAATATCACTCCAAACCATGAGAATTCCCCTTCGTTTCTCATGATGTAACTAACTACTAACACGCAAGCCACCATCGCATCGTCAACAACCATCGAGTTGTGGGTCAGTGGGATGTTGTCGGAGGTTGACTGTCATCGAAATTTTTGTTTTCATAGTGCCTAGTGATGCATATTCATGGCTACGCCACTGATACAGGTAGCACCAATAGAAAATAAGATGAGAGAAATTAATCAAGGTGGTTTGGACATGTCTATGTACACCGACCGCGGTGCTGTGGTAGTTAGGAGGGGTGCTATGGTTACAGATGATGGTAAAACAAAGGGAAAGGGTAGACCAAAATTAACATCAGAAGTGTAGTTAGAAAGCAATATGAAACACTAAAGACAACCAATTATAAAGGAAACAGAGATGAACGAAATTACCTTCAAACCAGCTGGTCCTCCTCCGTAGCGGTCGTACTGAACCGCATGCATCAGTTTCTTGGCCATAAATGGTAATTCCAAATATTTAGATACAACGTGTACTTATAAGAGTCTCTTTTAGAGAGAGAGAGAGAGAGAGAGAGAGAGAGAGAGAGAGAGAGAGAACGGACTGAAGAATATAGCAGTGACAACAATGGAGTGTGCAAAGCAGAGAAAAACTGTTTGGACATCCTTCCTCACAAGCAACCGCAGATAGGTGACATTTCAATTGTCATCATCCTTCCCATCGGGTTTACCTTTGAATTGTTTTTTCCTCGTCATATTGTGTTAGTAAATTAAATTATGAGATAAATTATTGTTTTTAAAAATTAAAAAACCCTATAGTGTCCCAATCAATTCCAATCCACTCCCACACCCTACGCAATCACACACGTACATATAGAGTGTGTGCCCGACTTCTAGTGGAAGAAAACGGCGTCAATGACTTGGCCCAATTCACTCCCGGAAAAGGAATTTCATTAATCGTTGAAAGAAATATTTCACAAAGATTAAAGGGAAAGGAGACACGATGGCATCACAACGGGAACAAGCATCTCACAAATATGTTACCCCAAACCACAAACTGTTAGCAAGAAGCCAACCAAAATAAAAATACAAAAGCGTAAACCACAAAAACCACAGTTCCGTGATCGCGAGTCCGTGACATATGAACTAAGACAGCAGCAGCTTCAACCAAAATTAGACCCATTTTGATAACCTCAGCCGTAGATCCCCACCTTGACTTATACCGGTATCAACTGAGATCAACCAACTTCAAAAGCTATATCAAGCCATCAGTTACGTACCTGATCACCAAGACCAACCAAATACTGCAATTTGCTGTTCAAAAAAACCAAATACTGCAATTTATTTAAACCACCATGCTACTGTATCACTAAACATTTGAACTTTATTCAGCACCAAGTTCTTGTATAACCGATAACATGCATACCCTCTTCAATTACACAAAAAGTAACCCAAATGGTTCCACAAGCGATATATTCAGGGCTCCACAATGATTTTCCCTGTGGCATGACCATCAGTGATCTTGGCCCAAGCATCTTCAGCCTTACTCAATGGATGCTTCGAGTCTATAATCGTCTTAAGCTTCCTTTCCTTCACCAACTGCACAAGATAATCAAGGTTCTCACCTTTCGGTACTAGAATGAGGGGCACCATCTGCTTCTTAGAGCATGTCAGTTTCTTCAAGGCAGAAGTCTTCACAGTACCAAAACTCAGATTCACATCCGTCACCTTTCCATTTGGGCTCAGATTAGGCTCGAAAGCAGAGAAAGGCATGCTCAAGGCACAGTTAATAGCAACATCGTATTTCTGGCCGGATGGACTTTTCAGAGCAGCCCCATCGGGCGTTTTGTAGTCCACAACCTCATCCGCCCCCAAGCCCATCACGAAATCCAAGTTTCGGGCCCCGCAAGTGGCTGTCACGTGCGTGTTTCCTAGCTTTGCTAATTGAACTGCGTAGTGGCCTACTCCGCCGGAGGCAGCCGTGATCAGAATATTTTTCCGTGGACCACTTTCATCGAGCTTGACCCCAGCCGACTGCGTAAGGGCCTGGAGAGCCGTAAGGCCTGCCACAGGTAGGCCTGCGCCATCTGCTGCTGATACCTGAGGAGGCCTTGGAACTGTCAGCTTCTCCTTGGCCACTGCAAACTCAGCTAGTCCACCTCCACTCTTCGATTCAATCAATGGAACATCCGAAAACAAAGAGAGAATGTCAACAAAAGTACAAATGTTGCTCTTGAATAGTTAAGCGACTCTCTACCTTTTTGCAACAAAATTCTGTCCAGCACACTGAAATTGCCTTTATTTGCACGTTCGGTGTTTACCTGATCACCTTAAAATCCTCCAGTCTAATGTCAAAGACTTCCCTCCCATCAAGCAAGACGACATTATTTGGCCTTCTTTTCCTTCATTTCTTTGATGGTGTTTAAGTTTGTTTCGTTTTGACATGACAATTTTTTGCAGGACTTTAACATAACAAGTTTTTTTTTTTGACAAGAACATAACAAGTTGAATACCATCAAACAAGAGAAAAACCAATTGAGTCAACCAGCAAAACCTTATAACTAATATAGTTCATGGTTGATGCAGAGAAATGTTGAGTTAAGGCGATTTCTCAAAAAGACTTGAGGTCATTTTCTTTCTTTCCCTTTCTGGCATGTACCTTACGAAGTTATGATGTTACAAGCTTCAAGGAAAACCACCTCACCGAGAGGTGACCCGGAAAAATGATTTGCATGAGATGGCGAGCTTCAACAATTAACTTTATGAGATGACAATAGCATTCATTTGGTGATGTTATCTATCCTCGCCTCGTGAAAACAAGTTTTGGATCATTCAAAGCGTTCTAACAAGAAGTTTGCCTATGAGGCTTAGCTATTGCCTATTGGTGAATTGACAAATGCAAAAACCAGAGAGAAAGGGGAACACAACATGGCAGAATGAGACTTACAAAAGGACTAAGATAGGCTACAACTTTGTCACCGGGTTTAAAATTCTTGACTCCATTTCCAACCTCCACTACTTCTCCTGCTACATCAGTTGCTGTTCCAACCATAAGAAGGAAACAATCAGTCCCAAAAGTAAGTTTTGTTTCTTCCAACACATCAATATGAGACTAAGTCAACAAGTTCATTAAATTGCAAGACACGGCCTTCAAACAAAACATCATGATGTGAAGGGGAAAGGGAATTTCAATTACATGTAACCAACTTTTTGTTGTTGTCAACATTGTGTACATCAGCTGGGGGTTAGGATTAATGACCAAAAGGGATTTGATGTCTCTCCATAGACTCGAAACCCAAACCTCTATCTCGGAAAAGAAACCTTCCAGAATTGAACAAATCATGACAAATTCACCTGACAATCCATAACTGTGGTTATGCCAAGAGGAGAGGCGTGTGGTGAGTGGTACCCGTTTCAAAGAAAGGGAAGACCATATGGAACACTCGAACACTCTTATCCTGAAGAGATTATCTTCTATAACAGTTTACTGTAAATGGTCTGAGTGTAAATGGCTGGATCTTTATGTATAAAGACACTAAGAAAAAACTATCATGGCAAAGGTCATGTTCAAGATATTAGATATCACATTCTCGATGACAGATATGCGTTTAGATAGACCAACTCTTACCACAATGAAGGTCCCTATGAGAAAAAGTTTGAATAGACTTTATTGAGTTTATAAGAGTGAAGGACTATAGCCTCAAGTAAAATGAAATGAAGCATTACCAGCTCTAAGGTTGAGGTAAGACAGCTGAGAGAAAGGAAAAAAAAGACGTGTATTTTAAAATACAAGCTTGTAAACAGGAAATTCACAATTTCATCGTAGGAAAACATTTATAATATGGCGTCAAAGAACTTACCGGGAATGTGAGGAAATTTGGCAGGAAAAATAGGACGCAGCATGCCTTTCTGCATTTTCCAATCTACTGGATTTAAACTAGCTGCTTCCACCTTTATCAAAACCTCATACTTTTTTGGGACAGGAACAGGAACCTCGACATGCTGCACAATGCATTAAATGCAACTTTAAACTGATCATTAACTGCAGCGATTCCTTTTGTTAAAATCCAGTATGACAAAACTATCGAAAAATAGATTAGGGCAGCCGTTGAACAGTTTAAGGGTTAAACGTCATCCTCTCTTCTATTTCTACTCCCAAAGAACTCGACAACAAAAGCATAATCAGATTAAGAGATACAAAATTGAAAGAGACATCATTTTCTAACTTCAAACGTGATCTCTGCTGCCATATTTACATGTCTTTGTATGCTTTCAAACAGTACATAAAGCAATCAGTGTGAAATTACCAATACCTCCCCTTCAGTGATAACTAGTTACTTCACTGGTGTCAAGGCAAAACAATTTCATAAGCGACCTCCCTCTTTGCTGACAAAGATTTAACATGCTAAATAGCGGTTTTCAACTTCTGATTGTTGAATTAGGGAAAGTATTTATGCAGAATGCCTGGAATGGCAAATGAGACTTGTACTTGTAGGAGGAAAGGGTCTGAATTCGGAAAGATGACCTTTGGTCATTACTGATTTTATTTAACAGAAGTTTTGCCTTTTCCATTCTCTTATCAGACTAAATGAAAAGGGTCTAAATTAATGAGAATGTACAAAAGGGTCTAAATGATGAGAATATGGAGATGGACAAGTGGTAGTAGTACTTTGGGAGATAGAATTAGAAGAGATAAAATTTGTTCAATGATAGAGGTAGCACCGATAGAAGATAAGGAAAGAGAAAATGGATTTAGGTAGTTTAGACATCTTTAAGTTTGGCCTAAAAAGCCAACGGAACTTATTTTTTTGTCTGTATTTGTTTTTTTTTTTTTTTTTTTTGCGTTTGTTAGTTTTGCATCGATTTTTTTAGTATTATTGATTCGTCTTGGCTAGAGGAATCCAAAAAGGTAAAAAATTGTGACTAGAACTTTCAATTTTTTGAATAAGATCGGAAAAAGTGTAAAAAGCTGTCTTTTTTACTTATTTTTGTCTTTATTCAAAAAAAAATTATGGTTCGATCATAATTTTTTACTTTTTTTATTCATTTCACCGAGACGATGTAAAACTAAAAAACATGGAAAAAAAATCAAATAAAGACGAAAAAATAAGTCAGCTAACTTTTTAGGCCAAAACACATGAGACCCATGTGGTAGTTAGGAGGGGTGATATTGTTACGTTTGATGGTAAACCAAGGAGAGGGAGTACACCAAAAGTGACATCAGATGCGGTAGTTAGAAAGTAACTATGGCTTTTTCGAATATCATGAAAACACGATGTACCCGAAAGAGAATACTCAATATTCACAACGGAATTCATGTAACCGACCCCGATTGATTAATTTAAGACATGAGCTCTGTTTGGTTATTCTCTTAGACAGACTACTGAACTTACTATGATCATCCCACTTAATCTCTCACAGTTCTTGATGAATTGATGATAAGAGAACCAATTAGACAGGAAACTGGCATATATTAATTACCTTCAAACCAGCTGGTCCTCCTCCGTACCGGTCGTACTGAACCGCATGCATCAACTTCCTCGCCATAAATGGTACTGTCGTAATTCCAAATATTTACAGAACGTCGTGTAGGAGTCTCTTTTAGAGAGAGAGAGAGAGAGAGAGAGAGAGAGAGAGAGAAGCAGAGTAATATACTGTTTGGACATCCCGCGAGCAAGCAACCGCAGATATGGTGACGCTTCAATTGTCGTCATCGCGATTGTCTCTCCCAAGAAAATCGAAGGGCATTACGCCAATGCCAGCTTAGTATGTATGTAAAGTGGAATAAAATCGCCGGCATTGGAATTTGAAAGTTGACGAAAAAAACACACACCAGGCTCGCCTGCAAATGTTTCAATTTTTCGCTTTAGTTTATACTAATCATATATATAAAACAATAGAATTTATGTACAAAAATAATTCCCCTATTCTTCTTTTGATTGTATGTTGTTTTATTTACACAAAATTATGAAAAAATAATATACATACATGCATGCATATATACTGATGCAGAGCGCCTTATGAACTACAGAAAAAGACGTGCAACAATCGAACACAAACAAGAAAGTTTAGAGAAAACGCTCTCTAGACTCTTCCTTATCATTCAATAATACTCAAAAACTGTCTTGCCCTTAAGGCTTATAACTTATTATATAGGAAACCGAAAACCCTAATTGATTTGCTCCGAAAAGGAAGCCAAAAAACGCAAAATTACCAAAAATGAAAATTCCGAAAATAATAGCAAAATAAAAAACTAGAGAAAATTCTAGAATGTTTCCCGGAAGTGCAACTTAATTCGAATTTTCCTTGCCCAAGTAATTGGCAAGTCAAATCTTTCCTTAAACGAAAAATTTGGCCATTCGGAGTCCTAAACAATGACGAAAGCCCGAAAAATGACGTACGCCATGGCATAGCATAGCCATGGGTCTTGATCGTTGGGCCGTTCCGAGTCCGACCCAAGTGGGCCCAACGCAAAATGCCACAGCAGCATAATTACGATTTTGCCACCCTAGGTTTAAATTGCCGAAAATACTCTTCCTCCATGGCTACTGCATCACACACACACACACAATATTCCCAGTCAGGTCTGCTGGAAATACCCAAAATCCGGACCTTAAGAGAGGAGTTCGTGGATCAAAACGGGGTAATATGACACCCATAAGTTTGAAAAAAAAATATCATTATTGGGATGACATTTATTTATTCGTATGTTTTTTTTATCGGTATTTAATTAGATGTTGATGTCACATCAGTCTGAGTGTAAGTTCACAACAGCAATGTAAAACAATAACCATGAATTTTTTTTTTTTCAATTATTTGTCATGATGTGAAATTATGTTCATGAATTTTTTGGATTAAATATTTTCTACATGATTGTCATATTAAATTATGTAGTGGAGTAGTTCACACTTCGCATTACTTCACAACTAGCTTGCATCTCTTCCAAGTTTCAACTTCCATCTGGTACTTAGCCAAGAAGGAAAAAATAAAACTTCCATCTGGTAACACAGCAGCCCCCAAGAAACGAACATTAATTTGGGTGAAATCCACCATCAGTCCAACCAAGTTTGGGCGATTTCGGGCTCTCGATAAATTCTCGAATTTGACAATTTTCAATTAAAAGTTGTTTGGACCTCCGGAGCTTCAACCGGTCCAACTGATCATAAAATTGGGCCGTTACTTGTTCTACATCAATTGATCTGATTTTAGAATTTTCTCTTACAATAGATCATGAGAAAATATAAAGACAATATTGTTGCAAAACTCATAAACTAAATAATTAAATATATATTTTTGTTCTAAGTTCTGACTACAAGAATTTTTCTTGACAAAATGTATTTTTTACATCCAACTCTACATTGACCAATAAAATGAACAGATGATAAAAAAGAAAGGAAGTCAAGCATTTTTCGCTACATATCCAACAGCAGCTTTGTAATTATTCCACAAATCGGCAACTATTGTCGAAACCATCTCCGAAAACCCTTCCAAAACCTCTGAAACGACCTCTTTCACCAACGATTCCATCGAGTCCCTCGTCTGCTCCAAAAGTCCTCCAATGGCTGATCCGGTAGCAGACAAAGACCCCAAAACACCGTCTTTAACGAGATCAAAAAGAGAAGAAATGACAGTGCTGATTATTTCCAATGCAAATTCCACCAAGTACTCTGCACTTGACTTGAATTGTTCCATCGCGCCTTTGGCTGCTTCACCGGGGACTTTTAACCCTTGGATTAGCAAAAGTACAAGGCCTGCTGCAACGTTGAAGATTACGCGGGAAATCAGGTTTGATACGGTGGTCAAGGCCAGAAAAATGATCTTCAGTAGGAAGAGAACCATGTTGTTGTTGGGGAAAGAAAGAGAGAGAGAAGACTTGAAGGGGAAGGAAAAGGTTTTGTGATGCTTCAAAACTATATTTGTGAGGTTTTTGATGCTTCAATGGCGTGAAGGATTGGAAGGGGGTAGTTGTTGCCTGCACATTTTAACAAGTCAATGGCATTAAGGTTTTAACATACGCAGTAGTTGTTACGTCTTATTTAATTAGAGAAAATCCATAGTTTAATATAATTAGTAATCCTAATTAATTATCTGAATAAATTAACTAGACCGTGTTTGGAGGAGTCAAAGAAGAAAACTGGTTTTATTGCACCCTCTTTCACGCCATTGAAGTTTTGAAATGGTTAAGGTTGAATATATTTGAAGGTCATTTACTCGTAGAACTATTCGGCAAGCAAGCAAAAAAGCTAAGTTTTAGCAACCACCTTGGCGGTAGCCGGTAGTTGAGTTAGGAAAGTGTAGCAGCCGAGGTCCAAGGGACCCCCTTGGGGTTCGATAGGTGCAAGTTCCCCTCTTTACCGAGGCCTAACCGTTTGTCCCCAGGTTCCGCCGAAGAGGTCAAAGAACCTGGGGAAAACGCTCGGAGACATCTCAAGACGGCCATAGCTCTGGCCGAGCTGTCCTTGGGATAGTGATGCCCGTCGGGAGCCTGCTGCTTGGATTCCGCTGGAGGGAGACTGTTGCCGAAGGGATCATCAAGTCGCCGACCGGCTTGGCGATCAATTGGAGCGTACAAAATGACCGCAGCAACCTTTCCTGTGGAGCGGGAGGATGTGCGGTCCAAATCGGGATGCATCGAGCCAAAGGTTCAGAGGCCCAAAGGTTCGCGCCGAGAGGCCATGATTAGACAAGAGACAGGCGTGATTGAAGAGGTGTCAGGCGGCGTCTGGACGACGTGCTAGAGGCGTTTGACGGACCACGTGACGAACCAGGGGTATCCCAGACATGGTGAGCTAATCGAGTACGAAGGCGGCCTAACGTCAGCCGAAACAGCGAAGTACTCATTACTTGCTCACGTGCTGAGTTAGGAAAGGACGGCGTGTGAGCATCATGGAGAACGTGATGGGCAGGTCTCCCCCAGCCTATAAAAGGGGAACTTGCCCATCTGTGAAGGGGGTTCTTCTTTTTTTTTCCCTCTCTCTTTCTAAAAAATTACACATTTCATACGCTTCCAGTCATATCTTCGACCGTCGGTGACTAACTAGACCGTCGGAGTGCCTTCCTGGACCACCACCGTCCGAGCTAGGCGCTAACTCGGGTGTTAACTATGCAAGTCCTCTTCTCAAGCGAGCTTGTTAGGCTTCAAGCGAGTCTCACACCTTTCATCACCCTTTCTACTCGTTCCAAAAGGTTCAAAGAGGTCTATCGGAGAAGCAGACCCCACAGAAAGTAGTTGGACTTCAGTGTGTGCTCTTAATTTCCCGCGTGGTCACAGAGCAGAACTCATCAGCCGAAGTAGTTCACAAACGCGTGAGACAAATTTTGTTATACTCGCGACTTGGTGGGATCGCTTCTTAGAAAGTTCCATCACGGGTCTTGAATATGTGGTCACGCCGATGAGAGATGGCTGCACCGGTCACCCCATCTTGCGCCCTTAACCGAGAAAAAACAAACGCACCGAAATTCAGCAAACTGAGAACCATTCTCTCTTGTCAATGTGAATTTCAATAAGAAGGCGGATTCTTACATTTGAATGATTCAAATCTACAAGCATGCTAAAAAGAAATAAAAAAAAGGAAGAGTAAAGATCGAAAGGGAACACGGCTTGCAATTAAATAATCTGCTGATATTTCTACATGAGAGGTACTTAATCATTACTAAAAGCTACATCGTATTACGCTTTTTTTTTTTTATATAACCAGATGTTCGGGACAGCGTATGCATGAAAATATTACATATTACGCTTATTAATTAGTAATCTCTTAAACTAGATCATTGCATTGACCTATTGCAGCTTGAAATAGACAAATCTATATATAACCCATTACAGCGTGAAATGATCATTTTCTTGAGTCTCGAAAGTCAAAATTTTTCAACAAAGTGGTCAATGACTAACCCTATTTATGCCTCTACATGAACAGTACCATTAACATCCCAAATTTCTCTCTGAACCATTCACAACTCGTTCTTATCAAATCTAACAGTTTCTCCATAACAAAGTAATTCAAAGGAGAAAAACTTGGGTGCCAGCCAGTATCACGTGGCGGTACCCGGCGCGCATTCTGACTGTCCAAAATGTTTTGGACAGTCCAGATTTTAAATAAACTCTTTCCGGGAAGAGTTTAACTTTTCCGTGGAAGAGTTTATTTAAAATCCGGACCATTGATCTCTTAGATGGTCGAGGTGTTACAGGTACCACGTCAGGCGTCACATAGTACCCTATTTGCACCCAAAATTGTCTCCATTCAAAGGGCTTATCAACTGGTCCTAGCTTAGGCCATGAATCTCGTTCTGAAAAATCTATATAAAGAACCAATTGATTCCATTCCTTTACACAACAGCAAGAGAAAGAACAACATACCTACCACCGGATTGGACGAAAAGTATTCGCGTGAATTGCAAAATGAACTCATGGTTCTTGTGTCTGGTTCTCATCAGCACGGTGTTGGTGCTGAGCAACGTCGAGGCCAATGCCCAGCCGCAGCAGACCAGAACCATAATCTACGACGCGCTAACCCTTGCAAATGGCCTGCCGGTCCCCACCGTGGTTGCACACAACAGATGAAGGGCCCAAGGACCCCTGCAAATAACTACACTCGCGGCTGCTCAAAGATAGAGCGCTGCCGCAGCTAGATACACAAAATGGCAGCAGAGAGGAGGAGCTTCAAAGGATGAAATTTTACATCCTCCAAAAGGGGTGAAATTTTTACAACGTCCAAGGGGTGTTTCTAATGATACATGTTGTGTCCTTGTATTAAAGAAGGCATTTCGTGATGAACAATACAATTCTTGTATTTTGAAGGGCATTGCAATGAATAAACTCGTTTGTAGTTATGAACATTACGCATGGCCATGTCAATGTGCAGTGCCACTATTTTCTTTCTACATGCATTGTTTCTCCTTTCTCAATAGGATTCTCTGCATCCCTTTCAAAGGTCTTTCCACAAATCTGGAAAGTTTCAGGGTCGACTCCCATTGCGAATCTTTTCTTTTGTGGATTTTCCGGTGTTGGCCTAACAGACGCAAAATGTCCTGATTTTAAGGATTTGTGACCTGTATTTTCTTTCTTACTTACACGACAATGTACCAGACTTAGCCCTTCACCTCTACTTGCTTGTACATATCTCAACAGCAAAACCAGCGCTAAAGAAAACTGAAATGATTCAGCAAGAACAAAATCAACGAAATTCAGAAATACCTCTTTGGGTGCCAACGGCTAATAAGGTCCACTGCAACGGCAATCCTCCATGTCCATAAATTTAACCACCAAGAATTTGCCTAGCAGCATAATTGATGAACAAACCAGATAGTGCACAAAAGGAAGCTTAATCCATCAACCATGTAAAATTTCATTCACTCAAAGGACTATTCCCCACATGTTGACCATGTTGTTCTCAAGCTTTCCATGCATGAATGAGCTAGTCGCATAAAAGAAACAACAAAACATGATCGAAATCAGGAGGAAAAGGGGCGGACATAAGGGGTGCAAGCAGGGGCCCGGCCCCCGCGCAACTCCAATTATTCCAAATTTTTGGTCACGAAGTAAACAAAACGATCGCTACAGAAAAATGGAAGCTCGGACCACACTCTCTTAGATACTAAAAAGCCACACAATTGTTATGAATTCAATCAGGGTGAAAACAACTTGACAAGGTGATCCAGCAACTACAATAAATGTCTTATCAAGGGATGGTAATTATAAGGGTCAAGAAGAACTAATCTTTAAGAAAGGATGTGGTTAGGTTCATTGAGCTTTTTTATTTTCCCTTTTTCTGGAAGTTTCCCAATTTAAATTTTGGAAACATTTCAATGAAATAAACCAAAACAGCATACTAGCCCACTACTCATATCCTGGACCTGATGTGATTATCAAAGAACGTGGTAGAGAGTAGAGAACTGGGACAGCAAAATAACTGTGTAACTATTCAGCTGGCATTACTTCTGTTTATTCATCATGAAAATTTGAGTCTTAACACATGCAATAGTGCTCAACAAAATTGCAACAGGCTCACATATTTAGCTCAATCGGAATCCCTTCATGATTGCTCTATTGCCAGGCAACTCCAAAATTCCAAATTAAGAAGATAAATAGTGAAAATACTATTTGTATGTCCATGCAAAGCAACATAATCCATCCGAAGAAATCGGAGAAGTAAGGGGGCGTTTACTACTATTTCTTTTATTGTCTCCAATGCTGCTCCGAAAAGATATTGCACAGATTCTACTTTTGGCTTATGCGCTGGAAAGCCTAAGAAAGCTGATTTTGAAAAAACACATTTGTTCCCCAAGTGAACTAACTAATATTGCCCTCCATGCATAAGTAGCAAACCAAACAGGGTATCAGCATGATGAATGATGATGACCTCTGCACTCGATTATTGAACAGTCTCTAGTTAAGCGATAAACAAAACCTGCATACGAAGGAATAGAGCAGATCTTGTACTTATCAGGCACAGTAAGTTCATAATCTCTATTACCACTTCTTTTTTACCAAGTTCTTGAAAAATAGAAGAAGAAGAAGAAGATAAATCTATGCAAAATATGAAAGAAGGATAAGTAAAATATGAACAAATTTTCAAGAAGAGAAATCTATACAAATATGAAAGAAAGGATAAGTAAAATAAAGAAAGAAAAAAGTTGAAAAAGATTATTTGTGTAAGTACAACAACTCAAGTACCCATTCATAAACATTGGGTAAACGGCGTAGAAAGCTGTCTTGATATTAAACAGTGGCAATTTGCATCTGCCTTTCAAATCATCTGTCATCCTTCAACTTGAAAGAGCTCGCGAAATCTGAATGTCCACTAGGGGTACTTGTAGATGTCTAACCATTTTGAAACCTCCTGCTCATTAAGGAACTACCTTCACTAGATTGCCAATTTTGTAAGGCCTGAGGAAGGCTCATGTGGAGATCAATGCCAAAGCTGTCTTCTTCATCATGGGTTGTGGGTTTGGTTGTGGGTTTCCATTGGTCAACAAGGGGAGCCAAGACAGTAACCGCGTGACCCATATCTGGCCGCTGAAATGGTTCACGAGCAGTGCAGTGACCTGCTAGTTCAGCTACTTTGCATATGCTCTCGAACATTTCTTCATCTGGATCAAGTGTGTGATCCAGAGATTTCCTGAGGCTATCTCTGTTGTTGAGGAGCCTTCGAAACCAACTGACTAAATGACTTTGTTCATCGGGTAAGGTATCGTCTAGTGCTTTTCTGCCCGTGATTATCTCCAACAAGACCACCCCAAATGCAAAAACATCAACCTTTGTGGTCACTTTTCCAGTGGCTGAGAAAATGAAAAGAAATCGTTCAACAAATTTGACTACATACTGAATTCGATATTTTTTTGTAGCTCCACAATCTTCTAAACATACATGAGCTGTGAGATAAAAAAGAGAGTATTTCTACGCTTGATAGATAATTTTATGCAACGCTTGTAATTTTGACCTTTAAATAACAACTAATGCTTAGATTTCCATTAGTCAAGGCCATTTACAATCCACATACACAATGTACTGAAACATGCTTGATTGTAAAATGGATAGTAAAACATATATAGGTTTTTTCTCTTATGGAAATCTAAGGTTAACCGTTGCTTATAAACAAAACGAAATACAAGTATTTTTAGTTTCTCTATAGTACATACATGACTTTCAATTTACTGCTAAGAGAAAAACATGACCAAATTAACATAATGAAATCAGCCCAAAAGCACAAAAAAATTCAGAATCAACTGACCAATGCACTGTTGCATGTTTGGTAAGTTATTATGAACTTGTGCTTACCAGCATACTCTGGTGCTAAATATCCAAAAGTTCCGGCCAACTTTGTCTCCACTGAGTGCTTTCCATCTGGTGCATTCCTAACCAGGCCAAAATCCGACACCTTAGCTCTCATGTCGTCTCCGAGAAGTATATTAGAGGGTTTAAGATCTCTATGGATGAAACTCTGCTGTGCTAAGCTGTGCAAATACTCCACCCCTCTGGCAACGTCTAGCACTATCACGACTCTTTGCTTCCAAGTAAGCGGAGAAAACCCCATATCTTTGTGATCGAATAGATGTTGGGCCAATGTCCCTTGAGGCATATACTCATAGACCAAAAGCCTCTCATTTCCATTAACACAAAACCCATGAAGCGCGACTAAATGCCGGTGCCTAACCTTAGACAGAACAGCAATTTCAGCCTGGAACTCGTTCATCCCCTTCGAACTCACCTGGGCTGCTTCCATTCTTTTAACTGCTATCTCCACCCCATCGTGGAGTTTACCTTTATAGACAACCCCAAATCCGCCCCGACCTACAATGTTTTCTTCGCTGAAATTGTTTGTCGCTTCAAGGAGCACCTCTATGGGAATCACCGCACTGCCACCGTCGTAAACTTGAACGTCACTATTATTAGCACTGCCTTGACTTGGGAGTTCACTTCTAAAGCCACCATGCCCAATCTCAGCACTATCTTCACTCTTCTTCGACTTTTCGGTCCCACTTCTGGACCCTTGTTTAATCCACTCGTATTTGCTACTCTGATTCTTCACAAATCGCTTATAAATCACCAATGACAAAACTACAATAACAGTCACAGCAACAACAATCGTAGCAACAATTACCCACCACGCTACACCCGACTTATTCTCTTTCGGTGTCAAATCAATAGTCGTTCCACCTCCACCCGACGAATTACTTGAACTTACATCTCCCGAAGAATTACTTGAACTTCCATCTCCTGATAATGACACTTTTTTCCCAAGAAATGGATTACCAGATGTCTTCAATGTCACACCGGGACCAAATTCCGGTACTGTCCCAGAAACATTGTTGTTGGATATATCCACAAGCCGGAGTTGCACCAATTTTGTCAATCCCGGGGGAATAGTTCCAGTAAGATTATTATCATTCAAAAGAAGACTAGTTAACCCAGTGAGGTTAGCAATGGCAGGCGATATCGTCCCAACCCAACCCTGTTTCCCGAAATTAAGCACGGTTACGGTCCCTTTGGAATCACAAGAAACAGATTTCCAACCTAGACAAGGGTTATTCCCAGACCAAGACTCAGCCAAAGGCATAGGGTACCCCAGTGCCCCTGCAATCTCAAGCAATACACTCACTTGCGAGTCGCAAGGACCTTGACTCGGGTTACAGAAACTGTTGGTCGTTCCAAGACACACCTGAACAGAATCAGGAAAACTAGGTTGTGGGCCCTGTAACATATTGTTCTGTAACGAAACGTTAACTAGGTTAGGTAGAGTAGTCAGCGAAACCGGGACAGGACCCGTTAACTCGTTATTGCTCAGCGATAAATCGAACAATGAAGTACACGCAGATAAATCCGGAATGGGACCAGAAAAATGGTTTAGATGAAGCCAAACCTGAGTTAACCCCGGCATTGACCCGAGCACGTCGATCCTACCAGAAAACCCTCCATCCTGATTGTTCAACCATAAATTTTGAATCCCGGATTTCGCAAATGAAGCGGGTAAACCCCCGGTCAAATTATTATACGAAAGCTTAACGTTTTGAAGATTTGGTAACGAGCCGAATATATCGGGTATTTCCCCAAAAAGGTTAGTATTCGCTGCGTAAAGATTGTTTAGGGTTGTGGAATCAGAAAGGGTGGAAGGAATGGTCCATGGGGGTAGATTGGGGTTTTGTGAAATGGATAGGGTTTGTAAGCTTGTGAGGCCGGATAGGAAAGGGGAAGGAATGGAACTGAAGTTGTTGCTGTCCAGAGAGATCTCTTGTAAGGAGGAGAGGTTAGAGAGAGAGGGGAAGGGGCCGGAGAGGCTGTTCCGTTGGAGAGAGATCGATTCGAGGTGAGAGAGCTGGTTTAACTCGGGGGGTAATTGGCCGGTGAGGGATTTGGAAGGGAGGTCGATGGAGATGACGTGGTCGGAGGTGTCGCAGGAGATGCCGGTCCAGTCGCAGGGGTCGGGGGTGGTGGACCAGGTGGAGGGGGGGGGGTCAGGGACTTGGCGAGTTTGGTCATGACGGATGCGTCGGAGGAGGAAGCGGCGGAGGAGGAGGAGAAGAGGGTGGTGGCGATTGTTAGGAGGGATAGGAGGAGTTTGAGAGGGTGTGTTTCGTTTTCCTCCATTGGTGGCGGTGGCTGTTATTTCTATTTGTGAGAGAGGGCGGAAGGGGGGTGGTGTGCGGTGGTGGGTGTGATTTTTTGGGGTGGTGGAGGGGAGAAGGGGACGGGCGGACCGTTATTGGGGTAGTTTGATCATCGCGGGTAAACTGTATGAGTTGGTTATGCTTTGAACCTTCTGATTTTTCTCCGGTTAATATTTCTGCAGTTCCTACCCGAAGGTCCATTCCAGTGGCTCTAGTGTCCAATCTCATCCAGTTTCAATTTTTTGGGCCCATCCCGGACCAACAATAATGATCAGGTCCGATCATTGCGTGAAGCTCGTCAAGCACTTCAACCTTGCGAAAAATCATGTTCATAGGATACCCGTCGATGCTTTACCTGGAATTTTTTTTTTTTTTTGGAAAAGAAATGCACTAACACACTAAACCAGGCCCATTTGTTTCAAGATACTAATGTGTTCAGAATCTTCGGATAAGGCATTGATCGGAAGAATCTTTGGATAAGGCATTGATCGGCTTCCTATGAACATGAGTTTTTTTCAATTTTGAAGTACTTGACGAGCTTCACGTAATGAACGGACCCAATCATTGTTCTGATCATTATCGAAAACCTGGTATGTCCCAAAAAGTTAAAATCGGATGGAACTGGATACTGGGGGCACTGGACTGGACCATAGTTCCTTTCCTATCTCACGGCCACAATCCTAGAAGATAAAACCTTGCGGCCGCGAATTGGAAATTGCTGCAGTAAATTATGACGTCATCTAGCGTACGTGGCATAATTTGATTAGCTCATGGTATCCTGAGGGCTCCAAACCGCTTAATTTTGGTTTCAGGCTTTCAGCTCCTTTCGCCTCTTGTGGAATCGCAGCTCTCGCCGCCATCTTCCGATTACGATTTCTCAAAGCTAGAGAGGCAGAGAGAATGGTGAAGGTGAGATTCAGCTGCGCATCAAAGGCCGCTTCCGTGTTGCTTCGGTTGTTTCTTTCCTCGCTAGGTGATTTATTTTTCAGTTTTTTTTTTCCCTTTAAATTGTGTGATATAGGGCTGAGCATTCTCTGCAACTGATCAATTGCAGAATGTCCGATCTCATTGTTGACCTTTTCCTATGAAATAACAAAACTATAGTACTTCTTTTGTTTTTCAGTTTTAGCGAAGAAGTCGGGCGATGTTACTGAGTTGCAGATCGGTGTAAAGGTAATCGCTTTGAATATATATATATATATATATATATATATATATATATATATATATATATATATATATATATATAGAGAGAGAGAGAGAGAGAGAGAGAGAGGAACTCTCTAGTCTGGGACTCTTCGGTCCGGAACTCATAGTTCCGGATCAAATTTTCATGATCCGAGCCGTCCAATGTGTTCAAAAGGTGTTTTCCAAGGTCCACGCGAGAAATCTTCAAAAAAAAATACAGGGAAGGGCTTTATCCAAGCAGTTTTTCCAAAAAATGTAAATATACAGTTTTTGCGAAAAACTGCTTGGATCAAGCCCTTCCCGGAATTTTTTTTTGAAGATTTCTTGCGTGGACCTTGGAAAACATCTTTTGAACACATTGGACGGTTCGGATCGTCAAAAAAAATTTTGAATCATGGAGGTCCGGACTAGAAGCCCTCCCTATATATATATATATATATCTATATTTTTTATCAGTTATGATTTTGCTTACTTGACTTATGGGTCTTCCTATATGTTCTTGCAGTTTAAGCCCGAATCTTGCGACATTCAAGCGCATAAAGGTGATAGAATCAAAGTACACTATCGGGTGAGACAGGGCTGCATTCTGCACTAATTTTGGATAATTATCTTACACGCTGACAATTGCATTTTTTCACTACATCATCAAGTTTGTTTTATTTTTGAACCTAACAAGCATTTGGTAAAGTGGATTGGATCCATGGTTTTGAACCTATCAGCTATGAGATGTTACATGCTTATTGAGGGGGTTTCCATAGCGCCAACAGTCTGTTTTAGCTTCTTGGTTTGTCCCATACCTTAGAATGATGTATTTCGATCCACAAGATATGGGTTTTTATGCTCTCTCGTGATTAAATGATCATCATATGAGAATGTATTGCCTATGACATGAGCGTGTATAAAAATTTGATGTTGCTGTGCATTTGGATTAGTAAATTTGGCAGGAATAGTTGTGCCATATATAAGTTGGAAGAAATGACACTCCTTTGTGTTAGGTGTTGCTTTTCAGCATAGCCATTAGTTTGAAGTCTGATTAGACCACTTTTGCGCATTAATCTGCCAATCCAATAGATAAAAAGAAAAACTCTCACTGGCTCCCTCATTCACTTTATGTTCCTTAATCTTGTAATTCAAACTTTATAGTTGTGTATCTTTGTTCATGTGTTAAGCCCTTCCAATCTCTATCAAAGAAAGCCACCAATGGCAATTTTTTTTATTGCACTTTTTTTGGATTACAATATAGTTTCTCGGACCCCTGGATGTTTTTCTTCTTGTTGTAACTTGTAAGTTTTATACATGTGTACAATTTTTCTTCTCTAAAAGGCATACTATAGTAATATGTATGTTACCAACTCTTCAGTTTTGTGTTTACTATCCATTCAGCACTATAAAGCTAGATTCCAGTTTTTCTTCTCACTGACATTTGCGTTTCTTTTCTTACTCCTTTTTTCTCGGGCTTATCTTGGCAGGGTAAACTCACTGATGGAACTGTATTTGATTCCAGCTTTGAGAGGGGTGACCCAATTGAGTTTGAACTAGGCAGTGGTCAAGTGATTAAAGGTCTATGGGGATTTTCTGATCAATTACTATGTGTGCAAATGCTCAGCTACTTCCTTTAAACATGAAACAAAGTGAAAGTGAAGTTACATTTGGTACATTACTTTTGCAGTCAAATTCTTTATTGGAAAAAAAGGGTGGATATATGGTATGGATTGGTATGTTTATCGTACCTTCTTGTGAGTGAGAATGAAGGATAAACTAATCTTAAGTGCATAATGCATTTTCGGTTTAAGAATTGTGAAATATAATTGAACATAAGTTCTACTTTTTGCACACTATCCGGTAATTGGGATACAAGTAGGATTTTAGGAACAAGTTTAATCCGGAAAACCAGTGGAGAATTGGAGATGGACTCGAATATGATTTTCCTACCTTACATGTTAACACTTCAAAAAGACTTCAGACACACTCAAGTACTCAACAGATAATAGCAAAGAAACAATTGTTCCCACTTCCTTGCATTTCCCCTAAACAACTACAATCTTTTCTGAGGCTACCATACGTCCAAGAGAAAACAACATGGTGGCCATATGTTGGTTCATGCCACAAACGGGTGCTGCGACTTGGACAACACATTTCCAGCTTTCAGTCATCTTGGGCATATCTGGTCTAGGGGTCATTTTCATTATAGTTCTTTTGGTCGCAGTTCTGAGTTATGATGAGATGCAAAATGTACTCTAATTTGATTTTAGATTGAAGCTCTTTCTCTAATAGCCTGTCCATTATTACGTACTGCACTTGTCTTTGAGTTTTGCATGACCATACTGAGGTATCAACCCCAACACCCTGAAGTTATGTGAAGTGATTTCAAAGTAATTGACTATGAAGCTTTAAAAGAAATTGATGGGGCTACGGTTCCAACATAGTTGGGATGTTATCTTTGCATTGTGATGCCCTTTTTTTGTGCGCTTGTTCCCTTAATCCTTGTAATCCTGCTTTGATTAATAAAGTTTTGTTTGACTATTAAAAAAAAAAGACTTTGAAGCTTTAAAAGAAAACTAACCGAATAGATGCAGAAAAGTAAATCTACAGTAGGTAAATGCTGCAATTTGCTTCCATCATCCTCTTGTCCTTTACTTCAAAAGTATTGTTTTCGCATGATAGCGCATCAATGTGCTTGAGGTTTTAAAACATGCTTAACTTTGAAGGTATCTGTATTTCATAAACAGTTCAACTGAGTGAACTTCCAATATCGTTGTGAAAGTATTGTTTATCTAAATAATGACTTCTTTCCAGGATGGGACCAAGGACTGTTGGGAATGTGCGTAGGAGAGAAAAGGAAGTTGAAAATACCTGCAAAACTTGGTTATGGGGAGCAAGGTTCACCACCCACCATCCCAGGTAAAATTTGATGAGTTAATTTTTTCTTGCAATGCTCTTGTTGGAGTATGCATAATTTGTAAGTTAGAGGCATGAAAGGACTTCGGTCGACTAGATATTTTTACCATGTATGTGTTATACTGTTATGGCACACACTTAAGAGAGTGCCTTTGGGGGCCGTCTTTCCCACAGAATCCTAAGGTTTAGTTGATAGTTATTGTTTCTCATGGCAGTTGTCCCCAGAACACCTAGAATTCAGTCTAACTTTTGGTTTCTTATCCTTCATATCCCTCGTTCTTTTCTTCTGCAATAAGTGCTCTATTTTCTGGGACAGTTTAGGGAAGTCCAGTCCAATGCCAGCACTTGTTGACTCAGATATTTCATAAGTTAGTAATGCCTTTTGTTTTAGGGATCTGTAATCAAACCACCATCTCGGCTCATTAGCATGCACTCTTCTGTTTTCAATGAATTGCAGCCTCTTGGTTTTACAAAATTCAGACAAATCGTAGGAAATCGAGCCGATGCAATAGCTCTCCTGGTCAGTGAGTTTCTATTACAATTTGTTGCACTGCATGCATAAGTAGATTTAAGCTAAACCCTTTTTCATCTTTCTTAATAGTTTTATCTAAGTTTTGTATTGCTTTACCGTATATGCAGATTTGATCTGTTTCCTATATCCAGACAGTATGTACAGTAATATGTCAAAAAAATAATATATCTTTGACGATTCATAGGTGGTGCAACGCTTATTTTCTATACTGAGCTTGTTGCGGTGAATGGGAAACCATCCTGTGGAGTGAAAACAGATGACAGTGGGTTGTAGGCAAAGCAAACTGTGGTAGCTGGATCCTGGCCAGTTGAAGTATTGATGCGTAGTCACTTTTTTAAACTTAGATAATTCAATTTCACTTTGTGACATAAGACAGTTGAAGTCCATTCCTAATGATTGTAACATGGATGAGGATGTCAACTTTGGTTTCTGGATCTTAGCTTCATCCTGGAATGGCCTTTCAGTTGGAATGACTGCTTGACTTGAAAACTTCAGTCCTCGGATGAAGTGGTTCGTGCTTGTTTCATTAGTTTTTTTTTCCTGTCGAGTTTTATAACGGAATTGGCTGGTGTTATGCATTGAGCTCATGAATCATGCTCATTTGCCTAGTAATAAAACCAAGCCACCCTTTTCACTGTTCTGTACCCCTTTGTGGTATGATTCTTGAGCATAATTTTTTCCCCCTCTTTTGTGCACACGGCATAGCTTATTTGGAAGCGGCCAATCCGTGGGTTTCCAAGACTTAAATCGTATCTTGTTATTCCCATTTCATGTTTGCAAGAAATAGGGAGAAATTATGTATTTGTTGAATGAAAACATGCATCATTTCCAAAAACATTATTGTACTTGCTTTGTCAATTACTAGAGGCCAGACACATGCGATGCAGTGCGCAAGTCAAGTTTACAGAACTACATCCAAAAATGACATTATGTAAAAAATATAGTGAAAGATAGCGAATTTCTCCTCTTTCTGCATATCTACTGCGACATAAATCTAAGCATGCAGGGGGTTTTTGTGCACCCGGGTGCTTTGCACCGTGCTGGGCACCCCTCGGCCGTCTGATCATGTTTTGGACGGCCCGGATGCGTTTGACAATTTTAATTTAATTTTGATTTATTTTTACTGGTAAAAAATCAAAACACATGATGATGGCGTTGGCGGATGGTAGAAAGACATTGCTATTTTGAAATACTATTTTTAGATTGTTGGAAATCTAATTGTCCAAATATGATGATGGCGTTGGCTATGTTTGGATGGATTTAAAAAAGAAAATATTGAGAAGAATTTTTTAGAGTGTTTGGTTGAGTTTTTGAAAATGAGAATAATGAGATAATGATTAGAGAGAGATAGAGATAAAAATGAAATAATGAGGTAATGAGTAGAGAGAGATTCTTTTTGAAAAGAAGGAATCTTTTTTAAAAGAATTTTTGAAAATGGGAAAAAAGGAAAGAGAACAATGTTGTTGTCTTTTTCTGAAATCTGTAACACAAAACAATTCGAGACACGTTGCAATAACACTTTTCTAAAGACAATATTTATCCCTACCAGATGATGTGCACCAAGTTACCGCCGATGGGACAGAGGCTGATAGGTGCCGAAAAGCACCCATTTAACCCTCTAATTAACACTTTAATAGTCCAATCATAGAGTTACTTGATGAATTATAATGGTTGAATTGTGTTTGTAGCCTTTGGAGAGTGCCAAACGATTAAAAGTGCTAATGGGAGTTGATATATGGCATGGAACGCAAAGTAGACTTAAAGAGCTTCGCAACGGTCCAAGAATCGCATCATTTCTGGCTCGGATGAAGCCAGGGCGAGCCCGCGAAGTTTGGGGGACAATCAGGATTTTTCGCCCGGGCGGGAATCAAAGCCGCTTGGGCAGTTTTACCCGAGTCAAAGGCGGATTAGGGCGTTGACCACGTTTTGTTGGGTTTTATTATAAACAGGTCATTGCTTTGTACGTTTTGGGGGTTGTAGAATATTTGGAAGCAAGTTTAGAGAGAAAAACGCGAGCCGTTCCATGAGTTCTTCAAGTTCTTCGTCAAATCAAGCATTCGTCTCCATCTCCATGGCCGGCTAAACAACTTCTAGGGGGATGATTAAGCCCCGGTTCAAGTAACTTTGTTTATGTATAGGATTTAGGTTTATTCATTCGAATAAGTTGTTTAACTCAGAACCCTTTTCATTATGATCAAATGGATTGAATTTAATACTTTCAATTAATTGTGTATTTGTGTGCGCGATCTCAAATACCATGTTATTCAATAGTTTTCTTTGCTTGAGCTTGGGTAACTGAGATGGGTTATGCTCGTAAGACGGATCGTGCCACTGGACAGGCCGTGAAAGAGACGGTTTGTGCCAGCGAGATAGTTCGTGCTATGGGATAGCCCATGCCTATTGACAACTCAACTATCTTTTTGACAATTGGGATTCGAATAATAGCCCTAACCTATACATAGCCTAGTTACGTGGCCGGGGTGGATTCGAAACCCTAGATCCTCTCTCCATTAATTTCACTCAGTTTTATTATTTCTTGCTTTAATTTAGTTAATCACAAAATCACCCAACAAATCTCTTTTTCTTAATTAAATTAGAAATTAATCAAAATTAACGTAATTTAGCCAAATTGTCTCCGCGGATCGACACTCGGACTTAGCCACTATTATTCTGAGTAAGGGTTAATTCCTTGTTTTTATGAATATATTTTTGATACGGTACGACACAGTCAAATTTTGGCGCCGTTGCCGGGGACAGTTTGCACGGTTACTTAACTTGGATTAATTTTTATTTTAATTCTTAGTTTAGATTTTTATTTTTAATTTGGTAATTAGTTTAGGACTTTTTAATTTTGCTTGTTAGTGTGATTTTCAGAGTATAGGTTCCAAGGAGTGTGCAGAGGGTAACAAATCAATAACAATATTCCAAGGAGGGTACCATCACTGTGAGTATTGAATAGTTTGCATTATGTTTGATTTGTTATGAAAAATATAGACTACACCTATGCTCCCAGTATCCCGAATATATCCAAGAGCAATCTAGTTATGCCCAATGGTTTCCTAAACAGAGTTATGATTGTTACTCTAACACTTATAATTCGGAATGGGAAAATCATTCTAATTTTTCATTGACACAACACCCTTCAGACCCATATTATGCCCCATACCTAAGGCCTAATTTTTCTAATATTTCTGATCCATGAGCCTGCTACCCTACTTCTCCACAACAGTCGTATGAGCAACCACCTCCCCCGCCACCTCAAAAGTATTCTTCAGATTTTCAGGAGAAGATGTTGCAAGTTCTTGAAGAGTTTAATGCTAGTAGTCAATGTTGTAGCCAATCGCTTCAATCCCAAGCTCAATCTCTCGCAAATATGGAAGCTTATGCGAACCAGATTGAAATTGCGATTAATCGATGGGATGATGAAATTTTATTAAACAATGAGCAGAAAGTGGGCATAGGGCATGATGAGAATGCGTGGAAGATAGTGGATATTGAGCAGGTAAAGGATATAAATTATGGGGAGAATACAAGGGATGTGGGACAATTAATCACCAATTTTGAAAACTCTAGGGTTGAAGAGCTAGACACGGAGTCTGAGGATAATAATGGTGATATGAGTAAATTGATAACTAACCCCATGAGTTTGAGGATTGAGGTTGTCATTGAGGAACAAGAACCTTTCGTTCACAAAAGTTTACTAGTAGATGAGGTTACCACCGCTTGCAAGATTGCGAGTCTTGTCAACAATTCTTTCACTAATTCAGGCGGTGATTTAGAGACTGACTTAGCTCATTGTGATGATAGTTTTGAACTTGAAGAATCTATTGAGCAAGTGAGTTCGTGGTGGACTCCGCTCCTTGGTCAGTTATTGATGAGTGGCTATCTAGTGGGGATGGTATCCAACCTTCTTCATTATCTCCACTTTCGATTATCACATAATCGCCCAAATGTGAGTCACAACCTTTGTCACCCAATCCTAGTTTTGAATGTTTGGGGGAGTCTATTTTAAATGAGAAAGTAGTTGTCTTATCTAATCATGTCGCGCATCCACCATTACACAAGATTATCATATTAGAACAAATTGATTTTCTTGGTGTTGATATTTTTTATGAGGATCACCATCCATGTTTACTTAAACTCATCAACAACTTGAAAGTTAATTTGTTTTGGAATATGTGCTTGGTGGAATTTCAATTTCAAAAACTATTAAGGCAATTGCGATACTCTAAGTATTTGATCTTATGGCATGGTCGAGTTCAATTTGAGCCGGTTCGTTTCTTTGAAACATAATCATCCCTCGTAAACCATTTTGGGCCTCCTACATTTAAGCCTTTCTCTTGTTAAGCTCCATTACCTAAATTAATTGTGTCTTGAGAATGGTGAATTGGTGGGAATTGATCATTGAGAAGAAGAGGGTGAGTTGAAAGATAAATGTTGATTGGCGGTGTTTCTCCCATTGTTTGAAAAGTGAAAAAAAAACACAAAAAAGGGGGGAAAAAACAACAACAAAAAAAAAGAGTTAGAACTATAATGTGAAGAGGGGGAACACCAATTTATTTCATTGTGAGAAGAAACGGTTGATTTCATTGTGAGAAGAAACGGTTGATTTCATTGTGGTTTGTGTTAAAAAGGTTGAAAAGAGAGATTTTGTGTACTAGGAAGGAAGAGGGTACGACATTGATAAATATGCCCTATGTGAGTCGTTATGAGGCCATTCTCCGACACTTGAAAGTCTTACCTAGCCTTAAAACACTTTCCATTACCTAACGATATAACCGAGAATAAAGTTCTATTTGATCCTAGGGGTGATGGGTTGTGGTTTGTGGATTGCTTAAGCATTCCGGTACTTGGCATTTATTTCATGAGATCGTGTCCACTTTAAAGAGCTTTCTTTTTGTGTCATTGTGTGCGAATACTCTGCTTCTATTTACATAACTTCCAACCGCACACATGAGAATTCATAAATGCGCCTTGTTTCAAGTGATTTCATTTGTTGAGTGCACGACATAGTGAGAATTGAAGTCGAGACTCGGTCCAGATTAGGGATGGCAACGGGTAGGGTATGGATCGGGGGACCCTATTCTACCCCCGATCTCCAATTGGGAATTTCATCCCCATCCCCACCTCCATACCCAAAAGGGATAATGAACAATCCACCATACCCGCCTCCCACTGGGGATCGGGTATATTTGGGTAAATCCATATCCAAACTTGTTGAACCAAAAAAAAAAAAAACGATAAGATCTAATTTATGTGTCCTATAATAACAAAAACAACAATTTACAACAAAATAGAATAGAAAAATACAAAGAAATAACAGTCTACCAAGATATATAAAATTTTAACTATCATGACTAAACTTTTTTTAACACTTAGCATATATAGTTTTAATTCGGAACAATATAGACAAATTATACGTATATGCATACTTATATGTACACACAAACATATACATTTATAAACTACTATACGTCCGCATATATACATACATTCATAAAAAAATATACATATACAATAGGAAACGGGGGCGGGTACGGGTATTCGGAGGTGGGTATCACAAAATTATACCCGCCCCGTTTTCAACTGGGGATTCTTCAAGTTCTACCATACCCGCTCCTATTGGATGAAAAATCGAGTAATATATCCGCCTCCAAATAAGCAGGGGCGGGGCGGGTATCCATCGGGTTTAGGGGAATTGCCATCCCTAGTCCAGATAGAACGGTCAATCATTGTTCACTTGTGATCGAGGTCTTTGCACACACACACACGCTAGGATTAGGTGTCGGGGTCTATCTTCATGATTTGTTAGTACTTAGAACTCTCATTGCTTGCCTAGCCTCTTTGTGGTAGCGCCGTACACCTTGGTTTGGAATATCTATGAATTGCATGATGGGTTTTGGATTCCATGTTGATGGGTTCCTTGTGTTTTGTGGATGATCACTGTTGAAAACCCTCACGAGACTTTACTCGTCTTACCGGGGCCGCCCGGGGGTTTAAAAGAACTATCTCTTTCCTTTTTACTTAGTTTAATTGCAATGTTCTTTCTTTTGCTAGGGACTGGCAAAGTGTAAGTTGGGGGTGTGATAGGTGCCGAAAAGCACCCATTTAACCCTCTAATTAACACTTTAATAGTTCAATCATAGAGTTATTTGATGAATTATAATGGTTGAATTGTGTTTGTAGGCTTTGGAGAGTGCCAAACGATTAAAAGTGCTAATGGGAGTTAATATAGGGCATGTAACGCAAAGTAGACTTAAAGAGCTTCGCAATGGTCCAAGAATCGCATCATTTCGAGTTCGGATGAAGCCGGGGCGAGCCCGCGAAGTTTGGGCGACAATCTGGATTTTCCGTCTAGGCAGGAATCAAAGCCGCCCGGGCGGTTTTACCCGAGTCAAAGGCGGATTAGGGCGTTGACCACGTTTTTTTGGGTTTTATTATAAACAGGTCATTGCTTTGTACGTTTTGGGGGTTCTAGAATATTTGGAAGCAAGTTTAGAGAGAGAAATGCGAGTCGTTCCATGGGTTCTTCAAGTTCTTCATCAAATCAAGCATTCGTCTCCATCTCCATGGCCGGCTAAACAACTTCTAGGGGGAAGATGAAGCCCCTGTTCAAGTAACTTTGTTTATGTATAGGATTTAGGTTTATTCATTCGAATCAGTTGTTTAACTCAGAACCCTTTTCATTATGAACAGATGGATTGAATTTAATACTTTCAATTAATTGTGTATTTGTGTGCGCGATCTCAAATACCATGTTATTCAACAGTTTTCTTTACTTGAGCTTGGGTAACTGAGATAGGTTATGCTCGTAAGACGGATCGTGGCACTGGACATGCCGTGAAAGAGACGATTTGTGCCATTAATTTCACTCAGTTTTATTAATTTCTTGCTTTAATTTAGTTAATCACAAAATCACCCAACAAATCTCTTTTTCTGAATTAAATTAGAAATTAATCAAAATTAACGTAATTTAGCCAAATTATCTCTGCGGATCGACACTCGGACTTAGCCACTATTATTCTGAGTAAGGGTTAATTCCTTGTTTTTATAAATATATTTTTGATACGGTACGACACGGTCAGAGGCCGACGGGTGACTCTTCTATTGAGGCGGTTGGAAGAATGACCGGTCCAGTGTTTGGCTATTCTTTATTTGTTCTTTATCGAGTTTCTTTTATATATCAAAAATAATTTTTCTGATAAAAAAAAAAAAAGGAAAGATAACTTTTGAGGATTATGCGCGACCCCCGGATTACATGGGCCATTACTTGCTGCAGAATTGGTCTTACCACACTTCCTCTATTTTGGGCCGAGGCCCAGTTAGAAACCGAAATAACGACTATACACATCCGCCGCCAAGCCCTAGGGTTTTATCATTCTTGGAAGAGATTTTTGCACATAGCCACAGGAAAGCGAGAGAGAGAGGGGAGAGGAGAGAGAAGAGGTCGCCTCTCGACTGATCAGCAAACATGGGTATGGAAATCGAACCATGATCGACCATCTCTCCTCCATTTCCTAACAATTGATTGCACTGCTCTCTCTCTCTCTAAAATGGATTTGTTATCTTTACAGGTATCTCTCGGGACTCCATGCACAAGAGGCGTGCTACTGGTGGCAAGAAGAAGGCTTGGAGGAAGAAGCGAAAGTGAGTAATTACAATTGACTTTCATAACCGTCGATATCTATTAGCTCGTGAGTGTTTGTATTTGTTAGCATAGATTATAGATCTGCTGACTTTAGTAAACCTCTGAAAAGATCTTGGATTGTGTAGCTGAATTATTCTAGCATATTATTTTCGTGGTTTGTCAATTACGAATTTACGATGATGGGATTTCTGAACTTATAATTTGTTTGAGGATTACTAGATGGCATGAAATACAGTTTTTGTCACCTTACAATTCGTATCATATCGTTGGCAGGAGGGGGATAAAATGTTGTTGAATTATACCTTACCCTTTGTTACTTACTCCTTTGTTGGGGAAAATTTATGTTCTTGTAACGGTACGTGGGTACTTAGGCATGGATGCCTCAGCCTTTAAAATTTTGAAGCTTTGTTTATACTTATTGAAGGAGCTTTCTATCTTTCAGATTTGTCAACTTCTTTAGTAAGTTTTTCTGAATAATTGCAAACTCCTCTTATATTTTGTTTGTTTGAAGGTATGAGCTCGGTCGTCAACCTGCAAACACTAAGCTCTCAAGCAACAAGACAGTTAGGAGAGTCCGTGTGCGTGGTGGCAATGTGAAATGGAGGGCCCTCAGATTGGATACTGGGAATTATTCATGGGGTAGCGAGGCTGTGACTCGTAAGACCCGTATGCTTGATGTGGTTTATAACGCATCAAACAATGAACTTGTTAGGACACAAACTCTGGTGAAGGGTGCAATCATTCAGGTGGATGCAGCCCCATTTAAGCAGTGGTATCTTCAGCATTATGGTGTCGATATTGGGAGGAAGAAGAAAGGGCCAATTAAGAAGGAAGCTGCTGAGGTGATGAATTTGACATCATCAATTTCGGATCAATAACGTCCTTTTTTTTTTTTTGGCTTCCATCATTTCACTAAACATTAGAATTCAATCAACTCTAGTTACTTTTTACTGCATCTAGCCTTGTACGAAGCATAATAGATTTTGTTTAAACAGTTAATTGACTTTCGAAGAATCTAGTAATGGTAAATACCATGGAGAAATGTACACATTGTACAGAGCGTGCATTTGTTGGGAACCTATTATGCCACGTAATCTAATAACTGTAGATTTAGGGATGCTCTGCGCATATTCCTGCATAAACTATTTAATTGTGCATCTCTGTCAGATGGTAGTTTTACTAATTGGAGTCATTTGGGGGGACTTTCTTGGTGCTCACGAGTTATGACCTTACTGATTATACACTTTGCCACATTTTCATGACATGACTTGTGTGTTTGTTGTTATATGGATTAGAATCCTTATGCCATGTTTTTCGAAGAAGATCATTGGAATCCTTGCTTGATTAGAATCCTTATACTGGTAATATGTGCTGTGTGATGTCTTAAGTCATGGATATTAGTTGTCACTCGCCCATGGCGATCTTTTCAGACTTTGTGTGAGTTATGGTGGATGACTTAAGCTTGTCCCTTGAATTAAATTCTTCTTATTCTAAATTTTTTTTTTTTTTTAGAGAAAAAATTTCACTACTTTCTTGATCCTTCTTACCGGATTTATCCTTTGTTAATTTCCTAGCTTAATATGAGATAGAGATAGGTATATCTTAACAATGAATGAATCAATGAATGTAAGTCGACGATATGGAATTGAAACCCCCTTCTTTTTCTTTTATCACGGATAAATCACTCCTGGAAAGAATCCTATCTTTCGTATTCTTGCTATGTTTTTGGGCTGAGCTTGTAAACATTCTAGTCCTCAATATGCGAAGCATTTTCAAGTATCCAAAGCGGTGGAGTTAACTCAAGTTAATTGCGATATATCTTGGTTACTTCTGGAATCACTTTACATTTATAGTATATCTCATCTGGCAGTTATCTCCATTAGCGTTCTCTCTCTCTCTCTCACACACACACACACACACACACACTCACTTTACATTTATAGTATATCTCATCTGGCAGTTATCTCCATTAGCGTTCTCTCTCTCTCTCTCTCTCTCTCTCTCTCTCTCTCTCTCACACACACACACACACACACACACACACACAAAACTTACATTCTCCTTATGGATGATAATGTGTGTTGTAATTTGCTCCGGAACTTGGAACTTTTTAGCGAGGCGAACAACTCGTAACTGTCAAAGTGTAATCATCTTGTTCTGTTTAAGAATCTGTTATCCCTGATAGTTGGTGTGCAATGGTGACAGGAGGGAGAAGGTGCGGCTGCTGAGGAAGCTAAAAAGAGCAATCATGTCCTCAGGAAAATTGAAAAGCGCCAGCAGGGTCGTAAACTCGATTCTCATATTGAGGAGCAGTTTGGTGGAGGTAGGCTGTTGGCCTGCATCTCTTCCCGCCCGGGTCAATGTGGCAGATCTGATGGGTAAGCCTAAAATAATAATGGAACTAGTTTTTAAATGTTACTGTTTCTCTAAGGATCTGTTCGATTAGATTAGGAATGGTGAGAAGTGCCCAAACAACTCTCTTGTGCTTTCAGAGTTCTTCCTATTTGTGGGACAAACGCCAGAAAATTTATTTTTCGTAACGAATGTAGTCATCTACTATTTGAAGTTCACATTTATCCCTTTTTTCCAAACTACTTAATTCAGAAAGTTATGACTGTCTAGATTGGCAAGTTTGATTTAGGTAATATCCAGACTCTTGTGTCTAGAGAATCATAATTTTCATGTAATGTTTGATTCTAATCAAATGCATGCAAGAAAGCATTTTTTCTCTCTCCATTCTCGTACTTCACTTGCTGTCATCTTTTATCATCAAACCAAACCTTAACAGTGTCATCGTACTTATCGTTTTTTCTCAAAATGGTTTCCTCTAGATACATTCTGGAGGGTAAAGAGCTCGAGTTTTACATGAAGAAGCTCCAGAGGAAAAAAGGCAAGGGTGCAGCAGGTGCCGCTGCTTAAATGAGAGATGGCCTAGTTTTTCTGTTCCTGCTCTGGTTGGTTTTTTCCATGTTTGGTTGCTGTTGAACATTATTAGATGATGAGGTTGATAATTATCTCTTGTATTGTACTTCTAGTTGCTGAAATGATGCCTGAACTTTTGGCTACTTACATGTGGAACATTTTGTTGTTGTTTTGCATAAGAATTTGCAATTTTCGTCTCTAGTAAGCTTTGTGTTGTCTCATTTGGTGAGTGTTGTGTTTGTTCTTTCATTCAAAGTGGGTGTCGTAAAGCCAAATTTTGTGCTAACAGGCTTGCAAAACATCCACACAGGAATTCTCTTCCCCTGCTTCCCTTGGTGTGCTGCCTATTCACCTCCGTACTCTTGTCCACATAGGAATTCTCTTCCCCTGCTCCCCTTGGTGTGCTGCCTATTCACCTCCGTACTCTCGTTTATTCGGATTCTATTGTGCAATGATATGGTTTTCTGAAAAAAAAAAAAAAGAGGGGTACCGGATCAATTTGTGTTCTCCGAGAATCTGGAGATCTTCATGGACTTGCAAATCTGCGATGCAAGTTTGACAATATTAACTGTACAAAAGTTTTAGAATGTTCACCTAGACAGACTTACAGAGCTAGAAATTTTTCTTGTTGGACCTTTTGGTGGATCGTGACGGAATTTAGTTTGATTTGAGGCAAGCAATTTAAGCAACCACCGGCTTTCGGCACAAATGTGGCGTGACGAAGGACTTCTGGTTTTAGTAGTAGGAGACCAAGTGATTTACCAACTGAACTCCTGGACATCGAATATTTAGCAAACCCTAAGCCCAATATCTAACGAAAGTCGAGAGTGTTTGGATTTCAAGGCGAACCACGAAACCCTAAAAGCTAAACCCTAAAAACCTTAAGCCCGATATCTTAAAACCCTAAACCCGGAACATGAAAACCATAAACCCTAATCTTTTACTAATTGCATGCAATGCAAAGTTCTAAACCTAAAACTCAAGCAGTTACCTCATTCAATAGCAATGTCGCCTGCTGCACCATCGACCGTGGAGGTTGATGTGGCGGATGACATAACAACACTCTCATCAGCCACGGCAATTGCCGACCACGACGATCCCCTATGCGATATCCTCGTTCGAACCTCTGCTGTGTCCCTGGCTCGATTCAAAAGTGTGTCCAAACACTGGCTTTCTCTCATCTCTTCCCACGACTTCTGTGTCCTCCTCTGCAAATCCTCTAACGGCAGACTCTCCTCCGGCTTCCTCATGTGCAAGATGCCGCGGCTGGGAGTCTCTGACTTTGAATTCGTTTCGCCAAACTCTTCTCTCTCCGGGGCTTGTCCTCCGTTCAAATCTCTCAATTTCATTCAAAGCAATGGGAATTTTTCAGGTATCAGTATCTGACAATCTTGTAATGGTTTGTTGATCTGTTATAGCGTTCAACACCGCAGTTACTACGTCTTAAATCCCACCACCAGGCAGTATATAGAGTTGTACCCACCTCGTGATTGTGCATCAATAAACGAAACCGTTTTCTGGCTACATATAGCTTTTGATCCATCAAAGTCCCCTCATTACAAAGTAATTTGCGTAAGTGCCCTATCGAATCGTCGTTATCAGATTGAGATATATTCATCAGAGACCCGCTGTTGGAGGGTCTCTGGGAATAGCTTTATGGCCGGGCGATATGATAGCTTCAATCAGGGAGTGTATTGGAATGGAAACATTCACTGGAGTGGGGCTTGGTCACGTTTCAGTGTCGACTTAGAGTGTATTGAATAAATGCCGAAAGTTCCAGTGTTGTTTTGGAGGGATTCAGGTAGTAGGGGTTACAGATTCTTTGGCGAGTCCAATGGCCATTTGCATCTTGTTTGAGGGACAGACAACGATGGAATTCCAAGTTTTTGAGATGGAAAGTGACTATTCTGGTTGGTTCGTCAAGTACCATGTTGATCTTGGGAGTTACATAAAACCTTATTTTGTTGGGGATTATTATGATCTCTCTATACTTGCCGTAATTCGCGAAGAGAATGAAGACGAGTCTGTGCTATTGTTCAACGTACCTGGTAAAATTGTATCTTATAATTTTAAGGATGGTACTTTGAAGGAGCTTTTGGACTTGGCTCCTGAAAACATTGATGAGGAGAGACCTGAGCTGCTGCAATTCACATATTGTTCCACTTTCCAATATATTGAGAGTTATGCTCCTGTTTGATGATAACCTGTTATGCCTCAGTTTTTTGGATTATTGGTTCCTTGTTTCATGCGTTTATTCACGCAAATGCGTGGAAAGACCTGTGCATGGTGTTAGAAATGTTCTTGTTCTTTTTGGTGATAAAGAGTGTCCCGATGAACCGGACTAATATCTCCAGCCCCTCCCACAGTTTCCACACATTTGCGTGAGCTGAGGTGGTCCCAGGACAAATCGCTGCTAAGGGAAATCGACCCTGGTATCTTGGGATGATAAACCCCGTCGAGGCAAATCGTTCTTGTTTTTTCGTATCAGGGTTTGAGTTAGGTATAGTTTACAAAGGTGAGAAAGATGAATGATGACTACATAAAAAATCCTACATAATTCATGTGAAACTATGAAACTTGGAGTAGCTAATACAAAAGCATTGCGGTTCATATTGTGGTTTTCATTTCAAATTTGTTGTTTTCATTTCATATTGTAATACAAAAATCCTACGTAAGAGCACGAACAAATTTGTTGTTTTCATTTCATATTGTGGTTCTTTGTGGCTTCAGGTTTTGGTTCAACCAGTTACTTTTTTATGATGTGGCGTGATCTGGGTCATCCAATGAGTGCAAATGGTGTGGTTTTTTTTTTTGGGTATAATGTGGCGTGATCTGGGCCACCCACTAAGTCTCTGCTTCGATTTAAAAGCGTGTCCAAACACTGGCTCTCTCTCATCTCCTCCCCGCACTTCACTCTCCTCCACCTCGCAACTCCTCTACCCGCTGACTCTCCTCAGGCTTCCTCCTTCGCAAGCCACATGGATTGGACATATTTGAATTCGTTTCGTCAATCAACCCTGCTCTCTCTAGGGCTCCTCCGTTGGAATCTCTGAATTTCATTCATCGCAATAATGAGAATAAAAATTCAGGTATCTTCGTTCGACAATCTTGTAATGGTTTGTTGCTCTGTTCTACCTTCGACTACAGTTGTTATTTTTTACCGATCTTTTAAGGAACAATTGAATTTTGGTCCCAAACAAGGCATAATGAATGGTTGTTGAGGCAAATGATGGTCCTTCATAGTTAATGTTTGTCCCCTCAACAAATGGAAAAACTCACCTCCAAGTGAAAGGATAATTAGAAGGCCATTTAGGTGATAAAAAGGGAGAGAGTACCACAACAGGGAAGGCTTTTGATAATGGACACCCCACCCTCAAACTAATGATCATACCCTACAAAAAAAGGGCCAGATCCTTTTCACACTTTCCTAACCATCCCTTTCTCGGCAGCATTTGAGGGCACCTTCCATTCTGGAAATCTCAAAAAAGAAAGTGGAAATTGCAAGTGGTGGCTAGCTCATGCGTTAGAATTTTTGGATGTCCCACACTGCATTCCGGGATCGAGTCTCATTCCCCCCTCCCTCATGTAATAGATTAGAAATGACGAATAACAAAAGAAAGGGAAAAAAGTCAAAAACCAATCTGCAATATTTCAATGTGCAATGAAAAATAATAAGTATTTCTGAATGAACTTTCAAATCCCATTGTTCTTCAAAACTGCGTAGCACTTCATCTTCAAAAGTTCCTCAAAGTAAACTTTTATACACACTGAAATTTTGGAACGTAAAGTAACTAGAACTCCAATATCAAGACACAAAACCAGACACAACAACCTATGTGGTTTGCAAGTGGTGGCTAGCTCATGCGGTAGATGTAACGCCCCGATTTTTCGGAAGCATTAATTAAGACAACTAATTATGATTAATTTAATACAAAGAGTTTCCATCAGAGTACACGTTGGAAAACGTGAAGTGCAACCCATTACAAAATACTTAGTATGGTTTGAGAAATTAATATTACAGATCCAACATTAAAAATAAAGGGGTGGGTTCTACAGATTAAGGTTCAACTCTGGATTCCACGGCTCCTCCTGAGCCTGGTTTACCGGATAACCCTCGGTTCCGAAATAACCGTCTCCTTCGACACCAACAGTACCTGCTTGATCACAGTCTGGCATAATAAGTCCGAGTCGCGAAGCAACATCATGGCATTATACCAGGGTCACACGAAGTGTAACACCGTGAGCGATAAATCACTCAATAGCTACTATAACCCTCCCAACCCTTGCTTAACATACACGTACAACATATATGATTGAAAAGCAGTAATTAAAGGAATAAACATGAATTAAATCGTAAAACATAAATTAAACACATAGCTGATTTCATTACTAGCCATTAACTTACATTTTCATCTAAGTTCTCAACCTAGAGAACTTTCCTCCCAGTTAACCACTAAGGAATATGACCAAACTGTGATTTACTCCCCCCTTGCTTGCCCTTCACTCGGGGGCCCCGACGGAAGGTATAAGTTACGTACTTAATCCAGCCGTCAGCCGCCTCGCAAGGATGAATTTCCCAGGGACGAAACTGTACCACCGGGCTACGTATGGCAACTGCCAGGTCCTGTAGGTATATAGCCGAAACTGGTCTATAATACTTCCACCCTTATAACGCCTCAGAATTCAAATGAAGCAAATCACAGAGTGTCACATCCTAGGGTTTCGAAATCAAGACAGACTGCCAAACAATCCTCCGAAACAAATCACTTGGCGGAACTGCCATTCAACAACAATCTCGGGGTAACTCCCCATCAATCAATTCCAATTCACTTTTTCATTAACCTCATCGTCTATGTGATATCCGCGTACAATCACCCAACCCGGGAACCTAGTTGTCCATTCTAACAATCCAACAATTTGCCGATAACGTAATACCACAAGCGAAGCAAAGCAATAACAATATCTTAACAAGAAAAGTAAGACGATAATGACATTTCAAGGGTTCACATAACTACATAATAAATCCATGGCGAAATACACGACTTATGGTGTTCCCGCGTCACTACGCATATCGAAGGTAATACACAAGTTTGAGTAAAAAGAGTTTAAGGGTCATAAATGTGATTCATAAAAATATAGGGTCGATGTCGTATTTCATTCAAGTGTAGAGACGAAATCTAGTAGCTTCATTAGGCTCGGGACTTTTTGTAAGGTAAAACTATGCACGAGGGCAAATTGGTAATTCGTCAATGGAGGACATTTTAGTAATTTACCAAAGCTAACGTATCAATAATAGATGATATATATTTACTAGTATCATAAATATAAACTTGCCATAATAGATTATGATCAAGTTTACTAACAAAGATTCACTTTACTAATCTAAAGGAGTTACATAACATTCTACAATTTAATCGACGGAGTACATCGAAACAAACATCAATATTATAGATTTTAATTATGAAAACAAAACAAATCATAATGGACATGAATAATCAGCTAAACAACCTAACCATACACAACATCACTTGTTAAACAAATCAACTTTAACCATCTTTAGGCCTTACGGCCATAATCGGTAATTTGGTGGGTTTCTCGACCCATTTCACATTTTGATTTCATTTCGTTCGGGCTCATTGCAAGCCCCAATATCAAGTCGAAGGCTAGTAAATATACATAGGGTTAATGGATAAGAGGTTTCTACCTTTGGTCCGGACGAAAAGCTTGACGGTAAAGTCCGGTGGTATTTCGAGTGGCAATGAAGAACTCCATTGCAAACAGAATCTTTGGGCTGCGATGTAGGGTTCAAACCTCGTCCGTTTCCAGCGATTCTTGTGTCCAAAACGAAGCTCTCGAAGTTCTCTACAACGTTGATGAAGAAGTCTAAGCCTAAAACGCACTCCAACAATGAGAAAAATGAAGATTTGTAAAGGTTCAGTGAGCTGCTCGGTTTGACTAGACCAGAAACTTCGGGCCGCAATAACGTGGTCATTTCTCAACCGTTTTGAGTGATTCTTGAACCTAAAACGAAGGGCTTGAAGTGATCTACAATCTTCGTGAAGGAATCTAAACCCGAAATCCACTTTAACGAGGAGAAAAATGGAGATTTGTGAAAGGTCAGTGAGCTGTCTGGAAAATGTAGCCGAAAGAATTTACTGAACTTTGGATGGCTATAACTCACTCAAAACTCAACCGATTTGGGTGATTCTTATACCGAAATCGAAGTACTCGACGCCCTCTACAACTTTTGTTTAGAAACTTAAGCCTAAAAACGACTTTACCTAGGAGGAAATTGGTCATGAAAATGGATGCGTGTTATGGACGAGAATAGGAAAACGTGGTGGTGATCTCTCTCCTCTTTTTCTCTTCTTCTCCTCCTTTCTTCTTCTTTTCCAGAATCTCTCAATCTCTCTCTCTTTCTCTGCCGAAAATAATGAGGGGAATGGGTGATGGGTTTATGTAGGGGCATGAGATATAGGGTGCAAGCATAAGTTGATAACCCAATAGATTTTTAAGTGTGAGATGAGTGGTATTGCATGGGGGTTAAGGAAGGCTTTGGGAGGGTGTGTGAGGCTGTGATTGGTTGGAGCAAAATAGGTGACATATTTGGTTAAAAACACAAAATGACTAGGAAATGTGATGTGTTGATTTGTGAGTTGATAGGTTCAATTAGGTTAGGACCATAGTTTGGGTCATCGGTTAGGATAAAACGAAATGGTTAGGGTAAACGGATAGTGTAATGGGATTAGGACCACTAAATCACAAAAATAAATTTAATCATTTCTAGGTTTTATTAATAAATCTATTTCATAAAATAAAAAAAAGGGGCTAAAATCCGGGTCGTTACAGTAGAGCTATTGGATGTCCCACATTGCATCCCGGGATCGAGTCCCAGTCCCCCCTCCCCCCATGTAATAGATTAAGAATGACAAAAAAAAAAAAAAAAACCTTTGTGGTTTGTTTGGTGTTGTATCCTGATGTTGTGCATGTAGCATTATTGTTTTTCTCGTGGATCCAATTGAGAGCGATTCTTGTGGTTTGTATTTCTACGTGTCTCAATTACCGCATCCCCACCCGGTTCTGAGGTTGTTTTAGAAACTGACTTAAGTTGGGAATTAATTGGCTTTAGTTCAGTTTCTTTTGATTGATGTATTGTGAGAGAATGAGCTGTCTCTTAAAGCACAATAAATTATATTTAAAAATAAGTCAGTTTTGTGGAACAACCGCTCCGTATTTAAGTGGTCTCCATTGTCAAAACCTAACAATCTCCTTCTCAGATATAATTACTAGCCTTAGGCGGTGCTGATCTCTCTGTCTGTGGGTATATGTTTTTGTGAGTCGTACATTTGTATGTTATTGATTTGAATTCTTTTATGTATCTGAGATGGGAATATGCTTTATGTGCTTTTTTTTGCAATTTTACTGGATAATTAGATGTGATTGAGCTAAATCTAAACATGAGCTAAGAAGCACATACACGTCTACCAACCTCACGTCTTCGTATTTGACATGTGTCGGCCTCACATATCCGTGGTTAACATGTGTCGGTCATGGACATGACAGGACACTCTCCAAACAAATGTTGGACATGCCTAAATATACTTGCCCCATTCTTTAGAAGATTAAAGTGTAATTTTCAGAACTATGCCCTCAGTGAAAGTTATTCTCTATTAGTGAACATTCCTTCCACAGCCGGCGGAAATAAATGTTTCCTCCAAATCAATCACAACGGTCTGGTAATAGTACACAACCACATGGACCGCTGTGATTGATGTGGAGGAAACATTTGTTTCCACCGCCGGCAGAAATAACTTATTCTCTTGTTATTAATTCATCGATAGAAATAATTTCAACTTTTATATGAATTCATGACATACCTCTAGAATATAAAGACACTGAAAATTTGATATGTTCCAAATATATCCGTATCCTAATTTTTGAAAAAAATGATGTGTTCACGTCTCCGTACCCCTTCCGGCTCCACTGCAAATTCCATGTTCAAGGTTGACATGGCACTTAACTTGCCTCTATCTTCCTCTTCTCTTTTTACTGAATGCTTAGGGCATCCGCAGTCGTGGTAAGAGTGTAAGAAATAGTGTAAGAATTAGTAAAGTTAGCAAACATTTTCTATTTTTTGTGTCCCAATGGTGTAATTAGTGTAAGAGTGTTTGGGTCAGAATTTCCGAAAAATTTAACTGCACAAACACAGTTATGCTGTCAGTTATTTCACAAAGAGAGGAGAGAGAGAGAGAGAGAAGAGGGGGGTGGCAGGCGTGTGGCAGGGGGAGAGGAGAGAGGTAGGCGCAGGAGGAGAGAGGGAGAAAAAAGGGAAGAAAAGTTGGGCAAAATGGGACCCACTTCTATATTTATGTACACACTTTTATATTTTTTTTAATTTTAACAACATTTTAACAACACCATTGCAACACTTCTTACCTTAACAACACATTTTGTCATAACAACACACAAATGGGATCTACTTTTTACACTTTTGTGTCATATAACAACACAACTGCGGATGCCCTTAGGGAACAACTGCATTTTGGTCCCAAGCAATGCATAATGAATGAATGAAGCAAATGATGGTCCTTCATAGTTAATGTTGTCCCCTCAACAAAGGTAAAAAAATCACCTCCAAGTGAAAGCGAGAGGAAGTGGATCCTCTCCGGTCGTTAAATTGGACTGGACAAGATAGTTCAAGTCTAGACCGTTCATTTGCTGCAATTAATTGTTTGAATTTGTTAAAATACTCTTAGCCGTAAGAGAGTTTCTAAACAAATCCGAATCATTGATTATATCAATGTATGGTTCAGATTTAAACTGTACCATCTAGTTCAAAACTTAGACTGGCTAGGATCCGAACCCAAAGAAAAGGATAGAAGGCCATTTAGGTGATAAAGGGTAAGAGTACAATAACAGGGAAAGATTTTGATAATGTACACCCCATCCTAATACTAATGATCATTATACCCTCCAAACAATTGCCCTCCAAAAAGGGATTTCTTTGTTCACCCTTTTATTACCCTCTCTCCGATTGGTTGAGGTAATGCGGATCTTACAAAAAATAATGTCATTCTTACCAAAACTTGTTTTATAGGAGTAGGACCTACACCATTTCAACCAATAAAATGGAGGGTAATATTTACATCTTTTAAGGATAGTGAACAGAATCACACTCTACAAAAAGGGTCAAATCCTTTTTACACTTTCCTAACCATCCCTTTCTTGGCAGCATTTTTTAAAACAAAAAATGCTAGGTACACAATAAAAATGGGCACATTCTATTTTTTTTCTGAAAATCTCAGGAAGAAAGTGAAAAAATGAAAGGGGGAAATAATCAGAAACCTTCAATCTGCAATGCAACGTACAACGAAATAATCTTTCTGAATCTTTCTGTCTTAATCGCTATTATTAATTCACCCCACCACTAGGTATTTAAAGAACCTTGCAATTGCATAATAGGGTGGTTCATTTGCTTTTCCTTTCCAAGAGCACATACTTGCCACTCAAAAAGTTTTACTAGCCAAAAATTTAATTCCAAAGAACAGTCAATAATTGGACTTGAAAGTTGTAACCAAAGGCATCTCTCTCTCTCTCTCTCTCTCTCTCTCTCTCTCTCTCTCTCTCTCTCTCTCTCAAGACACACCAACGAATCAATTTTTATTTTTACTTTGATAGCTATGGGTATCCCGCCCGTTTAGGCACAGTTCGACTAATCTCTAGTGAGTGAGTCCCATCGTTCACTAACGGAAACTAATATGAGGTCGGAGCAAGATCCTGTATGAATTGACCCTATAAGAGTTAGTAGCATGAGAAGTTTCAAACGTGAAATCTTAGAAGAAAGCAAATTGTTGAGTCTTTTCGGCCCATTTGGATGGCGTATTAGTTTTGGGGATACAATAAGTCAATAATAATGAGGGATAAAATAGGTGAGGGATTAAATAAGAATGGTGGACCCATATTTATGTGAGAGTTAAGAATCGGGGTTAAATACTCCATGGTTTAAATGAGGAATAAAAAAAAAGGGGGATAAGGAGAGTGGATGATGTAAAATTATGTCAAAAGACTTTCTTACACTTGGTAATGCATATATTAGATTATGTATTTATATAATTATATAAATACCAAAATTAATTGTTTTGTTATATTTGTCAAAAATTATGTAATAATGGAGTAATTCATTTCAATATTCCTTTATAGTATAACTTAAGAATATTAAATATTAAAATTAACTCCATAAGCAAACAAGCGAACAATGTAAAATTCTAAAGTATAATTTTTTTGTATCAAATTCTATTAGTAGTTTACTTTAGCGCAAAAAAAATTAAAAAAATTATACGCAGAAGTACTTTATTTTTTTATCTGAAGGATATTGCAAAGCAACTCAACAAGCCAACATTGTAAAATTATAAAGTACAAAAAATTTAATATTTTTTGTATCGAATTAAAAATCTCTCTTAGTAGTTTAATTTGGTACAAAAGAAAATAAAAAACCATGCGCGGAAGCACTTTATTTTTTAATCCGAAGAAAATTGCATGTGGGTTATGGAGGTAAAATGGGGTGAGATATCTCCACTCACCTGCTTATATTTAGTCAGGCTTTGCCCCGATTACAGAGGAGAAGGGGGACTATTTACCCCAACCCACTTCATCCATCTTCTATTTACGCCATCCAAACGAGCCCTAAGCCCTCACCACCAAGCCAAACTTGGATCCAATGAATCAATTGAAAACTAAAATTCAACCATGTTTTAGCAGTATGTGATTGGTACTTTGTGCATATCCTTCCTGTGAGACAAGACTTTCACCTAAACCATTGACAAACTACAGTACTCTGTGTGGTTTTTAACTCTTCTACACAAAATATAGTTATATTTCCAAAGAATCTTGATGACAAATAAATCAGACTAACAAGGGGACCAATAATGGAAGTCCCCAATAAACTAGAGACAAAGCTGCTGCAAACACAGAAAGGAAAAATCTTTTGTTAAACCCTAGAAACTGCATTTCTACTAACCACCTCTCATAAAAAATATTAATTAATTTTCAGGGGCATCTTTCCATGCCTGAACTCCACTACATTACCCTTTCCCTAATAACAATTATTTTACTAAAGGTAGATGAGACATAAAGGCTATAGATTATTAGGGTAAAGTCAGAAACCCACCATTTCCAAGCTGGGATTTTTGTAGTGCTCATATTTAATAGTAGTACTCAGTTTCTTTTTTTATTTTTGCTGCCAATACTGAATAGTACAAAACTTTTGCTTGATTCAATTCTAAGAGTGTACAGTAAAAAGAGAACAGAAGCTTCTGTTTTCTGGGTAATTTATGAGAATTACAGGGCTCAAGAAAAGCCGGAAATTATGGTTGACTACACCTCAAGATAAACCATTGTCCAAATCATAAAAAAGATTTAGACTTTTGAGAGAGTTGAGGAGCCCACTCTCACAGCTGGTTACAACATTTGAGTTTGGATCAACATTAAAGAGAAATTACATGTATATCATGACTGGATTAATGAGAACAAATTTAAGATAAGATTACAATAGATCTTGTCGAAATTGACATATGAGGTTTCAACTATATGCAGTGGAATAGGGTGGAAAATGAAAGCTGTGGAAATTTTTCTGCTTCTCATTTTCCAAAATGACTATGTTATACAGTAATAGTGTTACAACAATTTGCACCAGAATACGCCCAAGCTGGTCCGAACATCCGGTTATCAAAAAAACAATTTGAACCAGAATACAGAAAGGAAAAAAAAAAGGATTAGGAAGACCAAATGGATGCAATAATAAGAAGAAATGATAAAAGCTAAGAGGGAAAAGGTGATCTTAATTTGACCTAAAGATGGATTAGCAGTCCATGAAAGCACCAGTTAAGAATGAAAATCTCTTTCTATATACATCACCTTCTCCCTCTAACCCTTTAGTTTCAGGATTAATGAGGTGTGATCAAAGTTCACTTTTCATGTGAGATTTCTGACTTGAGCCTGTGTTGAGGAAAAATATACCATATCATAATCCACAACTACTTCATTTGCATTAACATGAAAGTATAAATTCCTCATAGTTTTTAGTCTTACCAGGAAAAAATTGTGAATAAAGTCCCATATCGCGGTTTGGGCTCCGACCTAAACCCATCTGAACAATGCTTTGCAAATCGTCTTCACACAACGTCGGAAACTGGACAATTTGAGTCGAAAACCACTATTAGCTAACGAAATTATTCCATCGTTACTTCTTTACAAATGAAACTTATCACCTGTCCATTAGGAATTGGAGAATTGTAGAAACCAAGTACCTGTGGAAGGCCTTGGCCAAATTCATCAGCTAGTAGAGAGCCAATGTTTTGGCTATATGTGATTTCTAAAGGGTGCACTGAACTTTGGGTCACTGCTCCTGGAGGTGGAAAGGAGCCATTAGGCTGAGATACCTAGAATTCACAATAAACCCAATTCAGAAAAACCACAGCACAAAATATAAAACAAAGAAACTACACCAAAAATCATGTTCTTACATCCTTTGAGAAGATACTATCCACGTTTGGATTCACCGAAGCTAATTTCATCGATAGAAACTGCATAAACCGAAATTAATACTACCCGTCAAGCCACGAATCCAAACTCTGCAATGACAGCAAAAACCATTGTGCACAAAAATTGAGTTCCTGATTTACCTCGACTTGACGCTGTAATGACTGCACGTAATTTATTATCTCATCAAGCATAAGTGCTTTCCCAGTCACCTAAACAACAATTCCAAAGGCCAACAAAGTTAGACATTGACACATACATGACCGAGATTTACTATGGCTTATCTTTCTTAACAACGTATTTTACCACACACACCTTATTGCAACCGGGTACAAGATCTTGTAGAAGCTTCATTCTCTCACCGATCTTCTCTCTCCGAACCTGCCCAAATACCGAAAATAGCAAAGAGTTATAATGTGCTAGCTGGGGCGAAAATTCAAATTGAAGGAACATGTGATAGATTTGGGGCAATAATCTTTACTCTTTCAGCTAGACTATGGCTGTCAGTAGCTTGACCCCTTCTTGCTCTAACATGAATGTAATCCTTTGGGGGTTCAGAAGACTTTGGGCTACCGTTTTCTTGTTTCTGACCTTCATCAGTTTTCTTCTCTGATTTGACATCATCATTTTCAATCCGGTTACGTTCAGTAGATTTGCATCGCTTTGTATCCAGATCATCCTCTGCCTCTACTACCTGAAAACAGATTTTTCAAAAAAAATCTCAGCTGAATCAAAACAAAGCAGCAAACTTCAGCTTAAATCTTGAATTTTCACAGTGATGTTTGTACTACCTTAGATTTTCCTCTGGAAACTGCTTTTCTTTTCTTGGAACTAAAATCGCTCGGATTTTTCAAACCGGTTTCTCCACTTGGGAATTGCCCAGAAACAGAGGAACCCTCATTCGAACTGGGGAATTCAGCTCGATCAGACATCGGTATTTGAGTCAAGTTCATGTCAAAGTCACTCGTTGATCTCATTCCCATATGGGTTTGTGTCGAATTCCAATTTTCTCGAGCACCCACTGAAGATCCAGGACTGATCGAAACCCTAGGTGTCTTTTCCCTTTCTTCCATCAATGCACTAGATCTATATCCCAATTGTGCACTATTCAAACTCAATTGGCTCGTCCTTTCATTGAAACTGCGGCTACCGAAGCAGGAAAACTTCGCCGCTCTCTCAGTGAACCCAGGATCATCGGAAATTGTCGGCAAATTGGGGTTCATAGCCATTGGAATCCCCAAATTGGGCATGTTTTCTTTTACAAAGTGATCCATAATTGGAAAATGTAGCCTAGGAGACGAGTTCAAATTGGAAAGGGATTGCCAAGTTGGCATTGACGAGGGTTCAGAGTACAATGGCGGTGGAATACCAGAACCGAGAAAGTACCGGTTTTCCATCAAAGATTGAAAATTGGTGGGAATTTGAGTTGAATTGAGAAAAAAAGAAGCAGACCCAGATGAGAAATCGGGGGAAATTTGAGGTTTGTTGGATTTTTTGTTGGTGAAGGGGAAAGAAAAGGGAAAGAAATAGAACAGGTGTAACAAAGAGTGGAGGGGGGGAAGAAATTCGAGAAGTGGGGTTTGGCTATGATGGGATAGAAGAGGTTGGTGAGAGGAGATTGTGTTGCTGCAGAAAAAAGGCAGAATCGAGAGAGAGAGAGAGAGAGAAGGGGGGAAGGTTTTGGGTTGGGTAGGGAAGAAGTTAAATAGCCATGAGAGAGGAAACTGTGTGTTTGTTTGACATCTTTTTTTATGTCAGCTGTCTGGCAGTAGAGAGTAGGAGTAATTTCTTTTGGCTTTCTCTTTCTCTTTCACTCTCTCCGTAAAGAGCGGAAGGGGAAGGGAAATAATGCCGGGACTTAAACGTCAATCCAGTAGTATCCCATTCTCTCTCTCTATCTTTCTCTCTCTCTCTTCTCTCTCTTGAAAACTGAAATTACCAGGAAGGAAAGTCTATTCCTTGTTTTTGCTCTATCCACTGACAGCGAGAAAGGGAGGGAAGAGTTGCAGAGGAAATACGGAACTCTTTTTCACCCACGTGAGTGAAATTTTTCCAAAACAGGGGTGAAATTCAACCAAAAAAAAAACATGGGTACACCATTTGTTGTATATCAAAATGCACACCACCATGTGTGATGCTCATTTTGAAATCTAGCGCAATTGATCAGAGCCGTTCAATTTGTTTAGGACATGGTTTTAAGAGTACATGTAAAAAATCAACTTATTCAGTTATATCGATAAGGGAATGATCAATTTTTGTCCTTGAATTTGCCAGTATAAAAACTGCATGTATCGATCGAATATCTACCGATATTAAAATGAGATGGTTTTTTGACAGGGTCATGCAACATATATTCGAAACATATTAAACGACTCCGATTGTTAGTGTGGACCTTGAAAATGGTCAATGGTGTACATTTTGGTGTACACCAAAAGGGCGTACTCATTTTTGGGCTCGAAATTTACCCGTGTCTTTACTTGGTCCAAAATGGAGTAGAAAAGATTCTCTGGAATTTACTTTTGTCAGTTTTAACCCTTGGGATAAAAGTTGGCAGATGAATGTACAATTTTTGTACACAAATTGTTCGTTTTGGTATATTCGGGAGTAAGAAATATGAGACTATGAGAGCCCGATTGGATAGGGTATGAAGACTGTAATTTTGTTCACCCATCTTAAAAGAGTGTTAACAAAATCAAAAATGATAGGTACACACACATCTCAACCACACCCTCTCTCACATGTGTGGTGGGGCCCACCCGGTGGGTCCCAGTGGACCCTACCACACATGTGAGAGAAGGTGTGGTGGGGAGTGGTTGAGATGGGTGTATACCTATCACTATTGAAACACTTTTTGGTAAACATGACATCATTTTGAAATAAGTATGACATCACTTTGTGGTGGAACCCACATGTTTCAACCAATAAAAGAAGGACAAAATTGCTCTCGGGTATGAAGGGGATAAGATAATAGGGGGTAATATGTATCGACTGGCCCCATATTGATGTGACATTTATGGAGGGTGAATTAAGTAATACTTAGTTTGGATGATTTTGGTAATATGGCGGTATAAGTATGTAAAAAATTGTCAAAAGTCAGATTTGCTCTTATGCATACCCCATTTGCATTGTTAGCTTACTTTACTTATATTACATACAAAACTTATTAATTACAGTAATTCATAACACTTGTCAACAAATAAGTTATACTGTAATAACTAATTTTATTTAACTCTCAAATAATTGTACTAATTTATTTGAAATACAATTACAAAGGCTTAAAAAAGCACAACTTTGCTGGGGGAAAAAAATTGCGCGGAAGTACTTTATTTTTAATCCGAAGGATAATGCAAAGCAACTTAGCAAGCTAACAATGTAAAATATTAAATTTTATAATTGTTTTTAATTTTTTGTATCGAATTAAAGATCTTTATGAGTAGTTTAATTTGGTGCAAAAAAACTAAAAATTTATGAGCGAAAGTATTTTATTTTTTTATCCGAAGGAAATTGCAAAGCCTAAAAAATGCCTAGAATTTGCATCAATGGAAGCAATACATAGTAGTAGCAATACTAGGGGTAGTGGGCAAGGGTATTAAAAGAGGTACAATTGTCATTTTTGAGGGGTATTAGGGGGTCATAAATATAGACACCCCCTTGGGTGTCCATAAATAACACCCCTACAGGGGTGATATTTAGTCCGGGTGATATATAACACCCCTGGACTTATTTTTGACAAATCATTCCATAGCCGTGGGCCTGAGCATAAATAAGACCCCCTATATTTATGTCCCTCAATAAGACCCCATCCAAACGGGCCGTGAGTGTGAGAATATGGAAAACATTTTTAATGAAAACTCAGCCTCTAGTTTCCCAAAAGATTTTATAAAAAAAGCTGAGATTTTATCAAATATTTTCTTCATTTGATAAAATCAAGAGTTGATTTTATCTTTGATAAAATCGTTTGGCAAATTCAGCCGGTTATATTCGGTTTTTCATAATTAAAGTAGTGGTGACTCCTCTCTTTGTTTTTCTCTTGTTTTTTTATTCAAAACAGGACTTTTATATAAGAGATTGAACGCTGGAAAATTAGTTTGCTTCTTTTATATTTGGTTTTTCTCTTTGTTTTTTATTCAAAATGTGTGCTTCCATTGTGGAACAATTTGTCTTCGTGCGTCTTTACAAACCTTAATTAAGTCAGGTGTTGCAGAACGGGAAGGACTATACCCGAAAAAGGGAAAAATAAAAAGAAGAAGAAAAATAAAGAAAATGAAGTTTAATCATGAATTTCCAGATGAAACAAGCTAAGCAAAGAGGCCAGGTTAAGTCAAGTCCATTTATACTATTAATTAACAATAGATAGGGTCGTTGGAGTTAGAGATCAGCCAAGGAGAGGACAATTTATAGTCTCCCTTTATTTTATTTTTTTATTTTATAGTAGAAGAATTTTAAATGTCATTATTAGGGGACTAGACTGAGGATGAAAGTCGGGGTTAACATACGATCTTTTTACATCAGTAATGGTGTCTGGGTCAATTTACTTACACTTTATTTTATTATGAGAAATTATTCGACCTCTCTACTAGCATCGGTTTGTTTAAAATGGGGACCCTGTAGTGCAACACATGAGCTGTTGATCTCGACAATGAACGGCTCGGATTTCATCTCGGCAACGAACGACACGGATCATATAAGTGCCAAGATGAAATCTGAGCCGTTGATTGAGCGATCAACGGCTCGGATGATCACCACCGAGGTGGTTGCCGGGATGGCCGGGGTGTGTGGCACAAGTGTGTCCACTTACCTCCACGTCTGGAGTTCAAGTCCTGCGTGCCCCAACTACACCCTTTGGGTGGACAGTTGGTGCAGGACATAGCTCTCCCTGTGCCGTGGACGGCCCTCTGCCATCCTGTTCACACGGTGGTGCCTGTGGTGACGGCCTGCTCACGGACAGTAGCTATGGCTCGAACCGGACATTCCACAAGCAGGTCGGGAGCCCGTATGGTCACGCCCAAGGGAGTCTGCAACGCTGGTCGCCCCCTCCCACCCTTTTTGCTGATCAAAAAAAAAAAAAAAAAACCTCTTAGATGATCCAAACCTTCTCACCACGCCAACCCATTGATTCAAAAGACATATAGGAGTAAAATATATGATGCCTTTGTCCCAAATCAAATCATTATTGCATTAATTTTTTCGACCTCTCCGGGTCAATAGGTTTTTGTCTGCATAACTTAACAATGTTTAAGCTCTAATCAACTCTTTACTTCTCTTATGTCGGAAAATTATTAATTATTTGCTCTTAGAATACCGTCACGTGGTGCTTCGAGGGCCTTTTACACCACATAATAGTGAGGGCCCCACTCCAAATATATGGTGCCTACGCCAATGTATGGTAGAGAAGGTCCTCGAAGCACGCACTGAATAATCCCTCTCTTATGTCAACCTTCATAGTATATGTGCGTGTCAATATAAGGTTCCACATGCACATATTTCACTTGTTCTTGTTTTTTTTGTGGAAGAGTAAGAAATTTATTAATAATGAGGAAAGGGTACATGAAACCGTCCTTATAAGGCGACGTTCAGAACAAAAAGGCAGACAATCAACAAAACAAAGAGAACATCTACTCCCAAAATGATAGCGAAATCAAATGAACGTAAAAGGTTAATATCATAATATGTTATAACTTCGAATCTGAATGGGTGAAACAATATATAGATAAATATTTTGTTTCTCTTCCTTTTGTAGGAATGGTAGTGCATCGGGTTTGGATCAAAGTTCTATTTTCTTTACCGATTTACCAAACCCGATGTTTATCTCCAAAATTCGAACCCATTGAAATACGTATGTAAAAGGCACCAAGTTCATTATCCATACCCATATGGGAAACATGCAAAATAGGTATACGTAGTATCTAATCACACATCTACGTTTATGGGAGAATACACTAAAATAAAATTAAGAGTATAAAGATGTAACAGATAAGTACTAACACATTAACAAAATCAAAAGAGGGCACGTACGCCACAAAAACATGATGAACCAATCTACAAAACAAAATTACAAAACAAACAAACTATAACAAAATCAACGAATAAGCCGTGATATGTAGATTTGTTGGTAGTCCAATTACCATTACATGTCATTTGTTGGTAGTCCCCGTGATATGTCACAGCCATGATGAACCATCGTTGGACTGTAATGGTAATTGGCCTGACAAATGACATATCACGGGGACTACAATCAACGAATAAGCCGTGATATGTATTTTTTGGACCAAAGCCATAAACATATGATCTCGTCATTTGTTGGTAGTCCCCGTGATATGTACCAACGATATCAGGATGCAATGGCTTTGGTCCAAAAATATGGAAAACCAGATCTTTTCTTAACGATGACATGTAATGGTAATTGGCCTGAAATTCGTAATGAGTTACTTCCCGGACAAGCCGCAAGTGATCGTCCAGATTTAGTTGCTAGAGTGTGTAGATCAAAATTTGAGGAGTTCAAGAAAGATATTCTCACAAAACATGTTTTGGGGAAAGTAATTGCATATGTTTATGTTATTGAAAACCAAAAGAGAGGATTACCCCATGCACACATAGTTCTCATCCTAGATGAGAATGATAAGTTCAGAACTCCAGATGATTATGACCGTGTTGTAAGAGCTGAAATCCCAAATAAAGAAGCAGAACCCGAATTGTATAATGCAGTCGTAAGACATATGATACATGGTCCATGCGGTCCATACAATGTCACTTGCCCCTGCATGAAAAACGGAGTCTGCAAAAAGAAATTTCACCACAATGGGCGAAGATTCATATCCAGTTTATCGACGACGACCACCGAGACCTTCAAACAGTGGAGACAGGCCTTTGATTGATAACAGTTGGGTTGTACCGTACAATCCGTGGCTCCTTTTAAAGTATGATTGCCACATAAATGTTGAAATATGCAGTAGCATTGTCAGTGTGAAGTATCTATACAAGTATGTATACAAGGGACCTGATCGAGTCTCTGTAGAAGTACGATCAGGTCCAAACTATGATGAGATACAACAGTATGTAGATGCAAGATGGGTCTGTGCTCCAGAAGTTGTATGGAAGATATTTAAGTTCCTCATGAGTCGAATGTATCCCTATGTTGAACGATTACAAATACATCTTCCAAATAAGCAACAAGTTACCTTCTACCAGGATCAGAGAATCACAGATGTTTTGTCTAATGATCGGTGTTCGAGGACAATGCTTACTGAGTTCTTTGCTACAAACAATGCGGATGATAGAGCAAATAGCTATTTGTATCGCGAGTTCCCACAACATTATAAATGGTGTCGACGGGAGAAAAAATGGGAGGTAAGGACTGGCTATAACAAAATCATTGGAAGGATATACACAGTTTCACCAAACCAGGGGGATAAGTTCTACTTGTGTCTTTTACTCAATCATATCCGAGGTCCAAAATCATGGGATGATCTCTTAATCGTTGATGGCGTTCAATGTGCAACATTTAAGTTAGCTGCTGAAAGACGTGGTTTATTAGAGTGCGATAATAGTATACGACAATGTTTGGCTGAGGCATCCAACACTCGCATGCCAGCTGCTCTTAGAAGGATGTTTGTTACAATATTGGTCTACTGTGAGCCAATAGGTGTTCGTGATTTATGGGATGATTTTTATCTTTTCATGATCGAAGATTATCCTTCTTCAGCTTCTACCAATAATTCGTATCTCATAAACCGGTTACTACGAGATTTGAATGACTTGCTCTCTCAACATAGCAGAACAATAGCTGATTTTGATCTTCCGAATTTCACTATGGGTCTCGAAGATGCTTCTACAATCCCAAAGATTATACAGGATGAGCTATCTGTTGCAATTCCGCAGCAAGATGTGGATTCGATTGCTGCATTAAATGGAGATCAAAAGTTTGCTTTTAATGCAATAATTGGAGCTATTGAACGGAACGAAGGTGGTATCTATTTCATTGACGGCCCTGGAGGTACGGGAAAAACATATTTGTATCGTGCTCTATTAGCATCATTGAGAGTCCAAGGTCATATTGCTCTTGCTACAGCATCGTCTGGTATAGCAGCTACTTTAATGCCTGGTGCAAGAACTGCCCATTCAAGATTTAAGATCCCTTTAAATTCGGATCCATCTTCTGTTTGTTCAATCAACAAGCAATCTCATTTGGCTGAATTAATTCGTCGTTCGTCAGTGATATTATGGGATGAAGCAACAATGACAAACCGTTTGGCCATAGAAGCACTAGATAGAACTTTAAGAGACATTATTGGTGTGGATATGCCATTTAGAGGAAAAGTTATTGTTTTTGGTGGTGATTTTAGGCAAGTGCTCCCTGTTGTACCTAAAGGAACAAAGGCAGAAACAATTAATGCAAGCATTGCTAAGTCGCCATTGTGGAGAAACGTACAAGTCCTTCGGCTGAAACAAAATATGAGGTCTGCAAACGATCAAGAGTTCTCGAACTTCCTTCTCCGCGTAGGAGACTGAAATGAGCCTACCATTGCTGATGACATGATGAAGGTTCCGCCGTCAATGCTTATACCATGGGAGGATGACAGCTCAATTGATAAACTGATTGATGAAGTATTTCCTAACCTAGAGAGCTGTGCCGGTGATTCTACGTACATGGTTGACAGAGGTTTGATAACTCCGAAAAATGAACATGTCGAACTTCTCAACAAGAGGGTGAATCAGAGATTCTCAGGTCGAGAAAGGGTTTATTACTCATTTGATAGAGTGGAAAATGATACTCAAAATTTGTATCAACAGGAGTTTTTGAACTCAATTGCGCCTGGTCGATTACCACCACACGAGTTGAGATTGAAGGTGGGTGCACCCATTATGCTTTTGAGAAATCTCGATCCACGAAATGGTCTGTGTAATGGCACCAGACTACTTTGTCGAGCGTTGAATGATAATTTCATTGATGTTGAGATATTAACGGGTGCTTTCAAAGGTACTCGAACTTTCCTACATCGGATTCCACTAAAGACTCTAGAGAATATGCATCTTCCATTTGAGATGATCCGGTGTCAGTTTCCAGTTCGTTTGAGTTTTGCCTTAACAATCAACAAGGCTCAAGGGCAAACAATCCCCCATGTGTGTATCTACCTCCCGGAAGATGTCTTCAGCCATGGCCAGTTTTACGTGGGATTATCAAGAGGCACATCACAGGATACCACAAAAATTCTGGTGAAAATGGAAATATTCATAGGCAGGAAAGAGTTTATACTAAAAATGTTGTCTATAAGGAGGTCTTATTGCCGTCTGGTTGAGATATCTTTTGTTATTCGTGTATTCTGGTGAACTGTTCGTAAGAAGAATCTCTTCTTAATGTTGTTTCCTAAAAGCTCTTTGGAACTTACATTAATGTTACTCCAGTTTTTTTAATATGTTGTTTAATTCTAGAAAAAGCTACAGGAAATATCTCTATGCGAGATTCTTATGAATTCAAATCATATGTTGTAATATATACAGGAATGCGAAATAGAAAAATAGTATACTCGCTTTGGGATAATTGTGCAGATGAGAAAACTATGGTGGATGAAACACAAACGGAAAATCAGGTAATTAGTTATTTATTGATCATATTGCTTCTTATTAGTACATTGAAAAATAACTATTTACATAAATTTATAATATCACATTTCTCCAACACTGCATTCTTTGTCGAACTAACAACATCGACTTCAATATCTATGCAGGTCATAAAGATAGGTCTTTATTGTACAAAATGGCCGTTCTCCGTTATAGCTAACACAATTGATTTACAAAATTTGATAGAAGAATACTTGGGGATTAGATCGTGGACAAAGCGGCGGCGACGGCGGCGTTAGAATGGTAATGTATTATTTGATTATTATGTGCAATTTGTCACATTACTTTGCTTAAATATATAAAATATAGGTTTTTTTTTAGGTGAAAAAATAATGCAATGCACACATGATCAAATGATAAACCGGATACTTTTGTGTCTTTTCCTTTTTGTCAAAGTTCGACTTGCACACGCATCGCGTGTGCCCCAGCCTCTAGTGAGAATAATTGCCATCCCTTCTTCTTTGTGAATACTCCTACGCGATACAAACCCAAAACTAAAATAGAGGAGTATTTCATTAATACTACTCCCTAAATGAAAACATATGTGAGTAACGTTCATTATTTTCCCTACCAAAATAGTAACTACTTTTACGGTTTTAACACTCATCAAAATTAAGCCGTACAGGTTCGTTAACTCATGATGTGGTTTTAAGAACTACCAAAATACTTAAAATGTCATAAGGCTCAGCCTTTAAAAACGATCATTAATTCATGAGAATATTTGTCATCCCTTCTTCTTTGTGAATACTCCTACGCGATACAAACCCAAAACTAAATAGAGGAGTATTTCATTAAGGGAACTGATAATGCCACGACAATATTTTTTAATGCCACGAATGCTTGATGTGCAGTGACCATTATAGCCTCCTTATTAGTCGGCGATCAAACTGCCCTCTCTATCCATTTTCTCTCACTACTGTAACTTACAACTTCTCTCCCCTTCCCGATTTTCTGCGTCGGCATACAATGATCTAACCTCGTGGATCCATCTCCTCATTTCACCACCTACGCCACTGGACCCACTTCAACCCGATTGAAACCATCCACCACCGCCCCACTGTGAACCTCCCTTTACAGATCTTCTAACCTATTTCCACCAATTTCTCCCACCATGCGTTGTTTGATGGTCCAAATCTTTCAATTACATGTTGTTTTTATGGGTACATTCAATTTTCAACTCAAATTTTTGTATTTTGTACAGACAAGGAAAATGTGATTTGGATAAAAGAGAGAGATGTTGAGTACCGGCCACACCAAGGAAGTAAGGAACAATCGACTCTAGGATAATCGGCGACCATGAAGTGTATCAGAAATGGAGAAGGAAATTGGATCAGTGGTAGCAGTAGACAGACTTGGAGAAAGAAGTACCCTGTTGTATTCGTGTAGAAGACGAGTGACAAGGAGAACGGTGCAAGGGTAGTATTGTAAGACTGCACAAAACATCGTGGCATTAAACAACCTTGTCGTGGCATTATCATTTACTACTCCCTAAATGAAAACATATGTGAGTAACGTTCATTATTTTCCCTACCAAAATAGTACTAACTACTTTTACGGTTTTAACACTCATCAAAATTAAGCCATACAGGTTCGGTAATTCATGATGTGGTTTTAAGAACTACCAAAATACTTAACATGTCATAAGGCTCAGCCTTTAAAAACGATCATTAATTAAGTGCTTCTAGTTGAGGGGAAATTAACCTCAGGGACGGAGTTAGGATTTTTGCGTAAAGGAGACAGACTATATCTCTGGAGTAGGGACGAGGTTATATAATTTGATGATATATATATATATACAATTAGCTTCTCATAAGGGTCCCTCATGGGAGAAAAAATGCGGACCTCGTTTGTGTGCCGTTGGATTTCATCCAACGGCTCTGGTAAGAGAAGCCATTTAAGTGCCACGCGGGTCGGTGATCCGGGTAAAAAAAGACTCACGGGTCATATAATCCGGGTTACTACTTAATGGGTCCTAACCCATCCCTCCTCATTTTCACGTTCAAACTTGAGAGAAGAGAGAGAAAGTAGATCGAAACCGACGAAGAAATCATCCACCGGCCGATCGAACATTAGGGTTTGAAGTTTGTGCCAAAAGATTAAGAACAAAAATCGAGATGAATGAAATCGCAAACACACAGAAGTCGAAATCGGTGAAATCGAATTCAAAATCCATCAGTGTTTGAAGTTTGTGCCAAAACCCTAGAACTCGAAATCGTTTGTGCAAAAGAACAAAAATCGAGAGCATCGAGAACATCGAGAGAGAGAGAGAGAGAGAGACCTTGGTGTTCGAGAGAGAGGGTTTGAAGCTCGATCGGCCGGTGGATGATTTCTTCGTCGGTTTCGATCTACTTTCTCTCTCTTCTCTCAAGTTTGAACGTGAAAATGAGGAGGGATGGGTTAGGACCCATTAAGTAGTAACCCGGATTATATGACCCGTGAGTCTTTTTTTACCCGGATCACCGACCCGCGTGGCACTTAAATGGCTTCTCTTAAACGAGATCCGCATTTTTTCTCCTAGGAGGGACCCTTATGAGAAGCTAATTGTATATATATATATATATATATAGGTGGATTTTCTAGTCCAAACCCTCCCGTTAATAAGAAAAAAGTGATTTTTTTTGTGTTGCAAATTATTTTTGGAAAATCCGAGCCGTCCAATGTGTTCAGAAGGTGTTTTCAAGGGTCCACGCGGGAAATCTTCAAAAAAATTACCGGGAAGGGCTTGATCCAAGCATTTTTCGCAAAAACTGTAAATATATATTTTTTGCGAAAACTGCTTGGATCAAGCCCTTTCCGGTATTATTTTTTGAAGATTTTCCGCGTGGACCCTTGAAAACACCTTCTGAACACATTGGACGGATCGGATCGTCAAAAAAATGCTCGGATCACGGAGGTCCGGAAGTCCGGAGTCCGGACTAGAAGTGGAACCTATATATATATATATATATATATAGGGTTTTGTTCTAATCCGGACTTTTAATTTCCAGACTTTTTATACAAATTATTTTTGGAAAATCCGATCCGTCCAATGTGTTCAGAAGGTGTTTTCAAGGGTCCTCGCGAAAAATTTTCAAAAAAAAATACAGGAAGGGCTTGATCCAAGCATTTTACGCAAAAATATATAAATACAGTTTTTGCGAAAACCTGCTTGGATCAAGCCCTTCCCGGTATTTTTTTTTTGAAGATTTCCCGCGTGGACCCTTGAAAACACCTTCTGAACACATTGGACGGATCGGATTTTCCAAAAATAATTTGCAACACAAAAAAAATCATGTTTTTCTCATTTCTGGGAGGGTGTGGATGTGAACCGTGATCTATATATATATAGGGTAGGCTTCTAAAACGGGATTCTCGTTTCCGGACTTCCATGATCCAAATATTTCTTTGACGATCCGAGCCGTCCAATGTGTTCATATTATATTTTTCGCGAAAACTGCTTGGATCAAGCCCTTCCCAGTATTTTTTTTAAGATTTCCCGCCCGGACCCTTGAAAACACCTTATGAACACATTAGACGGCTCGGATTTTCCAAAAATAATTTGCAACACAAAAAAAAATCAATTTTTTCTTATTTTCGGGAGGTGTGGACTAGAAGTTTTTCGTATATATATATATATATACAAATTATCCAATCAAGGATCCCGGATGGGAGGTTTTTTGGTGTTTTGATGCTTTTAAAAATTGTTTTTGGGAAATTCGAGCCGTCCTTTGCGGAAAAATGCTTGGATCAAGCCCTTCCCGGTATTTTTTTTTGAAGATTTCCCGCGTGAACCTTGGAAAACACCTTTTGAACACATTGGACGGTTCGGATCGTCAAAAAAATATCGAGAAGGTGGAGTCCCGGATCCGGGACTCTCGGATTAGATAGTGACTGTATATATATATATATATATTTAATAGGATTTTTTCATTGTAGTGGGGGCGGCAATCCCGACTACCCCCTCGCTCCGGATTCAGGAGGCCTATAGTGAGTAAGCTTACTACACCCCTGTAGTGAGCAATCATGGCCGTTCGTTCGGTGATTAACGGTTCCAATTAAATGCAATTATCCTATATGTAAGACACTTAATTATCTTTTATATAAGATAATCCGAGTCATTCATTACCTAACGGACGGCCGTAATTGCTCGCTACAAGAGGGTGGTGAACTTACTCACTACACGGGGGGGCTAGAATGCCTCTTCTTCTGAATTGCATCAGCCACTTCTACCGCCTCTTTATGGTTGAATTGAATGGGTCTAGGTGCTTTGGGTAAAAAACTTAATCCAGATTATTGGTTTTTTGGTTTTTTCTCAAATAATCCAAGAAACCGGTTTGGTTTTTTCTTAAACTTAATCCAGATTATTCAACTGGTCCCCACATTACCTTTGACTTTCCTCTGTAAAAATTACGTTACTGCCCCTACCACCCAACTTCATTTTCATTTTCGTACTGTACACGCGACACGTGGTGTCCAATAATCTGGATTATTGGATGGACAGTTAATCCAAAGCACCCTGACCCGAAAAAACCAATAATCTGGATTAAGTTTTTTACCCAAAGTTCTGGCTTTATTATCGTCCCTCCTTTGGCAAATAATTCATAATCCGGATTATTGGATTATTCATAGTCTTTATTCATTTTATTTTTTTTGCATTTTTTAGTTTTACGTCAAGATTTTTTGGTTTCTGGATTCCTCTCGACGAGACGAATCTAACAAGTATAAAATTATGGTCAAAACTCAAAAATTTTTGAATAAAGCCAAAATTAATCCAAGTATTCTCGGCTTTATTAAAAAAAAAATTGGTTTGACCATAAATTTATACTTCTTAGATTCGTCTCGTCGAGAGGAATCAAGAAACCACAAAATCTTGACACAAAACTAACAAATGCACAAAAAATTGAATGAAGACAAAACCAAAAAACCGGATTAAGTTTTTTTGCCAAAGGAAGTAAGTTCTGTTCACTTGAATTTCGCAAGGATCATTTGAAAAAAAAAAATTTGACTTTAACCAAAAAACTATGAATTTGTCATATCTTAGAAAATTTCACACTTGTGTGTTTTACGTGATTTTATATCCGTAATGTACCTTGTTTGATAGATCGCAATTACTACGTTCCAAAACGTAGTGTTTGTCGAAAGATAAGATACTTGCGACAAAACTTATGACCTTTTAAATTAAGGAAATTATCATGCCAAATTGAATCATATATCTATGAAAAACACAAATTCGGTGTTTGATTAAAATTTTAGTGGTCCAAATTACGTATCCCTCGAATACCACAAAGTGTGAGATATATACAATGTCAGAGGCTGAATTATTAAAAAAAAATTAACTGATAAGCTAATTATATAATTTATATTGTTAATCCCATCAAATAAACGTTTAGCGTCGTAATATTCCCAAAGAATAACTGAATAACAGCTTCGAATCCATGTAACAGACTGGTAGGCGAGGCCCAATTTCGTTCATTCGTACGAAGCTTTGGTTGGAGATTCCCAGGCCCAAGACTTTGTCCAATTTAAAGCCTACAACTTCATGAGACCAGAAAATAAGCCCAATCTTAGTGACAATTCAAGACAAAATATCCCACTTATTTTTAAAAAATATTCTTTATGTGTGAATTTTGCGTGTGGTTGTAGTAGTTTTATTACATTTTTCTACGTGTTTTCCAAGTATCTATATCTTGTGGATTTGGAAAATAGAATTTTTTTTATTTTTTTTGAACTTTATGATAAAAAAATATGTTAACAGTCATCAACCACGTAGCCTATTTTTGGATGTCGAATTTATTTGAAGAAAAGAAAATAAAACAAGACAGACTCACTAATCGGTTTTACTTTTATGAATCGCTCCCTGAAAAATGAATTCTTGACTATATATATTTATTACTCCTATTTTGTTTTTCTCCTAACCGATCAAAGAAAGGAGTAGGAAAAAAAAAGAACTCTTCATTTTCATACTAAAAAGCAAAAGCTTAATTTTCATTTCTCCCTTGTTTTCCAATTCCTTTTCCCTACTCAAAAAATAAAATAAAATCCATAAACCAGTACTCCAAGTTTGTCGAGAAATAATTCAAAGATCGATTCTAACGACCCGCTGTACCATGGAGGAGTTTTCTGCCCTTTTAGCTGTTCTTTTGGACTTTAGGTTGCATTCCTATTCTTTAGATCTACCAAAAACATTGAACGTTTTATAGGCAAATCTGACACACAAGTGGTCCGGTCCGCCAAACAATAGGACTGCATACCATCTTGCATTGAACAACTTTGTCCGGAACGCCAACGGTGAATATATGTGGCCTATGTGCATCCAACGATTCCGAATACTTTAAAGGTGTGTTTTAAAATTGTACATTAGTATCCTTAAACATATATAGTATACACAACGGGTTCAAAGTCTGTGATGTGCACAACATTCGTGTTGTGCGGCTCGTCTGGGGCCCACCTCGGGTCCCATTTTTTTTATCTGAATCATTCATCTTGTTCGTCTCGTCCAGTATGTGGTTCACATAAAAATTCATGTTGATCAGAGATCTTTTTTTTTTTTTTTTTTTTTTGGTTCGTAAAAAATTTGGATCATTTCTTGATTTGTGCGTGTCATCCTTGCGCATGGGTCATGCTAATCTTTGCGCATGGGTCATGCTAATCTTCTCTGTATCGTTCCAAACTATGCTTTCGGACTGTACTTTCTTGAAAACGGAACACTCCTAAAAACTATTGCAGGTGATTTTTTTCTACTAAACAATAAGCTAAATGGTGACCGATGTACTATGTTTTCAGACTGTATTTTCTTGAAAACGGTACACTCCAAGAAACTATCGTAGCTAAATGGTCACCGATGTCCGATCAACATCAATTTTTACGTGAACCACATACTCAATGAGACAAACAAATTAAACTATTCAGATAAAAAAAATAGGACCCGAGGTGGGCCCCAAATGGACCGCACAACACAGACTGTTAACCAATACACAACTAATATGGAGTACACTCTACAAAAGTACAATATGAAGTACTCCTCCATCACTTGGAAAATAATATCGACCAAGACTAGCATTTGTCGGTAGAAAATTTACAAAGTCTAATTCGACTCTTAACCCTTTCCTCGCACGAAGGGGTATATGGCTCCTTATCCGGGATTTATTCTGTGCTTATCCGTTACCCAAGAGGAGATTATTCTGTACTCAGCAATGTTTCTTCCTCTCACAAAAGTGTATGAGATTCACGCATTTAAAAGTGAAGCTTATACATTCATGTGCAAGGAATGAGAATTACTCCTAGAACACGAAATATTTTTGACAACTTGTACACTAAAAATACCAAGGGAGAATAACTTGTTAATCTAACAACTTATAGACCAAGAATTTAAATGATACCAAAAATATCGTAGTGGAAACTTAGTCTGATTCAATTTGAATTGTGATATTACTTGCCTTTGAAAAATATAATAAACTATTTTCCAAGATTGCATTGCTTATTTTATGAAAATTATTTAACCGGTTTCCTGTCTCAAGTGCAAATTCCAAAAGATTTTAGCAACCTAGTTGCTAAAATCACCATGATTTTAGCAAATGAGTTCAGCAGGTGCTAAAATAATGGTTTTAAAATCAAAAAATCAAGTGGTTCCGTGTATCATTTTTTGATTTTTTTTTGCATCAAATTAAAGTACTCCTCGTGTACTTTAATTCGGTGTAAAAAATTCAAAAAATAATACACGAAACACTTAATTTTTTTATTTGAAATACTACGATTTTAGCACATGCTGAACTCATTTGCTAAAATCATGTGATTTTAGCAACTGAGTTGCTAAAATCTTTTGGAAAACTATCGAATTCCATGCCCTGAGAGTAAATACAACTTTCTCAATATTGGGCTAAAAAGGTGATTGCAGTGATTTTTCTACACATAATTACATACTCCCTCCGTCCCAAAATAGATGTCTAAAATCACTATTCATGCATCTTGAACAATCGTCTATATTTTTTAAGTTATGATGAATTATATACGCAATATGAATCTTGTTTGATAAATTTTGCTTTGTTTTATTAAACAAAATTTTTTAAAAGTATTATAGAATACGAAATATAGATGATTTTTTGAGAGGCGTGAATAGTGATTTTGGACATCCATTTTGTGGCGGAGAGAGTGTTTAATACTGAGCTTGTTTGATAGATGTAATCGAGTAGATTTTAAATATAATTTTTTTTCCCAAAATCGGATATAAAAAATAAAAGTTATAAACATTTTAATATCTAAAATTGAAAGAAATAGAGAGGAAAGTGGGGGAGAGAGTGGAAGTAAGGATGTGAGCGGGTGATGCATATGGGTATGTACCTAGACTCATTGAAGGTGATTGTGGATAGAAGTCTCGCATTCATATAAATGTGCGTGGATTTGTGCGTGCAACAAGAAGTACGATGATCCGATGAGAAATTAATTAATCCTAAAAACAATTATGAACAGCATTTGCTAATCGCATATTCCCAGAGTCTAATCCGACTCTTCCTTGCACGAAAGGGTAGCCCCTCACCCGTTACCCAATTCCCACAGAACGATAAAAACCCACTTGGAACACATCTACCCACGTGCCAATCTCATGCCCATACAACGCATTAAATAAAATGTCTCTAAGTCAAAATATTTATTGTCATACCAACTACTCCCTCCGTACGGATTTGGTTGGTCCGTTTTGGGGATTCCAACTTTTTTTCCATTACCTTTTGAGTTTGTTAATTTCCTATTTTATCCTCAATCCTTCCATTTAATTCTCCCTCCATTCTAATTTGACTACAAAATTACATGCAATTTTCAAACTAAAAAATAATATAGTTACAAAAAGAAAAATTTAATCAATATGGATCTTGTTTGATAGATCTCATTGAAAACTTTAATACGGTGCAAAAAAAATTCAAAAATGTAAACACATTATTTAAAAAAAATTAGTTTTTGAGTTGTTATTTTAAATTTTATAAAAGGGGCAAAAAAGTAAATTTTGCATACTTTATCCTTTAACTTTTGAAAATGGACAAACATTTTAGGACTTGAAAAAGTATGTTTGTGGACCAACAAATCCGGACGGAGGGAGTATTTTGAACTTGAGTGTCAAACGAGTACCACGTGGCAGTACCACGTGCATTTTGGCCGTAATATACTGAGGAGATAGAAATAGGAGAGAGAGAGAGGAGGGAAGGTTGAGAGAAATCTAGACCGTCCAAAATGGTTTTGGACCTCTGAGATGTGCGTTCAGCACCACATGTTCATATATTGCTCTGCGCCCAAGTTTTTCTCCTTTTCAAGTTACTTTGTACTCCCTCCGTCCCGAATTTCCTGTCCATTTACATGCATGAGTGTCATTTTTCAATTGCCTATATCTTTCAATTTATTTTTATAATTTTAAAAATTTTGTTTTATAAAATTTACCGATAACTATCAAACGAAATACATATTGAATATACTTTATAACAATATACATTAAAAAATATAAACAAATTTTTTGAAGTATCGCGAATAGTAAAAATAAACAAGAAATTTGGGACAAGGGAGTACGATTAGTAGCGGGTGTTAGCTTTGAATCTAAAATTGGCACCTGCTAATGGCCACGGAACGGGGGGTCTGTAACTCACTACATGGATTATAGGGATATAGTGAGCCACCGCAACCGTTTGTTCGACAATTAACAGGTAGAATTATCTTCACGCTAATCGAGATGTGCAAAATTGTCTGGAACACTTGATTATCAAGAGAAATAAAATAAAATAATGAGGTTTGATACAATACATGAAAACATTCTCATAAAACTCCTCCGAAAAATGAAATTTGTGGATGTGAGATTCATCAATGTACTATTACACTTTAAGGAAATTTGAATCTCACATCCACACATTTCACTTTAAGGAAAGTTTTATGAGACTTTTCCTAAAATAATTCTAACTCTCTGCATGACCAGCTGAAAAGGTGTACCAATCATATCCATCCACATAATTTTACTCATCAAGCCACCTAAAGCATAAATTGTGGTGCCCGTGGGATATCCTGCCCTGCCTCATCTTCACCCTCTCACTCGGATGGATACACTCCAGCATATCCACGCAGCTTCACAAAACACCAAACCCCAAAACACTTTTCTTCCCACTTTTCTATCGAATATTCGCTGGTAAATTCCTCTCAGTTATATTCATTTAAAAACCACCCCCGCTCCCTTTATAAACACCATAAAAAAACCTCAAAAAAATCCAGAGTAGAATCACTGAATTTTTCTAGAAGAAGCTGATTAATTTGTCTGGAATGGCTGGTTTTGCGAGAGCGAAGCGAGTCACCGACCCACTCGACGACAAAGTCAAGGCTCTAATCGTCGGTAAAGCCCGTCATGAGCCGGTTTACGTCAGCAGCGGAAGCGAACACGGCCCCGAAAATGATGACGGCGACGATCATGAACACTCGCCGTGTCTTTCCATCCTCATCCACAACTTCCTCGAGGATGACGCCGTCGTAGGCGGAGGAGGTGAGTTACCGGATTACGAATCAGATTCAGAGCGCGATCCGTCTATACCTGATCCAACGGACGTGATCGAAGAACTTGTACATCGATCAGTCGCGATCAACACAGATTCGATCAGGAACTCGCTATCAGCTCACGTGTCCAACGCAATGACGGCGTGTACGTATTCCTCCGTAAAACCTAACAAATCTGTTTTACGACGAGCCGTAATGGCGTCTCTGAGAGAGTTGGGTTACAATGCGGCGATTTGCAAGACGAAATGGAACAGTTCAGGTGGATTAACCGCCGGTAATTACGAATTCATCGACGTCGTCGTCCAGTCGGACTCCGCCGCTGGTCAATTCCACCGTTACTTCATCGACATCGATTTCGTTGCAGAATTCGAGATCGCGAGGCCGAGTAATCAGTACAGTCGTCTGTTGGAGACATTGCCTAGGGTTTTTGTCGGGAGGAATGAAGAGTTGAAGCAGGTAGTGAAGGTGATGAGTGACGCGGCGAAGCGATCATTGAAGAGCAGAGGTTTAAGTCTGCCGCCGTGGAGGAAGAACCGGTTCATGCAGAATAAGTGGTTCGGTCCTTACAGACGGACGGCGAATGTGATTCCGGCTGTTTTAGCGACAGCACAACCGGGTTTTCCAGTCAAATGCAGGTCGGTGGGATTTGACGCCGTTAACAGGCGTTTGTTGTTTCCCGCAACAACTCGTACAAAGTAGGAGAAATCGTTGTCGTTTTGTGTTCGCATGTTACATCCATCTGTATCTGTATTGTTTCTGGTACGCGGGGACTCCACCTCGTCTATGTGGAAAAAGTTGGAATTGGGGCTGCTGCTGTGCAGCTCCGCACTGCACCTGTTGTGCATCATTCGAGTTGTCCGTTACTCGGATGGACGGCCCAAATTTCATCTTGCACGCACGGCAACGAACGGTTTAGATGCAAAGGTGCTGAGGTGAAATCTGGGTCGTCCATCCGAGCAACAGACTGCTCGGATGGTGCACTACAGGTGCTGTGTGGGGGCTGCACAACAACAACCCCGTGTCCAAAAAAGTTATCCAGTGCCGTGTTTAGTACTATTTTGGTTCGACGATCGGAGTGCCCGGACCATCTTACAGACGCTTCGACTTATCTCTTCTTTGATCTAGTTAAAAGTGAACCTTCATAATTCATAGTTAAGAAATCACTCTTTTATGGCATGACCTCTAATAATCGAACTTGATCAATTATGTGTGAAACGAGCCAATCATAGTCCCCTTTGAGACTTATATTTCGGAGCGCTACTGCCCTTACAAATAGGAATGCCCTCACCAGTTCTGACTAATGCTATCGGTGAAAAGATCTGGTTCAAACTCAAACTGCACAAACGATCACATCTCGATCATATTCATGTCGTAAACCAATTCCCATTTTGTTCTGAATCAACACTACGATTTGCGAATGATTGAAAATTTAAATCATACAAGGCTCAATGCAAAATTGAAGGATGACATGGCAGTATTATCTGATCTCTCGGTTTCTTTTTTCCGCGATTTTTGGTGTGACAAATGATATAAGGCATGGCATTTTTTCTGACAACAGCTGTTGTGTACACGTGGGCGTGGGTGTACCCAATATTTTTTCTGTAGTCAGCATAGAGACTAATATAAAGTTTTGTGGTGGGGTACGTATTTGGATAATGTTAGTACTTTTTGACAACAAGGATAAGGCCAATGACTATCGCTCACTGGCGAAGGTTCTTGACTCTTGACCCTTCGGGGTGATTTGGCTAAAAAGAAAAAACAGGTTTTTGGATTTTTTTTCGTTTTATTTTTATTCAAATGTTTTTTGTATTTGTTAGTTTTTTGTCAATTTCTTGTGATTTTTTTTCTTGTCTCGACGAGAGGAATTTAAAAAGTATAAAATTACTAGTCAAACTTAAAGTTTTGTGAATAAAAACGAAAAATAATCCAAAAAACTGGTTTATTTTGATTTATTTTCGGCTTTATTAAAAAACTATTACTTTTGACCATAATTTTATGCTCTTTGGATTCGTCTAGACGAGATAAATCCAGAAACCACAAAATCTAGACTCAAAACTAACAAATGCAAAAAAAAAAATTTGAATAAAGACAACGAAAAAAAAAACCAAAAAAATAGTTTTTTCTTTTTAGCCAAATCACCCCTAGGGCTTGTTTATTTGAGGGTTACGAAGGCTGGACAAGGGAGAGGCCGGATGGTATTCTGGCACCTTGTTCGGTTTGGGTCTCAAGACCTACCTTGCACGGTTCCTAATAAATTTTATTTCTATCTCTCTTTACTCATTACCCCAAAAACCCTCTCTCAAGACCCAAATCGAACAAAACCTGGGTCCCAGAGGCAGAGCCACATGGAGACAAGAGGGGTCAGTTGACCCCCAAATTTCTATAGGGATTTTACTAGTATACCTCACAAAATTGCTAATTGACCCCTCTTTGATTTTTTTTTTGCCTCCCTGAACTAAAATTCTGGCTCCGCCCCTGCTGGGTCCACTCATATCCAGTGGTTGTTTAATCCGACTCCCCAAAGACCGAAGAGCCCTTGAGTTGTGCTTCACAGACTAACAGAGAGAGAGAGAGAGAGAGAGAGAGAGAGAGAGATCTGAGAGAGGACGGGGCGGGGGGAGGGATACGAACTTAGAGACAGGAGAGACAGCTACAATCATATATTTTGCCAAGACTATTGTGTGTTTGGTGTGTAATTCATTAAATACTTGAGCATTATCAAGTGGTTTGTCCGACTTTGTTTGCTTTGAGATACTGTAAAAAGTAATGCATGGCGTGCATAGTAGTACTCATTTCATTTTAAATTGGTTGTCCTTTTTGAAAATTATGTCCCTTACCGTTAAAATCTTAAAATACTTTCATGCATTTTTAAATATTTTAAACCAATTTAAAGATCTCATTCAATATTTTTAATTTGTGCAAAATTTTTATCAAAAACATTCTTTGTACCAAAATGACAATTTCGAGAAAGTCAGAAATGAGGTTGTGCTATATACTTTCTTCTTTTTCTTTTTTATTAGAATTCCATTGTTGTATTTCAAGAAAGCCTTCCGGACTTACAATGGTTTCCATTCAAATACAATGAATAGGAATAAAACAGGTAAAGGCAGACTACTTGCCAAAATCCAAATATGAGACGGGGCTCACTTCTCACCGACAATGAGGTACGGGGGCATGAGGAGTTTGCAATTAAGACATATAATCTCCTAAACTTGGAAGATATCTCATTCAAGATTTCACTGATCATCGACGGAAATCCCTCCACATATCTACTATTAGAAAGCCAACACCGGCCCGTAAATGGCATGAGACAAAACTGGCAAAACAGCGAACCCTCGATGCCATACAAAATGGAAGGCACTCCAGGATAAGCCCCCGCTGACACGGCAGATTTTTGGCATAGAAAAGCAGACACCGGCAAAGCCGACCACCCACGCGCACCACGGCAGGCAGTCACGATACTAAATCTAGGATAACACGAAACTAAAGAAAAAACTAATAGAATTATTACCCACCACCAACCCAACTGGATATGGAAAACCAGATTGTGAAACATCGGGATTGAGAGAACCCAGCCGGAAAACAAGGAGCACAACTCACAACACAAGAAAACACTGTAAAACCCTTTCCAAAATCATCCTTATTACCTTCATTGCCGACCACTAAGCTCCAGATCTGAGTCAACACATGCAGAAACAACCCAATTTAGCCCACTTAACGACGGCCGAAAGCCTAACGCCGGAGACAGATCACCTGAAAAATGTCATGCCTCGCCAACATAAACTGGAAGTCCGTAGATACACCAGGACAAAGAGGAGTGATGATGGTTGAAAAAGGGGGAGGGAGGAAGGGAGGAGGCGGCCCCCCCTCCCCCCCAAGAGGAAACCCTAGTCGCTAAAACTGGAGATGGGGAAAGCAATAGCAAGCATAATAACCTCTTCCTTTGGAGACAGTCTTTACTACGGACTTCCTTTGGAAACAGTCTTCACTACGGACTTCCTTTGGAAACAGTCTTCACTACGGATTATCCTTAAAGCTATTATTGGGATATCTGTTGAACTATCAATTTTGATTGAGAATTTCTCCGAGTGTTACAGTTGGAAAACTATTCAATGCCCTTTTCACTACAAATATATAGATCACTTATTCATTTGAAATATTATTGATTGATCTTGGGCACCACGTAGAGTTTTGCAGTTGGAAAATTACGCAATGTCGTGGATAAGGGTGTTGGGCTTATCTATAATTCTATAATGACTAGGATTCAGAGGGTACTGTATGAGGAATTTCATGAAGGATCTCTCTATGCAGTTGTTTTAGATTTGGTGACATATTTCTCATATAGTATCATACCTTTTCTGGGTCGGAGGAGCCAAGAAGGTGCCTTCTGGCATATCCTATATTCTGATACTTTTCGGGTTTTATTTATTCCTTTTCCTTAAAAAAAGACTTCACAAAACTACTCCCGATATCATTGTCATGGTGGGGACTCCTGGTTTTAAAGAAACGGTGGACAATTCTGATAGACTGCCTACATGTTTGTGTGCAACTGTGGACAAATCTTTTGGCTCACCACACAGACAAAGTTCTAGGTGATTACAAAAAATCAACAGAGATCCACAGTTGAGGAAGAAAATGGTATTCAGCCTCATGGACCGTTTTGACAAATGATAATGTCAAAACTATTTTGGATTGTGTCAAAATTCAAGTGTATAAAATGCTTGTACTCTCGTGTGTAGAGTACAAACTTTTTATGTATTGGAGTTTTGACAGTCACATTTAATTGCGTTCTTCAACCAAATTAAAATATTATGTCACTTGATTGGAGAATATGTAACCATCACTCGTATTAAGATACTTAACGTGTTCTACAAAACTTGTTTATTGCGTTTTACGAGATTGGTCATTTTCTCATAATACATCAACCCAAAAAACTGACTTAAACAAATTACCAATAAGTGAAGAATTGGAAGTGCATATACATAGAAAATATCTAGAAGAATGGCCTCAACAACATTGTCCAACAAGGTCAATCCATTCAGGTTAAATGAATATGCGTGATAATTGGGTATAAACGTGAAATGCGTGTCTATTCAGGTTAAATGAATAGATATGATCAAACCAAAAGATATGACTAGTGGGATCAATTGAATAGACATAACTATTGAGTTCCATCAAAGAGAAAATCTTTGAGTAACGGTCAACATAATCAGAATGATTTTGGTTGTTCACCCCTGCAAAGCCAAATATGAGTTTTACCGGCATTTTTTTTTTATGACAAAGGTGCTATTACCGACATTAATTAATGACAAACAGCCGAAAAAAACACTATTACCAGCGGTAATGAAAATGCTGGTAAGGTTACTATTACCGGCGGTAACATGAAACCGCCAGCAAAGATCACTATTAACGGCAGCAAATCCAAAAAATGCCAGTAATAATAGTAAGTTATAATATAAATACCAAAAAAATTGTGTAGTTGGGTGGTTAAGTGTCGATACTCCATACAAAAAGGTCGCAGATTCAAATCTTGAGCAAAAATATTTTTTCTGAAAAAACTTTTATTGGCATTAATAAGACCGTCGGTAATAGTATGAATTTTTACCGGTATCAGACTGCCGGTAATAATGGTTTTCCATTCTCGACGGGTGGGTAGATAGCGGTCGCGAAAACTGCCAATAAAAGTATTCCTGGTCGTTTTCATGCCGGAAAAAGCATTTTTTGGCATAGTGATTTTTTCAATTTATTTTTGATGGTCTGGCAAAATATGAAGGTGTTATACTTTTTCTTCATTTGTGCATGACACAGTTTGACATACAGTCAAAATTGGGACTGGGATTCATTGTATCTTGGAGTCAAATTCGTTGTTAACTCAGTGCACTCCAAATTCTCATGAAGCAGCAAGTGTGAATATCGTCTTAAGGAAAGCGTCTTCAAACGTGCTTTGCAGCGCACAACCTGTTTATCTCCTACAGTACATTTTTATCTACTTCCATCGATCATATGATATTTGCACCAACATTAAGATACTTAGCTTGTTCTACAAAGCTGACTTATCCGAAAAATTGACTTACTGTGCTTTCCGAGATAGGTCATTTTCTTACAATACATTAATAAAAAAACTGATTTTAAACCAATTTGCCAATAAGCCAGGAATTGGAAGTGCATATATATGCAGAAAAGATCTAGAAAAATGGCTTATTACTGAAATCTATTTGATTGTTGAATTATTCTGAGAGAGAGAAAAAAGGGGTAAAGAAATGTTGAATTATTAACTACCATTCTAATCCATTAGAGAGTTTCGTAATCTAACTGTCGTTTTTGTGTAAAACGGTCCAGAAAGATAAGTCAAGCCTATCCTTGGCAGTCACTTGGATTTGGAGTAGCATTGTTAAGGAATAAGGAAAGCGGGCCGAATGAATATTCATGGGCCTCATTAGGTCTGGACCGTATCAGCAGCCCAAACACAAAAACATTGGGATGAAGCCCATCCAAAATACTACTACTACAGTGTACCATTGGTGTACACCAAATTTACACGATCTCACTTCTTATTTCCTGTACTGTACTCATCTCGGAGAGTGCTAGTGTGTGCTTTTGGTGTGCGGCCCTGGTGTACAGTAGCTGATCCGTCAGATGTATTCACAAAGCTGAGCCGTCAGATGTATTCACAATGCTTTGTAGATCCGAGCCGTTCATTGTTGCCATTGGTTGCCAAGATCAACGACCCGGAGGTGTTGGTGGGAAGGAAGATCATCTCTCACTCTCCCCATTATTTTTCTTGTTTGAGATTTTAGGATTGAAAACGGAACAAGCCCTTACCAATAGTTGAATGAATTGATTTTTTACGGCGACTTTTACAAATATATTTTAAACAAATTAAGGTAGTATCCATATTGGTGTACTACCAGTGGTGGAGCTACCATAGGGCCACCGCGGGCACGGGCCCTCACTGAACTCTTTTTTTTTTTAAAAATTTGGTATCTCAACTAAATATCCACAAATGTTTCATCAAACTATTTAGTTTAAAGCAAGACACATGTTATTCAATCAACTACTCATGAATAAGAATGAGAGCTCAACGATAGATATTAATATGTTATTCGATCAAATATTCATGAAAATAAGAATGACTTGGTTAAATTGTTACCAAATAAGCGTCAATGTTTCTGATCATCGAAGTAAAAATCCAACGCGACCTTTTGAAAAGTGAGCAATTTTCACCTATTATTGACAACGAGTAATGCTCATCCACTGCTTAGGTGGTTGAACAAAATAATACTCCAAAACTTGAAAACTTTCCTCCGTTTCTCAGGATGTAACAACCAGTATGCATACCAGTGACGCATCGCTAACAACCATCAAGTCGTAGATTGGTGGGATGTTTGGCGGGGATCGTCTGTCACAAGTTTTTACTTTCATAGTGCCCACAGTGATGTATATTCCCGGCTACTTCACTGTGTACTACTCATTAGATTTTTTGTATACTAACCAGTAACCATCCACATTGATGAGTTGGCATTTGCAGAAAGGAAACAATGAGTTTTTGAATCTAGCAGCACATGCGGACAACTGCTCTTCTGGCTTCCCCACGTTCCCGCCAAAACACTAACGACGGCTCTAAATTTGGACGCTTCAAAGTTAGGGGACATAGCGATTAGGATTTGTAAATTGTTGTTTTTTCTTTTAATGGAATGGAGACTATTGTATCCGCTAAATCATTGTTGTTCACCAGGTTACCAACGTATGATCAAGTTAATTTGTTTTAGAATTTTGTCACGCCGAACTCTGCAAAATGAATAATTCAGATACGTTTTTGAGCTTGAGGACGATGTCCTTTTAGTGCAATAGCAGGCACCCGGATCCCTTTTTTAATTCTACGAAATTGATGTTTGGAATTACGCCTACATTTCATGAGTTGAGTCCTAACTTTTTAAATAATTGATCGAACTTTTTAAATTCATACCTAAAAACTAGGAAAACAAAGTCTAGTTCTAACCTATTTCAATTTATAAGACAACGCAATTAACCTCCTAGGTTTGGTTGGTAATTAAACCTTAAGAACCAAACCCTATGCCTAAGCAGACATTTCATTCGTAGCCTAAGTACTTTCAAGCTACTTGATAGACAATGTGTGTGTGTGTTTTACTCACATTATTTGAGCTTAATTGTCAAACTATTCAATTTAATCTCAATCCCAAACGTAAAAAGTTCAAGCAGGTTGAATGCAACGCAGCGACACCATCCATAGGAATCCCGGCCAAAGGGTGGCCTGGCGGTCTTGGCCTGTAATTTAGGGATTCAATCTCTCGATCGTAAGATTTTGGGTTTGATTGTTCTTGTCAGTAACTCTTGTACGTATACCTTGTCATCCGCGTAAGCGTGTTAAATGGCTTTGTGAGGGGCTACAGGGGGATTAGTCCGAAATATGGACAAACTGGCCCGAGACATCTTACCACGTCCATATTAAGAACAAAACTTCATTCCTTAAAACCAAGTGCGCGCACTTATAAAAGCAAAATATATTGCAGTCTCTGCCTTTGCTATGTTCTTTCCCAAAATCGAATAGTTTACATCTAACTTTCTAAGGTTGCATTCGGTATTTTCGACAATATTTTTGGTATTTTTCCACAAGTCATTATCTTCACATACATCACAAAAATACCATTTAACTGAAACAACGCTCACTTTTTATCACAGTAGAAAGACGGTATTTTTAATGTAAACTCAGCCTAAGCCTCATATGATTTTACCCTTCACTGCATTACAAGTCTAAGATACCTTTATAAATTTGGCGAGTCCAATCCTTCCTTATTTTTTTTTTTTTTTGGATAACCGAGGAACAACCCTACAATATGCCACTAATTGGACCCACTGCATGACCCAAACCTCGGAACGAGCTGGCGCAACCCACACCAATCACGGCCCCCCGCTTAGCACAGGTACTCACCTGTGGAGAATCAAACACCTGACCAAAGGGACTACCCCTAAAGTCAGGCACTCGCCCTAACCACTGGGACAACCCTGGGTGTGTATCGTTCCTATTTATCACATAGTGACATGATTAATTTGGAGTGAAGCGAAGAAAAGATAATAGTAATAATAATAATAGTCTGGAAGTACCCACAACTGAACACACTTCATGCAGGGTGTGATTACAAGGAGTTGGAACCATCATTTGATTCGTTTTAATTTAGCCCAATTCTTATCTTCTGCAGCTAGCCCACATGGTAGGGTTAATTCCATCCAATTCAAAGACCACCTTCTGTACTCTTTTGGATCTATAAGCTCTATCCACTCTCTAATATCCATTTTCTTTTATTATATGGTTTGATTTTGCGTTTGTTACTTGATTGAACAAGTGGAGAGAAAAAAACAAGAGAAAACTAAAGATACGAAAACAATACACTGACGTGGTGGAACCTTAGCTTTGGTCCCAATATAAGTGATGTGAGGTCTCCTATAGATAGTGATGGTGTGTGACAGGGACGGAAATAGGATTTCGTGAACGGGGGGCCGAACTATGAAGAGTAAGCACAAGTGCTACCATTATGTAGACAACTAAGTAGGTTGTTGATCTTCTAGTCCCAATCAACCATTAATATAGCCCGAAAATATTTCATAATTGTTTGAATTCCAGATGCCGAACGATACTATACTCAAAATGATTAAGCTCCATTCTCGAATATGTTGTTTGAACTTTCCAATTCCTAAAAGTACTTCCCAATTGGTCATGTAAACTTGAAGTACTCATAATAAAAAAAAATTCCCAAAACGACGGGGGCCTTGGTCCCCCATAGCCCTTTACTGGTTCCATCTTTGGTGTGTGACGAGGTAATACAACCAAGCTGAGGCGATGGGTACGTACCATACTTGAGTTTCTGCCATTGTACCAAAATAAAATTAAAAAAAGACGCAGACCTAAATTTATTTAAAATGATTAGTTGGTCACAAAATTGAATATGCGTAAGGAAATTCATTTCAAGTTTTTTTCTTTTCTTTTGCACCTGAAATTCATACAAATATAATGTAGAATAAAAGATCTATGGTAGCCATTCTGATTTCCACGTTGTGTTTACTAAAAAACTAATGTTATCGTACCATGTTTTGTGTGCACCACATTAATTTAAGTGGACATGCCACATACCAACCACGTCAAGTAAATATATAGTATATCTACTTATATTTGGCAGGCATATGGTTCATTGTTTTGGACTTTCTAGAGCCATATATAGCTGTAAATATATAGTATATCTACTTATATTTGGCTTAAACTTCAAGCAACAACTAATAAGATGGCTTTGACCTTAATTAGCAGGGGCAATAATATCTTGGTTAAACTCAAAGGGGTTGCCTAAGTGGTCTTGGCCTAAGATTTAAGGGTTTGCTTCTTCCGGAGGTCTCAAGTTCAATTCTCTTTACTAGCAACAACTCTTGGATCACCTCACGGTCCTCACCTCAAACGTATGCATGAAAAATGTTGTAGAAATTCGTTTAAGGTGCACGTAAGCTAGTCTTGTACGTATATATACGTCATATTTTAGAGTATTAATTTATTAGTAGAAGGCGTAGTCAAAAGTATGAGATTGTACGTTATTAGTGTTAAAGAGGTGCAGCGAGATCCTATTTTTGCTCTTTAACGCACTTTTAATCCCCTTTTATTAAAATTAGTACTAACAGTTACGTACTACTTTCTTTTAACGAGAGTAAAACAGTTTGCCTTTTCGTTTTGTCGTTGCTTTTACCCTTATCCTCAATTAGTTATCCTCAATAATAAGTGGTTGAATGCTTTCGGGTCTACCGTACGTCTTGCCCTTTTACTACAGGATTAGTTTGATGATTAAAATCGTTCAATAATTTAGAATTCATTGATAACATTAACGGTACGTCTAGTCCTATCGCGTAATTAGTTTAGTTTGATGATTAAAATCGTTCATAGTCTAGAATTCATCGATACGTCTAGCCCTTTTCCATGAACTCCTTGCTTTCCTCTGTGGACAAAATTCCATTTAATAAATGTGAAATTTTAAAAAAAAAATTAAAAAAAATAAAATAAAAACCTAAAATGGGTTGTTTGGCAAGGGTTATCAATCATTGCGTGTCAAAAACAAAAAGGCGTTACAGTTAATACGCAAATGAACTGTAGTCAACACGGTGGCTTTAATTTATTTAAAGTTTAAATAAGCAAATCAAATGGAAAAATGGATCGGGTGCAGCTGATCTTTTTTTCTCTCTGTGGTAGTTCCCATCAATGCAAACAGAAAAGGCCAATGCATGAGGAGTCGCAAGCAAGCTTTTTCCTTTCCTTTGCCAGCTGTTGACCCGATAGATTCCGTGATGGCGTACATCATGGGCCACCCGGGCCCGAATAATGATACAGACACACTCTTTCAGTCACACTATACCACACACTCACTCACATGTGGGTGGTCCCCACACCGTGAGTGAGTGTGTGGCTGAAAAAATGTGTCTGTATCATTTTTTACCCGGGCCACCAACTCCACCCCACACACTGCGTCTACACGTAGACTCTTTCTCTCTCGATAAATTATCCATCTGGCGGTTCTGGGATACCACTTGGTGGTGCCCGAACGTCAGGGATGGAGGCGGGGTGTCAATAGCACTGGTCACCTCTAGTATTACATAAAAAAAAAAATCCAAAAATTCTCTCTAATGAATATATGGACTCACCCCTGCGTGATGAAATTACCGGCTCCTTCCCTGCCAAATGCCTCCCTCCACTGATATTTTTGTTGGAAGAGAAATGTTGAGACACAAAGTGACGGTAACACAAAACCATTGGATAATTACTCCTCTTACCCCACTGACCCAGTCACCATCCTAATTCAATTCTCATGCAGGGGTTACGCATATAACCCCCTCATCTATTTGGGTTTTCAATATGCATCCCTTCTCCTAGATTTCCGTTTGTGAGGTAAGAAATATGCAACTCACGTTATTGTTTTCATTTATGCCCAACTTATTGCTCCCATCCATATATTAACACCTTGATAAACGTTCATACATAAATATTGGAGTTTAGTAATTACTCTTAGATCTTCAAATTCAACTTGGAAATTTGTAAAATCAATTGTCCGGAACAACTTCAGCATAACTCAATTAATCATGGAGCCCTAAAATTAATAGACAAACCTCTAGTGGCTCCAAAATTTGAATCGTTTTGCATTTGTGAGATTCAACCTTGCGACCTCTTGGAGACAAGCCATTAAGTTGTTATCTCATGTCACTCGACCAAACCCTGGAGGTTGCTCATTGACCGTTGTTTGTGACATGTATTTTAGATCGAACTCAAATTACACGAGATGAGTTGAAAATTGTAAAGCTTGTCAGAGAGTGGAGACAGAAAATAGAGAGGAGCCATGGGATGCCACTTACATAATTTTCTTTGTTCGGTTTGGGTTTTGAGGGAGGGTTTTTTGGGTAATGAGTAGAGAGAGATAGAAAGAAAATTTTATTAGAGACCGTGTAGAATGGGTTTTGAAACCCAAACCGAACAAGCTGAATATGGTTGAAGTGGCCACTTTCTCTTCTCAATTAACACAATAATAAAAAAAAATCAACTGTAAACATTAAAGAGAGCCCTTATAGAGAAGAAAAAGAGAAAGAAAAAAAACTGTAAAGGGGTCCATCTGTAGGCTTCAAAGATAATTGGGGTCAGATGAGAAAATACCAGTACTCGAGGGAGGTGTGCTCCTTTGCAGTGTCAAGAGTGTGTTCCCGTGTGTACACATAGGAATCCGGACATTGCACAGATGGACCGTCCAAAAAAAAAAACTATTTTGAATGGTTTGAATTTTAAATAAAAACACTCTTGAATAGTCTTCTCCGAACTCTTCTTCGGAAAAGTCTTTTTAATATTCGAACAATTAATGCGGAAACCTTAACACACACTCTCACGGAGTCACGTGTAACCGCATTTGAGGTCTGTCATGTGTGGTCATTCTTTGGGTTCTATTATCGTGCCGCCTTTTTGCTAGCATGTCATCGTGTGGCGTAGATTGTAATTTTTTTTTTTAAATGTGGGGTGGAATGGCCCCTCTTTGATATCATGTGGAAACTTTATATCCATCTCAAAATTAATTGACAATAAGTGGAGAGGCCCAATATTATATTAAGTGATCACCCATTTTTTTTCCATCTTAACAATTAATTGCCGAGACGGACGAACCGAATATGCACCACGAGTGCGCTATAGGATCCCGGGTTCTTAACACACAAAATACACGGGGAGAGAGAGAGAGAGAGAGAGAGAGAGAGACCAGAGATGGAGTAATGAGTATAGAGTAAGATTTTAGTATCTAGCATTTTTTTTAAGAATTGTAGCCGAAGAAAAAATGGAACAGAGCACGCACACTGTTATTTCCCCACACACGGCAACATCACCACCACAATTCGACTGTAATTCTTCTGATTAGAACAACAACAACAACACATTTCTCTCTCTCTCTCTCTCTCTCTCTCTCTGCAATCTCATGGCGAAAACCGGGGTATTGGACGGGGATCCGACGACGACGTTAACGAAGGCGTCGGAGTTGAAGAAAGAGCTGCAGAGACTAGTCAGGGCAATTGTCGACGGCAACGACGACTCCAATGCGGAGACCATCGATCGAGCCACCCAAACGCTGCGTGCATTGAAGGAGGTGAAATCCAAGACGACAAGGGTTTCTGTGAAAAAACCGATTAATGAGGGGGGCTTGAATTGTTGTCCTGAGGAGTTTCGGTGCCCTATTTCCAATGAGCTCATGAGAGATCCTGTTATTGTCGCCACTGGTCAGGTCAGTTAATTTTCCCCAAACTCAATGTATTTTTTCGAGGATTAGGTGTTTATTAGTATTTAGATTGTATGCATTTTCTACCCAGATTTCGGATAAATTAAGATATGATATTTGGTGGTTATCTTTGTGTTCCTTTGATATTTAGATTTTTCATTTCTTTTAAGGGTCCGTTTAATTAGCAAGAGAATGTTAGAAAATGATAGAAAGACAAAAATACTACTATTAACTTTTTGTGTTTGATTAGAAAGGGAAGGAGAGAAAATGCATGAAACTAAATAATGTTGTACAACTGTTTGTCTTTTTTTCCTTGGAAAAAAACACAAGGAAATTTCAACTTTCATGGAAGGAATTTCAAATTTATTCTCCCTTTTCATTTACTTAGAATTAAGGAAGGTGCTATATTTCAAATATATGAAGTCAATTTAGGTAATGAAATGTATTTTCTTGTAACTTTCATCGCAATAACCAAACACATGCAAGAAAATAAATTTTCGTTTCTTTTTTTTTCCCTTTCACTTTACTTTCTATCATTTTCATTTGCCATTGTAACTTTCTTTACATTTGATGGAAAGATAACTAATTGTACTGTTTTAGGGGAATTGGGGACCCAGTAGTACAGTGCGGCATCCGAGTCATTGATCACGCAATCAAGAGCTCGGATTTCATCTTGGCACTTGCACGATCCGAGTCGTCCATTGCAGAGATAAAATCCGTACTGTTAAGTACCAAGATCAACGGCTCGTGTGCCGTACTACAGGATCCCGATCCTGTTTTAGGACTAGCTGCTCTGTAGCAGGGAATGTGGAATTTCACTATTAGCTATATTGGTAATATGTCATTATCAAGTCCTAATCCATGACCTCTCAGCTTCAATGATAGAGAAGATAACGCTGTGTGCTTATCTTTTAATGGTATTTTTCTTTTTCTTTTTGCTCAGCCTTTTATGGTAATTTATTGTCAGATCCTCATGAATGATTCAATGGAACTACACTACAAGGATTTGAGTGCACATTCTTACCAATTTATGCTGTGATGTTGATTACTTATTTGTCCTTTATTTTCCCAGAAAAGAAAAAAAAAAATTGTCATTATATACTGAGAATTATCTATTCTGCATCTTACATATGTTTCTGAACTTCTTTGTTGTGAATTTTGTTGGTTTCTCTAACTTGATTTTCCATGGAATTTCAGACCTATGATAGGCCTTTTATCCAGAGATGGTTGAAATCGGGGCACCGGACGTGCCCACGAACTCAACAAGTCCTCTCACACACCCTCCTCACGCCTAATCTTTTGATCCGGGAAATGATATCACAATGGTGTGAAAATCAAGAGATACAATTACCAGACCCAATTCAGTGTTGCAATGAGGCTGGATTAACAGAAGCCGATCGAGACCATTTCATTTCTTTGCTTGAGAAAATGTCCTCGAATATCTCTGAACAGAAGGAAGCTGCAAGGGAACTGCGGTTGCTGACAAAGCGGATGCCTTCTTTTCGGGCACTCTTTTCCGAATCTCTCAACGCGATACCTCAACTGCTCAATCCACTCTCTCAAAACAGGTCTCTAATCGACCTTCACCCAGATCTTCAAGAAGACCTAATCACAACGCTTTTGAATCTATCAATCCACGACAATAACAAGAAGTTTGTTGCAGAGACTCCAATGGTCATCTCTCTAGTTATAGATGCACTGAGTTCCGGGACAATAGAAACAAGGAGCAATGCGGCTGCAACCCTCTTCACATTATCGGCTTTGGACTCAAATAAGGCGTTGATTGGAAAATCCGGTGCCCTGAAACCTCTAATAGACCTTTTAGAAGAAGGGCATCCACTAGCCATGAAAGATGTTGCCTCGGCTATTTTCAACCTATGTATAATCCAGGAGAACAAGGCAAGAGCCGTGAGGGATGGCGCGGTGAGAGTGATTTTAAAGAAGATCGCCAATCGTATCCATGTGGATGAGTTATTGGCTATCCTTGCAATTCTTTCGAGCAATCCAAAGGCTGTTGAGGAAATGGGAGAGCTTGGGGGTGTTCCTTGTTTGCTCAGTGTAATTAGGGAGAGCTCGTGTCCTCGAAACAAGGAGAATTGCATTGCGATCCTCCATACCATTTGTTTCAGTGATCGAAGCAAGTGGAAGGAGATGAAAGAAGAAGAGAGTACTTATGGAACTCTCACTCAGCTTGCACAAAATGGGACTTCGAGGGCGAAGAGGAAGGCCAGTGGCATTCTTGAGAGATTGAATAGGGCGATCAATCTCACCCATACCGCGTAATAAGTCTCTTATGCAGCTTTTCTGAGCTCAAAATCTGTAAATTCTACGTCTTCCAGCGTTACAAGCGGTATGCGATTTGCGTATCTTTATGAACACCATCCTTCTCTTTGTTGTAAATTATATTGCTGGTTTATGAGTTATGGTTACTGTGAATAATATTACTTAATAGATTGCTTGCAACCCTGAACTATACATGAAGCAGCTATAGTTGCTTTTGCGTTTCTGATAAATCTTGGACATGGTTTTTAGTAGATTACTGGAACTTTGCTTGTAACTTAGCCCCAAGGGTTAGCCCGGTTAGTTGGTGGGTTGCTCCCCACATAATTGATCAGGTTCGATTATTGGCGTAAGGGCGTAATACAATAATTTCTTGTAAATCCCCTAGTCCTACCTTTGACCGGACCAAGGAATAGATTAGTCAAAGTGTGCATAAACTGGCCCCGACATCCCGAACCGTCGAACCAAAACAAAAAGTAAATCTTTTTTCTTGTTTGATAGCAAGAATTCGTTTAGTTGACAATAGATGGGGTCCCTTTTGTTTTGTCTGCACTTCACATTCAATTCAATATGACTTGAGACCAGTACATATTGGAACTTTTCTTCTAGTAGCAAAGGGTAGGTACCTCCTGGCTCCTTCACTTCTCTGATTGTGGAAAATTCTGAAGATACATTGCTTTTTATGACTGGAGAACAAAGCCAAAACCTTGTCGTCGTTGCCACTTCGGCCAGTTTGGTGGATAATTGAATGAATGGCCGAGGGTTAGGGTTAGGGTTAGGGTTAGGTTTGGATATGAAACGGGAGGGAGGGCAGTGTCCACAACTTTCAATGGCATTTTGGTATCTACTGTTGTGGTCCATCCAAATTTGCAACCCTCTTTTTCGTGAACACTTGACCCACCAACCTCTCTATCCTATATCACAATCAATGTTTATGGAGTATCATTTTTTCTCAAGTGGGTAGGAAGAGTTACCCGTTACATGAAATACTTTCACGGATGAAAAGTAGAATTTTCATAGACTAAAAGATAAAAATCTGATACCAGTACTCGTAAAACCCCAAGGGATTGGCCTGGTGGTTAGGTGTCGTTACATGAATACTTACACGGATGTCTAGTACAATTTTCATAGACAGTATGAAAAGAAAGAAAAAAAAAAGTAAAAGAGAAGCTCTTGCAACCTGACCCCAAGAAGCTAACAAGTTTCGAATTCAGAATGTCTTGATTTACCGGTCATCCCAATATGTTGCCCCCTATCATTGGAGGCAATTATATGCAATGCTTTATTTATACTTTAGTGTGATGACTGTCCTGATTAGACATAACCAAGAGGACTTGCCCTACATGCGTACCGGCTGGCTATATGATACCCAGCATGTTTTAATCATCCATCCTTTCACGCTTCATGTTTGTTGCATTGCAACATGTCTTATGACTTATGAGTCATTGGTGGAAGAAGAATCTTCTGTCTTTTCCTCTTCTTGTACATGGGTTTTTCTAGGGTGCTGTAGGACATCCATAGGGCGGCATCCGAGCCGTTGATTTTGACAATTAACGACTCGAATCTGTAAAGTGCCGAGAGATGAAATCAAAACCGTTGAAAACAAATCCAACGGTTCGTTTATTCACATTTATGACCAGATCCATTCAAAGTAACAAAACCCACTTAAAGCAGTGGATTCTCAAGAGAAACAAATGAACCCTTCTACCTGAGCCGACGGGAATGCACCGACCGCGTCGCCGACGCCGTTGTGGGTCCCAGCCGTCCGATTGCCTTGATTCCCGCGTGGGCCCACTCGGAATTCGATTTTGAGAAGGATGAACGGCTCGGATCGATCGGTTGGGACACACAACGGCGTTGGCGACGCCGTCGGTACGCGGTCGGTGCATTCCCGTCGGTGCAGAAGGAATTATAGGAAACGAATAATCCCACCATACCTTTTTAATGATCCCGTATTCTATTTCGAGTAAGAAGAAAGAAAGTAGATAAAAGTTAAAACATTTAATATTTTGCCCTTCGGATTAGATTCTATTTTGAAAAATTAGTGAAGAAAAGTATAATAATTAGGGCTGAACAAAACAAAAAAAAAGTGAACCGAACCGCCGAACCGGTGTGAACCGGTTATTTTTTTCGGTTCTTCACTAGACCGGTCCGGTTCTCGGTTCTGAGAATTTCAAAATTAAGAAACCGGTTCGGTTCCCGGTTCTTGAGATTTTAACCCCGGTTGGAACCGAACCGAGCCGAACCGGTTTTATATATATAATACATAATATACACTATATATACTCAAAAAACGTTTGGGGTGGGAATCGAACCCCGTCCGCGCATGTGGAAACCATGGAACTTACCACTTGGCTCCTCGTGATTTTAGTGGATACATAATATATTTATTACATACCTGACCTATCATTTATTAACCATATATATATACAACATTCTCAAGCCCTAAACTCTAATCCCACTCATTTCATCTCTCTAAAATCTCTGTGCAGCGGCCCACCACCTCTTTCTCCCTCTCTCTCTCACACACACACACAAACAGATCTCGCGTAAGGGCATCTTCAACCCACCCTCCATAACTCCAAATTTGTCTCCATTCGTCCATTTTGGAGGAAAACCTCTCCCCTACCCATCCTCCATTTTCTCCTCCATTTTGGAGGATTGTTTTTCACCCTCCAAATATGGAGGGTCAAAATTTTTATGGAGGGATCACCTCCATTTCACTATTCATACTTGTTAAATTCCTCTCATGTCCTCACCTCCACTCATACAATAAATATGTTTGAGATTATATCAGCTTAACAGCTACCGGCAATAAATGGGCTGATGAGAATCATAACTTTTCTCACCAATAACTCGCCCACTGTTAGTTGTAAAGTCAATGCAAAATAATACATTTCCTCTACAAATATCTGTTTCTCTTCCAAATGAACTAATCTTTTTTTTTTTCATTCAGAACTTGTATTCCTTCTCCTGCTGAATGTCTTCAAGTAAAGAATTGGGTGGAAGGGCTAATCAATGTGGGAAAACTTTCTTATGCGAAGAGGATAAAATTTTATGTACTTTATGGCTAGAAATTTCCAAAGATCCTATAACGGGTAGCAGCCAAAAAAAGGAGAAGTTATGGACTCACCGATTCAGAGATTTTCATCTATAGAATCAGAGGGAGCTCCATACGCCAACATTCGAAATGCGCTTGTTATTTTTTGCAAAGTGGACAATCCAAGTCTACCAAGACCATCCTTCTTTTGTACAAAGAAATTGTCGTGACTTTTTACAGCATCAACAATGGATAAGAATAGTTTTCGATGCATCCGAAACCGTCTGCGAAATCTTTCTTCTCCATAGGTCGGATTCTCAGAGAAGTAGTCATTCCACAATTTTTTAGCAGCACCTTCTCTCCCACGATTAATACTATATGTCCGGGAACAGAGCCTTCCCGCCGTGTTTCGTCATCTTCTTCGAGAAATTGAGATAAAATGATATTATTAGTAGCATATAACTGGAGCAATAAGTGATCTTCATCGTCTAATTCTTTCATTTCTTCTCCATAATCAGGGGATGGTGGTGGTAAAAGATCATGTACAATTGACATGTTTTAGCTCCAAGTCAAAACAAACAAATTGAAGGGAAGTAGTTGAAGCTCACTATGTGTGTGTGTGTGTGTGTGTGTGTGTGTGAGAGAGAGAGAGAGAGAGAGAGAGAGAGAGAGAGAGACTTTGATTGCTTGGGAATTTGCTATTTGAGGTCGTACCAGAGGAATTTTTTTTGGAGGGATTGTTGTTTAAGGTCGTACCAGAGGGAAAAAATTTGGAGGGAATTGAGAGGTTACCTTTGGAGGGAAATAGTTGGAGGGAAATAGTCTGTTAAGGTAAATTGGAGGGAAGTTTGGAGGTTAATTTTGGAGGGAAATTTTTAGAGATAAAATAGATACGTGTGGGTTGGAACTCACATGAATAGTGAAGTCCTCTAAATTCACTTTTTCTATATAAAATTATATTTTGATCCTCCAAAATGAAAAGATGCCCTTACTCTCCGTCGACAGGGAGAATATTAACCAAGCCGGCGTCTTCATCGTCATCATCTCGTTGCCATAGACAGCGTCTTCATCTCGTCGCCATAGACGGCGTCTTCATCGTCATCATCTCGTCGCCATAGACGTCGTCTTCATCTCGTCGCCATAGACGGCGTCTTCATTGTCGTCATCTCATCGCCAAAGCCGGCGTCTACAGATCTGATGATGATGATGTATGTAACACACATGCTCGATATATACATACCGTTCGATATATGCATACTGTTTTTGGTTGATTTGTTGATTTTGATGATGTTAGATCTTTTGGTTGATTTTAGCTTTTTGATGAGTATGATGATCCTGTGTAGATTATTAGATCTGTTGATTTTGGGTTTTTGATGAGGTTGTGTAGATCTCTCTCTCTCTGTGGAACCGAACCGACCCGACATCTGAACCGGTACGAACCGGAACCGAACTGACCTTGGAAAATCGGTTTCGGTTCTGTGGTGCTCCCGAACCGGGTTTTCCCAGTTCAGTCAAATATGCCGGAGTACCGGACCGAACCGAACCGAACCGGTTTCACCCCTAATAATAATGATGTCTCCGTAAAGGGTAATTATAGAATGTTAGAATATTCCAAGTGTAATAATGATGTTTTCATAAAATATTGGCTTTACGAAGTTGGACATTTAAAAAATGGATGGAGGGAGTATGAGAAGTGAGAAATTTCACCCCCCTTGGAAAAAGGATGAACAAAATAGGATTAAAAAATACTGCAGACCACTCCACTCCAGCAGCGCACAAAATTTATACCCACTAAAGGTCAATATCGTTTTAATCACGCACAAATAAAAATGAGAACACAATTTAAAGATCCGTCAACCGGCTCCCTTAGGTCAAATTTGTCTAAAGAGGTTCGATCCTGTCTATCGCAAATAAGAAGGCAACCTCTCCATCATACCGGGCTCATCTCTAAGCAAGGTTCAATAAACTGTACAAAATACAAGAAGCCATATTACCTGTACAGTCTGAGAAGATTGTATAACAAACACGATCATGGTGCATCAGAACAACAAGTGAGTGGGCGAACAGTCTGTTGTGGCGAGAGGGTTTCGAGGGATGACAATATCCATACTCGATTCTTGCCCCTCCGTTACAACGATCCAACTCTTGTCTAAATTTTTAATCCATCTTGTATGCCCAACCGTGCTTGTCTAGAAATGCTTGAACTGCTTCTTTTATGGCCAAATTCGGTATCAGTTGCGATAGATACAGAGGCTCACGTGTGATCGGATCAAACTTTCCCACCTGACTTGTTGAAGAGAAAGAAATCAATAATAGATGACGGAGATCAAAACTTAACTATACAAGTCAAAATCCAAATTTACCTTCTCGATATGCTCAAGGATCACTGCCCTCTCGTATGTAACCCCACTTGGAGTAATGACAGGATCACGGAATATATCCAGCGTTATGTTACAACATAGGTAATCTGGCACCTGAAATCCACAATCACAGAGGATATCACGAAATTACAGATCTAAACCTTTTGAGAAGGTTAAGGAACAAATAAGTGTCCACGATGCCCACCTCTGTTGGCAAGTCGACTTCTGCCGCTTTACTAAATACTTGTCCTAGAGCCTCCAATTGTGAGGAGTTGGAATCTATAGCTTCATCTACAAACCCTTCCGTTTGAGCTATAGTAAGTGAATGTTGCTCTTTAAGAGCAGACTCACAAGCTTCTCTGAGGTATGCAACAAACGAAGACAAAGATAAAGCTAACATCACAAAGGACACAAATACCGAAGTGCAAAACTTCAGAGAGCTTTATGAGAACTTAAAAATGGAGCCCTTTCAAACATCAAAGGCTTTTAAGAAAAGTCCTACTTCAAAGTTTGTAATTCCCATGAACGCATGGTGGATTCCTGCTCCCATTCCAGGTATTTGGCTTTTGCAAGCTCCTGCCATATCTCCTCCACAATGTAACTCTTCGGGTTGGCACCCCTCCCAAGGTCCAAAGCCTAAAGGAGAAATTTGGATTACATTTCAGCCAGTTTGAATTTCATAAACTCTATCATGTTCATTGCCCGCAAAGGAGAAACAAACTTACAATTCCGAAAAGTTCAGTTATGGCTTACCATACAAAAGAAACAAAATATCTTCAAAACATGCATGCTAATCCTCATCACAAAGAAAACAATCCATGCATCGCACAGACTAAAACATCAGAAACTAGTGAAAAGTGTTAACAGAGAAGGGCAGTGGAAATTAAACAAGAAAACTAATGGTCCGATATTTTTCTCTACAAATGAAAAATAAGAGCCGCTATGAACAAGTATCTCACTCAGAAATATCCTCAAACCATGCATGCACAGCGCAGACTTTACATAAGATACTAGGGAAAAGTGTTAACAGCGCAGCACAATGGAAATTGAACAAGAAAACTAAGGGTCCGACTTTTTCCCTACAAATGAAAAACAAAAGCCACTAGAAACAAGTACCTCGCTAAGGACAGGCTACAGGTTTTACAACATGCAAACATGATTATATATGCAAAGTTATGTCATACATTCCGTATGCATGAAATGTCATGTCATCTTTGCATGAACTGAATAACACACGTCATTTTTGCATGAACTGAATAACATAAAAGATCTTAGGAGAGAGATTATACTCTTTCCAGTTCCTTGATTCCTTCAGCATATTCATGCCTTTCTTGCAATGCCAGCCCGAGCATGTAGTGGGCCTGTCATTTCCAGAACATATGAGAGCTAGGTTAGATAATGACAGTTTAACAAATAAAATATATTTAAGCATCAGATAAAGATATTAAACATAAACTCTTTTAAGCATCAGCTAGCCATACCACCCATCAGAGAAAACATCTTAAGAGCAAAAGCTAGCAGTTAAAAAGCCAAAAGTCCTTTTCGAAGTGCAAATTGAAGAACTACTTTCCTCCTAAATGGTAGCACAACACTATTTAGCTGTATCCTACACACATGATAACACGGAAGGGTAACATGCTCGATGATCATGTCATAGAAGAAATTCCACCATGTTGCTCATAGAACCATTTGACATATGAATTCACATTGAGCATATAGATGAAGCTCAACTGCCAATAGTAAGCATGGCATGCAGTTCTGATCCACCAAGTGAAGCAAGGTAATTTCGTCTCCATCTGAAGTAAAGATGAGACGCCTTCATAATAGCAACTTGTGAATATGTGCTCCCTCAAGATGACATAAATCTATTCAACGAACCAGAAAAATAATCAACACGAAATGAAGCAAGGTGGCATCTGAAATTCTGCTCCTCCGTTCAGCCAGTAATTAACCTCTATTGAAGGCTTTCTTAGTGTGGCCTCTTTGTACAGTATGTTGAAGTCCGATTTACAAAACTGAAGGTACCACAAAGTTTTGTATTTCCCCATACGTTGGGGTCGTCATTACAGAATGTGTGACTAAGAGAGAAATGACAAATATTCACGAACACTAATTGCAACGACTATATATGAGAAAGGATACATAGCCCTCTACAGCACTTCTTATGTCATGATAACACTCTAGGATGTACAGACAAATATGTATAGGGGAAAAACTGAAGAAAGGCTTTCCAAAACTCATGAGAGGGGATGGATTCACAGCTCTCACAAAAACTGGCAATTTTCTGTACAACAAAAATTTCATAGGTAACTATCAACCTGCAAGAGACGGTTTTAAGTCCGATAAGAACATAAAAATGATATTAATAGATAGAAAGATACAACTCCTTTTCAAAGTCCCCCAACCATGCAAATACAAATGGGTAAAAGTCTTGATTGAGAAAGCATTTGCAGTTCCTTTGTACCTCTACATGGAAGTAAACAAATGGCATGCCTAGTTAGGGGATGATCTACTTGTTTCAGCTAGAATTGAAGTTCTACAACTGAACTGAAGGAGATTTGACAAAGGTTTGTATGTAACAATCAACAAACCATGTTTGTCAAAAGACTCAAAACTTTGGCAATGGGGTAGGAATCCAAGAACAAGTGCCTTCACCTCTCAACCAATTGAAATAAGTGTACAATATGTACTATCTTTACACTTATTCTAATATCGTAAGAAACAGTGAGCAAGATTATGTTGCAAGGTTTCTGAGTGGTAAGTCTATTACTTGAAAGGTTGAGAGAAGGACCTTTCTGAGGTACTCATCCATTAACAAACTTGAAGTCATTTCCATGTGATTCTGTAACAGATTAAGCAATTTAAGGAGGATTCGGCAACAGACTCTTCCAAGGGTGGGGGCACAATTGTTGAGAAATTGGCCGAACCAACAAGCACATTATGCAAGAAGAACAATCAAGAAAGAAATAAAAAACGAAAGACAGATTTTTACGTGGTTCCCCAACTGTTTAGTTGAGTATATCCAAGACTCACACCAGTTTCCATTATTTATCTAATGACGAATGGAGTACAAGTTACATCAGTTGTATATGGCAATTGGCAAGTATTTATAAACTAGGATTTGCATCTCCAACACACTAGGCAAATGGGCTCTCTTACCTACAATAGCTAGCCGAATCAGTTTTTCAATGCTCCAACAGGCTCTCTATTAGGCTCAACTATTTGCCTTGGTCCATTTCCCCTCTCTACTAGTAGCTAGTCTATTTCCCCTCTCTTCTCCAAAAAGGCACTACCAACGGTGGGAAATAGGAGTTTTTTTTTGTTTTGAATTTCAGCCCTTCATTTTATTGGTTGGAGAGCAAAATAGAGAGTGTTGTTGGAATACATAGATGAAAAGTGAATAGGCAAAATAGATATTGTACTTTTGTTTGTCCTTTTGGCTAGACAAAGTGAAGAGGAGTGTTGGAGATGAGATACCCTGAACACTCAGTCAAGCACCAACCAAATCGAATCAGACCTCACAAGCACAACAACAATGGCAAAAGTAGCAAGTATATATTTTGATGTAGTAAGATGTTGCTTGATTCCTGCATATTCTCATATTCCACGGACCATCACCAAAACCAATCCCAAAAATGGACAGGAAAAATGAAAAATGAAAAATGCAAAACTTCCAAAAGGGGAAAAATGAACTCTAAAAGATTCTATGAAACAAATGAAAATTTGGGTGAATCCAGTATTCTAACCTTGACAGAATTGTGATCCAGCTGAATGGCCTTCCTACAATCCTCTTCCACTCTCGTCCAATCACTACAGAACCCACCCATAAAAGTAAAACCAGAACATGATAATCATGAATTGGAATACCACAATTTAAAGTAAGCGCAAAAGAAATGATGAACAAGTAACTTAATGAGAAAGGGTTTGTGATCGTACATACTTGCGTTTCCGATGACATAAAGCGCGATTGGTCCAATAAACGGGAACATTAGGGCACAAAGTAATTGCCTAAAAACCCAACGAACCGAAACACAAAAATTTCACATAAATTCGAAATGTGTTCTACACGATATCAATAGCGAAATCAGATAGATGAGATATGTGTACACAAACCTCAGTGTAGGCATCAATGGCGGCACCAAACCGATCTTTCTTGAAGTAGATATTCCCATCTTGCCTCAGCTTTTCCGCTTGTATAGCCGACGGAGACACGGCCTCTGTCGGAGCCATATCCCCCCTCTCTCTCTCTCTCTCTACTTTCCAATCTACATCAAAAATCTACAATCTATATACTTGTTCCTCTTTTCTTGATTGATCAGCAATCAACAAATCTATTCTTGACGAGTAGCGATAGAAGATTCAATGAAGGTTTTGGTTTGCGGGCGTCGACAGGTTTCGGGAGCGTTCGATTGCGGGGAAGGCACAGAAAGAGAGACGACCTTCGTAGAAACTAGAAAAAGGGAACCGGATATAACACTGTAGATTAGGTTAAGTTTGGATTATTGCAATATTGACCGTAACTGTTTAAAAATGTAATTATGCCATATTTCGTAACTGTAGGCTTTTTGGCAATTGTGCCTTTTTTTATTTTTTTTTGTCTCCTGTTAAGTATACTTCGTCTCCATAATTTGGCACCAAAAATGACACAATTGCGAAATTGGTTCCATAGTTGGAGCCACCTTGTCGCTTCACCAGTCCAATTGAAAATAGTCGATAAAAAGTTATTCGAGTTTGCCTGAATTTTTGATGGATTTTGGAAATCTCGCTGGAACCCTTATCCTCGCCAGAATCAAAGAGAAGGTGAGATCTGCACACGAGAGAGAGAGGGAGAGAGACGCGGCAAAATCCGGTGTCAACAAAAAGAGAGAGAGTGATTAGAGATTGATTCCACAAGAGAGAGGGGGTGAGATCGAGGGTGAACGTTGGTTTTGGTGAAAAGCGAGAGTAAAGTTTAAAAAAATGGGAAAAATAAATTCTAATTTCTCAAAATATGACCAATGGCTCTTTCCTAGCCCAAATGGCTATTTCTCCCAATTCTTGTAAATATCAAAGAGGGTAAAAATTACTCTACTCCACTTATTTTCGTATTTCACCATTCTATTAGAGTTGAGAACGTAGGGAAATGAGGTAGAAGGAAAGTTAACTAATATTTGAAACTGTTTGGTCTTAAAATAGTCATAAAAAAAAAATCGTAATGGTTTTCAAAGTCAAGAACAAATAGTTTGATTGTCTTTGAAAAATTAGTGTGCTAACCCAAATAACTTAATTTTCAAATTTACCAATTAACATTCTTCAAATTAACCATTAGCCATTTACTATCGACCAATTAACAATCAGCAATAGGAAGTTGTTGGTAAGTTTGTTCCTATGGAGGATATCAATGAAGTGTGTTCCAGGAACAAGTTTCTTGATGAGGCGGAAGCGATTTGGAACTTTGAGAAGACTTTGGGAGTAAGTTACAATGGCGATGATAAGAAAGTCATTAGAAAGTATGCCCAGATGGAGGAAGCAGATGAAGCGCGCTATAGAGCCATATCGGCCGAGGATCCGTGTTTGTGAGGTGTTTTTTCTAGGGTTTTTTGTTGGGGTTGGGGAGATCTTTTAGGGGTGTTTTCTGTTGGCCTCTTACCAACCTTTTGGGTTGGATGCCTTTGGGTCTTGAGAGGCAAATGATTTGTTGTTTCCCTCTTGCCCCGTTTATTCTTGTATCTTGGATTTCTGATTTATAAAATCTTTTTCCTTTAAAAAAAATTAACAATCAGCAATCAATTTGTACTTTATATTACTAGTAATTTTTTTTATAAAATTATTACCATTAGAAATGTATCAGGAAAATGCTAACATATTGCCCACATGTTAAGGATAAAAAAAGTATTTTAAAATGTGTGAAAATTATATAAAAGTAGGTGTAAATGTATTAAAAACTGTAAAAATTGCATTGGAATCTCTATTTTCTTTTTTTTTTTGTGCGCTTACTGTGTGCCTGCAAGGCACACAATATCAAAAGGTAAAAACTTAAATTTTGGAGGGAAAATTCAATTTCTGGGAGAAATGAATGGATTTTTTTGAATCTTCTGACCTTCCTCCACTTCTTAATTCTTACAAGTGGTTTTTCAGGCTTTTGCATAAAACTAGGTCTTTGTTTCAGAAGAAGATCGTTGTCATTGTCATTGTCATTATAAAAAAGATTCAAGAGAATCAAATTACAAAAATATAGGACAATAGACACATGGCGACAAAGCACCCAAAACAAACGTTGATTACTCCGTAATACATCCCTGGATAAAATAACTGAAGCACACTCAATGACATATGCGACTTTGTTTTGTACGCCGATGAATGTCCACAATTTGTCAAGGACACGTGGTCATCTATGGACATTACCATCCCTATAAAATACATATAGGAGCCATCCATCGGAAAAGGCAATTACTACGACCAAACCTCCACCAACGGAGGGACAAACCTCCACAAAGGGAGGAGAACATAAAACTAAAAAACAAACAAAAATTAAAGCGGAAAAATAAAGTCAAAACTTCCCGAACTAGACTTCTATTGACGACATCGCCGGCCACCATTGGTGACCAGCTCACTGCGCCGCTTCCGCTACGCCGATCTGAATCGAAGGCACTGGAACAACACACGTCAACACCACAAATGGAAATCACTAAAGGGGACCAGACCACCGAGTCAAAAAAACGAGCAACGCGAGCACTAAAGAGGAATGGATGAACGGGAAGGAATACGCCAACGGAAGGGAGAGCTAGGAGAGGGGGGCTACCCCCACCAAAACCTAGCTGCTGTTATGTTTTAGAATCTGTCGAATTGGATCAAAAAAAAAAAAAAAAATCTGTGGCGGTAAGAGAATTTTAAGGAATGACCAAATAGCTTACTTCAAATCTTCTTCTATTATCTCGTTAGAGAAATCAACTTTCAAAAAAATGTTTTTGCCGATTCTTTTATGGCAAAATTCGGCATCAGCTACTGCTAGGGAACAGAGGTTCACAAGAATTGGTTAAAGATCAAATTCCTAGCTTGGGAATATGATCCCACCAGCAACTCTCTTGGCTCTATTTCACAAGAATCACAACCATTAATTTACCACCAGTCCACAAACGGGAGATATAACTCAAAGATGAAATGCCATAGCTTAAGATCATCAAAAAAAAACAAACACCGATAGCCAGCATGTGACTGGGTAAAATAAAGTCTAAATAAGTTGCAACAAAAGCAAAAACTAAGAACACCACAGAAACTGCATCGTCCATATTTGGGATACTCCTAATGCAAAGTGAAAAATCAAAAAGACAATACATATAGAATGTATCCAACCAAAGCTCATTCATCTTCCTGGCTGCGCAACCTGGCCAATTTGTTGGTCACAACAACATCCAGCTGCGCCGCACGCTCCACAATCTCCTTTCGTTTCCTAGTCGAAACATTGTGTGCTATTTCCGCACAGTAAGTCCTGAAATCAATCATTCCACAACAAGAGATGAGAGACAAACTTACATTAATCATTAGAAATTTGAGGAAATTAAGTTATACGAGTATTAATTAAATTTCTAGGGCACAAACAAATCTAAGAAAAAGTTTTAAGGAACCTGTTGTGCATCATCAGAACTTCAAGCTCTTTGGCATTATGGACAACGAATTTCTTGAACCCATTAGGAAGGAAATGGCGAGTCTTCTTGTCTGAACCATAACCAATGTTGGGCATGAGAGTGACTCCTTTAAACTTCCTCCTGACCCGGGAATCAATACCCTTGGGCCTGCGCCAGTTTTCCTGGAACAGACAATAACATACACAAAACAAGAAACAATGTCAGCCAAATGATATTTGGTAACATTCTTAAGTTCCACATCAACAACAATATTGAAAATTCATAAAATCAGCATCCACAAAATAAATGACAAGCATTCTAAATACCAAGAAAACAAAAGTTGACATAACAACAACGCTCTCAACATGTTTCTGTCAAGTTAAAACAATCATAGTATAACTATATCAATGTGCAACCAAAGGAATTGGCACAACTAGTGGAACAGTAGCATCAAAGTGCAACCAAATGAAAACCAAAAGCAATAAAAATCGAAAATTTTCGTTATCACAGAGAAACTAATAAACCTCCAATGATTCTTTTTCAAAATCTGTCAGGAGGTCAACTGGGTACTAAACCATTGCAGGTTTTATATCCACGAAAACCAAAAGCCAGGTAATAAGCAAACTCCAAGAGAGAAAAAAAAAAAAAAAAGGTCATTAGCAACCAGATATACAAAAAAACTAAACCATGTAAGAAAGTCGCCAAGAAATGAAATAAAAGGAGTCTAATTAACTCTCACTAAATTACTTGAAAATATCTCTAACTTCTGCCAAGTAATCGAATGACAAACAAATAAATGCCATCAAAATTAAATACTTTCCCTGAAAGAATGCTTCAAAACTAAACACCATCTTTTTAATATAAACACAAAAACACTAGAGAAAATTGAAAAATTCTAGCTGCAAAGGGAACTGCTGCCACTAGTTCATCACAAATAGTAGTAAAACCTTCTATTGTTGATTGTACAGGTGCAGGCAAGTCGTACCTTCACAGAGATCTTCCAGTCGCTTTGGGGCCTCTTGAACTTCTTCACACGCTTCTTCACGATCTTCTTGGTGAGCAAAGGAACAGCCATTTTGTCTATAATTCAACAACAAACAAACATTTAGTTAAAAAATGACGAAGAATTGGAGAAACAATACTAATCAAGAAAAACATAAACAAAAGAAAAAAAAAGGCTTAAAATTTTATATTGATTTTCAAATAACATAAAGTTAGTTAAGCTCCAAAGGCTGATACCACAAAAAATACCAGACGTAGAGTTTCCTATGTATTTCATATTAAATTCTGATGAAATACAAGGTGCCTTCTAAACTCCATTTTCAGATAAACACAACACTAGTTGAACTCACGGAAGTGAAGGTGATCAAGGAATAGATCTGCTTTCACACTCCATTTCAAGTTTCAAAACCTTTTCCTGTTGAATTTTAAACTCCCTCTCGTGTGGGAGCATAAAAGTGGAATACTAGTTTCATTCAAGTGGGCTGCGGTGATGGTAAATTTTGCACGTATTTTGATCTTCTCGTTCCAGCAAATAAAACTTGTTTGAAATTACAACACTCATTAGGAGGCCAATATTACACTCGCAAAGGTCGGAAAAGGAGCTAATCGCAGGAGAAACCCACTCAAACAAATCTAGTTACCACCAACACTCATTAGGAGGCCAAAATCCATCCCCTGTTCCTTGTGTAACTTGTAATGGAGTCGTGGCAATCATAAATTAAAATAACGGGATAAATCAAGACCAGGCTTCACAGCAACAGGCCATCAAAATAACGAGCAATAGAGGACAGTAAATCAAAGAGAATTCGTTATCTTTTATTCAAGGAACACGAAGCGTTTTACAAAATCCAAATTCAGTTGCAGGAAGTAAACTAATCCCGATCAACACATGGATCCCCAATAACTTAAAGATTCAAAAAAAATCACTTCGAATGCTTAGTCGTCAATCGTAATCTGTCACACTTCTCGGACTCGCAAATCTAAAGTAGAACCAAAACATATTTCATTTACATGATAGAACGGCACAAATCAGATATCATCCAAGCAACAAATACAACAGAAATGCTTAAGCGTCAATCGTAATCGATCAGCCTTTCGCAGAAAATAATGAGGAATTCAAACCTTGTTGCGGAGCTGCGGCGATTCCGTCCTCTAAACCCTAATACTCTGTGAGGATGGAAGAGCGATTTAGGGTTCTCAACTATATATACCTCGAAGGAAATGCTTACGTGCCCTTGGTAGCACCGTAGCATTTTGCTCCTCCTCCATCACAAACCGTTCATTTTAAGTCGTGTAGGGCATGGTAAAGCGAGGGAAGGAGTAATTATTCAGTGCTCCCCCTTCACTGACACTTATTGTAATGGGTCGTGAATTAAGGTGTGATTTGGCAATAATTCTTCCTTTATTTTCCCACTGTCCCAAAAATATAGTCCCTTGTTTCACTCAAACCGGATAGAAAATCGATTATATCTTTCAATCGGTATACATTTCATACGCAATATGGATCTTATTTGATATAGATCTCAATTAAATCTAAAATACTAAGTTTTTAAAATCACCTAAAATATTATAGATTATAAGATATAGAATCCGACTACGTGTACGCACGTTTGCGTCATAAGACATTTCAAAAATTCTAAAAATACCATAAATTTTAAAATATTATTTTAGGGGCTAAATAAAAAATCATCATTGGATATCGGCATTTCTAGATTCACAGGGACGAAACAGCAGATTCGTCCCTGTGAATCTAGAAAACATACTTGCCGATATCCAATTGAGCTGATTTTTTACGGGGCCACCTAAAATAATATTTTAAAATTTATGGTATTTTTTTAGAATTTTTTTGGGGCCCGCAATGGGGCCCCCGCGTGGTGTACGTACATATTGTGTACGCAAACGTGCGTACACATAGATTTTTTGTAAGATATATTACATTGAAAAGTATGTACGATCACAAACCCTTTCTCATTACTGGTGTCCAAGTGAGGAACGGCCGAGATATGAGCTGGATAAACAATAAAAGATAAGCACAATGTCCATCACTGGTAAAACATGAACTACTAAACAATAAAAATGCTAGGAGTGGTTTCCATCACTGGTGTCCAGGTGAGGAACAAATGTCCTAGCGCATGCTTGGCTAAAAGATGATCACAATGAACTTCCTTCCGGTTTACTTTTTAAATTTTGCAAAAATTCAGCTTTGCAGTCTCCTCTCTCGAGTTGCGGATCAAAAAGGTGTCAATGTGGTGACATTCACTCCTGCTCCATATCTAGTTATGCATTGAAACAATAAGAAAGAATATAGATAATATTTATGCAGAATTGAAACAATCAGAAATAATATAGATAATATTAGAATTCCTTTTTAGACACCATTTAACCGCTTGGTTTATTGCTTGAATTTTTTTTTTCGAATAGGGCTGAAGCTGTATGTTGATATAGAATGTTATGCAATAAGGTTTCCATTAGGAAGTGTAGCGGTAAAACCAATGCTACTCTAAGAATTCCCTTTTTTCCAAGCACCGTCCGCATGAAGAACACATGTTTCCTTGAACAAACGAACTTTATTGAAATACATTTTTAACACAATTATAACGAGTATTGAAATACATTTTCGTGTAGTAGCCTAATAATAGGCATTATGTATCCTCATTCATTACCAGTAGTGATTCCAAACCCCCACCTACATTCCCAAACTCTTAGGTTCAAGTAGAATAGATTTTTGCATTTAAAAAAAATACATTTTCCAAAATTATTACTACTATGAAGGATGTGGAATTATGTGAATGGAATGCACACATTTTTCTTAGGCTTGGTTTCCCATTTGGGCCTTGTTCTCGAATGAATTTTCTTTGATAAAATCTAGTTTTATTTGGAGGTGTGATAAAATCACATCATTTTCCCAATAGATAAAATCTAGGGTTGATAAAGGTATTTTGTAAATGATTTTGTGAGATAAAATTTAGTTTTGCTAAAATCCGTTGTGGATCTTAGATTTTATCAAAACTAGATTTTATATCTGATAAAATTAAACAACCCAAAAAGGATTTTGCAGCAAAAATGTCTCTAATAGGAGCACTTAAATTAAATTTCACATTTTTTGCGTGGCCAACTGCCCTTTCTAAAATTGGAATATCCCAAATTATAGTATTTTTTTTTTCCCAAAAAGGATAGACGATATCATTGATAGCCAAGAAAACAATGCCAAGAAAAATTGTAAATCCATACATCCATATTAAGTGGAGTGGTAATATGGATAAATTGTAAACATATCCAAAAATTGAAACTTCTCAACCTCTTCGTGTCAAGCTGTAAGAGATTTTCTTGTGAATTTCTTAATCTCCATATAGATGACCTCCCTTTGACCAAACTTGAAAAGAGATTATTCGAGATGCACATAAATTAAAATTGGAAAAGTATTCTTGAGCAAATTATACTAGATGCCAAATTTACCTGTCCAGTTTTAGCACATAAATCTCGAAATGAAATTATTCTTCAAGAAATACCATCCTCGATCCCGAAAATCTTCTGGGTGTCGGGTACGACATGGTGGTGTTTGAGCGCGCACCTAGTCGTGTGTTTTGGACGCTCAGATTTCTCCCCCCCCCCAAAACAGACCGTCCATTACATTTTTGAAAGGCCGAGGTGCGCGCTGGATGCCGCCACGTAGTACCCAACGGCACCCAAAAAATTTCTCATCAATCCCTCCTCTCTCCCCTTTTCCCTCTATATAACGTCCACATTCTGGAGCGCTCTCTCAGTCTATGTCTCTGAAATGGCCGCCCTCCAACTCCCAGCCCTCCTCCTATGCCTCTCCATAGCCTCCTTCCTGATCTCGCCCTCCCACTCCCAAACATGCAACACACCACAAAGTTTCGGCAATGGCAAACTATACGTTAACTGCATGGACCTAAATACTCTAAACGCCACCCTCTTTTGGACCTACTACACCACCACATCCTCTCTCTCCGTCGCCTTCCTCGCCTACATCCAATGGTTGGGTCGCCTGGGGAATCAACCCCACCGCCCCCAAAATGCTCGGTACTCAGGCTCTCCTCGACCACCGACAAACTTTCGATGGCGCCTCCTCGATGGCCGTCCGGACCTTCAACTTAAATAGACTTGCCCTCGTCTTCCCATCGGCCATCTCGTACGCGGTCTCTGATGTGAGCGCGGAGTATGTTGACGGGAAGATGAGGATATTCGCCACGCTGGCGTTGCCGCCCAATACGACATCGGTGAATCACGTTTGGAATGTCGGCCAAGAAGTGAGTGACGACGGTGTTCTGTCTAAGCATGGGATGGCGCCGAATAATTTACAGTTTGTGGGAACGCTGGAGTTGGTGATGAGCAGTCGGGCCAGTCCTGGTCCGTCCACTCCGACTACTGCCACTCCTAGTACCATAGGACATAGTGGCGGTTATAGGATTAGAAGCAGCCATTTTGGGTTTTTTGTTTCCTTGTTAGTTATGGTTGTTGGAAAAATAGGATATTATTCGATTATTTTGGTGCGCCTAAATATGAACAAAAAATCCATTTTATAGGATGAATGAGAATTGTCTAGATTATGGGAATAGCAAAAGCCAGATTTATTTAAGGGAGGACGTGTGCGCGCGACCGTCGCCCGCCCGGACCGGGCTGGGCTGGGCCCGTGACCCGTGGGTGTGGTATTGGGCTCAACGCGTGGCCCAAACCAGTAGCTGTTTTGCTAACAGAAGATGGTGATCATTTTCTCTTTTGCAGCAATAGTTGGACTCTCATTTTCATTCTCTTCAATACGTCAGAAGACTTCCTTGCCAAAATACAGTTTAGGTATTAATGGCAGTACACCTGGTGAAGTTCATAAGTCATGCATGACTTGAACTTTTTTGTTTCCAACTCATATTTTTGCCTATAATAGGTTGCCCTACAAGAGTAATTGGTACACTGAAAAACTACTTTTTCTGCATGCAACAAAAATCGTATTCTTAAACCTTCAGATTTTTCAGCATCTTATTTTTCATCCGTGAGAGAGTACTACGCACATAAATTCAATTCGAAGCAAGCTTATAGTGTGGTGCACACTAAGCTTTCAACCGATTGTATACTGGGAGGCAGACGTCGACAAAAACCTCTAGCACCCCGGTGAGGTGGCGAATCTGTTTTAAGGACACTGTGTCTAACACGGGCTTTGGTTTTTGTATCCATATTTATTTCAGTATTTTTCAAGTTCTGTAAAATATTTCAGTTTATGTTTTTATGTTTTAAACAACTGGAATAATATTTTCAATACACTGTTTTATATCGCTCGATTGCAACAATGGCATGTTTTGGGATTTGTTCTTAGATTTTTAGTCTACGTGGTTGATATTTTTAGCAATAATTTGAGACAAGTTATTAATTTCGAGGGATGGAAATTCCAATAAATGTTGGTGATTAAGATGCTTTTTTATTTTTGGAAATTCCAATATAGATGTCACCGTCGTCCGTCGTGATCTTTTTAATTTCATCTCACGTGTAGGTAGGGATAGCAACGGGTAGGGTATGAATCGGGGGACCCTATTCCATACCCGAACTCCGATTGGAGGATCTTTCACCATCCCCATTGGGGATATTAGATGAAAAACCAAACCCACCTCCCGATGGAGATTGTGGTTTCCCCGAACATACCCATATCCAAACAAAGAAATAAATAAATAAGTGAAGAATGAAATAAATTGATATTTATATTTAAAAAATATAATCTTAATTGATGTTTTTGAATATTAAGTAGTCTAGAATATGTAGTAATTGATAAGATTTGCTAATTAAAAAGGTAATTGTTTATATATGTAACTATACTCAAGATTTATACGCATGTTCCTATTTATATGTACATATATTATTTGGTATATGTAGAATGTATAACCCGGTACGGGGAGGGTATGGGGCGGGTACGGGTATTTGGGGATGGAGATTACAAAATCATACCCGCTCCATACCCGAGCGGGTTTTCTTCATATCCTACCATACCCGCTGCTATTGGGGAAAATTTTGGGTTATCTCCGCCTCCATATGGGCGGGGGCGGGGCGGGTATCCATTAGATATGGGGAAGTTGCCATCCCTACGTGTAGGTTTTGATTGGGTAATAATATGGAATTGATTTCAGTTACTTATTGGAATTGGAAGCATCAGAGGAGTAATCACCTTTTCTGTTTTTGTAAGTTGGGTTTTGCTAACCTCCACAAATAAATGGATAATAAAAGGTACCCTATAAAGACATATCGGTTCGAATTTCAATACACATTTCACGGATGTCAATATATAATTTACCTAATATATATACTTTTACGGATATTAATACATTTTTTTTTTAGATATCGATACTCTTTTTATACATTACACTCCACCATTTGAGATAATATTAGTATTTTCCTAGTAAGTTTTGTTTTTCCTTTTTATAAGGTACTTTCTATAATTGTGATTTGTCATATCCAATTGTAACCGGATTTGGGGTCTCCGTAATATCCCAAGACACTACACTCCGTTAGTACCTTCAATTGTGGGCCGTCTATAATCTGTACTTGAGTCGTTCATTTTGTTGGGAATGTTGAGTAAATCATTTATGCAACAATCAATTTAATTGCACATTGGTAGCCATATGGATGATACTATTTATTTTACGAAAATGGATAGCAATATCATTTAGAGGATAAACTATAAAATAAATTTGTCTCAATTATTTGTCTCAATTGTGTGTTTACCAATCTTTGATGATCATAATTTTTTGTTACCAGGATGTGCTCAGATCTCAAAGGGCCTACAATTGAGAGAGCTATAGGAATGTAATACTCTGGGGCACTGTAAGAACCCCAAGTCCGGTTTAAACGGCCAAAACATTACAAATCTCATTTACAAGGGCAATCTTTTTTCCTTTTTCCCTATTAATCCAATCATGACTAATATTAATTTTTTCTAAGCAACTATAAGACTGAATAATTTTCTGGAGGGAATTAGCACTTTTAGACTTTTTAAAAGTGTTAAAAGTAGCATTTTTCCAAAAAAATAGAGTAAAAGTCATTAGTACTTTTTCGAGGATAATCAATAAGGCTGAGTTTTTCAGTGCTAAAATCAACCATGATTTTAGCAAATGAGTTCACCAGGTGCTAAAATCATGATTAATTTTAGGCTAAAGTCAACCATGATTTTAGTACCTGATGAACTCATTTGCTAAAATCATGGTTGATTTTAGCAACTGGGTTACTAATTTTTTTTGAAAAACTAAGCCTAAGTCACAAAAGGTTAACTTAGCATTAGCAGATGAGTTCTTTTTTTTATAAATAAAAATGAATTTTAAAAGTAACTTCCAAACTTAGGAAAAAGAGGAAAATTAGTCAAAAATACAACATAATTTGTCATTTTTAAGCAAAGGACACGCGTTTTTTTCCAAGGGATTACAAAGACACGCTGTTTTCCCTTTTCAACCAAAAACCCAAACCACTGTCATTCTCTCTCAATTCCTTTTAAACTGCACAACCCCTTTCTCTCTCTCCAGCCTCCATCCACAACCATACCACGGCCTCAATCAACGACGACGGAGCCTCAATCGACGACGATGGAGGATCTCGATCCATAGAGTTCTTCACGGAAGATCTCAAAGCCCCGTTCACCACGTCCACGCCGTCCAGATCTGTAAGGATAAGCCACCAACCACCGCGCCATTCACCACGCCATCCATCGCCGTCCAAATTTGTACTCCTCTAGTCTGTGTGTGTGTGTGTTTAGTCTGTACTCTGGATGGAGTTCTGTAGTTTGAGTTTTTGATTTGGAGGTTTGAGACTTTGAGTTTCTAAAGTTTGAGATTTGAGTTTTTGATTTGGATGGAGTTCTCTGTTTAAATCTGAAAGTTTCATAGAGTTTTTTTTTAATCGGAAACTTTGAATCATGTAGTCTCTCTCTCTTTCTGTGTCAGTCTCTCTCCCTCCCCCCCTCTCTCTCTCTCTGATCTGGAATTTGGGACTCTTTGACTTAGTAGCAAAATTAGGAGTTATAAACCAGGTATGAAGTTTAGTGACTTGTCACTAGATTCGAAATAGCTCTGTTCGTTGATCTCTTTAGTTTTTAGGGGAAATTACATTAAACCCCCTCGGACTATCGCTCTGACACGAGTTGCCCCCTCCAACTATTGGCTCAGACACTTAACCCCCTCCAACTTTTCACACGTGTGCGAGTTGCCCCCTGCGTCAAAACAGGCGCATCCAAAATAATTTTTCGGACCAAATTTCGACAATCCGAACCGTTAGATGTGTTTAAAAGGTGTTTTCAAGGTCTAACGCGAAGATTTGACAACAAAAAAACACCCGGAAGGGTTTGATCGGAGCAGTTTTTCACAAAAACGTTTTGTGAAAAACTAGGATTTTGTGAAAAACTGCTCCGATCAAGCCCTTTCGGGTGTTTTTTTTTGCCAAATCTTCGCGTTGGACCTTGAAAACACCTTTTAAACACATCTAACGGTTCGGATTTTCAAAAAAACATTGGGAAGGTGGAGGTCCGTAACTTAAGGGGTCAACTTGCACACGCTTGGAAAGTTGGAGGGGGTTAAGTGTCTGAGCCAATAGTTGGAGGGGGCAACTCGTGTCAGAGGGATAGTCTGAGGGGGTTTAATGTAATTTCCCCTAGTTTTTATGAACTTTAGTGACTTGTCACTAGTTTCAGGAGTTGACTAATTGGTGATTTTTTCAATTTTCAAAATGAAATTAAAACTTTTAAAAATTAGTGAAATGTCACTATTTTTTTTGATCGCCGGAAGTGGTTGGTCGGAGGTGGGGTGGTGGACGGCTAGAGGATGGAGTTGATTTTTTTGAATTTTCTGCATGAAATTAGAACTTTTAAAAATTAGTGACATCTCACTATTTTTTTTGGTTGTCGGAAGTGATTAGCCAGAAGTGGGGTGGTGATTTTTTTGAATTTTATGTTCGAAATTAAAATTTTTAAAAATTAGTGACATCTCACTAATTTTTTTGATCGCCGGAAGTGGTCGGCCAGAGATGGGGTGGTGATTTTTTTTGAATTTTATGTTCGAAATTAGAATTTTTTAAAATCAGTGACATCTCACTAATTTTTTTGGTCGCCGGAAGTGGTCGGCCGGAGGTGGGGTGGTGATTTTTTGAATTTTATGTTCGAAATTATAATTTTTAAAAATTAGTGACATCTCACTAATTTTTTTGGTCGCCGGAAGTGGTCGGCCAGAGGTGGGTGGTGTTTACCGGAGGTGGGGTGATGATTTTTTTGAATTTTATGTTCAAAATTAGGATTTTTAAAAATTAGTGACATCTCACTATTTTTTTTGTCTTTATGTCCGATTGCAAAAATTCATTGTCATTCCCTTAAAAAATGTCAAATATTTTTTATTTTTATGTTCAATTGCAAAAGTTTTATTGTTCTTCTCCTTAAAAATGCCAAATGTTTTTAATTTTTGGCTAAGTTGTCCGAAAAAAGAAAGGAAAAGAAGGAAAAGTTAAAAAAAAATTCTCTCCTTTATTTGGTTTGAGATGAAAAAGTAGAGAAAAATGAGCAAATAGAGAGTTAGAAATAGTGAAATCTTCTCCTTATTTTTTCTCACAATTTTCTTCTGCTTGATGTGATTGGAGATTTCTACGCGGGACACGGACGCAAGTGTATATGATTCCAGGGCATATGCTTTGCTTTGCTCGATAACTGATAACACCTCCAATTCCTATAGCCTATCGAACGAACGTTCACAGTTCACACGCAACAGTACAGCTCTGATCATCAATCGTAATAGTTAGGGTTCCGTCCTCGTCCCTCGCATGTGATGGACGATGGACTCTCTGCAACAGAGAGTGGAGACATGGATCAGAGACCAAAGGACGAGGATCTTAAACCTAAACGTTACTTGGCCCCCTCAGTGGCGGATGGCGGTGAAGTGGCCCTGGGCCAACGGCAGAGAACACCGGATTCGAATTCAGCAAGAGTACGAGCGGAAGAAGAAGCAGCTTCACAATCTCTGTGGCGCTGTTAAGGCCGAGTCCGTGTCTGATTTGCAAGACATTCTCTGTTGCATGGTGCTCTCCGAGTGTGTTTACAAGGTACACTTATATATATACACTTCAATGCATATTTGTTTTTCAATTGTGTGGTTGAATTTGTCAATGAAGTAAAACTTAATTGTCCTTTTGGTTTTCGTGATTTGTCATGATGTCAAGTGGCAATTCCACGTTGAATTGGAGAAATGCTAGTTTTTGATCACTAGGTTTTCAGACTAGCACGCACTCCTCCACATTAATCTGGAGACCGATTCCACCGTACACTAGTTGGGGCCAATTAAAGCCAGAGCAAAGCCCGTATGGATGGCCCCTAAAGGAATTTGATAGCACCTGAGAGGTTTTAAGCCTCAGGAGGGAGCAAACTTAAGCCTTATGCCTTGAACACCGGGCCAACCCTTGAGGCTGAGTTGCAAACATACCAGTTATCCTTCTTTTGCTTTGGTGAATACTAGTCGGGTGAGAGTTGTGGCTAGAAAAATTATGAAAGAACAGTAGCTATGTAATTGCTTTTCCACTGTTCGATTATTAATGGATGTAGATGTTACTGAAGAACGGAGCACGCTTGAATGCGGCATTTGACAAAATATGGACATATAGAATGCTCTAGGTTTAGTTTGAAAAAAGGCCGAGGACTTATTCATGGTTTGTGAGTTGCACTTATTTTTCTGCGTTTTAGCAGAAATTACCGTGCTTGACTGATTGAGCTGACAGAAGTACTGAAATAAAGGCTTGAATCAAGAGTCACAGAAATCAGTTGGACTGTGAGACTAGTAAAGGAAGCTGTATTGTGTTCAGATATAAGGATGTGTATAATTTCGTAGAGCTGTATGTCCACAACTAAGCATGAACAATCTACTACACGGCTCGCTCGGCTTGTTTAGAAGCTTTACCGGCATTACTTGATGCATGCTCCTCGACTTTATTTTTACTGAATATTTACAACGTACTCAAACTTCATTTCTGTATAATACAGTTTTAGCGGAATTCCAATTACGTTTGGAATTGTTGGGAAACCGAGGAAAAAGAGGTTTGGAACTTGTGCACGAGAAAGAGAAAGTAAAGAGTAGTCAGTCCTATTTTCTCCTCATTATTGATAGCTGGAACTGTTCAAAGACATAGGTTGTGTTTTGGACTTACTCTTAAGGTCTCAAGTCTAGTTCAAAACCTGTTTGTTCAAAACCACTTAGGTGCTATCAACTCAAAACCTCCTACGTGCTATCAACTCATTCGGGTTCAGTCTAGCTCTGTCCAGTCTAGCAAATACTGAGGTCAACTAGCCTTTGTCCTACTTATGTTGGACCAGCTATGCAAATTGTTTTAATTTTGGCAAAAAGTGTCTATGAAAATTTGGCTATATTTGGATTATATTTTTTTGGCTATATTTGGATTATAAGCTACTCAAGACATTGCTTGTTCTGACTTCAGGCTTCAGCAGGGGTTTTGGAAGAGCTTAAGATAATTATAAGTAGTTTGAATTAGTGAATTGTATGCTGTAATGAGTGACAACTGGTAAAATTACCTTTGTAAACTAGGATGTTGGCTTCCTCTATTATACAAAAAAAAAAAAAAACACATACAAGCCTTGTGGTTTTAGAGTTTTTTTTTTTAAAAAAAAAAAAAAAATGACAATTCAAGAAAGCTGATTGGGTTCTTTCTGACTAACTGACCTATCGAATGTCTTAGACTCTTAGTAGTAGCTCCTGTTATGTTTATCCATTTTTTTGGGTCATGGGTTCAATGTATTGAAGAGCCTCTTAAAATGTTCGCAATCACGTGATTGGCATTGTGCTACATGATTCATTCTTCCTTTGTATGATAGAGACCTGCTGCTGAGATGCTTAGAGCAGTTAACAAGTTTAAGGCAGACTTTGGAGGACAAGTTATTTCTTTAGAGCGGGTGCAGCCTTCTTCAGATCACGTTCCTCACAGGTGAATATTTATGGTCTTATTTGTTGTTTCAACCTCTATTTCTTTGAATTGCTTCTTTATCTACCTTCTCGTTGTTGCGAACTTCTATTTACTCTCTCGGTACCCAATTTTTGGTCCCATTTGACACTTTTTTCTGTCCTAAAAAGATTGTCCCCATTCAGAAGTAACGGACAAGAGTTGATGAGTTTTACTTTGTAGCCTTCACTATTGAAAATGATTACTAGCAATAGAAAAAGCAATGATGATTTTTTGAAGGGTGAAAAGAGAAAAAAAACTATGATGAGTGTAATGACTGATGTTCCCTTAAAAAGTTGGAATCCCCAAAAGGGACCAATAAAGGGGGACGGAGGGAGAATTTGGTAAGTTTGATTGTGGCCGGTGGTGGTGGGCTGTTACTTGTACATGGAATTTCCTGGTTCTTTAGGAATTTTAGATTGTTTCAGTTCAAATTTCTAACCTGACTATGTATCATGGTAGGCTTGTTTTTTGGTTTGGTGCTGTTTGATTCAATCTAAGGCCAGCACCATTTCTACTTTTCTATGAGGTCACGGGATCACCTTAAAAAATCACAGGTCAATATAAGTTAGAGACACTGGATGTTAAGCTGTGTCGCAAACCTTAGAATCCTTAAGACACCGGTCGACCAGGAATGTCTTGATGTGTTCAGCCAAAATGGGGTATTCAATGTGTCAGCTGCCTATAATTTTGGTTTTTCTTTGCCTTGTGAAGTTCATCTCATTGTGTTTTATTGCCCCTCTTGTCCTTCTTCGGACAAGGGCCAACATTCCTTAGTTTAATTGGACGCATAAGATTGCAGGGTCTGAAGTTTCCAGTCATTCTATTAGGTGTTGTAATTACATGGCTATACTCTTGGGTGATTTCTTCTGCTTATCTCTGGCCCCAAGTCACTGGGTTGCTATGTCAGCTGTAGTTAATCATACAGAGAATATATGCTATGCCTAGTTATCTGTAACTGTTGATCAGTTGTCCGTATTATTTAGAATGTAATTGGTGGAAAATCTGGTTTCAAGAAACTGCTCAACTCTTGCTCAAATCTTTTTATAGTTTCCCATCCTATGTAGGTTGGACAGCTGATGTCCCCCATTTTCAACTAGGGATCAAGGATTAAGCAGAATGAGCTTCACTTGCGTAGCTCAGGGTAGACTTGGGTTTGGTTTGATCTTGCCGTTCTTCTCTTAAGGTGGAGTTTGTGTGGCTGTTCAATTCATCGCAAATCATCTGAGTTGCAGCCTCACAACGCAAGTTGACTTTGCCTTTTTTTCCTCCTTGCATTTGATCAGCATTATCCTCCTGATCATAACGAGAGTTTGAACTATTATATGTTGCATATGACCCAGTTCGACGCAGAAATCTCATACCATCTTAGTCTTTTATTTTGGAAGTCATGATTGTTTTGAAGACTCCTTTTAGTGCTTTTCTCTTATATTCATTGCATAGCAACGTAAAAAAAAAAAAGAAAGAAAAAAGATAATGGAAAGCTGTTTTAAAATTAGCCTTTTCCTGCTGTAATCTCAGATAATATTCCTTCTTGAATTTTGGGTGTCAGTATAATTTTTCTTTTTAGTGTTTTTCTCCTATATCCTTGCTACGGCTAGGTTTAAATAAGGAAAGAAAAGAAAAAGGGGAATCTCTTTTAATATTGTCTTTCAATCCTTCGATAATCTTTTTGCGGCTTTTCACTTCTCTTATTCATTCTTCCAGTTTTCATCTTTTCCCATTTGCCAATGATTGATTCTTACATAACCTTTACCCTACCTTGTCATTGTAAGCCAATTTTAAAATGTGTTCCCAGGGTTGACTCTACCAATGGTATACTTATAAATGTCACTCATCTGATCAACATCCTTGGTGCAATAATACTTGTGTAAACGATAGTAGTTGATTCCCATCACGAAGCTAAAAACATGCAATTTTGATGATGTGTTGGTTCTCTGCGTTCTTCTTTCTTCAGGTATCTATTAGCGGAAGCAGGGGACACATTGTTTGCTTCCTTCATTGGGACTAAGCAGTACAAGTAAGTGTGATATAGTCCTTTGTTCAACTGCCTTTTCTTTAGTTTATCTAATATTATGCTTGTTTTCACCAATTGTAAAGGGATGTCATAGCTGACGCAAACATATTTCAAGGTGCAATATTTCATGAGGATGCTGCAGAAGATCTTAATGGGATTGCAACGACTGCACCTGTCGCAATTGACAGTCAAAAGATAAGTGCCGCGAATGTTTCGAAGTCGCTTGAAGCAATGCCTAGGCAACCAAAATCCAGCCCTAAACCTGCAGTTCATCGGGTAAGAGAGCAGTTTATCATTTTCAATTTTACATTTTGACATAGTTAGTTATCAAAAAAAATTCAACATAGTGATTGCATGTTTGATATCTTTTGCCTTTTCTTTGCTATCTGGTTTTAACTGGCCCCATCTCCACCCCACAGTAATTTTTGTTTTCAAATTCTTATCTCTAGGGATTTATGGCTCGTGCTAAAGGTATACCTGCATTGGAGTTGTACAGGCTTGCTCAAAAAAAGAAACGGAAACTTGTGTTATGTGGACATTCACTTGGTGGAGCAGTAAGTTCGGTAGATGAATTTTTGCTAACATCTTGGACTTAAGCTGGTTGTGCAATTAATATGTATTTTCTTTGCTCCCTCTTTCTACTGTCTAGGTAGCGGCCTTGGCTACCCTTGCCATTTTGAGGGTTATTGCTGCTTCCTCATCGTCAAAAGACTTTGGTAAAGTTCAAGTCAAGTGTATCACATTCTCTCAGCCTCCGGTTGGGAATGCCGCATTAAGAGAGTAGGTTTAACGTCACATTCTGTATGGTTATATTTACGATAAGAAACATCATCTTCTGTATTCTTAGCAATGTCAAGTATTTCTATCTGACACTATTTTTCTTTCAGTTATGTTAACGGAAAAGGTTGGCAGCATTACTTTAAGACTTACTGTATTCCAGAAGATCTGGTTCCTCGAATCCTGTCCCCTGCTTATTTTCATCATTATAATGCACAGACTGTGCCAATCCTGGGTGATGGCGGAACTAGTGATTTGTTGATGTCAAAACATGAAGGAGCGAGGAAACAGAAGGCAGAAAAAACAAAAGAAAATGAAGGGGAACAGCTAGTTCTAGGTTTAGGCCCTGTGCAGACTTCCTTTTGGAGACTTTCTAGGCTTGTCCCTTTAGAGGGTGTCAGAAGACAATTCAATAAATACCAACGGAAGCAAGGTGACTCTGTTGAGACATCTTCTGTTGGTAATTCTGCCCCAACTTCTTCACTCGATGATATGGTAGCTGCAACACAGTCACTTGAAATTCAGGAAGGTTCTGATGGAATTTCTCTCGAACCATTTGCTGAGAAAGAAAGAAGGACCCAAGATGAAGCAAATGATGGGAAGCCATTTGGGAAAAGCAACGCCAGTACCAGTGGTGATACTAAGGCATGGCGCAGAGTGCCAAATTTGCCTTCGTACGTACCCTTTGGCCAGGTAGTCTATATGAACTGGTACCTCTGCTATGTTCTCTCTTATTTGGTATTGAAACAGTAAGCATGCATGATGATTAATGTGTTAAAGCTTCTCAAACCTCGAAGTTGTGATTTTAGGTTATCGCCATCTTTTGTTTTTCCCCCCTTTTTAACAAGTTAACTTTGTATTAGTCGTCAGCGTTCTCGATTAAGAGGGGCCAACGCTGGCTAATGTCCATGTGAACTGGATAGACATTATTCTCTCCTCATTAAAGTTCCTTGAGAACAGTTTTTCTTTATTAGCGGCATTATTATGCATTTTCCCTGACCCTCTAATGAACAAGGCATGCGATCCTCCCAGTTTATCTAAGCTCATTTAACTAGTATTTCAATTTTTCAAGTTCTTCAATAGGTAACTCAACATTTTATTTCTTTTGTAACAGCTATATCTTTTGGGAAATTCCTCAGTGGAGTCACTATCAGGTGCCGAGTACTCGAAGTTGACATCGGTATAAGTTTTGTTTACTCATTGAGCTTTAAATTATGGTTCAATATAGTGTTAGGAATTTTAAGCACTTTTCCCGGATGAACTGTTTAATTTGATTTTGTTTGTCATTATTCACTTATATCTCAACATACTTTAACTAGTGTATTAACTTTACATTGCAGCTTGTAGAACTTCTCATTTTGTTGCTTTGATTTGGCAAAGATATTTCAGGTCAGATCCGTCATTGCTGAAGTAAGGGAACGTTTTCAGTCACACTCAATGAAGTCATACAGGTCTAGATTTCAAAGGTAATATCTAACTCTTCTGGACGTGTGCTTTTGTTTTTCCATCATGTGTAGTTGGTTTGACTGTTAGTTGGATTTGTGTTTTGGGCTTGAAGAGTGAGATCCCAAGATCTATTCTGACATCTTTAGCACATTTCTTGTTTTGTCTATTTCACCGTTGATTATTTGGAGTCTTTGAAAACGTCATGTGTATAGTTATTATCTCTCCGTTTAGGCACATGTTTCGAGGCTCCACAACTTTTTGAAGGAAAATGTGTGGGTAGTTTTGGACCCTTTTAGCATGAAGTTCATCTGCATATTGTTGTGTATACCTGTTTGTTTATGTTGCTATTAGAATTATTGCATTAAAGTGTAAGCCTCGTGGATTATGATGACTTAATTCTTCTTTGCCTTGCAGAATGTATGAAATGTGCACGACAGATGAGAGTTCAACCTTCCTGGGAGGGGAGCAACTGCAGCAATTTCCTCATTTGCAAAAGTGGCTTGGTGCTTCAGTTGCTGGTACTGTTGAGCTTGGGCCTATAGTAGAGTCTCCAGCTATTCGTGCAGCCACTTCCATTGCTCCTCTTGGATGGAGTGGCATTCCGGGTGAGAAGAACGGGGAACCTCTGAAAGTAGATATTACTGGTTCTGGATTACATCTTTGTACCCTGGTTCAAGCTCGTGTTAATGGTATCTGGTATTGACTTTTATCCTATGAATTAGTCATCTTTGTTGACTCATGGCTTTGTTGACTTTCGTCATTTTACTAGGACTAGGAGATGGTAATTCTATTCTATGGTGGGTTGTACAAAGGCAACACATGACTAACTGGCTGTAGTGTAGGAGCAGCAATGGAAAACACGATGCTACTTTGCAGAATTTTAGGAAAATTGAAACTATTCTACACATTCCTAGTTTTACTTTTTACTAATATCCATTTTAAGTTTGTCTGTTTGGTGGAGACAACTTTATGATTTACTATCTTCATGGAGGTCATTCTATGTGATGGGTAATCTGTTGCCATTATCTCTCCTTTCATTCAGGTGCTCAACCACAGTGGAGTCATTTCCTTCTTCACCAACATACTCTTCGGATGGTGGAGTACAGCAAGATATACAAAAGATCCGCGTTTTGGTTGGACCTCCGCTAAAACGGCCTCCTCAAAATTGGATGGTGGCAGATTCGTTTCTGCCTAATTTTGCTACTGTTGATCTGAAAATGGAACAGGATGTTTCTGCATGTTATCATGGAAAATTCCTCTCTCCTGAAGGTTTGAGTAATTTTGTTGTCTTTTGTACAAGTGATTTCTCTACTGTTTCGAAGGAGGTTCTTGTTCGAACCCGCAGGGTGCGATTGGTTGGCCTAGAGGTACTCATTTTACTCTTCCAACACATGGTATGTTATTTGACTTTTATAGCTAAAGGCAGCAATAACATGATATCTTTTTCTAGGGTGCTGGCAAAACTTCTCTTTACAAAGCAATCTTGGGTCAAGGGGGATTTACTCCTATTAGTATTGAAAATTTGCAAATGGATGTTGACAATCAAGAAGGTATTGGTGGCGGTTTGCTCTACTCAGATTCAACCGGAGTAAATTTGCAGGTCCTTTTTGTTTAATAAGTCAATGTTTTGTTAAAGGTCTCCTAATTATAATATGTTGCTCTTATTTGGCATTCCGATGTGACGATGAATCATAAGCAAAGCAAGCAGGTCCTTTCATAGTAGATTCTTGCTGTACGTTTAATCACAGTGATAGAGTTTGGATAAATCAATTACACCCAGTTCTGTACCCTTAATTGGGGTTGTGTGGGTGGATTGGGTATAGTCCTAACTTCTAACCTTTGGCATTATATGTTCAAAGGGGCTGGCTAGTGCCTTTTGGAACCTACCGCTATAAGGTTAAAAGCCAGTGTTTTAATCAGTGAACCTGTGCCTTTTGTTAGTGATAGAGTTTGAACACTTCAACTGAGAACTTTATTTTTATTTATTTTCTAAATAAAACCAACCGCTTAATGACTGAGAAAAAAGGAATCAATAAAAATATAAAAGCAAGGCTTCTTATCCATCCTGGTTCAATTTTTTGTGGCTTTTTTTTCTTTCATATTTGGATTTTTACCAACTCAGTCAACTGGTCCAGATCCTACTATTTATGAATTCAATCATGTCACATTGTCACTTGTTAAAAACAAGGTAGCAACCTTTTTTTTGTTTCATCTTACCCTGCAGGACCTTCATATGGAGGCATCTCGTTTCAGGGATGAACTTTGGAAGGGAATCCGTGATCTTAGTAGAAAAACAGACTTGATTGTTCTTGTGCATAACCTGTCCCACAGCATACCTCGATACAGTCTCTCAAATGCATCACAGCAGCAGCCAGCCCTGTCTCTTCTGCTGGACGAAGCGAAGGCCCTTGGGATCCCTTGGGTACTTGCCATAACAAATAAATTCTCAGTTAGCGCCCACCAGCAAAAGGCAGCAATAGATGCTGTTCTTCAGGCTTATCAAGCATCTCCAAGCACAACTGAAGTCGTCAATTCTTGTCCGTATGTTATGCCTGGTGCCACAAGTGCTCCTATGTCTTGGGGAGGGGAAGATGCGAGTTCCGATGAGAGGGTGGGTCCTCAAAAGTTCATTTTTTCTCCTTTAGATCTTGTACGGAGGCCATTTCAGAAGAAAACAATCGTTTTCCCTGTAGAGGGTGTAAATGCTCTTTGTAAGCTTGTCCATCGCGTGCTTCAGAGTCATGAGGAGGCTGCTATGCAGGTTCGGATGCCTTTCTTCCCCTTATATTCCCTTGATAAGTAGGTAGAAACGTTTCATTGTTATATGTTGATTAGGAAACCAGAAAAGGAGAGAAAAGACAAGTATTTATACTAATAACTGAGCTATACTCAGTAAAAGGATCTAAAACAGATAAAATGCTGATGGAGAGGTATGCAGAGTACTAATCATTACCCTGCCAACATTATGTTAAATTGCTGAATCATGTGAACTGTGGATTGGGAGAGGGGTGTGGAAACTCATGGTGTAAACCTCTGAGTCTTTGACTCATTGAATTTGATACTTGGGGGTTGTTGGAATATGTTTGGGACTACTAAGTGAGGAAATGTGAACAAAACCATTAACTGAAAGTCATATCCTATACACATGACAAAGTTGTTTAGCCCAAATATGTTTCGCATCGTTCAGCGAATACGTAGAAATACGTGACAACAGCGGTTCGTTACACTCGGATATGCTGTCATTAGTCAACTCATCACTTGTGGATTAGCTTAAAAGATACCAAGTAGAATGCGACACATTGTGGTATTCGAAGGAAAGAGTGCGTTGATTGTATTTCTCATCGTGCTTTTGTTATGAATGGAACAAGAACCAGCTTACTTGGTACTTGTCATTGCTATACATGTGAACTTTTTCCTTATCAATCTTTTATATGAATGTAGGCAATTTCAAGTTTGTTTATTTCCTCCCGTTTCTTTTTGTTTTAAAGGAACTTGCAAGAGAAAAACTTTTGTTGGAATTGACACGAGAGCGCGCAATGGCTGTAACTCGAGATTCTCAGGCCAAGGAAACTTCCTTATCTGCTGCAGCTATGGGTGCTTCCGTTGGAGCGGGGCTTGGTGTTGTCCTAGCCATTGTCTTGGGTGCAGCATCTGCCCTAAGGAAACCATGATATCCTCAACATTTTTGGTCCAAGGCTGTCAACTACCAATAATCCAGATGTATAGAGTCAGCTAAAGGTATTCTTCCGGTTACGTGTATTTAGTTTTCCAATATAATGAGATTTGATAAAATCAAATAAAATAAAATTCTGCTGCAAATAATCTGCCATTTATTTATTTTTGTTAATAGATCCTAATCAAGGGCCAAGAGAAAATTGACCTTTTTATGGGCTTTTCTTAATGCCTATTTGGATGTATATTGATTGCACTTACACTGGGTGCCGAATTTCTTTTGATATATGAGCACAACTCCTCAGTTTCAGATGCACTTGATGCTCCTCGTCTGAAACACGGCTATTGCCTGAACATATAGATGGACCGGTTCTTTTTTCGACTTGACCATTGTTAGTTATGGTGCTAAGAGCATCCGCATCAGACTAGGCAATTCTACGTCTTTTTTATTTTTGAACAGTAGGGATTTCTACATCAGTATCACTTGAATTTGAATCCTGTTTGGAGCAAAGGCATTTACGGAATCAGGGATCTTGTATGGCGGAAGTGCCCTACAGGGTTGTAGCCCACAATCTAGGCCGTCCAAAGTGTTTTCAACGGTCCAAATTTCAAACATGATCTTACAATTTAGGGTACTTATTTTATTTGTAAGATAATTTAGACCGTTGAAAATACTTTGGATGGCCGAAATTGTGCACTGCAACCCCGTAGGCCACTTCCTCCCTATAGGATCCCCGGGTCCGTCACTTCCTCCCTATAGGATTCCTGGGTCTGGCATTTACTAGTACTTGGTACTGTGGCTTCTATTGGGTCGCAATAAGGGGCATTGCCTTTTGAACCACCTCCCAGAAAAAAATGAACTTTCACAGAGAGGAATGCAATCGCCATTGATGCTCACAAAAGCTCTCATTTTCACTAGATAATTTGATACTACTAACATCTTGAAACACTCGGACCACATAGGTTTGAAGTTAAATTTTATCGAAGCAAAATGCAAAAAAAAAAAAGAAGGTGAATGATTCACCCATTTTGTAAATTTAGCGCAACTGACGAATCTTCTTCACAACATCAATAAAGGTAACCCAAAATACATGTAATTCTCATCAAAGTTTACTCCCGTGTTTAAATTCAGAGAGAAACCAACAGAGTCTGACAAATTCTTGTAATTGCGTGAAACGAATTAAGGAGAAATATAGTGTAAATGGTAAAATAGCAGTCATCCAGAACAGCAAGATAAAGCTCCCTTTTGCTTGGACACATCGGAACCATTAACTAGGGTAACACGATTGGCAGATAATTCAGCCTTGTAGGAGTCAGAGTTCAAGACCTTTCTGCTGACATTGTTGTAGATTTGACGAATAACTATCTCAAAAGCTGCATTCACGTTGGTAGAATCCAGGGCTGATGTCTCGATGAAGAACAATCCTTCTTCTTGTGCAAGGCTTTTGCCTTCCTCGGCGCTCACCTCTCTAATATTCTCCAAATCACACTTGTTCCCTACCAGTATTCTTGCTACTGTAGTGTCGCAATGAACTGCATGGTTATTCCATCAAGAGTTAAAAACTTAATGACATTTAAGAAGAAAAAGGCAGATTTCAGACATCATAGGAAAGGACACTTTCGTAGGACATAACAAGCAGCTTCATGATTCTAAGACGAGGTCCAGTGGAATATCACTGTGGAAAATTACATTTCGATCAATTAAGACTTCTGCACTACTTTCCTACACAATCATTTTGAGAGTTTCTTCAAACTATGAATTTTGGGTTTTTATGAAAAGTTGCAGATTTTCCTGCAAGTGACGAGAGATAATTCACATCCCGCACGATGAAGCTGGTGCGGTCCGACCATTAGATCGTCGTTCGTGTCTGTATGAAATTGGTGTATTCTACGGACATATTTAAAGTTTAACCCAGTAGTTATTAATGGTTGGAAAGTGGTTATAATTGGTGGTCAAAAGGTTTTTTGTTCTAACAGCACGGTCAAAAGGTGAATTTTGTGTTCACGGATTTATGTTCAACAGTTCAGGCTCAAGGGTCACGAACCCCCCAGCATAAAAGAAAGCACAATCAAAGCATACCTACATTGGCCGTTGCTAGCCTTTAAAATGGACTAATTGCGTTTCAGACATTATTTTTTGATAGTAATTCTTAAGTGTCCGGACAGTTTTAGCGCACCTCAACTAATCGTGGGGCCGAATCCACTGCCCACTTGCGAAGAGTCCAATTAAAAGCGGAGCAAAGCTCCGCATGGACTGACGCCAAAAGAGTTGGAGTGTATGAGAGATTTCGAACTTAAGACCTCAGGAGGAAGCAAACCGTAACTCCCAAGCCTTGACTATAAGGCCATGGGTTTGCGTTTCAGACATTATACTGTCAAAGTTATTGGAAAGCATAAAACAGTAAGCAAGTGCCCCTACCACAAAAAGGTAGATATTCCTTTTATATCTGAAAACCAGATGCATATACACTGTCGGAAAGAAAGTGATATCTTTTGCCTATCTGGGGTACTCCGGAATCACCAGGCCGATTCCCAAATTCTCATTCCGATCCAGCCATGTTCAAATTTTAGTAGAAAGAGAATGAAAAATCATTTATTCTCACATTTGCTAACCATCACAATTTACTAAAATCAAGCACGCCCACATTGCTAATCATCCCAATTGACCAAAATCAAGCATACCCACATTTCTAACAATCCCAATTAACCAAGATCCAGCAAAAGATCATCTTTTGTTTGGTTTGGGAAGAAAGAGTAGGAAAAAAATGGCAAAACCCACAAAACAGAACAACAAATAAACGGTGTAAGCCATACAGAATCACAAATCCAAACGACTTACTGTTGAGTTCATCGAGCCATCGCTTGATGCTGTCAAAGGTAGTACGTCGAGTGATGTCGTAGACGAGGAGTGCACCGACGGCGCCGCGGTAGTAAGCGGAGGTGACGGCGCGGAAGCGCTCTTGGCCGGCGGTGTCCCAGACCTGAGCCTTGACCTCCTTGCCCTCGATCTCCAAAACCTGGGTCTGAAACTCCACTCCCACCGTGGCTTTGGAGTGGAGGTCGAACTCGTCTCTGGCGAATCGGGATAGTAAGTTGGATTTCCCCACCGCTGAGTCGCCTATGACTACTATCTTGAACAAGTACTCCTCTCCCTCTTCTTGCTGCTCTTGTTTACCCATTTCTTGCAGCAATTGGGGTTTAGAGAGAGAGAGAGAGAGAGAGAGAGGGGTTTTGGGAATTGGGGGGAGTAAAGACTGGAGACTGGAGAGTGAAGTGAGCAGAGACCGACTGCGTAATTAACGGAGGGAGATATTATTGACTATTTGAGAGTGAAAGTTGTCTGGCCGAAAAAGTATGAATCCCAAGAAAAGTTTGAGTACAACTCGTCACGCAATTGTATCCGGAGATGTATAGAGATTGACGTGAATTGCACGACTCCGGATTTAATTACTGTCCGAAGTTGTATCCATAAAGTTGCGTTCCTAAAATTTATGGTCAAACCAAATATTTTTTTGAATAAAGCCGAAATACTTGGATTATTGGCCAATAATCCACCTATTTCGGCTTTATTCAAAAAAATTTGAGTTTTGACCATAAATTTATACTCGTTAGATTCGTCTCGCTGAGAGGAATCAAAAAACCACAAAATCTTGACGCGAAACTAACAAATGCAAAAAAAAATTGAATAAAGACGAAACGAAAAAACCAAAAAATCATAATCCACTTTTAAGCCAAAGTAGCCCTTAAGATTGTTCGTACGTACCTTATAGGATTTTTTTTTTGATACATAGGAAAAGAAAAACAACAGCAGATTACAATCTCTCAAAAGCCACACCCCTCATGTCTGCTTCAAGGAGGGAGATAATATCCTCAGGTGGTGAGATGTGAGACACCCAATTATGCTCTTGATCAACGCCTAGATTTGCAAGCTTGTCAGCAACTTGATTACCCTCGCGGAGAACATGTTTAAGTGAGCACCCAGTTAAAGCCATCAATTCTTTGCACTCTCGGATCAGAATCAAATAAGGGGAGTGGGTAGTAGGCTCTTCATTGATGAGTGATATGGCTGCCGTGGAGTCTGAGTCTATCTCTAGTTGTGCCTGTTATCGGCCCGTTTGGATGACGTATTAGTTTTGGAGGGATTAAATAGTGAGGGGGATTAAATAAGAAGGTTGGACCCACACTGATGTGACAGTTAAGAAGGAGGATTAAATAGTCCATGGTTTGGATGAGTGATTTAAATAGGGAGATAAAGAGGGTAGATGATGTAAAAAACTGTCAAATGACTATTTTACCCTTGTGAATGCCCATATTAAAGCATGCATTTAAAACGAGAGTTAAAAAAAAAAAAGAGATCATGCTCCTAGTATACCGAAGATAATTAAGTTGAAAACAGAGTTAAAAAAAAAAAGAGAGAGTTAAATTCCATATATAATTAAGTTAAAAAAGAGAGTTAAATTCCATGTATAATTAAGTTAAAAAGAGAGTAGTATATTTGTTCAAAACGAGGGTTGATCTGTTAATAACTCATCTTCTCTTGAATTACTCCCCCACCGCCTAACTCTCTCTCTCTGATCAAACCCAAGTCCAACTCATCTCCCTCTCTGATCAAACCCTCTCTCATCCCCGATCAAATCCTATACAAAGATGGTGCATGACGACGGTCCATGGTCCACCGCCTCTCTATCTCCGACCAAGCCCTCTACAAAGGCAGTGGATGGTCCGACGACGATGATGGTTCATGGTCCTACGAGGAAGATGGTAATCTTGGTTCAAGATCTGATTAATTCTAAATTTGAATCATCAACTGGAAATTGGGATTTTTTTTCATTTTTTCCGCATTTTCTTAGTTGTGATTTTGATGTCTTACTTGTTGTTCGATTGGGAATTTTGTTGCTGAGTTTTGAAGTTTCTAGTTGATGGGGAATTTTTGGTTCCGAAACAGAGAAGAAGAGGTTCCGGGGTAGCCAAGTAATTCCACCACACTCAACATCCCTGACTAAATATAAGCACCCCACCCTGCTTTTATTTAGTCAGGGTTTGCCATGACTAATTGGAGAAGAGGGATGAGTGATCATGGGTGAAATTGGCCAGCCAAACGGTGGATATGGGAGTTGAACCATGACTAAATATCCCAACCCAGTCATCCCTCTTCTAAATACACCATCCAAACGAGCCCTCTATATTGACGTTGCCTCGAGCTCAGGAACGTGATGTAGATTGTAGATTTTCTCAGACATTAACAACTTATCCAATTTACACGCGCATTGATATTTATAGTAAAATTTGACAAATAGCTGATGTGGACAAAAATAGAAGAAGAAAATAAAATTGTCGTCGTAGAAAAAAATAGTTGTTACCTCTTTAACTAGGTTTAAACAGTAATATAAATAAATAAATTAATTAGATTGGTGATGTGGCAAGCATGGTTATACCAATTATAGAATCAAGTCATTTTAGAACTAATTTTGCCTCTCCATAGAAAATCCAAGTTTTATTTTTTGAATACAAATTATAAATATAAAATCAATTTTGACAATCATTCTACTTGCTCTCAGTCATAAGAACAACACTACTACTTTCTAATATAGGAAAGTTTTTTGAGTACCGAATGGATACCACATGTCCATGTCGAGCACGATCTCGACTATCCAAAAGTGTTTTGGACAGCCCAGATTGATTCCCTCTCTTTCCTCTCACTCAACCACTCTCTCTCATCTTCCAGACTGTCGGATAACGCTTTAAACGGCTGAGATTGTCGAACAAGTAACACGTGAGCAATACCCATCCGACATTGAAAAATTTCTCCTAATATAGTCTATAGCACTTAACTCTCCTATCACAGTTATTGGGAGGTGGATGTCACGGGAAGGTTTTGGGTAAGGTCACGAGAAGGAATTTGTGGACGTCCTTCTTGGCAAAGTTTTTGTAAGGGACTGTCCTTTAGATGCTCCTTTCACTTTCAGGTAAATGAATAATTGAATATTCATTGATCCCCAATCAACACCGACCTCAATTGGGAAACCAACTTTGGTTGACCTGACCTTTCACGTCAATTTGAAATTTGGAAGGAAAATTTGAGGAAATAACTTAAGCGTACACCATTCGTTTGGAATATACCAAATGTACATCACTTTCTACTGAATAAATATTGGGGTGTCACACAAATGATGAGACCCGTTTAATTTGTTTAAAATAGTAGTATGTTTTTAAGAGTTCTTCTATAAAAAAATAACTCATTTGGATATCGGTACAGACTCTATCAATTTTTGTCTCCAAATTTGCCGGAATAAAAACTGAACGAGTCAATCAAGTTTTTATCGATATCTGAATGAACTGATTTTTCATAGGGGTCTGTAAGATAATATTTTAAATAAATCAAACGGCTCCGATTATTGATATGGGGCTCTGAAATGGATCCATCAAAGGTGGTGTACATTTACAAAAGAGATATTTTTAGTTTTAAGTGGAAACATGCGCACAACAAGAGGCCAAGAGTGTGTGCTGTGCATCGGTTATGGGGCTCACTTGGGCCCATTGTTTTGATCCGAGTCGTTCATTTTTATTTTTTTTTGTCTTGTTAAGTATGTAGTCTATGTAAAAATTTAGGTTGATTGAATATCGGTAACTATATTTTTAGACCGGAGTGTGTATTTTGTTTTGTTTTCTTCTTGTTTTAGTGTAAGCTTCGTGGTTGTCACTTGCCAACGGGAGGACCCTTCAAGAGGAGTAGTTGCTAGATAGAGCCATCTCGGGGGGTGAATCAGAGGATGCCAGCTGGAAATATCATAAATAGTGGTGCCACCATTATATACGGGACGGGTCGGATTAAACGAGTTTGCTAAATTTTAACCGGTGAATTGATCCGAAACCTGTATTTTAATTAAAATATAACCCGTAACTGACCAAATGGAACTTGAAATCGTCCGATACCCTTCGGACTTCAGGTGGTCGGGTTCGCCGTATTTTTGGACCGTGATAGGCGTACAGAACTTTAGGGACAGAAAACGTACCGATCTGCTTGGGGGACCCACTTTTGGGTCCCACACGAGCGATCCGAACCGTTCATTATTCTTAAGATTGAAACGGTGGGGCTTTGGTTTACACACTTTTAACCGTCCGATTGAGCTGAAATTTTGTGGGGGCCCTCGGAAATTGTTTTTAAGAATAATGAACGGTTCGGATCGCTCGTGTGGGACCCAAAAGTGGATCCCCCAAGCAGATCGGTACGTTTTCTGTCCCTAAAGTTCTGTACGTGTAGGATTATCCTTTTTTATCACTCTTAATTTGAACACCACTTGGTACGGTACCTACCAAAGAAAGGGGGAGACTTGTTCTGCCCTCCAAAGCTTTTGGTTTGGAAATTCTGGTCAAAGCCTTGAGCTTGTGAGATTTGCTTACACTTCCTATTGGTTTAATGAGCTACAATTTCCTTTCATTAAATTTCCGTTTACTTCAAATCAATCTTGAGGCTCAGTTTGGATGACAACAATCTCGAAGGGGAATCAGAATGTAATGTCTTATTTTCATGATTCCAATGTTTGGAACAGACAAGATTAAGAATGTGATTCCATGCTCTTCTGATTTCGACGTTTGGAAGAGACAGAAGTAAGAATGTGATTCTTGATGACACATTCAACCAAGAATCACATTCCCAAACTAAGTGGGAATCTGATTCCTCCTTTACCTCATGAGAATATCAGATTCCGGATTCATTATCATTAAGAAAAGGAAACGTTGACTTTAATAACATTCTAAAATAATTGTTTTCTGCGGAAGATTACTGAATTAATCCAAATACCGAAATGAAATTACTTCAGGTATCAAATTCCTAGGATTTAGATTCCCAGTAATCATATTCTTATTCCCACCCAAGAAAATTCCATGGAATTTGATTCCCGGTAATCAAATTCCTATTCCTACTCAACATTCCGGTCATCCAAACACAGTCTGACATTGTATTGTGTTACAGAAGGATCCAATTCCGAATAACGATAAATTATAAAAGTATTAATTATCATCCTTTTCACAAAATCCTTAATATGTTCTCAGGGATGGCTGCATGATTTTTTGTCGCAAAATTTATACCACAAATTTTGCAAATAAAGATATTATTTGTTGGAAATATGTGAATGAAACCGGGGCACTCAGAGGGTCTCTCAAGGCAACTGAGACCACCCCACATATTCAAAATGTTTGTGCAATAAACGCTGGGTAACTCTCCTCATGAAAGTGGAGATTATGGCAGATTTCAATCCTATTCAAATTCGTATTGAAGAGGGCTGTTACGATACACAGAATTGAATTGCAAAATTCAATTTGCCTATTGAATGGGGAGGCTCCCCCATTAATCCCGTATTCAAGTTTCAGCTCCTTTTTCCATCTATATAAAGGCAGCTCTGGGCTATTGTTTGCACACCAGAAATTCATCCATCATTACAATCTCTGAAATTCGTCTTTGAGAGAGAGAGAGGCAGACGCCAGACAGTTCGCCAAGGCTTCCAACGGTGGTGTTCCGGTGGTTGTGGTCTTAGCCGTTTTATCACCCAGGGCTAAGACGCGTCGGTTTCCTGCAACACCTTCGGTAGGCAGTGCATCTTTGTTAAGGAGAGTGTGGTTTCTCATGACTCAGTTCCAATTTCCGATCAACTCTTTGTATTCTATTTACGTTTCTGTTATCATGTTATATTTCTATTCATGTAATTTTGTTCAGGTAATTTATTTTCGCTGTGATCAATAATTGTTCTTTGGAATTTGGATTGCCACTATATTTTTTTCAATATTATTTTGTTGAGCTATATGATTTATTTACTCACAAATTTAACTAAAAATTTCATGTAGTCTGGTTTTGTTCACATGATTCAGCGCATATGCCAAATTTCAAAAAGCGGTATTCTAGTAGTTTGGACAAAAAGTTTGGTCAAAATTTGACTAACAAATTTATTGAACTCCATTTCGATAAAGTTTGACTTTCTCAAATTTTGTAACGTCATCTCACATGCTTTTGCTCTAGCAAATATTAGGAATAAAAATGGGAATGGGCAGGGTGGGGCGGATTTTGCCATACTCCGACGTTTCGACCTGACTGAAAATCTATCCCTATCCCTGCCCCTAACCCAACTGCTATCGGGTAACAGGTTAAGCCGCCCCGTCTAGCCCCTATTTTTTTTACATATTAAAAAAATATTTTTAATTCCAAAATTAATGAGCACAAATAATTAAAGTTCACAAAATAACAATTACTACAACTTAACCAACATCTACTATCTATAAGGAAAGTGAAAATTTATTGATATATAATGTGGAATTCTAGTTGCAAAGGTAAAAATATAAGAATAAAAATAAAATTTTATGCATAAACAATTTTCAGCGCTTGTATCGGGGAGGGGTGATTCTACCCTAACCCTATACCCGCTCCGGGCAGGGCGAAGTGAGGTGGGTTTAGGGCGGGGCTGGTTAAATTGTCATCCTACCGGCAATAGATATGCTCATTATCATTGGTTACTTTTATGTACGAGTTAAGAAATTGGTTAATAAGAAGCTTGAAGAATCAAAGAATTCACGAATGCAATGAAGCAAGCCAAGATCAATGGAGCCAGTCAAGTGCAAAGAACTCCAGCACCTTATTTCATGAATGGGCAATCCGAGAGGCCTCGAAAGCAATATGAATCTCCCATTGAAGAGTTATACTATGATCGCTCTGTGGTTCCCATGAAGAAACCTTCAACAAACTCTCAAAGCACAAAAAACAGAAACACAAGATTTTTACGAGATTTCTCAGTTATGCAGTTTAATTCATTTATGGTTCGCAACAATTTCACTATGTGTCGAATGACAATAAACTATACATTTGATCTTCAACCGTTACGTATAACATCATATTTGTATAAACCATTCAACAACTTGCATGGTATTGCAGGGTCCTGAAGCAACTTGTGTGCACCTCGTATCAATTCCAATAAGCTGTCCTAGAGTTGTATCACACGCTTACACCATTACGCGTGGGATGAGCAAGCTCCAATAGTTGGTTGCGAAGAAAATTAAACTTGGAACCTTAAGAGGGAGTAAATTTCTAAGTTCAAGGCTAAGACTACCAAGTCAACCCTTTTAAGTAATTAAAATTTGGGTGACCCATAGCTCGATCTACTAGCCCCTAAGACTTTTAAGAACCACTTCAACTTGTAGCCATTGATGGTACCCAACCCTCAAAGGAAGTTGACCAAGTCTCTTTCAATTTTCTGGTGGGCACATGTCTACGTTTCTCAAATAAAAGCTGATACCATACCACTGATAAATGTCAATGCTTCAAGATTGGAATAAGAGGAAGCCTAAATGTGCTCAGATGACACATTTCAAACCATAGGTTGGTGTATAAAGGGCAGCAATATCTCCCCTGAAAATTACCCAGATGACACATTGCTGAACTCACCTCATGCGTAATTCATGGTTGTGGGAGAAGCTATAGGAATTGATACGAGATGTGCGCAAGTTGCGTTGGAACCCTTAAGCGTTTTCATTGCAGTGGGCTGCTAATGATGATTATCAGGATAAGGATAATGGTCAGAAATGAAGTGGAACCTATAGCTAAAACTTAGGTAAAACTAATATCTAAACCAATGGATTTTGACCATTCACATGTTCTTCCAGAAACCATGACATTAATTTCCACCACTTGTGGTAATGGAAGACTGTCATAAAGTCAAAAAATGCTGCTTGTCCCATCCCCCTTCATTTCCCACTACTACTCAGCAGTCTCAGCTTATAAGGAGGAGGAACCCAGGAAGATACCATCAAGAGAGCACCAAGCCAGAAAACAGAAGAAAGAACTCATGGGTTTCTTAAGCCATGTTCTTCTCCTGCTCTTGCTCTGCACTATCCCTGCAGAATCCGATGATCCTTCGGGTGTGTATTGCAATACAAACACTAACATAAGTAGCAACCAAATATCATCAAACATCGATCGCTTACTACCCCAGTTGGTTCAAGGAACCATCCAAAATGGGTATATTGCCACCTCTGTTGGAAAAGCTGAAAACCAAGTCTATGGCCTAGCACAATGCAGAGCAGATGTCGTCGGCAACGACTGCCAAACTTGCATCGAAGGCGCAGCGACGGAAATCCGTAAACGCTGCCCAAACCAAGCCGATGCGAGGATTTGGTACGACTATTGCTTCCTAAGGTATGACATAAAGGATTTCTTTGGAGAAGTTGATACCGGCTATGGCATTCTCTATGCCAATGTGGAGAATGTGACCGATCCAGATACCTTCAACAAAGAACTCGGGTCTCTGATAGATCAGATCTCCTCGAAGGCTACTAAGGCTGGGAACAAAGGAAATGGGAGAGGCAAAACTAAACTGACACCTTTTCTTACGCTCTACGCATTGGTGCAATGCACAAGAGATTTGTCGCCGCTACCTTGCTCCCAGTGCCTAGCTATAGCTGTCGGAAACTTCAACTTTCCGAACTTCTGCAGCAACAAGAAGGGATGTCGAGTCCTATATAGTAGTTGCTATGTCCGATACGAACTCTACCCTTTTTACTTCCCTCTAGATTCACAAGATGAAGCTGCCAATGCTTCATTGGCTTATTATGTATCTGTAGTTACAAAACCCTAGTCTCATAGTATGTCCAGAGACGGATGTGTTATATGCCAAAAAAGAGGCATACCTTCTGAATAAAATTCATTTGCATTGGAAATTTTCAACTCTGAAATTATTTCGTACGTACACGTTAATCAAATTTACATTCAGAGCCAGAAATATACTTTGCCAGAAATTTGAACTAATTGGTGGCCTTTCCATGACTTCTGGGGAAAGGGATCACCTCTCTGACATCGATGAGGCCGGTGGCATAAACAACCAGAAGATCAAAGGAGAGACTGAAGCCTGAGTGTATGACAGTTCCATGCCTCCGAAGATCTAAATACCACTCATACTGCTCTCTCGGAAGGCCCGATTCATTAATCCTGCAATCATGAATAACAGAGTAAAAAAAAAAGCATGAGATTGTTTGAGTGTTTTAGTTTGCAAGATGTGAAGGTAAAAAATAAAACCATTCATGCCATATTACTGCAACTCGAATCACACTAAACCGAAACTTGGAGGAAATACTAATCAAATTTGAAGTAACATGTGCTCTTACCTGGTAGTTAATACACTGAACCGCTCCTCGTTTTGGCTAGCTCTAATCAACTTCCCAGCCTGCACACAAATATCCAACAAATTAGTGACTAGCAATCTTGCAGTTTTGATCAAGTGAAAGCCTAGAGAATGAAGACACAAAGGCTATAAATGCAGTGGTGTTGTTTAACCTTTTGAAGAAATGGGCTCAAATTACCTTTGGTAAAACCACGTCAAATGCTGCAACTGTTTTCCCATCATCGTTCAGGCGCACATAGAATGGCTGAAGTTCTTTCGGGTAACTGTGTATAATAACCGGCCTTGTGTATAACTCATCAGCCAGATAGCTGCAGTCACAAAGGTGTTAAGCTTAGCTTTCTCTCACTCCCCCAAGACAATACCAACATGACAAACACTGATACCATGTACAAACCTTTCATGTTCTTCAGTTAGGGGCATACCCAGCTCAAGTTTTGCTTCAAATTTTTTATCTTTGACCTACCCAGAAAACGCAAACAAGACATATGAGATAATTATGGGAAAACAGAATCTACGTTCAGAACAGTTGTATCCATGGACACTGCACAATAGTACCTGTTTTATAACCTCCACTGCTTCTGCATACGAGATCCTTTGGAATGAACTTGATGTCAACACTTGAAGGCGATCCACAATCGTTTGGTCAACCCGTTTCGAGAGAAATTTCAGATCTTCAGAACAATTTTCCAGAGCCCATTTGCTCACAAACTTCAGAAAGTCATCAGCACAGCTCATGGCATCCTGGAACAACAAAAATAGTAAAAACATTAAATCGAGGACGGGAATTTAATGTCTCTGTTATATAAAAAAACAGCTACTAAGGATACAGAAAAGTGATTGAACATCAAGTAGGTCCAAAGGGGAATACGTCCAGATTATAAGGCTGAACTTGCTTTCATGAGATCAAAAGAAACAGACTTTTCTAATTGGTCAAAGAAAAATGTTCATTCGTTGAATAAAACAAAATAAGACGGAAAACATAAATTTTTGTCGCATATGGTTAATAGAAGCAGATGAAACATACGTAGGTCAGTAACTTGTGCAAAACAAAAAAGCTAACAAGAGTTTACATCAGAAGCAGAGATGTAAGAACATGAATAAGAGCAATATCAATAACTACTGACACTGAGAAAAGCAGAGAGTTATGCAGTTGTACCTCTAACTGAGAGAAAGCTATTTCAAGTTCAATCATCCACATCTCTGCAACTTGCTTTTTGGACTCCAATTTTTGTGCACGGAATCTGGGCCCAAATGAGTACACATTTCCGAGCGAACATGCATAGCTCTCAAGATGAAGGCGTCCAGAAGCCGTTAGAAAAGTCTGCCGAGAGAAGAAGTCTTCTGAAAATTCCACCTTCAGCTTCTCAGTTTTAATTGAAGTTCCAGACTTGGATTTTTCTCTCGCTTCCACCTGTGCTGCTAGCTCATTTGTCTTGCGAAGATCCTGAAGTGCAGCAACTAGTGCTTCCCTGTTGCTTTCAGTTCTTTTGAGCTCTTCAACTTGTTTACTTTTTTCATTAATGGAAGCCTTGATATTTTCCAGGCTAACTCCTCCAGTATCGTCCATGGTGATTACCTCTTTTTTTATCTCTTTGCCAAGGAGAGTTGTAACTTGAAACTTATCACTGAATCCTTCACAATCGGTGGTTGTGATAATGGGCATGTCCACATAAAGGAACCCATTGTTCATGAAGAAGGTGTGAGTGGCTTGAGTTAGGGAATGTCGAATTCGGGTAATTGATGCCACCTTCAACAATATGGAAAAGAACTCAACCGAAATGTCAGAAAATATCTCAAAATGGTACAACCCAAAGATGAAACAAATGACTTTATCACATGGAAATTCAGGAAAGAACAAAAGGATAGTTCCTTTCTCTTTATTTTCAATTTGGTTGAAGGATGCAAGGGCACTATATTAAATTCACTCATCAGAAACCCTTATTTGAGTAGATTTTGGTAAACTGATATTGTAATACAAGACACAATGATTTTATAACATTCGATCACCATTATAAGAAATGGCAATGAGACTAGAAGACTACCGTAGTTGTCCGAGGTCGAAAGTGGGGAAAATCCCTTAGCATATCCAGCGGCAGTCTCTTCTTGGACAATGGGTACTTGTCTTGAACTACGGTCCCAACATGCATAATTTTCTCTACTTTGAGCTCGATAGCATGTTTTCCCTTTACTGCTGGCTGCTGCACTGTTCCCTCTACTAATATGCAAGTTCCAGTAGCCATAATTTGGATCGGAGGGGCAATAGATGAATCCACCAAAACCTAAACGATTTCAAAACCGATCACCAAAGGAAAATGATTTACGAACGGAAAATCCATTCAAAATAATGCAGCAACGACATTTACGAATTTATAAGCCACGAGGCCTACAATGTGTCTTGTCTTTTGAAATGAAACTATCTCAATGATTCCAAAAGGCTTTGTTTGGACAGACATAGTTCATAAAAGAAGGGATTTTCCATAATTTCTGACCATTTACAAACGTGTTTTCGACATTGGGTTTGGGAGCTTTATCCGGATGGACTGAAATGACTATTTAAAGAACTATAATTACACAAGGATCCCCATAAAATACATCTCTGCTGCCTCTAATCCATGTTTTGGATAATTTTGCAAAATATCTAAAACCTCTACTACTTGTGTTCATATCGAATATCAAATCAACTGGTTTCAAGTCATATGCTATTGAAGCACAAGAGAATTCAGTAAACAAAAATCAGCTTGTATAGCATAAATCATCAAAATAGCTCATCTTTCTTTCCTTTTTTTTAAAAAAAAAAAAAAATCAGAAATAGTATCTTTCTATGACACAACAATTTGTATGGAATGAAACTCAAGAAAGAATTGCAAAGAAAACAAAAGAAAGAGACCAGATTGAATATACCTGAAGACTTGCAACACAAGACCCATCACTAACTTGCAAAACCGCGATCGACGGTGGCGGTGGCAGCTTTTCAATAGCAAATTCCAACTTTTCACGAACTGGGTGGTTTCCTCCCAATGCCTTCATTATAGACCGAAAGAACGGAATTCTTGTCTGTAGAATTTCCACACAGCTAACATCTTTAGCCTCCTGTGGCGCACCACCGGCCACCGGGGCCGGTGGCGGCAGAGGCTCCTTCCTAACCTCATTGGAGGACTTAACCCACCCTCCAATCACAATTCTCTGTCCAACGAATCCAATCCCACCCTCCAATACGGTTTTCAATATTACCCTTTTGGAGTACTTTGAAAGGGGCACTAGGGTTTTGGTAGCAGCTTGCTCTGAGGCCATATTTGAGAAAAAAGAGAAGAAATAGAGGTAGAGATGAGCAGATTTTTTGGGTGATTAAAAAGAGAAGAAATTGAGTAGATTTTGTGGGTATGTGGTGAGAGGGTTAGGGTTTTTATTGGAGGAGACATTGGAAGGATGCTTTGCTTGGGAATTAGTGAGATGGAAGGGAGGAAGATGAAAGGGGAGGGTGTGGGGAAGTTTGGGGGTGAAGGAAAGGGATTGTTTCTGGACATTGATAGCTGCAATTAGAGATAGAAACAAGATTTGGGGAGAGAGAGGTGGAGGTTAGGGTTTGGTATTCTTGAAGGTTGGGCATTCGCGGGAGTTTTCACACCCCAACGGTTTTCCAAATTGTGATCGCTAAGGGTGTGTTTGGAATTCGAAGAAAGTGAGAGAAAATGAAAGAAAGATAAAAAATTTCCCTCCTCTTGTTTGGTTTAGAGATAAAGAAGAGAGAAAATAAAAAATCTAAGTATTATAAATAGTAAAAAATTTCTCGCATATTTCTCTCACTTTCCTCTCATTTTATTTTCTCACACTTTCCTCTCATTTTTATTTTCTCTCGCTTTCCATCCATTTCCACAACTTCCAAACGCACCGTAAACTCCATAGTTCCTCATTTTATTAGACTCATTCTCTTACCTTTTCATTTTATTTTTTTACATTTTTGTAGCGGCAGCTTCAGAAATTTTGGTCTTCAATAAGAAACTTAAAAGAATTACTTAATTTTTTCTGCATAGAAGATGGAGTACAAAAATATTGATAGCACCGTTTTGACCCCCAAAAAAAAAAAATACTACAATGGTACACTAGCCATTGTTTATACTCCCTTCGTACCTTAGTTGTTTTGTAAATCTAACTTATTAAAGAAATATCAATCATTACACTTTTCATATCAACTTTTACCTCCACTTTTACCCATTAACTTTTCAAAGAGCAAAAAATAATTGTACAAACTTTATCCATTAATTTTTAAAAACACACACTTATTAAGGGGACAACCAAAAATGGAAAACCTACATTTATTTGGGGATGGAGGGAGTATATAATAGCTTCATTTCAAATGCTATTAAATGAAATTTGTGTATTTTGAGAGATATGTGCAGAATACATTTTGTTGGGTCTTTTGTTAATCAAAATGGGAAAAAGTGAAAAAAAAATGAGAAATCAAAAGCTCATCTCCCCTTATTTCTAACTTCTCATCTCTAAACCCAAAACCCAAAAACTCATTTTCACATAATGTGCCATGGATGTGGTGTGCCAAACACTCAAAAATAAAAAATGAAAAAAAAATGTAATAAGTTTCCTCCCAAACCACCTCTAATTATTAGTATTACAAGTTTACAACTACCAATCGTTAATCAACATTTGGTGCTTCATTTACGAGTTTTTAACACGAGTTCATTTAAAGACCCAAGCAATTTACTTTGTAAATCTCGACTTGTTGACGTTCATGAAAAAAAATTCAAGTTCATTGTTCATCGTTATGAATTTAAACGAATTGGCATTTGTCACAAGAGAAATAAACCGTCAAACTCTAACTGTTTATTTTTATCTAGACAAATTAATATGTTTAACTAAGCTTTGACCAGACTTCAATCAACTTGACTTTTTGAATAAACGTAAAATAAATTGAGATCTACTAGATGAACAGTTCAGATTGTGATTAGTTTTGTTTTGTGTCACATGAGGACTCACATGAAAGGTGACCATTAAGGTTAAAGATTAATATTCTACTTTCCTAAAATTTATATGTAGGAATGGCAAGAGCATATTTTAGAAAAAAAATGGTAGTATTACAGAGAATTGTGTAATCTTTCGGTTTAAACTAAGGTAAATATCCGGATTCCAAAGCTGAAACTCAACCGTCAGGCTCTAACTGTTTATTTCTCTCCGGACAAATATTTTCAGCCAATTAAGCTTTGTCTGCTCTTCAATCAACTTGACTCGAGCCTTGTAAAAAGAGGGGGGAAAAAAAAAAAACCGTTCAAAAAATATAAAAAGTTAGCCGAACTCATCCAGAGTAGAAACTCATTTTGGGCCCAAAACCATTTCAGGCCTATAATTTTGATGTCCTCCTGTTAACTGCGAATGACGTATTGGGATTGTAATAACCCGAAATTTCGTAAATAAAAATTTTGATTTATTAATTCGAATATTTAATTTTAATATCGCTAAATAAAATAATTTATTATTTAGTTTAAATAATTTGAATAAAATTAGATTTAGTTTATTTATTTCCTTTTATTTATTTATTTTCGCGCCGTAAAAATCAACGCGTGCACACCGGGTATTACACCACATCGCGTCCGGAAGCCCTACTAATTCCCCCAACTCCTATTTTGTCCTATTATGACTAGCATCATCATATTTAGGTCTATTTCTATTTTCAGAAATGATACACGTACAACATTTTTCTCCAACAAAAATCTCCAACAGCCAAAACGACGTCGTTTTGGCTGTGGTAAAAAAAAAAAAAAAAAAAAACTTCAAAATCAGATCTGTTCTCTCTTCATTCGACCAAAGAGAGAGAGAGAGGGCAACCACCACTTTTCATTCCACCACCACCGGCGACCCAGCTCCTCCGGCCTCCCTCTCCTCCTCCGTCGACCGTCGCCGCCGCCGCCGCCGTCGCCGCCGCCAAGGAAGGTCTAAAACAGATGACCCTCTCCAGCGATCTCTTCGAACCAGACCCACACGATCTGATTGAAAACCCCCTAATTCGAATAGAACACAAATGGGTTAATTGGACCTCTGTTTTGATTGTTCGCTTACCTTTGCAATAGAACAATTGGGTTTGGTAGTGATATGACCTGCTGTAGGGTGTTCTTTTCCCTTCCCAGGAGCAGATTGTGATTTTTCTGTTGGTAGTCTTGAAATCCTTTTCTGTTGGTGGCGCCGGCGCCGGTGGAGAGAGGGAGGAAGGAGGAGGAGGAGGAGGAGGAGAGGGAGGAGGTGGGTCGGCGGTGTTGTCTCTGTGTAGTCGAATGAAATGGGGCAGGGGAGGGAGTCCCGATCTGCTTTTCAGATTTTGAGGTTTTTTTTTTTTTTTTTTTTTTTACAGAACAGCCAAAACGACGTCGTTTTGGCTGTTGGAGAAAAATGTTGGAGAAGAGTGTTGTACGTGTATCAGCGTTCTTCTATTTTTGGAAAGCTTAATAACCCATGTGGTCAATTTTGACTTTGCTACTAACTTTGACTTTACTTTTACTAAACCTAATTTGTATTTTTGTGAGTTAATGAGAGGAAAGGAAGGAGAGAGGAAGTTTCTTGGTAAACTTGTTCACTAAGGAAAGGAACGGGGAGAGAAATTGCTTCCCTCGCCGTATAATTTTACTGGCGTATATCCGTACGCGCGTTCGCGCACTTTTCGGCGCCGTTTTTCTTCTAAATTCCGTAGTATTATATTTTTGGATTCTCTTAAGACTATCTAGGAATTTCCTATCATACTTATTTATTTTCTTAAAACTGGTAGTTCTTTAATTATTATTTGCAGTACACTAGTTTGTATTTTTCGCGCACAAAACCAACCTTACGGGGCATTTTCGTCCCAACAATGGGGATCCTTTCTCCCAATTAATGGGGGAACACTTTTTATCCTATTATTGCTAGCCTTATAAGGCTATTATTTATAGAGTTACTTTTACTGGGTAGGCTTCTAAAACGGGATTCCCGTTTCCGGACCTCCATGATCCAAATATTTTTTTGACGATCCGAGCCGTCCAATGTGTTCAGTATTTACATTTTTTGCGAAAACTGCTTGGATCAAGCCCTTCCCGGTATTTTTTTTTGAAGATTTCCCGTGCTGACCCTTGAAAACACCTTCTGAACACATTGGACGGCTCGGATTTTCCAAAAATAATTTGCAACACAAAAAAAATCAATTTTTTCTTATTTTCGGGAGGTGTGGACCAAAAGTTTTTCGTACTTTTACTATAAAGTAGTTATGTGTTTATATGTATATATATATACCCGGCACTTCTAAAACGGACTCCCGAGTTGGAACAGTGTCCGGACCAAACAATCCCAGCCGTTGGAGCAAATCCAACGGCCCAGCCGCCCCACCTCCATTAAGTTGAACCCCTGGACCCTTTAAGGGTCAAAGGTCGCAAACAAAACCCCCAAATTTTCCAATCCCCTCATTTTTCACTCGTTCCTCTGGAGAGAAGAAGAGAGAGGCGATCTGAGAAACACGACTGCGACCACCGCGATCGACTGCGACCACCGCGATCTGAGAGAAGAATCTGGCACGAACGAAGAAGAAGAAGAAGAAGAAGAAGAAGAAGAAGAAGAAGAAGAAGAAGAAGAGAGGAAGAAGAAGACACCGCGACCCACCGCCACCGCGACCCACCGCCACCCACGACCGCGATCTCTCGTCATTTTCGGCTTACCCAAGGTATCAAGCTTCGAAAAACATTGATTTCTGATTTCGATTTGTAAAGTTAGGGTTTCTACAGTATGAAAATTTTCGAAAGTTAGGGTTTCAAAAGTTTGGGTTTCAAAAAGTTGGGTTTTTGGGGACAAAAATCAACACTCCTGTGGGAGAGAGAGTATAGAGATGAAATCTGATTCATGTTCCCTTAATGTTCATAGTTTTGTATTCATATTCATGAACCAAGGTTCTTGACCACAGTCTGCTTGTATCTTACCAGTTCATTACGAATTTGGATTTCATTAACGGATTTTCTACTCCGAAACAGCATCAACCGTGAGTTCTTTTTTACATGATTTGCTCTTATTTTCTCTCTGTCCTTATGCGTATTAACCTAAGTCTCTGTTTGAACCCTAATTGCTACTCAGAAAGAAGCAAACTATCGTGACCTATTGCATCCATTGAAGCAATGAGGGGTCGAAAGGAGAAGCCCTAACCAGGTTCACTTTGATTTTCCCTTGGTTCTTGCCCAAATACAGACTAGGGATTTCATTTCACTCATTAGCTTGTGAAACGTAATGATACATTGGGGTTTGCAAAAATCTGTTACGGTTTCACTATTTGCCCAGAAAGCACAAAATATTATTTTGGGTTCTTTATTTTTCCATCAAACTAAGAAGTCTGATTAATTTTTGTGTTTCTATATTTTGTCGATTCTTCCTAGCTCTTTAGGTTTGTATGATTTTGTATTACTGTGTTGCTATACTGTGTTGCAAGAACCTACAAAGTTGCATATACTTAAACATTCAGGTTTGTATGATTTTTTCCTAATCTTGCTACTAGCTGATTGACTGCTCTTCATAAAATCTCTTCCGACATGTCCCTCCCCTGGCTGTTTAGCACAGGTTATTTACATTCCATACTTATAGGTCAAGAACCTCTTAAAAACCATATTTATCCATCCATCAGGGGCAGCAAAACTTGCATTCCAATGGGTACAATTGAACCCTGTGAATTTAGAGAGAACTGTGATAGATTATGATATCATGAGTTGCTTGGGGCCAAATCTGTATATGTCTTAGATTTAGCTTATCAGTTAAACTTGCTTAGCTTTTGGTGGTCTAATGATCCTTGAAAAAGATTTGTCGAAACCAACCGAAACCCAACAAGGTCAATGGAATTTTAACACATGGAAGGAAAAATAATAGCTGAAAAACGAAAACCACATGGGTTTGCTTGGCTCTTCCGTAATTTCTTTATTGGTCAATGTTGAGTGACTTTTATGTGAGGATTCTATTAATGTTGGCACATAAACTAGTTTTTGGGCCCCTCACAGCCACTATATGGAAATAGTGCATGTTAGTCTAAGGCTAGCATCTCGCCTTGTGTCCTGCATTCACATGTATACTGCCAGCATCTCGATTTTTTGCCTCCGTAATCGAATGCTACATGTTTACTGCCAGCATTTTTCGTTGTATTGAGTACTTACACGATGAACATGTGGCATTTACCCAAACATAAGCGCATTGTTTCTTTTGCTACTATTTCCTTATATCTATTCTTGTTTCTGCTGCTGTCTTCTGGCTCATGGTTGCTGCTGCAGGCACTGCTTTGTTTTTCAGGTGAAAAGTACGGCCGCTGGAAAGAAGAACAGTGGTTCTACTACTCAAGAAGAAGGCAGCAACTCCCACGAAGCAATTGCAAGAAGTAGAAAATTCAGTATATGTACTTAGTCTTTTGAGGCAATGCTTTGTGATGGTGTTGGAAAACAATCAATTTCTTGTAGTCGTGTTGTACCTATGTTGCTGAAGAATTGTATTGTTGACTGAAACTGCAGTTGGGCATGAGTCCCATCTTGTAGTCATACTTAGCTTTACCATTTTGAATGTAATTCTGTTAGAGCCTCGAAATTACCTTTTGTTTTTGTGCTTCCCTTGCATATGATTTGATGTCAAGAGGGGGTGAAATTTCACTTATTTCGGTGGATCTCATAAGGGTGTGAAATTTCACCTATTTTCCAGTGATCTCATAAGGGTGTGAAATTCCACTCTCGGTTGGATTCTATTTGTTGATTCAACTATGATTCTGTATGTTCGGTTGTAATTTTTGTTTCGTGATATTATTCCAGTGCACTTGGACATGATTCATGTTAGTGCACTTGATTCATGTAGTGCACTTGTTCATGTGTCGGGAATGTGTCAAGGCAAGGGGTCCGATACATTTCACTGTGCTCCCTCTTAACAACAATGAAAGATAAAGAGTAAGGGCCTGTGGATTTTCTTGAAACTGAACTTTCTTAGTTATAAACAAAAAAATTAGCTTGACGTTCGACAAAACCATTTTCTGTTTGGATAAAAAGCTTGGACATGCCATGGCCAAATCCAATGTCCAGTTTTGGCATATCTTTGAATCACTCCATTTCAACACCTCTGAAAGATAAAGAAAATGCTTATGGTCATTTCCCACCATTACTAACTTTTCGCCCATGAGTTTGTTTGATGCTCAATGGTTATGGTCATTTCCCACCCGGGTTCGTTCGATGCAAAACCAATACAAGCAAAACCAATTAAAAAAATGGAATTGAGAGTTACCAGATCGATAATGAAGGAAATATAGACCTTGTCAATTTTTGAAACTTCCAATTTTTGAACCTGCTTTACTATGGTGCATAGTATCTCAGCCTATTTTTGGAAAAATTTGGGCAGCACCTCCCCCGTTTTTGGTCCTAGCCCGACGTCAAGCGTCTCCACAAACATCGATACCAACAACAAAACCACAAATAAAGAATGCTAAACAAGCCTTATCTTGCTCATCATTCTATTCACAATTTCCCACCATAGTATTGGAAGTCACAAGCAGTCACCATTACTAAAGTGCATGCATTATTCACAAGCAGTCACAGATTCAAAATCCAAAACCAGGAATATCAAATCACCAGCGGCTGTACAGAAACCTGTGAACACAGTGGCTGTACAATACTAAAGTGCATGCATTATTCGAAGGAAGAGCAGTTTCATAGCATCACTCTTACTAATTTGGCATTTCCAAGTTCCAACCAGTCAACAGAAGCCGATCATTCCAAACCAAACAATTGGCCCACGACAAAGTTCAACCGATTCAAACATAAAAAAACAGAAATTCAGAAATTCAAACTGGATATAGTTCCACTAGGTAATCTGGATGCAATCTCAACAGTCTCAATAAAGTTCCAGTAGCTAAACTGGATCATGACACCTTGGTACGTCTGTCCAGAGAGGCAGGAATGTCCCAGGTTTTTTTCAATCCAGCCAAGCGTCCCAATAAACAAGTACGTCGATAACCTTCCTCATTCACATGTGTAGTACCTGTGAAAAATGGTGAAAAGAAGTTTCAACCAAAATTAATAGTACAAGTACGTCGATAACCTTCCTCATTTCAGACAGAGTTTCGTTGCATTATAAACTAATGACAAAAAAGTACCATTCTAAATTAATAGTTCCACTTACATATTTCATTTTCCACTTCCAGAATCAACTTCGTCGTCATCGTCCTCAACCCTCAGAATATAGTGTATTGCAATCAATAATATTCTATCTTCCAGGCTACAAGAAGTCCTCACTGAACATCTAGTTAGATAAGCCTATAAATGTGAAGTCAAAACATAATTCAATTGGTGAAGCCTTTAAGTCACGATTCATGCATTCTTCAACTCAAATCCTAGTTAATTCAATCATATCAAGCTCAAGATTTTTAAGATAGGCCGTAAACCTTCGTACAACCACTACTACAATAATAATACTAGTAGATAGGAAATGACAGATTTATTTCCGAAGGTCAAATGTATTTGGGCTAGCTTACACGCACATTGACTAATCTCATTCTCAGTCTGATCGAATAATCGAACTGTGATCAATTATGTAGGAGATTAAACCCACCAACGGGACTAACCCTTGTGGCTAAATGACAAAGATCTCAGGTTTATGTAGAAACGTGGTAAAAAAGTGAGGTAGCTCCACCATTTATATGAGAGTAATGTGTAAAATACTAAATTAGCTTGTTACTGGCATTGTTGTGTTTGGTTATTTTAATACAGTAGGATGTAAGCTAGGCATTCTCCATCATCAATTATCACGGGTGATTATCCCAATTCATTAATGTATCGACATTCACGAGAGATTATTCAATGCGCCTGAACAATGTTATTCAACTCATCTTGTCACCACACATTAATATAGGATTTACACACTAACTGTGATGGAAACCACACTAACATAGTAACATGAGGTGGTGCGATACACCATGAAAATTGTAATGATTTTTTTTACACAAACTATGATTTATCTGAAGATGTAGTGCTATTACTAATGGATTGAGAAAAATGGACATAAATAGTGAAGGACGACATACAAATCTCATGCTTAATTGTCAGATTTTTAAGATAGGGGGATTTTAGCTGAGGAAGAGGATTTTGAATAAAATTTCGAAATTTTTGAAAAAAATTCTTAGATCTAGGTTTCGAAAATTTTCAAACTGTAGAAACCCTAACTTTACAAATCGAAATCAGAAATCAATGTTTTTCGAAGCTTGATACCTTGGGTAAGCCGAAAATGACGAGAGATCGCGGTCGTGGGTGGCGGTGGGTCGTGCGGTGGGTCGCGGTCGCAGTGGGTCGCGGTGGCGGTGGGTCGCGGTGTCTTCTTCTTCCTCTCTTCTTCTTCTTCTTCTTCGTTCGTGCCAGATTCTTCTCTCAGATCGCGGTGGTCGCAGTCGATCGCGGTGGTCGCAGTCGATCGCGGTGGTCGCAGTCGTGTTTCTCAGATCGCCTCTCTCTTCTTCTCTCCAGAGGAACGAGTGAAAAATGAGGGGATTGGAAAATTTGGGGGTTTTGTTTGCGACCCTTGACCCTTAAAGGGTCCAGGGGTTCAACTTAATGGAGGTGGGGCGGCTGGGCCGTTGGATTTGCTCCAACGGCTGGGATTGTTTGGTCCGGACACTGTTCCAACTCGGGAGTCCGTTTTAGAAGTGCCGGGTATATATATATATATATAGGCTAATCTTCTAGTCCACTCCTCCCGGATTTAAGAAAAAATTGATTTTTTTTGTGTTGCAAATTTTTTTTGGAAAATCCGAGCCGTCCAATGTATTCAGAAAGTGTTTTCAAGGGTCCACGCGGGAAATCTTAGAAAAAAAATACCGGGAAGGGCTTGATTCAAGCAGTTTTCGCAAAAAATGTATAACACCTTTTGAACACATTGGACGGATCGGATCGTCAAAAAAATATTTGGATCATGAGGACCGGAAACGGGAAGACCGGACTAGCCAAAAATCCTATATATATATATATAGGATCCCGTTCTACTAAGGACTCCCTCAAACTCGTAATATGCGGATCTCATGGATTGGGGTTGAATCTCGACGATCTGAACCGCTCAATGTGTTTAAAACGTGATTTTAAGGGTCACCGCGAGGATTCGTCCAAAAAAAAAAACTCGGAAGGGCTTCATTCGAGCATTTTTCGATAAATTATATATGTACGGTTATTATGAAAAACCGCTCGGATGAAGCCCTTTTTTTTTGTGATTCCTCGCGTTGGCCATGTAAAACATGTTTTAAACACATTGAGCGGTTCGGATCGTCGAAATTTGGTCCGGAAAATAAAAAAAAAGGTGGTCCTCACGGAGGAGATCTTTGAGGGAGTCCTCAATAGAACATCTTCCTATATATATATATATATATATATATATATATATATATATATAGTCCCGATCTAGTCCGGGATCCCTGAGTCCGGAACTCATAATTTCGGATCAAATTTTCATGATCCGAACTGTCCAATGTGTTCAAAAGGTGTTTTCAAGGGTTCACGCGGGAAATCATCAAAAAAAAATTACCGGGTAGGGTTTGATCCAAACAGTTTTTCGCAAAACTGTAAATATACAATTTTTGCGAAAAACTGCTTGGATCTAGCCCTTCCCGGTATTTTGTTTTGCAGATTTCCCGCGTGGACCTTGGAAAACACCTTTTGAACACATTGGACGGCTCGGATCATGCAAAAACATCTTTTAAAACCTTCAAAACACCCAAAAACCTTCAATCCGGGATACTTGACTGGATCACCGGTGTATATATATATAGGCAAATTTTCTAGTCCAAACCTCCCGAGAATCAGGAAAAATTGATTTTTTTTGTGTTGCAAATTATTTATGGAAAATCCGAGCTGTCCAATGTGTTCAGAAGGTGTTTTCAAGGGTCCACGCGGAAAATCTTTAAAAAAAAAATACCGGGAAGGGCTTGATCCAAGCATTTTTTTCACAAAAACTGTATTTATAAATTTTTGCGAAAACTGCTTGGATCAAGCCCTTCCCGGTATTTTTTTTTTGAAAATTTTCAGCGAGGGACCTTTGAAAACACCTTCTGAACACATTGGACGGCTCGGATCGTCAAAAAAAAAAATGGATCATGGAGGTCCGGAAACGGGAAGACCGGACTAGAAGCCCTCCCTATATATATATATAACACCCCGTGGCTAATTTCGTGTGTATAACTAGTACCCAAAATTACTCATTTACGCCCCAACCTAACGAACCTATACATATTACGTCATATCCTATGTATCTAGAAACCCTTACTTCGTTCCCAAGTCTATAAAACCTAGCAAGATTGACCTTATCCTAAAGTAGCCATTAAAGTCTATATTTTTACTTTTACAAAAGGTTTTTTTGGACACTTATGGGGAGAGGAGATGGCTGGTCCTTTTGGGGGAGGAGAGCCTCATTGCTTTCACTAGAAATAGCTCACTCACCTTGCTTCATTTCTCACACCAAAACCTCCCAACTTCTCCACTTTGTGCTTTCTAGTGTTATTGAGTGAGTTCTTGAGTGTTCTTCCACATTCAACCTTCCACCACCACACTCCACCACCCTCAACCACCCCTAGATCTTAGAAAGGTAGAATAAATTAGCTAGAGAGCGTTCGAGCGGAGGTCGACTAGTCGTTACACCGCCGGAATTCAAACTAGCTTATCGGCTTCCGACTAATCATCGGAAATAAGGTAGATACTTTATCTTTACTTTAGATTAGTATTTACTAGTTCATATTAATTATGTTATTATAATGCTTAAACATGCTTAATTATGATTAAACGTGATTATGCTGGTGATTAGTGATTCTATGAACAATTAGAGTTTGAAAAACACACTTAGTCGTTACTATGCACAACTGGAGACTGACTTTTGAAAATATCCAGTTATGATGCCCGATTGACTTTTGAAAACCTAAAATATCCAGTTATAATGCCCGAATAAAAATCGACTTTTCAAAATTACGCAGTTATAATGCCCGACTGATTTTCTGAGCAAAAGAGCTTTTCAATGAAACGAGATTTTCCGGAATTACTAAATAAATATTTTAAATCTATTTTGACTAACAAATAGAATCCATGACTAGCATATCTAGTCAGGCTCTTTCTTGGTTTAGCCCAAACCAAGTGGCAATCCGAAGAACGGATCTTAAAACACGCCAAACGGATTCAACTACTAGAGTTTTCTAGTAGGGTTCTTTCTTGGTTTAGCCCAAACCAGGTGGCGACTCGACAAACGGGTCTTAAAATACGCAAACGAAAATCCAAAAGCGAGCATAAGTCATAATGTTGTTTTAAATTCTCGGAAGAAATAATTTTTGTCTTTAAGTAACACGGTTTTAGTGGAATGATTTTCAAACGGAAAGATTATCGAGAAGCGATTTTAAACGAAGGATTTTTATGAAATTATAGCATGCGCACGTTTTCCAAGACGATACGACACGACACGTTTTTCGAGAAAATGATCGATTGTTTTCACAAGAAGAGATAGAGATGAGAATGAAAATGATGATGTGATGAAAGTTGAGACGTTAATGCTGTTGGAGTCCCGCCTCAGTTCCCCGGGGTGAACTAGTGGCCAAAGCTCAACGGAACTATACGGTAGTGCTGTTTGGAGTCCCACCTCAAATTCCGCGAGGTGAATTTGGCGATCAAAGCTCACTCAGTACATGCTTGACCGAAATCCTATACCTAATTTAATGGGTTGCCCCAAGCGTAGGGCGGAGACCGGTGTAGCACAATACCCGGTAAGACCGGAATCGAATCCACAGAGAAGGTGGAAAGTGCTTGACTAAAAACTCGGGATGCTAGTTAAACACGGCTCTTAGGTAGCCACCCTTTTGGTTTTGATTGGTGAGTTAACTAATTTAAGAGAAAAACTGATTTTAATTAAATAACTTAAAAGGAAGTACGGTCGTAGGGTTCATAACACGGTGACCAGGTCCGGATATTTCCTGCTCCATTCGTTGTTCCAAAACGTTTGACTTTAGAGAGAGAAAGATACCCCGAAGGATGCGAATCCTTGGTCGCCGTTTACCCATGTACAAGAACGGGTTTTGGTCCCCGTACCTCGCGTTACATGGGCTCCGACAATGCCCGGATTCGTCCCAACGGACGTTCTTTAATAACCTAAAATTGCTTTTTCCCTTATTAATCGTGAAAATCGGAGCAAGAACGTATCCAGCCCTGGCCACGGTGTGTTAATCACCCCGCGACCATACTTGTAAATCTACTCACTCATATTAGCTAGAACGAATAACAAGAATTTGGAATTAAACATGCTGTTAACTTGAAAACGAATTAAAACAAAGATCCGAACCTCAGAACACGGACAAACTCCCGCGAACTGAGATTAATGTAAAGAAATAGAAACGTTACCGAAGCAAAGCGAGAATCAGCGGAAAAACTCCAAAACTTCGATCCGAAAATAACCGGGAAGTAATAACTTCAAAGCAAAAGCGGCTGCGAAAATAAGAAGAAAACTAAACAAAAATCGAAACCCTAATTCGGAGTAAAAACGGGGTATTTATCCTCCCCCGAAGTCAACACACGTGGCAAGTCAAGACGGGCAAAATAAGGCACTCGGTATCGATACAGGAGAAGTCCTGTATCGATACCCGTGGGCTCTGTTTCCAAAATGGTGCTTGGGTATCGATACAGGACAATCCCTGTATCGATACCGAGCCTCTAAGTTGACTTTTCAGCTTTTTGGTCGTCCTTGCTTGGGTCCCACTGGTTCCCCGCATGCCCGATGCCTTGTGTCACTTTCCGTGCTCCTTTTCGGCCCGTTTCCTACAAAACAAACACAAACACCGAAAACAAAAGACAACACCGAATCAAGTGGAAAGTGAAATAAAACGCGCCTCTAATGCGCTAATTTGCCCTACTTAGGCGCTTATATCTGTGATATTACGCGCCTATCAGTACAACACGTAGTGAACGGACTTCATAAACAGGCTGTAGAATCCAGTGATATAGGTAGCCGGGACTACGTCGTGTGTGACGCGGAGTGAACAGACTTCATAACCTGCGAGTAGTCAGTGTTATGGGTAGCCGGGACTTCGAATGGAAAGGTTGGTGACCGTTAGAAAGTGGTGGTTGAAGGGCCAATAACTTTCGAGCGGTGTGAGACTGTTAGTTGGTGACTGTTAGAAAGGGGAAGTAGAACGGGCCAGCAACTTAATGAAATTTGAAGAAGAATTCTATTACACGAACTGTTACGAGATACTGATACTGCAATATGATTCGAAAAGAAACGGGCTACTGATTTTATTAAAGCTGCACTCTGATTTGATTTGATACTGATGCATTGACACGCATGAACTTACTAGTTTGATAAATCATTTTCAACTATTTACCTGCCAACTTTATTGTTCTAGAATTGCTAGTTTAAGGTTGTGGTAGGGTATCTATTGAGCGTCCTCGATCACGGTGTTGCACTTGTGTAACCCTGACATAATATAACGATGTTGCCTCGCGACTCCGGCGTATTATGTCAAACTATGTCGAAGAACAGGAGGAATAATATAGCGCCGGAGGAGCTGCCGACATGGAGCATGACCAGATCAAGGAACGTACGGAGCCATAGAGTCCACCCGGTTTACCTTTTTGTAATCTGTGAATGATAGATCATCTATATGTATTTTTGGTTATTATTAATACTGTTTAAGACCGACTTTAAATTGTAATAATAATCCATAACGCTATTCTCAAAAGGGATCCTCTTCTTTCCCCTGGTCATGGAAAAAAAAAAAAAAAAAAAACAACAACAACCGGTCATAGAAACGTAAAATACAGAAAACAGTCATGCAAGCTCTAAAGAGACAAATAAAGCAACTTGTGCGAGAAAATGACATGGAAAAATGGCCCCAAGGTTTGTTTTGGCAGCAAAATGCTACTTTCTGAAAAAACAAATATATTGGTGGTCCAAGAAAATGACATGGAAAAATGGCCCCAAGGTTTTATTTTTATTTTTTTTATATGGTTTATTTGTTGAATTGGTAGAAAGAATGGGGCACAGAAGCTGCATTTAACTATAGAACGTCGATTTTGCAATTGATCACTTTTTTTTTTTTAAAGAGACAGAAATATATTAATCAAAACCACCGGCCAAAAAACCGGCATAATATACAACCGAAACAAAAACCACCTACAAAACTAACAACAAAAAAATAATAAAAAAAAGAGCAGAAAAAATAAAAAACGCCGGAGCAAATAACTGGAGCTGTCATCCACCGCCACTGATGTCGTTGTCAGGAGTCCGGATCTGGAAACCTCAGATCCGGCTCCCCCGTCCAAAAATCGGGCGTGGTCCCCCATACCGGAACGGAGAGGATCGTCCGCCACAGGGAGTTTTCAACACCAAGGAAGCGCAGCCATAGAGAAGATCGGGGAGGCAGGTGGAAGGGGTACGAAGGGGGTGGGTCGGCCGCAAGGGCTGAATCCTGGCGGCCGACCACGATTTCTGAAATTGAATAATTTTTTCGAGGGACTCCGTTGCAAATTGTATATTCAATATTCTGAAATCTTTAAGTAATAAATCCACGTTTTAATCAATTACATGATCCAAGCATGTTGTACAAGTGCTGCTTCTAGGAAATAGGAATTACCAGAGAGAATACTTTAGGCCTTTTCCTAGGCCTGGAAGCTGTAAATGCTGCTTGTTGGTGGGTGAGATATCCCTAACCAAACTAGGGGAATGGGAAATCATTCTTATATTACATTAGAATCCCCAATATGACCCTTAAAACATCTCACAATAAACCCTTATTGTCAAGTACTATAGAAAAGATTCCATGGCTGTTTTTGTAAATATAGATCCCAATCCAATAACCCCAAGAATTGGACCAGATTGCAGTTGGGGACCTCTCTTTGATTCTTTGCTCTGCATATGTGACCAGTCTATCTCTTATGGTCATTATTTGACCACAACCCCTTCTCTCTCCCTCTCTTCATATCCTTCCAATACCATTGGCTTGCAATTCAGCTCTCCTTCAAAAACTTATCCCAATACAAAGAAAAACAATGGCAAACAGTAGTAAACAAACCCAATTACTCCTACTGTTCTTCACCATAATTTATGCTGCTCATTTAATACAAGGTCTGTTCTCTCCTCCCAATTCCCAGACTGTTCCTTTCTTGGATTTTTCCTAAATTTTCATCTGGGAATTTGATTTCCATTCCTTGTTTGATGTTCACTGTTCTGTTTCTTGTGGGTTTTTTACCAATCCAAATTCCCAGAGGAATCCTACCTTTTGGATACAATTGTAGCTTTTTTATACTGTATATGAAGTTCTATTTTTGGATGTGTGCAGGGTCTAGAACACAAGTTGGAGTTCTCTACACTCATAGGGTCATTCATTTTTCTCCCTCAGAAACAAAACTCCCTCTGCAGGTAAGAAGGAACAAACATTTCCTAGGAAACCTTTTCTCATCTATTCTTCTTTCCAAATTTGCATGCTACCATATTTGGAAGTACTTTATCTTTTTATTAAAAAATTAGACGTCTTTTCCTAGTGGACTAGCTTTTCGGAACGAATAGAGTACGAAAGGATTTGCTAGAGTTGTTGGTTCCGTACGGTAAAAGAAACAACATATTCCATTTTTTGTAATTGCAAAAGCATCACTAACACAATTCTGTAAAAACCATTCGGTGGGAAAAATTTTCCCTATAGAATTTTGTTGAACGTAAGTTTCTAACCTTGTTGGAGGTTGTAGGGTTTTGGGGAACAATGGAAGAATAAGAATTCAAGAAGAATGATGATAGGATCAACTGCACCAACCTGCACTTACAATGAATGCAGAGGATGCAAGTACAAGTGCAGAGCAGAACAAGTTCCAGTGGAGGGGAATGACCCAATCAACAGTGCATACCACTACAGATGTGTTTGCCATAGGTAATTAGTTCACAGCAGAGAACTAGAAACTGAAGCCAAGAGAAACTGTGAAAATTATGCAGCAAAACTGCATAAGAATTTAGCCTAAGAGTCCCCTCTATTTGCTACACTGTTTTGTTAGTACAACTAGTTAAATGAGTGTCCAATTAGCTGTTACAGGATTAATATTCTGGATTTTCAGGATGTTTGAGTTGTATGATGTTACCTTGTTAAGACGCGGAGATTAGTTTTGTTGTCAGTTGCATATAATGGAAAAGATTATTACTTAAACTGAGTTCGATGATATCTAAACCTGTATATTATGATGTTTCTAGGCTATATTCGAATATGGGATTTGAGGACGGTTGAAAAAAAGAACATTCAAAAAAAGAACATTCGAGACATTTTTTCGTATTAAGGAGAGTGGTGTCAATGTATGATACTACAAGAAGAATTACATAAATGTCTGGGTGCCTTTTTATTTTTCCTCCTAAAGTTCTTGATAACACATTGTTCTTGGGTGCCTTGATATTTAAGTACCAGTTTTGATGGAGCTTGTAACATACTTAAACATCATATACTTCCTTAATAACTATCCTTATTATTTTCATTATTTGTACTCTAATGTCGTAAGTGTGACTCTTAGCCCATTTGGTTGTATCTTTTGGCTTTCAAGGAGGAGGTTGAGTTTATGGAGAGACGTCGAACTCCCTTTAGTTGTATACACTGTCTGCAAAAGAAAAACCTTTGTCGTAATTTTTGTTTTGGCAATGAGCTTACTTTCTGTTTTGCTAGGTTTACAAGGAAATTAGGTGGGTATCCTTTAATATGATAGAAAATTGTGATTTTACTTTTTTGCCCTTCCTCTCCTCATACAAAACTTAAAAATGGAGGGAAAACATGCGTTCGATTTCAAACTTACCACCACATGATTAAGTATTAACGGGTAATTTTGGAGATCCATATATTTTGAAAAGTAATAATTATTTCCCCTTACAATGTTTAATTTTCGAAAAAATAAAAATGGGACGGAAGAAGTTTATACTATTTATTTTTTTCATATTCCTAGTCCAAAAGTCACACATGACATGATGATAAGTGTTATTGCCCTATTCTTTATTGCATGGGTTCAAGTTTTGCTGCACACAAAGTGCAACGGCAAGCTGAACAGTAAAAACTTCCTTTATGCACAAGACCGGAACATTGAACAGGAAAAAAACCCACCAAGCCTGCTTTAGCAACCAGAAGAGTCACCATCCAACTTGAATGAATATTTCTATGGTGCCCCACTAAATCTAAGTCATTAGATGAAAACCACCACAAGAATAAGTGTGGTTTTGCTATTTTCCCGCGCAATTGTACTTACTATGACCATAGCTTTACTTACCACAAACACAGGCTTTATTTGCCACACGTATAGGCCATAAATTGTGGTAAGTAAATCCTGTGTTTATGGTAAGTATGATATGTTTTTATAGTTTGTAGACCCATTGTTCGTAGTAAGTAAAATTGGGACACCGGTGCACCAATACCACTTTGCGGCACCATAGCCGGACCCAACTTGAATACTAGTAATAAACCGCGATTATCAAGCCTAATTTGAAGCATCTAGAATCGCAAAACAGCAACATACGGCTGCAAAAGGAAACCAGAAGGCAGTAACACAGACACACACATAGCGAACAAGAAAACACAAGTCAGTAAAAAAGAAGAGTTAATAGTGAAAAAGTGATGCCTGGAACTGCAGGTGGCACATGGAAGTGGTCCCAATATGGTACATTTAACCCAGTAATTGGTTCAGATGGTGGGGGGCAACTTATTTGAATCCCATTCAATTTCAGACGCAGAAAAATTGAATTCCAATTTCGATCATGCCAAATTCATAAGCTCCATTGCACTAGAACTCCCCTGCGTCATTCTTCTTCCAGTAGAATAGAAGCCGTACATTTGTAACCATTTGCATATTTTTATATGATTGGTTTGGGACATGTACTGGTCGTCTTATTATGGGTGTTTCAATTCTTTGTCAATTGTGAGCCATTCACTCTATGCCCCATTCAGGGGACAGAGGGTAAGAGGGGGGCAGGGTGGTACATGCCATCCCGTACATACGGCGTGTATATTGTTTTTGGTATCAGGCATATTGATAATTGACTATTGATGAAAAAAAAAAAATGTAATTTGGGGGTATGAATTATATTGATGGATGATAAAAGTATGAAAATGTGTATCCTTTCAAATACTATAAATAATTAATTGTAGAACAATTGTACCTTTTTATAATAATTAATCCATGCACCGGTAAAGATCGCTCCCAAAAAATCTCCAATTTTCGGATAAAAAGATAAAAACACTTTTGTGCATTATTTTGTACATTTCTTGACACAAAATTAAAGAACTAATCGAAATTTCTATCCAAAAATTACACTTCGTTTTATAATAGACTATCTTTGTGGGACAGATAGAGAGAATATTGATTTTGGGTGCCGCCTCTGAGTCAGGATCTTGGCTCCGTCCAGGGCCCATTGAATTATTAAAAGTACATTTCAAACAAAATAATTAGGTTGATAAAAAAAATTGTATGAGATTTTGAGAAGAAGCAAATTGTAAGGAAATGAAGTGAAAATACTTGAGAGAACTAATTTTGAAGATGTCTTCGGTTTGCAAAAACACTTGCGGCAACAAAATATGCTTTTTTATGGTGTTTGCAGATCGCTGGCGTGTTTTCTTTCTGTAACGGTGACAACACAGTGCATTAATTAACATATGTGAGGAGAACGACTTGTTAATTTGATAATTTATAGTTCAAAAATACTAAAAATACCACAGTGGAAACTCAACCTTAGTCCTATACTCACCCCGTGGCGGCTAGGGTTTGGACGCTATAGAGAGAGAAAATAGAGAGTGATTTTGGCCCTTTTGGGTGTCAAAGAGAAAAGCTGATTAAATTTTTTATATTTGTTTACACAACTTTGGAGTAAAAAGTTTTTCCAAGTCAAATCACTTGAAGAAGAAGGAAATTGAACTGCACCTTTGCCAGTTGCTATGCCAAAAAACTATGGTAAAATCTCAAATAAATGCCTTCCCACTTTCAAATTGATGAAAGTCAAGAGCATTCTTATGTGGCTCTCTACTTTAACTTCCAAAATAAGCCAAAATCAGGCTCACCAAATGGTTGATCAAATTGGTTAAGCTTCTAACTTTGCTACAGTACCGCACTAAATTTGGTGCGGCACTGTTCACTCACCAGGGCACTATTCACACACTGTTCATGCACTATTCACGCACTGTTCATTTTTTTATTTATTACTTTTGGGGAGTAGGAATAGAAAAAAAGAATAGTTTAATACAGTAAAGTTAGAATAAAGAGCCTGATTCTGTGAACTTTTGTAAAACAGTAAAATTGGTTCACATGGTGGGGGGCAACTTATTTGAATCCCATTCAATTTCAGACGCAGAAAAATTGAATTCCAATTTCGATCATGCCAAACTGATAAGCTCCATTGCACTAGAACTCCCCTGCGTCATTCTTCTTCCAGTAGTATAGAAGCAGTACATTTGTAACCATTTGCATATTTTTATATGATTGGTTTGGGACATGTACTGGTCGTCTTATTATGGGTGTTTCAATTCTTTGTCAATCGTGAGCCATTCACTCTATGCCCCATTCAGGGGACAGAGGGTAAGAGGGGGGCGGGGTGGTACATACGTACCATCTCTGGGTCTATTAACAGTGTTATTCTTCAAAGCGTGTATATTGTTTTTGGTATCAGGCATATATATTGATAAGTGACTATTGATAAAAATATGTAATTTTGGGTATGAATTATAAGGATGATAAAAGTATGAAAATGTGTATCCTTTCAGATACTATAAATAATTAATTGTAGAACAATTGTACCTTTTTATAATAATTAATCCATGCACCGGTAAAGATCGTTCCCAAAAAATCTCCAATTTTCGGATAAAAAGATAAAAACACTTTTGTGCATTATTTTGTACATTTCTTGACACGAAATTAAAGAACTAATCGAAATTTCTATCCAAAAATTACACTTCGTTTTATAATAGACTATCTTTGTGGGACAGATAGAGAAAATATTGATTTTGGGTGCCGCCTCTGAGTCAGGATCCTGGCTCCGTCCAGGGCCCATTGAATTGTTAAAAGTACATTTCAAACAAAATAATTAGGTTGATAAAAAAAATTGTATGAGATTTTGAGAAGAAGCAAATTGTAAGGAAATGAAGTGAAAATACTTGAGAGAACTAATTTTGAAGATGTCTTCGGTTTGCAAAAACACTTGCGGTAACAAAATATGCTTTTTTTTATGGTGTTTGCATATCGCTAGCGTGTTTTCTTTCTGTAACGGTGACAACACAGTGTATTTGTGCTATCAATGGAATTTTCTCTCTATTGATTAAAAAATACTCCCTCCGTCCCAATTTGGATGTCCATTTTTGAAACTCATGTCAATTTCAATCGCTTATATCTTTCAATATGAATCTCTAAAAATAGTCAATATCGATCTTGTTTAATAGTTCTCGATGAGTTCTATAATACAACGTGTTCACAATTACAAAAAACATTTTAAATTGAAAGATATAACAATAAAAAAATGACACGAGCTTTAAAAATAGACATGCAAATTAGTATATATATATGCTCAGTCCAAGCGCAGTACTCTTTTTATTAGCAATTGGGCACAATAAGGAAACAATAATGATACGGCCACAAACATTGAACCACAAACAGCCACAACCTCGCACTGTTCACGTGGGCCCCACGCGGGGCGCCCACCCACTTTACCCCGGAGAAAAAAAAAAAAAAACTAAAATTTCAAAACCCCAAATCTGGGTGTCTTCATTTTCGCGGGCAGAGAACCAGAGAGCGAGAGGGAGAGAGAAGAGAGGAAGAAGGAAGATCCATGGCGACGCACCTCCGACCTCACCCCTCCGACCCTCGACTGCCCTTCACCGGCGACGAATCCTCCGGCCTCACTCCACCACCACGACGCCGCAGTCGAAGATTCCTTAGTTCACTCTCGCGGGTTGAAACCCGGGTCACATTACAGTCCGGGTCACTCCTCCCCTCTCATTTTTCGTCTTCAACAGAGAGAAGAGAGAGAAAGGCGATTTTGGATCTCAGACGAAGAAGACGATTGAAGCTCGACCTAGCCTTCGATCGACCGGACTTTCTAGGTTTCCCTTTCTCTCATTCTCGTTTTCTCTCTCCCTCTTTCTCTCTATTTCGATTTGTCTGAAAAATCCCTAATTTTTGTTTGTAGCGCGAGGCAAATACTCGATCCCTCTTCTCTTCATCGCGCACAACGAGGTCTCTCTCTCTTTCTCTCTCTCTCTCTCTCTCTCTCTGTTGTGATTTATTGCGAAACCCTACATTTTTCAAAAACCTAGATCTACAAACGAGTGACTGTGGATGTAGCCTAGGACCAAGTAAATTCGTGTGTGGTTGTGGTTATGTAGTGTCTGTGTGTGTTTCCTTTTCCTCTTCCTGTGTGTATTTCGATTTCTCTCTCCATTTGAATCTGATTCGAATGATGTAATTTTTGGCATTTCCTCCATTGTACGTGTTTCCAATAACCTCTTCTCTGCTATTTTATCTCAACCCATTGAGAGTTTGATGAATTCACAGTTCTTGCAAATGATTTTTTAGCTTATTTTTTGGAAGAGATTACTAGGGTTATAGTTCGATGAATTGACAGTTAGGATGGTTTGATTTTCTGTGTAGTCTTGTAGGAAGATAAAATTGCTAGTAAAAGTAAAAGAAAATCATCAATCCAAGTAAAAGAGTTTTAGATGAGATATGTTCGGTTTTTAAAAATGAATTAGTTAGGAAAATTATGTGGAACTAATAAGTACGAGGCTTCATGCTCTGCACGAAGGTTATGCCCATTGGTCACAGGTGACAAGATTTTCAGAATATGAGTAGGGTAACGCATTTCGTGCGTTAGTTGTCCAATTTTCCTGGTGTTCAAGTCAAAATTCATGCCCCTAATTGTTACTCCACTTTATAATACCTCAGGGCTGAACTAAGGCAAACTAAGAAAGTGGATTAACATACCCTTGCCAAATAATAGCTATGCCAGAATCAAGATCAACAAACAATATCAACAAATTAGGGTGCAAATATACCAACGAACCTATGAGTATGACAGTACCACAAACAATATCACAAAAGTACGAGAAATTTCATTCTATGCCAGAATCAAGATCAACAAATTAGGGTTTTCAAATTCTGAATCAACAAATTAGGGTTTTCGAATTCTTAATCAAGATCAACAAATCTAATATCTACAAACTGAGAGAGAGAGAGAGAGAGACCTTCGAGTGGGCATCGACTGGTGGTGGTGGACGGGTTGGGCTTCGGTTGATACGATTTGATCGACTGCGGCGTCGTCGTGGTGGAGTGAGGCCAGAGGATCCGTCGCCGGTGAAGGGCAGTTGAGGGTCGGAGGGGTGAGGTCGGAGGTGCGTCGCGATGGATCTTCCTTCTTCCTCTCTTCTCTCTCCCTCTCGCTCTCTGGTTCTTTGCCCGCGAAAATGAAAAGACACCCAGATTTGGGGGTTTTGAAATTTTAGTTTTTTTTTTTCTCTGGGGTAAAGTGGGTGGGTCCCGCGTGGGGCCCACGTGAACAGTGCGAGGTTGTGGCTGTTTGTGGTTCAATGTTTGTGGCCGTATCATTATTGATAAGGAAAACTGAACATGTTCGGCCACTTCTACGTTCATAGGTATTAGGTAGTACTAGACTTTAGTTCCAGACACATCAGTCCAACGCACCCACGTTCAAGATAATATTTTCGGTATTCTTGGACTACAAGTTGTCAAATTAATTAATATATGTGAGGATAACGACTTGTTAATTTGATAATTTGTAGTTCAAAAATACTATAAATACCGCAGTGGAAACTCAGCCTTAGTCCTATACTCACCCCGTGGCGGCTAGGGTTTGGACGCTATAGAGAGAGAAAGTAGAGAGAGGGGTTTTGGGTGTCAGAGAAAAGCTGATTAAATTTTTGATATTTGTTTACACAACTTTGGAGTAAAAAGTTTTTCCAAGTCAAATCACTTGAAGAAGAAGGAAATTGAACTGCACCTTGCCAGTTGCTATGCCAAAAAAAAATGGTAAAATCTCAAATAAAAGCCTTCCCACTTTCAAATTGATAAAAGTCCATGACAAACTAATACTATGCCATCTCCAGAGTCCAGTCACCTGCTAATGGGCCACATGGTGTAGATTGGGCTACTTTACAAGTTCCTAGAAAATGCTTACATTTTTAAACCAGCACCGCTACATACACATAAAATACACCCAGAATTTACTCAGAATTTGAAAATTAATAACTCAGATTCACTTGGAGTGAATCTGGGCCGTTGATTGACACTTTCGGGGTCAATTCTGGGTCCCCTTTCGGGGCACCCAGACTTACTGTTTTTAAACACATAAAACAAGCTCCATAACGTACTCCAAATTCCAATGTGAAGCCCAAATTAACTGCCCATAAGAGTTTATCCCAACCCAGAACATTGTTGATCTGTGATAAGTCCGGGAACAGATAAACAACACGTATAAAGTACAACATTAGCTCTTGTTTCAGAACCAGTTTTTCCGAAAAGAAAAGATAAACATCAATTTAGGCTCCAGTTGTTTCAACGTAAAATCCTAAGGACACGTAACACTTATTGTGACCCAATCTAGTGGCCACGTGGCGTGGGTGGAAATGGGTATGATGCACATAGGTATCGATAAGTTAAGTAGTTAACTGCTTGTTGAAATATCTAGGAGCATATTCTACCACAGTGACTTGGCCAAAATATCTAGGAGCATATTCTACCGGACACTGCTGGGTGTACAGAAAAAAAGGGACCGAAAATGTACCGATTGCGTTCGGGGACCCACTTTTGGGTCCCACACGAGTGATCCGAACCGTTCATTATTCTTAAAACATTTTTCCGAGGGGCCCCACAAAATTTCAGCTCAATCGGACGGTTGAAAGTGCTCGAACCAAAGTTTCACCGTTTGAATCAAAAAAAGGAAAAATGTTTTAAGAATAATGAACGGTTCGGATCACTCGTGTGGGACCCAAAAATGGGTCCCTGAACGCGATCGGTACACTTTCTGTCCCTTTTTTTCTGTACCCGTATCTTTATCCTATTCTACCATAGCGACTTGGCCACTAATTGGTTCTTTAATTTTTTTTTCTCTAGAAAAACATAGGGCCCTGGTTTATATTATGGTCTGGAGCCACAAAAATCTCAGGGCCGGGTCTGTATAGAGAATTACATCCTACGGGTTAAAGAGATGGATACTTCCTTAGGTAATTTTGATCACCTTTAAAATCTCTTGAGATTGAGATTGATTTGAGCGTCAGAGCATCTTGATCCGTCGCTTGGAATCTACAGATTCTAGAGAAACTACAGATTCCAAGATACTAAAATCAGAAATAAAATCAGATTCTAGAGAAACTATGTTTGAGGTGTTTTTCAGTTCAAATTTTAGATTCTAGTTACTATGGAAGATGATTCTCAGTTTTTTTTGCAGCAAATAGTATCAACTTTTACTACATCTTAACCATAATTCCATAGTTATAACAAACATGTATCTTTGCTTCGGTTAAAATTTGAAATTTTAAATTTGTAGCGGAATATGAAGATAAAATTTAAAATTTGTATCCATAATTATCACAAACACGCCCTAAGTCATCTTGTCATCCAGTGTAGTGGACATTTTTCTTTGAATATTGTTTTTTTTTCCTAATCGATTTCGTTTAAATATTAAGGGGTTTTCCATTAACAAAAAAATAATTTTTCCCCAAAAACTAACATTCTCTCACAATACATCACATAAAAAATCATGAAAAATCAATTTATTCTAAAAACTCCTTTAGTGGAACACCTTTGGCCTTGTTTGTTTCCCTGTTTAGTTTTAGTTTTGATGACATCATCATTTGTTTTAGTTTTGACGACATCATCATTTTTCTCATTTCTCTCTCTATCTCTCTCCACTCATTACACCTGTTGACATCATCAAAATTAAACTAAATTATCTAACCAAATACAGCTACCTTTATTATTGCGATGCTCGTAGTACAAAGAACTTGCTTCGGGTCCACGCTCCACGCCAACTTTTGATAAAGAATTACGACTCAGGGGGTGTTCCACTAACTCAGTTTTTTGAAAAAATTGGTTTTCACGGTTTTTTATGTGATGTGTTGTGAGAGAATGACATGTCTCGGTGTTTAAAAAAAATAGTTTTTTGTTAGTGAAACACCCCCTCAAAATATAATACTAATACTTCTCTTCAAAAGTAAGATGAGTGCAGAAGAATCCGGGGATTAAATTATTAAAAGAGTAGATTGCGGATCACGCGTAGCATTATTTAATTAAAGTTGATGATCAAGCGCACTCTTCCATAGAATAAAGCATCTCACTTTGTTCATTTCGATATGAAAAATATAAATTATGCTGATCTTGTCTGAGATTTTTGACAAATACACTCACCTCCTCTGATTTTAAAAGTTGTAGTCGTTTCTCTTATTTTTGAAACTTTTTTTCAAAATCCCCCATTCCATTAATATAGCCTAACGACATTATCTTTCAACGAAGAAAAAGACTGAATTACCCTCAGTGGAGTATAAGTAAAATAACATAACTCTTACCTCAGTTGTTGTATATTACATCATATTGCTATATTATTTGTTATCTATTATTAAAAGACTCATTTGTAAATTTACTGCTAAAATGTAAAAAAAAAAAAAAAAGAGAATTTAGTCTCTCATCTTTACAATACTTCTTTTTTAAAACCTTTTCTAGAGTTATTATTGTTCCACAACAAGTGTCTTAAGCCAAATTGATTTTTCCACTACCAAAGACAATAACAAAAAACCAACTTCCTCCACAACAAGTGTCTTAAGCCAAAGTTTGTGATAATGTTTTCGGGCTTCCCTCCTGAAAGGCAATTTTTAATCCACTATCTTTTAAAAACTACTCTCTCCGTCCCAAATTGGATGTCCATTTTTGAAACCCGTGTCATTTTCAATCGCTTATATCTTTCAACATGAATCTCCAAAAATATTCAATATAGATCTTGTTTGATAGTTTTCGATAAGTGCATAATTACAAAAAAAATTATAAATTGAAAGATATAACAATTGAAAAATGGCACGGGTTTCAAAAATGAACATCCATTTTGGGACGGAGGGAGTACCTTTTATTATATAGAACAAATTGTCTTTTGGTATCTTTTTGGACATCAAAAAATATGTTGTGGAACAAGACAAAATTTGATTAGTCACCGTGAGCAGCAATCAAATAATAAAATAATATAGCAATATGTTGTAGTAATATACAATAACAGAGGTAAGTGTTAATTGTAATTATTCTCTACCGAGGCTATTTCAGTCTATTTCTAGTTCAACGAAGCTGCGTTAGGCTATATTTAACGGAATGGTAGGATCTGAACAAAAGTTCCAAAAGTATGTGAGGTGACTATAATTTTCTAAACCAGAGGCGAAGTCAGTGTATTTGTCAAAAATATCAAGGGCGTTCAATGTATTTACCCAAAAAGCATCCAACATGTTAATTACGTTCTGTTGCACCTAATTACACAGATTAGGGCCGGCGCCATAGAGTGAGGGAGTTCAACTCTGGGGGTTTAAAAAATCGTTCCCTCATTGAACCATCTGTCTTTAATTTTGAACCCTCGAGAGAGATAATTTTGCCTTTTGGGGCCTTTCTAATTTCAACGAGTACCAAACGTATTGAACCATCCATCTCAATTTCACTAACTTGTCCTGTGTTCAAAAATAATAATTTCACTAACTTGTAGGCTGGAGAGTAGAGACTGCGTGTAGATTCTTAATCGGACTCGACTACGGGTACGGACCGAAAGATCCGAAAAATGTATCAACCGTCTCGGGAACTCACTTATGGGTCTCATACGAGTGATCCAAACTGTTCTTTCATCTTAAAACAATTTTCTGAGTGGCCTCGCAAGAAATCTGCTCAATCTAGCATGAGTAAGTGGTTCATCCAAAATTTTCAGTTTCATTTACAATCGGATCACTCGCGTGGGACCCGCAAGTGAGTCCCCGAGGCGGTCAGTACATTTTCTGGATGTGGGGGTCAGTACCCCTCGACTTACTGACTACTAGCCTAACTTGATATTGTACTGCACTGTTGGATGACAGATGCAGTTTTTAGGAAATTCGTAGTACAGGGGATTGAGATTGAGATTGTTATTGAAGAGGTATTACTAGTGAAGCCATATATAACTTCTCTTTGTTCGATTTGCTCTGAACTGGGATAAATAATAACTTGTTTGATTTGCTCCGAACTAGCATAATGTATTGGGGTTATAGTGTGATAATGTCAAATTTGCCCCTAACTTTCTTCCTTTTCTTAAGATTTTGCATGTTTCAATAATTACTTTTTTATATGATTAGATATAAGTAATTACTCAAAAAATCATCTAGGAATAAATAAAGAGAAATTTAATTAGCCATCCTACTTCAATATTATCCTTAGCATGCCACCCTATGAGGTTTGAATCTTTATGATTCAATCCTGTAAATGTAATTTGGACTATTATGCCCCTATTATGTATTTTAGTATTATATTATCTAATAATAATATATATTCCGGAAAATCTGGGATAGCTTCACGTCCTAGGCTTGAAGTCATTATTGCTAAATCAATTATCCACTAATTCCGGCATTACAATCAATTATCCACTAATTCTGGCCATATTTCATTCTTCTCTTTGAATATAGCAACTGTTTCATTTTTTTTTTTTCTCTCTCTTTTTCTCATCCAACCTTTGATTGGATTCTTCTGCAAGAAATCGAATTTCTGTATAGGAGGACGGACGACTATGAGACTCAAAACATTTTTGGTGTAGTTCCTTAACCTATGAAATGATATTACTAAGAAAAGCAGAAATCAAATGTTAATTAGTACAAGATCGATGAGTGTCGTATATCTCCATTCTATTTTATTTTTTCGTACATTAACCTTTTAAAAAACCAATCTCAATCATTCAAGTCTCCAGTGGCATAAAGATGTGAATATATGTAGCATTTTTTCAAGTCTAAAATTGTTGGTACTTTGTGGCAATTTTTGCACCACGTTCGTGGAATTCCTTCCACTCCGTTTTGTGCCCTTGAATTAGACGTTTTATGTGTACGATAATGAAAAGCAATTAAATTGACAAGAAATTCATATTAACTTCATGGGGACCATTAAGGACTACGAATTATAATAACTTAATTAATCATATCTATCTTCTATGGATCCTGCATAATGAGTAATGGCAAATTATTCCTTTTAGTCCAACATCACAAAAATTATCTTTTCTTTGCCCAACGTCCATTTTTTTCTCAACACGCAGAGAACATGTACAGCATCAAGTAAAGTATAGCACGAAGGTAAACTTTTCGTAATTTTTTTTTAATTTAGAAATATTCGTAATGCTTACTGGAGAAAAAAGATAGCCACCATATTGACTATTTTAAGATCATATTGGCTTTTTTCTAACGATTGCCACCATTTTTTACTATTTTAAGATCATATTGGCCTTTTACTTTACTGTTAGTCAATAAGGCAAAGAAAGAATTTAATTAAAAAACGAGAATCAACTAGAGAGACAAATGATGGCACAAGAAGAGAATACTCCCTCCGTCCCAAAATGTTCTGCCTATTTCCTTTTTTGGATGTCTAAACAATTTGTCTATATCTTTTATATTATAATATTTTATATATTCAATATGAGATATAAACAACTTTTTGTGAGGTTCCAAAAAGGAAACATGCGAAACAATTTGGGACGGAGGATAGCTATTTTACACTTTCAGGTAATTTAGATAGGCAAAACAACAAATATGCCCTACAAGAGACTCAATAAATGACTAGGTAAATTGCAACCATAAGAGCATCCTCATCAGCCTCAGCAAATTTTGGACCAAATTTAACCTCAAAAACACCTTTTATACTTTAGCAAGTCACTTTTTCAAAAACTCACAGAATCAGGCTCTCTATTCTAACCCATGAAGGTAGAAGCAACAATATAAGGCTAACCCATGAATAGTAAAAAAAGCAACAATATAAGGCTAACCCATGAGTAGTAAAAAAAGCAACAATATAAGGCTTAACCCATGAATAGTGACTCGCTGGGGAAGTAAAGGCATTGTAGCAATTATATTTTGACCCAAGGAAGTGGCGAGACTGATTTTCTTGCATTTTTTGCATTTCTACTCGGTAGTTTAGCTCCAAAGCCAAAGTAGCAAGGCTGATGGGGATGCCCAAATAGTAACTCAACAAATATGCCCTCATTTTTTGAGGTACTATTAACTAAATATCACTTATTTTATCTTTTCTTCTCACCGACTATTCTCTCCACTTCCACACACAAAATTAAATAATAAATAATAAATGAATGATGAAAGTGAGAAAATGTATATAATAATAGATGATACGTAGAATAGATAGTATTGTTAGAGTTTTGATAGATATATGCACTGTACACTACGTAATTTACTTACCTTTTTGTTAGCTTGCCCTTTTAGAGAGTGTTGATAGAGATGTAGATAGGTAAAGTAAAAAATATACACTTTTTGCTAGCATTTTTGCCTCAAAATTTATCTAATCTATTTGGGATGCTCCTAATAGCAAAAAATGCTAATGAACAATATATCAAATTTTCATTTACCTACCCATATTTCTTCGCAAAACTCCATCAATACTACTCTATTTTACCTATTCTTTATTTTTCCTACTTGATTTGATGGCTAGAGAAGAGAGAGGTAAGGTAGGTAGAGAAGAGAGAGAAATTGGTACATATTCCCTCCGTCCCAATTTGTTTACTCACTACGGTTATGTGTCTTTTTAAAACTCTTATAGTTTTCAATCTATAATATATTTTATGAAAAATGGATCTTATTTGATCGATCTCAATTAGTTCTACAAGACAAAATTTTCAAAAACTTTTAGAACACTACAAATAAAAAGTTATAAACGTTTAAAAATTGCACGAATATTCGTAATGAGCAAACAAATTGGGACATAAAAAATAAATACGTAAGATAACTATTTAGCTCATCTAGTGCACTTGCTCAGCATTGTAGGGTGGGGGGTAAGAAGCCCGCTTAGTTATGAGGAAAAGAAAGGAAAGGAAAAGGAAAATCTAATGAGGCTCAGGGGTGTTCCACTAACAAAAAACAGGTTTTTCTAAACACTGAGACAAGTCATTCTCTCACAACACATCACATAAAAAACCGTGAAAAACCAATTTATTTAAAAAACTGAGTTAACGGAACACCCCCATTCATTCTTCTAATCCTTTTATCAATACTTTTCATTCTTCTGCAAGGCTTTCTGGGTTCTTCTTTGACGAAGACGTTGGAGTAAATAATTTTGGCCGTCACATCTAAACAAATGCAATTTATATCGTTCCAGTAACTAAAGTAAACTCGGTGGCGCAAGATTCACGACCCAGTTTTTCTTAGAGGAAGAGAGAACAAAAAATAATATAAAATGTTAATAGCAACTCATTAGATTGTGACTAAAAGAGAAAAAGGATAATAAAAAAAAAACACAATAGGTTGTCATTAGCATTTCAAAAATAACTTACAACTTTAAACTGCCCAATTTTTTTTCTTTGCACAAATCTTTTTTGTTCATGTAAATTATTGATGTCCGACTAAACTAATCTTTTATGTGGACTATATGCTTGATAAACTCTATAAAATAAACGGTTCCGATCATTGTTGTAAATTGTTGGAACTTGTGGTTCATACGGTGAGGTACCGAGAAGTTCTAATGAAAGCCAAATACCGAGCGGAACAGAGTGGAGCTTGGCATCTGGCCCATCATGGGTTTAACTGTTGTCACAGTGGGCCGTAAGGCCGAATTAGGGTTGGAATAGAAGTAGGACTTATAAATACTCTCTATTGTAAAAACTCTGGCCGACTTTATTATAATAACAGACTCACTCACTCCCGTGGAGATACCCGAATTTAGGAAAACCACGTAAATTCCTGTGTTGATTTCTTTACTGTTTTCCTATTCCATTGTTGTGTGTGTCCCAAACTGAGAGGATGTTTGGGCGCCAACTTTTTGGCTTTTCCTATTCTCTTTTTCACGTTTTGCTTGTTTGGATGCCTGGAGCGAAAATAGGTTCTTTGAAAACGTGTTCACCAATTTTCACTTTCCAAGCCAAAAGTCAAAAATAGGTTGGGACCTCCTTTTTTATTTCTAGTTCTCTTTTTCAAGCCAAAAGTCAACACTATTACTTTTGCAAAATGAATTCTGCTTATTTCTCCTAAATACTCTTTCCAGATACAAAACTCATTCTGATCATGATTCGAAAACCCAAAAAACTAAAACTGAAAAACTAAAAAGCAAACTCCCAAACACCCTCTAATTGCTGGAAAAACTGACCGGGACATGCGTCCCCACCAATTGATCACTTCCAAAAGCTTTCATTTTCAAAATGTTTCATGTCACTTTGAATGTCATTGCCAAATTAAAAAAAAATTTCCTTTGCCCCCACGTCAACATTTCGACAAAAACAAGATAACTTTAGAATAATATTTTTCTTCATAGTCATGATTAGTTTAGAATAATGAGGGGGTTAATCAGGGCCGGCGGCCGGCGCTACCTTAGAGTCGGGAGGGGGGTCAGTTGAACCCAAGGCCGGCCCAGGCCTGGGCCTAGAGCACTCCAAAAACAATAAAGATACTGGTACAGAGGCCATGGTAAATTTTGGTTGGAACGGTGGGACTTTGGTTGGAACACTTCCAACCGTCCGATTGAGCTGAAATTTGGTGGGGCCCCTCGGAAAAATGTTTTAAGAACAATGAACGGTTCGAATCACTCGTGTGGGACCCAAAAGTAGGTCCCTGAACGCGATCGGTACGTTTTCTGTACCATGGCCTCTGTACCCCTAGTCGGGTCCCTCCAAAAACTCCCAAAATTAGGGGCACTCTCATAAATTTTAGTATTAGGATTGAGTAGAAGTCTTTTTCAAGGTTGACTCCAAAAAAAAAAAAAATTTATGAGGCAGCCAAGTAAGATTTTTTTTTTACATTTATGGAACCCAACACAGTCCAATGAGATTCCCTTTTCTCCAATGTCATAGTTTCTTTACCACTTGATCAATTTTCGTATTTCTTTTCTAGCTCGCTTGTGCTCAAGTATTTTTTTAGCGAGCCGAGCCCGAGCATCATAGAACTCGGCTTGTAGAGCAAAATTATGTTCCTAAAGGCCGGCCCAGGCCTGGGCCTAGAGCACTCCAAAAACAATAAAGATACTGGTACAGAGGCCATGGTAAATTTTGGTTGGAACGGTGGGACTTTGGTTGGAACACTTCCAACCGTCCGATTGAGCTGAAATTTGGTGGGGCCCCTCGGAAAAATGTTTTAAGAACAATGAACGGTTCGAATCACTCGTGTGGGACCCAAAAGTGGGTCCCTGAACGCGATCGGTACGTTTTCTGTACCATGGCCTCTGTACCCCTAGTCGGGTCCCTCCAAAAACTCCCAAAATTAGGGGCACTCTCATAAATTTTAGTATTAGGATTGAGTAGAAGTCTTTTTCAAGGTTGACTCCAAAAAAAAAAAAAATTTATGAGGCAGCCAAGTAAGATTTTTTTTTTACATTTATGGAACCCAACACAGTCCAATGAGATTCCCTTTTCTCCAATGTCATAGTTTCTTTACCACTTGATCAATTTTCGTATTTCTTTTCTAGCTCGCTTGTGCTCAAGTATTTTTTTAGCGAGCCGAGCCCGAGCATCATAGAACTCGGCTTGTAGAGCAAAATTATGTTCCTAAAGATGAAGTTTATAAGGTATATTTCCTACTTTCTACTGAATTTCAGCAAAATAGTATTATCAAAGGACATTTTTACATTTTTTTTTAACTTGCACAATTTACATCGAAGCTGTTTTTGACCCATTGTGCTCTTATGTAATAATTAGTAAAACTTTATATGGTTTTGATTTTCTCGTGCGATTGTTGCCGGAAAAAAATTTAGGGCACATTTTTTTAGATTAGATCATCCTCATCCGGCTCAACAAAAATTGGACCAAATTTAATATCAAAAACACCTTTTATAAATTAACAAGTCACTTTTTCAAAAACTCACAAAATCAGACTCTCTATTCTAACTTTACTATATTAAACTATTCTTCTTTTCTACTCCTACTCCCCCATCCAAAAAAAAAAAAACCACTACTGACTACTCTAACTATTAAATACAAAAGTAATTAAAAAAAGTAAAAAAAAAACATACACTTTCCATTCAGAAATTAAAAAGTAATAAAAAAATAAAAAATTGAGATTGAGAGGGGAATGGACGGAGAGAGAGAGAGAAGTTAGGAGAGAGAATTGATTAAATTATTCTTTAACCCGTGAACAGTGCCTCAAAGGTTTTACCGGTTACTGTAGCAAAGTCACAAGTTTTGCAGATTTACAAAAAAATTGTTGAGTATGATTTTAGGGGTTTTTTTTCCCCTTTCACTCAACAACATAGCCATCAGGAGGATTTGCCTCCCCTGATGAGGATGCCCTTAGGCCCAGGGCACCCAAAACCTTTGGGCCGGCCCTGGTTGAACCCTTTTGAGCTTCAAAAAATGGCTCATAGGTGCAGCCGTGCAGGTGATACGACAAGGCTTCATTGAACCCTCTGTCTTTTACTTTTGAACCGTCTTGAGAGAGAATGATCAGAACCATTTAATAATTTTAAAATACTTTTTCGAGTGGCTTCTAAAAAATCCAGCTCAATTGGATAACTTTAATTGTTTCATTCGAAATTACACTTTTCCATTCAGGAGTTAGGATTCTGAATTATGAATGAAAATAGAAATATTGGATCAACCACTTACATATATCTAATTGAGCTGATTTTGTTGCGAGACCCAATCAGAGTTTTTTTACATCGTCTGTGCACTAGGGTTTGTACCCATAGACGTACTCCTCGTTAAGCAAGTTGTTTTTTCATAAAAAAATAAATAAATCAAACTACATAAACAAAAGTTGAATTTTTTTTTATTGTTTTGGCCTTTTTCTAATATTTTCAAACCAAAAACTCTCTCCAACAAAAAGCTATTCCCTCAGTTCGAAAATCTCGAATGAAAATATAGTAACATAAATAGTTATGAGGCAGTTCTGGGGACCAATACTTGACACAATATTTTAGATATAACAAATGTAAATCACCAATTTTGGATTTCTATGCAAATGAGTGGAGTAATTCAAATTGTTTAAAACATATTTTTAAGAAAACGCATAAAAAATCATCCCATTTGGATATCTGTAAGAGTTTGATCGGTATTTGACCCTAAATTTGATATGATAAAAACTGAATTAATCGATCAAGCCAATCAAGCCCTTACCAATATACATAAAAAGGTGAAACAACACATATGACCTCTTAACTCTCTCTCTAAGAAACGACACACTCTCTCTCTAAGAAACTTTCAGCAGCTAGGGTTTTGCTTGGGGGGGGAGGCGCCGCCTCTTCTCCCTCCTCCCCCCAGGCCTCTCTCTCTCTCTCTCTCTCTCTCTCCCCCCCCCCCCCCCTTCCTTACTCTTCTCATTCTTTTTTCTTTCTGTTATTTTCTTTTCTCTTTTTTTTGCAGGGTTCATGGAGGTAGTTCGGGCGGCAACAATGGCGGCTTGTTGGCGGAGTTCCCTCTCACTATTCCTTCCTCTCTCCTCCATCTCCCTCCCTGAGCTTTCCTCTACCTTCTTTGGTTCGGATCTCGTGGGTTGCAATGTTGGTTGCACCTTACTCTGCCTAACGGCCCGTCGGTTTGGCTGTCGTCACGCCGGATCTTTGTTGAAAGCTTTCGATTTCAGCCTAGCGGCTTGTGGCATTCAGCTACTGGAGTTGGGTGGTTCGGGCTTTGGGTTTCTTGGTGGTGGTCAAGGGTGGGAGGCGTTGGTGGGTATGCCATTTTCTTATGGCCACCGGTGTTGGGGGCTGCTGGGCTCCTCCGGTTTTATGCTTAATGGCAAGGGCTTCTTTTGTGGCTGGGACACTCCATCTTTGCAGGTGAATGGCGGTTGGTGGCGGAGGCTTTATGTTGGTGCTGGCAGTGGATCTCTACGACGACGGTGGCTTTGAGTTCAATTCTTTCTATTTGGGCTATGTGGCCTTTTGGTGTAAGGAAGAAGAAGGCTGATGGTTGTGGATACTGGATAGCCAAGATCATGGTGATTGGAGAAGGCTAATGGTTTTTGCTCCGACGGTGGAGGTGTGGCTGGGCGGCGACAATGGGTTGCTTTAGGGTTTTCTATGGGCTGTAATTTTTTCTTTTCTGGGCTTGTGGCCCATTGGGTGTGGGCTTTGCCCTATAGATGTGGGTTATTGGGTGCCTTTGGTTGACTCCTTGCCAATCAAGGATTGGGTCTCGGATTAGGCATAGAATTCTTTGGATTTGTTGCGTTTTCCTTGTTCCTATTATTCATTGTAACCTCTTCGATGATTAATGAAAATTTTTTGCCGTGCAAAAAAAAAAAAAGCCCTTACCAATATCCGAATGAGTTGATTTTTTACTGGTATTCTTATAAACATGTTTTAAATATATTGAACGGCTCCGCTTATTAGCCTGACACTCCGATCAATGTTGTGTCAAATATTGTAGGTTCGGATTGTCAAAATTTGGTATGGAAAATTAAAAAATAGGTGGTCCTCATGGAAGAAATCCGTGAGGAAGTCCTTAAGAAATCAGAAGGTGTTTTCAAGGGTCCACGCGGGAAATCTTCAAAAAAAAATACCGGGAAGGGCTTGATCCAAGCAGTTTTCGCAAAAAATGTAAATAAACGGATCGGATCGTCAAAAAAACGTTTGGATCATGAGGTCCGGAAATGAAAAGTCCGGATAAGAAGTTTACCCTATATATATATATATATATATATATCAGTCCACTTCCTATCCACACCCTTAAGTTACGGACTTCGTCCGCACCTCCTAGTTCCGGACCAAATCTCGACGATCCAAACCGTTTAATGTATCTAAAACGCGTTTTTAAGGGCTGCCGCGTGAAATCAACAAAAAAAAATACCGGAAAGAGCTTGATTCGAGCAGTTTTTCATAAAAACGAACATATACAGTATTTATGAAAAATTATGAAAAACTACTCGGATCAAGCCCTTCCCGGTATTTTTTTTTTGTTGATTTCTCGCGGGGATCCCTTTAAAATACATTTTAAACACATTGGACAGTTCGGACCGTCAAAATTCGATCGGGATATATGAGGTGTGGATTTTTTTAAAATCTAGGAGCCCGGACTGGAAGTACAGTGTTTATAAAATAAAAGCTTGAGGTCTTCGGTGTATCGTAGGATCTCTGAATCGATTTCGGTTTCGTGGGACTTGCATTCCATAAATGCGGGGCCATTATTGTAGGTTTATGATTGATTTATGTGCGCATGCTGCTGGCTTGAGAACCCAGATTCAAGAGCGCATGTTTTCTTCGTCTTCTCCCTTCTCCCTCCGTGATGAAATGGCGTAAATGAGCAAACGGTGGGCCCATTGGGATAATTTGGTAAAAAGAAGAACGGCGATACATACACTCCCTGGGAGTCACTCCCAGCCACACCCTCTCTCACATGGGGTGTGGTCCCCACATCTGGGCCCCACACCCCATGTGAGAGAGGGTGTGACTGGGTGTGGCTCCCAGGGAGTGTATGTATCATTTTTCTAAAAAAAAAGCCGGATAAGACGTATTCGGATCCAAGGGGATAATATCCATGGAAAAACATATCCTGGAGCGAAATTAAGCTGAATTTCTTGTTTGATTTGATAAAAGATTTTATCAAATGAGGTGGAGAGTTAATAAAATCTCAGTTTTTTCGCATTCAAAAAGGTTGAGATTTTATCAATCCTCCTCCTCATTTGATAAAATCAAAATTTGATAACTTTTTTGAGAAACTAGGCCAACAAGCATCAGATATAGTTTATCCGGATTTCTATATCCGGGTGAGTTTCATAAGACTACTGCCAAACAGGGCGTAAGTGTTTCGGAACTGGTACTCTTGGGATGTTGCAGCTTTGGTCGTAGACATCTGCAATTTTGTTCAGCAAAATGGTTTGGTTTCTATTGGTTTGGTTCCTAGAAACCAAACCATTCTGCTGAACAAAACCATTCTAAGAACTAAACAGATCGGGAAGGTTTTTTTTTTTCAAATTTTCGGGTACCGGTGCTGGTACGGGGGAAAATTAAAAAAAACTCGGCCGGAATCGGATTGGGGACGGGTTGATACCCGCCCCGAAATATATTTATATGTAAAATTATACTTTTATAGTTTTACCCTATTCTAATAATCATTATACTAAACATATTATATTTTTATCCTAATTTTATTATCATTCTACTAAAAAAAATTAATTCTTACCTTACTATTTTAACCATTACATTAAAATATCGCGTTATTTATAAGTATTTACTTTTATTTTGCATTTAGATTAACAAGTTTTTAAAATTTCTTATGAAGCGGGGCGGGAGTTGGGTACCTAAAAAATACCCGGTCGGGGTCGGTTCCATGTAATCGTTTTCGGGTCGGGGTTGGGTATGCCCAAAATCCGCCCTGCCCCGCCCGATAGTCATTCATACTCCAAATATAGAGACCTAAACTTCCATTTTGATCTCTAAATCTATCTCAAAAAAGGACAATGGGTCGTAAAAAAGTACAAAAAGATTTAAGAGCGCATTGAAGATGCTCTTAGCTTTACCCTTTCATTCCTCTGCTTCGTTGTTAGCCCTTGTAGCAATATTTGGCTGATAAACGAAAAAGTAGGTTAAAAAAAGGGATAGCCAAGTGATAAGACTTATCTTCATCAGAGAAGGTTCGATTTTCCTTCTGGAGGTTCCATTCCCCACCTCCTAGTAGAATAGATTAAATTTCTTGCATGTACTAAAAAAAAAAAGGAAAATAATAAAGTAGGTTAAGCCCATAGTTCATGTGACACTCTCTCCATTTGATCTTTGGGCTGTTGCGCAGCCAGAGGACTTCCAAAGTCCAGAAATCTACTCTAACGTCCTGTTTGTTAGAAGGATATGCATATAAAGAAAGAAGATGGATATAATAAGAGGGGGATATAGAGATGGATATGGTTGGAGGAGTATTATTTTAGAAGGGGAGATTAAAATTTATTGTGTTTGTTTTGTTGTTATAGAAGGGGGATATAAGGGGTGGGATAATACAAAATTTCCATTTTGTCCCAAGTAAAAAAGTAACAATAAAGGCAAGTGGGGGGTATGGTTACACGCGGCAGCAGTAGACGTTTTTTGCCTTTCCATCCAACCCCAGAACTCTCTCTCTCTCTTCTGCATTGGTGGGCCACAGGAAGGGAACTTGGAAAGTGGAGGCCGGATATAACTAAACCGGGGGGAGGGTCCCTATATTATATCCCTCCTCAAAGGGATCCCAGGATATCATATCCGGGTAACAAAAAACAAAACAAACAGTGGCTATGAAATACCCGGATTTCTATATCCGGCCTTTGTCTATATCCACCTTCTATCTCCCTCAAACAAACAGGCCGTTAAGCCTTAAGTTTTGAGTCTTTTGACTACTACGCCAACTCATTTAAGTTTAGTTTAACAGAATCTTATCGTGTACGCGTAGAGTTAGTCGTAAAAGATTGACGAATTTGGAGTGGTCCTTTCACATTTGTGGAGGAGAGAAAAATAGTGATCACATTTAAATTAAAGCTTAGTTTGATAAAGCAAATGGAGTATACAAAACAATAGGAGTATCATCAATTGTAAACTAAGAAAAACCCATCCTCTTTAATGATCATGAAACCCACTACCCTAAAGATAGAAAAAAGCATGAAGATTCCTAATATTTTACGGATTTTACTATTTTGTATTAAGATCAGGGCCTAACTATCATCATTGCAGTTATGATGAGCTTCATAAAAAACCCACCTCATGATTGATTAAAGTTGAACAATGGCTCACTATATAACTATATCAAGAATGAAAAATACACAGAAACAGTTGATCAAGTAGTAACCCACCTTTGCAATGCTCAAGAGAGGTGCCGTAACAATCTCCCAGCTCTGTCCCAGCTCCATTGGGGTGGTAGGGTGGTGCTGGACGCGGAAGCGGCGGAGGCGGCGGAAAGGTAGCACCATACGGTTAGGAAACAAGCGTAGAAGAAGATTTTGTCTGCGGTGCCGCCCGGTGGTGAATTTTGGGATTCTAGTGTGTCCTGTTCAGATGTTGAAGAAAATAATTATGGAGATGGCTTCAAATGGGAAATTCATGGATACCTGCTATTGGTCTTTACCCTTCTTCAGACCCCAGCTATTTCCCCTGTGTTAAAAACCAACTCCTCCTTGTTGTTTGTACTCTTTTCCTACTACTTTTCTTTCTTGTAAATGTCACAAAGCTTGCATGCAATAAGGTGGAAAAACAAATGTGATTTTCTTGCGGGTGCAATTTGGTCTTTTACCAAAGAACCCAAGACACAAAACCACAAAGTCATGAAATTGTAAAATATTAAATCCACTAACATATTCAACTGGAAACCCACCCACCCACTTACCTTGAATTTTTGCCTCTATATTCAATCTGTCATCTTGGTCGAGAAAAGCTGCCAAGTTGGCTCAGTCATTGGGGCTTTTGGCTAGGAAATCTTCATACGGTGTCTCTTAGTCTCTATAAAATTACTAGTTAATTAGTTGAAATTAATTAACAACCACGGCAAACACCAGGAAGCCCGGACAAAAGGTAAAAATTAGGTAAATATTTTTTTTTGATCCGAAAAATTAGGTAAATATTAGGTAAAAGCACCAAGAGCATGTGCATGCAGAAGACCCGGACAAAGAAAAAATTAGGCAAACCATAGGTAGGTGCTGTACATCAGGACGCATGATCCACAAGCCACTGTAAAGCCCTCAACATTTTACCTATTCACTTGAGTAATTGCTACGGTTGTCGAGGCACTATTCAATAGCAATCAACCTTTTGTTTCTTTTCTTCAACACCAATGCTACGTGCTCCGAAAATTACCACGAAAGTGAAATCACTGGTTCAAATTCACTTGGATGCATATTTATCTGAACCATTAATTTCACTTTCGGAGTACTTAGCATTTTCGTTTTTCAAACACTTTCCACAGCCAAGAAAACTTTTTTCATTTGGAAAACAATTTGTAAGCATGCACCAAGTCATAAGGTTAATCTCGAGTCTCATTTTGTTCACTCACCTAAAAAGTGGATAAATATTACTACCCATGCACATTCTTAATTCTTAGCATTAATTGGTTAATATTAACTCATAAAACCTACTTTACGCTAGTAGCATATAGGGATGACAATCTCGACCGAACTGATAGGTACCCGAACCATAACCGGTTTTAATTTTTCCCCGAACCATAATCGAAATATTCCCTGTGGGTGCAGGTATATATGGTATGAGATGTGAGATAACCGAACGGGTTCGGTTTGAGCTGATAACCGAACCGTTCCCCGAACCGGACCGGATATATGTAATTACAAAATTACCCTTCATATGTAGAAGTTTAGCCTGTGTATAGCTTTAATGTATTGAATTTCTACTTAGATGTATATTAGTTTTGCATTTAAAATATCTAGATGCATATCTGCATACCTTTTTAATTGACGAATCTGTGGTATTTCTAGTTTAACTTTTCATTTTGAATTTCATTCATAATTATTTCATTTTTATTTTGTTTTCTAATTTAACGCGGAGTAACCGAACCGAAGCAATCCCCGATTGGTTCAATTATGGTTTCAATATCCCCTACCCAATCGGGTTTCGGTTCGGGTCTGGGTACCCATCTAGTTTCGGGTAATGGGTTCGGATATGACAATACCCGAACCGAACCAGCCCATCACTACAAGAAATCAGGCATTTAGCGAGGAAATTGGTTTCCTCGCCGAAACTTTCCTCGCTAAAGGCACACTATTTGCGAGGAAATTAATGTTCCCTTGGTAATGGGCCAAAGTTTTAGCGAGGAAATTAATTTCCTCGCTAAAAAATTAATTTCCTCGCTAAAGACACCTTTTTTGGGAGGAAAGAATATTTCCTTGATATAACTTGTCGCTAAAACTTTGGCGCCAACAATTTCTCCCGCCAGACAAGTATTTGCGAGGAATTGCAAAAAATTCCTCGCAAATTATTGCAGCCAATTTGCGAGGAATAGAAAAATTTGTCACTAAAATGAAATAATGATTTTTTGTGTTAAATTAATTGGATGCTAAAAGGTTGATTTCTACTTTATGTAGGTCTACAGGTTGAAAGAGAAGAGAAGTTCTTTTCGTGACTTTTTGCTGAAGATATAGGTGTGATCTCGCTCATGTCACTGAAGTGGTTGAAGCATTTTTTATTTTATTTTTTTTGACGTTTTGGTGCCAAGGCTTGTGCTCCGCTTTTGGGATAGGTAGGTGTTTAGGAAGGTATGTAGTATACCAATTTACTTCTATTTAATGTTAGTCACTTTGATGTTTGGAGAAATATACGTATATATTGCCAAGTTGGGGGGGTTTTTCTTTGTTTTGGTTAGTTTTTTTATGAGTTGGCTATGGAATTCTATTTTGGTTATTGGGAAAAAATTGGACCCAATATGATATGAAGGTGTTCCACAGTATCTTGTCACTTGTTTTTGCTTAGTTACCTTGCCATTTACATTGCTTGAACACGTTGGTCAAGTTTTACTCAATGAAGCTTGAGGCATCAGGAGTTCACCCGGTGACTAGCTAGTTCCTCATTATAGTTGTTCCCTTCAATCACCAAGCATATGTTCGCAAATGAATGAATTTCCTCTAGTCCACCATTTTGCGAGGAAAATATTGAATCGCCAAAACATATGAATTTCCTCACAAAAGGGTTCACCATTTTGCGAGGAAAATTCTGCACATGAAATTCCTCGCAAATGAATTTCCTCGCAAAAGGGTTCACCATTTTGCGAGGAAAATTCTGAATCGCCAAACACATGAAATTCCTCGCAAAATGAATTTCCTCGCAAAAGGGTTCACCTTTTTGCGAGGAAAATTCCAAATCGCCAAACACATGAAATTCCTCGCAAATGAATTTCCTCGCAAAAGGGTTCACTCATTAGCGACAAGTTAAATTTCCTTGCAAAAAAAATATATTTTTAGCGAGGAAATAGAATTTTGGACGCAAAAAACAATTGGAGACTACCCATTTGCGAGGAACGAACGACGAATGAAAATACCTCGCAAAAAACCTTTTGCGAGGAAATTATGGCATTTAGCGAGGAATTTATTTCCTCGCAAAAACCCTGATTTCTTGTAGTGCAGTGCCATCCCTAGTAGCATAGGATCTAGCGACAACAGTATAAGATGTTCAACAATGGTTATGGTTTTAAAATAGCAATAAAGATATAATCCGAAGATTACCTATTTACTCTGGAATAATGTTAGGAATACACTACTCTACTACACCATCTGCGTGCATGGCAGTGCATGATTAGTAATGGGAGAACAACCATTTTGCAACTACTTTGCAACAATCGATCATGCAGTGCCACGTATGTTAGTGTCTACGTGGCACTGCATGATTGGTAATGAGAGCACAAGCGTTTTGTAACTACTTTGTCACAACCAATCATGCAGTGTCATGTCTGCTGGTGTGGTTGGTGTTGTGGTAGAGTGGTGTGCCCCTAACATTATTGAATTAGCTTCACTTTGGTGAGTTTAATTTCTTTTTTTAAAACCAAATGCTAAAATAGATTTCGCATTAAAGTGCCTGAATGTAAGCTAAACTACTAAAAGAACATTCATTGCTTTTGGCAAATGAGAACTTGATGTGCTAAAAATTTGACTTTCCGTTTTTAGAACCAATGCTAAAAGGGTTTTTGCACAAAAGTGCTAAAAGCTAACACCTCTATTACTTTTAGCAAGTGAGAACTTGATGTGCTAATTAAATTTTGACTTTTAGCAAATGAGAAATTAAAACTTACCTTTTATTGTTGTGGTTTTATATGAACAATTTTCAACTTCGGTCCATGTTTTCATATTATTCTGATTCATCTCATCAATACAAATGATAAATTCAAAAAAAAGAAAGATGAAAAATTAAACAAAAAATACGAAAAGTAAAAATTACCGAGAAAAAGTCACTAGACAAATAAGTACTCCATCCTTAAGACATTTACAACAAGAATAATCTCAGAATACAGTTCACTAGACAAACAAATAAAAAAATAAATAAGAATACTAACATTCAACTCAAAATTGGAACCTGAACAAGCTGTGAAGCGACGGGGCTTGAAACTCATCCTCCCCATGTCCAGTTCATGGTATAAGTCAATAAAGCCACCGCTTTGTCCTCCCAAAAAATGTAAAAAATAAGGGCCCCAAATATGTAGGGCTCATCCTTCCCTATGCCCTTTACAATATTCTGTTTATTGTCGTTTAATTATTTTCTTTGTTCTTGCTTACCAAATTTTGTTTATTTGGCTAGGTACGTATATTTACATTATTACATAGATGGTGATTCTAATTAGAACCCAAATATCATTTACTTTCTTCCAGTTTGTTCTAAATCTTGGTTTAGATTTTGTGCTATTTGAGGGAGTAAGACTAGTTTTAAATTTTCGAATGTCACCGAATCATTCATCTTTTAAATATATAGTTATTCTTAAACAATTTAAGCTCCACCCCTATTCTGATTAATTAAGCAAATGAAATTTATCTCCCGATCAATTGAGCAATCTGAGAGAGGTAGGCTTCATATTGGTGGCTTGAATAATGTCTTTCAATTCCCAGCCAACCAAGGACTCTAGGGGGGGTTCTATGGGGGCTACATGTTCCATTCCTGAAACGCCGATGTTCGAAGCACCGCATACTCTACTGTCCCTAAAGAATCACATTTCAATATAGTGCAACTATGCCCGTCAATGACATGGCCCAATTTGGAACACGCAGTGTGAAACCCAGAGCTTATGTGAGAAACTTAACGGAATAAAGAATGAAAGAAATTTTGGATAACTGCATGTTTTTGCAAGCAAAAAATAATGTATTAGCACTTTTTTTTTATAAATTTTTTTTACACCAATTAAAAAATGTCATTGAGAATAAAAACTTCGTGTATGTGTATTTTTTCAAAGTCCTGCATTAGTGTCCCTCCTTTTGCAAAATAGAGAAGGGTCTTTCCCTCTCCAAACCCTCTCTCACAAGGAAAAATCAAATGGATGTTTCTTCTCTTAATTGGCTCTCTTACCCACCCGGCCGAAACCATATTCACTCATGACCAGCCCTCCCAAACCCAAATACTCTGGCGATGGAGGCCAGGCCGCTGTTTTTTCGCGGCGAAAAGCCACAGTAGTAGCGCCCTTGTGTCCACGGGCACGCCTACAGCGGATATCACGGCGGGACTGGCGTTCGAGGCGGCTTGAGATATACCCTGATTAGGGTTCTGCTCAGTTGGTTCCGGCCGGAACATTCAGTGGGATGCACAGCCGATTAGGGACTTGAGTCTTTTGATCAGGGGCCATTATTCCGCTCGATCAGTTGGTTTCCAAACATTTCGGCTGACCTTTGGTGATGATGCGAGCAAGATTGGGAGAGGCTTAATTGCGGTTTGTGCGGCATCTCAAGTGGAGCAATTAGGTAAGGGTTAGTTTTTCTCTATTTATATGTGGTAACCTGCTGCATTCTTTACTGATCCAAAAAAAAAAAAAAAACCTGCTGCATTCTTTAATTTCTTTACAAGTTCTTCACTTTTTGTGCGGAATGTCGATACATACACTTCCTGGGAGCCACTTCCAACAAAATCCTCTCTCACACGGGGTATGGTCCCCAAACCCCGTGTGAGAGAGGGTGTGGCTGGGAGTGGCTTCCAGGGAATGCATGTAACATTTTTGTTTTGTGCGACTGTTGGAATAGTAAACAATTTAGAAAATGTTACTTATTTTATTTGGGGATGCGTAACGTGCGTTGTTTTTTAGGTGAGACTTTTTTTATTTTATTTTATTTTATTCAAATATTTAAGGTGACTCTAAAGATACACTGAACCTTGTGTAGTTTATCAAGTGCACGCCGTTCAAAAAGTTAAAGCTAAAACGATGATCCCCCAAACCGAACCTTTCTGTCTTTCTGCTCGACAATGTCCTTTTGGAAGCCTGATGAGCTGAGCCGGCGTATCCTCGCAATTGGCATCGTGTCTTTGACCCTAATCCTCACCATCTCTAAGAGCATCCTCCTCATATCACAGAGAATATCTGATGCGGGATACATTGTTTTATATTACGGTCAAAATACACATACGTAGAACGTGAAATAGCTAACTTTGACAATCTCTAAATATTAGATACCAAAAGTTGATATGACAATTTTTTGTTATTCAATTTTAATTAAGTTGTTGAGGATGCTCTAAAGAAATCGTGTTCATTATTTACGATCCAGTTTATGTTTGGATGAGTCCAAGTTTTTGCCATTTGCCAAATTTGGATGAACCTCGTTACTCCCATTTGCATCTATGTCTTCTTCTCTTTTCCTCTCTCTTTCTCTCCTCCCGGAGATACCAATACACTTGAAGTTTAGCCCTCTCCTCGCACGGACGCCTGTAACCCTCGTCTACCCTGGCCCTCTCTGTTCTCCTCCCAACACCACCAAGTGCTTCCCCTCCAAACCAATACCCAGAAACCTCAATATCCGCCCTCCCAAAAACTGCAAACTCGTCGCCTCTTACTCACCTCCTCTACAAATAACCGCCCGAAACCATATTCACCCCCCACTCACCGGGTTGACTCGGACCATCGCAACCCTCGTCGCCCTCGCCCTCTCACTCTCCAAACACCTCTCTTCCAAAATCTCTCTCCTCCTTTCCCTCAAATTTCGACCACCTCTCCCAAACCCAATTAATACTCTGGCGATCGAGGCCAGGCCGCTCTTTTTCGCAGCGATAAGCCACAGTAGTAGCGCCTTTATGTCCATGGGTACGCCTATAGCGGTTATTGCTGCGGGACTGGCGAGGTGGCTTGAGATATATAGTTGTGTTCTGCTGATAAGGGTTCTTCTCAGTTGGTTTCCAAACATTCCGTGGGATAAACAGCCGTTGTCGGCGATTAGGGACTTGTGTGATCCATACTTGAGTCTTTTCAGGGGAGTTATTCCGCCCTTGTTCAATTCTCTGGATGTTAGCCCCATTTTGGCTTTCCTTTTGTTGGGGATGCTGGGGCAGCTTGCGAGAACACCCAGATGAAATCTTATTATGAAGGCTTGTATTGTTATACTTTCACTATATGTTCATCGAGGATGAGCACACCGAGCTTACAAAATTCCTTCAACGCCATAGATAGGGGACTCATTCTCAAATCCGGGCAGACCTCGTCCAGCACTTGTGAGAACTACATAGCCAATAGTAGGACGTTATTATTTAAAATTTCGTTGTTGTGCGGTCATTTTGATTTGTGTTTGTAACTTTGAAATGTGTTGTTTTTTGATCATTTTGAATTTCATTCGTGTGTAACTTTGAATGGTTTCATGTTTTAATTTAAGTATTGTGCTATGTGATTCTAGTTGGAAAGTTAATTGTGTCATGGTTTGAGATTATTTTTTAGATTATTCTTAATTTCCTAATAACATATCAAAGATTTGGGCATAAATTTGGAGTATTTGCAAAAATGAACAATTGCTGGTGTAACAGCTTCTACTTATTGATTTGATGCTTCTGTGCAGGTACGTTGTGGTCACCCTCTACTCCTTCCTGGTACTGATCTTGAACCTTATGGTTTTAAGGGTTGGATGAACCTGCAACTTTGTTAATTTTTTCCACTTTTGACAGCCATCCAACTGTCCTGGATTTTTACTTGTTAGGTGATACATATCTAAGCTAATTGATGATGATTATTTTTTGCAGGTAAGTAGGTTTGCGGATTGAAGCATATTGAGCTTATAAACCCTGTTGAACCTGCTATTAAGGTAAGCCTTTTGCCTTTCTGTAGTATGCTTGCGGTACTCTTGAGAAGTTTGCAGCTCATCTTAGATAGTAGTAACATTAGCTATTGCTGATTAGGTTATTGCGCATTAGTTAAATGTTTTTCTTACTATATAGTTTTGTGTGTCTATCATAGTTTTGAATATTGGCCAATACGTACGTCTCGGGATTTGGAGGCTCCGATACAGATACCTACCGTACCGTATTGGCCGATACGCCCAAAAAGTTAAAAAATTGACGACCGATGCACCTAATTCCCGCGACGTATCGTTCGATACGCTGGTTTCTGATACAACGATACTGGTATCGGATCGGATCGGATCGGTTCGGGGTGGTTCAGTCTGGTCGGTTTTTTTTTTTTTTTCAAATTTTTCGGTCCAGCGTTAAGATTGAATGGACAGCTAAGATTTTTTTATTTATTTTTCGATTTAAGATGACTGCTTTGCTTGATTAGTCCAAATCGGTATGGTTTTGGGGTATTTTGGTTCGGTTCGATCCGAAGAAATTTTCAAAAAACCGAGACCGAACCGAAAATTGATCGTTCGGTTTAGTCCAAACCGAAGCCGACCAAACCCACCCTTACCCCGACCAAAAACCGAACCCATCTGTCAATTTTTTCGGTTTTTTGGTCCGTTGGTTTTTGTATCACCTCTACTTTATATTATTGGTTGGGTCTTCTATTTTTTGAGTTGGGCCATATCCTTCTAATCCTTTTGGGCTCTAGTTTTTTTTGTTTTTTATGACTTGGAGTTAGGCCTTCTTTATCATTTAACTTAGGCCTTCTTTATTATTTAACTTTGGACCTGAACTTCCTTTTATTGAGGCTTTATATGTGAAACGTAAAAAATTGTTTACCAATATAAAGTAATCGTTAGAAAAAATATATTTTGTATAAAATATGCTATATATATTTTATTCGACGTATCCCCAACGCGTCTGTGTCCTAATTTTTAGAGAAAGGACATATCCATGTATCCGTGTCGTGTCATGTCCGCATCCATGCTTCTTAAAGCAAGACTAATGGGATGAATAGTCCAAGAGACCATCAAACGCCTAGATTGTTTTACGGAACAAAGGATGTTATGGTCCTTTATACTCAAACCTATAATAGGACTGAGTATAATAACATCATTGATACTAGATTATTGAGGAAACTTATGCAAAGATCCCCAATTATGTGTTGAAGAGAAGAACCGAATTCTCAAACAGATACAGAAAACCTATTTTCAAAATGAAGCCTTATTGTGTAATTTTCATCATAAAATTGACATGTTAGATAAAGAAGAGACATCTTCTTTAACGTGTGAAGAAGATACTTTTGAAGAGAACATTTTAATTGACTCTTTTGGGCAAAGTTTCCCTAGAAGAAACTTCCTCAGGAAAAAGAAAGGAAAAAGACCAAAATACTGATGGAATACCCCCAAGACATCCTGATGATTCTAAGTATGCATCAGATACAGACACGTCTGAATTTTTATTTGCTAAGGATATTAAAACTAAAAGTGAAACATCAGACCCACAACCATCGAGAAGGGATGATTTCAACAAATATGGTATAGCAAAAAATGGGACATATTTAGACTTAACCAATGTTCCTTTTAAGGATCAGCTTCAAACCATAGATCATTGGGCACAATCCTTGTCTATCATTATCACAAATAATATTAATACATGCACTAAGAAAAAATTCTTTGATTATGGAGCAACAACGTTACAGGGAGATGTTTTACAGTGGTTAAAACAATGGAAATAATCAAATAAATGAAAGCTTGAAAAAACAGCCTTATTAACCAATTTTAATTTCCCTGGTCAAATTGTGTCACAATTTGTTGTTCTCATGAAAGAAAATTTAGGTGGATATGTTGGTGATCAGAATTTGCAAGAAGATGCAAATTATATTTTGTCAAAGTTGGAATTGTGTAAAATATGTTTTTTTGAAGAATATTGCAAAACCTTCAAAAAAATATTTTTACCAACTTAAACTATCAGGTACTGCTCACTGGCTAATTAATTTTTTCATAAACTCCCAAATCCATGAGATGAGATAGGTTTTAAAAATTATCGTAATTTCCTTTAAAAACAATGGGGGAAAATGATAATTTAAGTTTTTGAATTAATTTTGTATTAAGACAAATATCATATCATTGTCTTGAAATAAAAGCTAAGAAGTAGGTATTAAAAAAAACTAGATTTCTAATACAAAAATTGGACAAAATTGTTGTGATCGCATTTTACAGGAAAATTGAAAATTTGTTGTAAACCTACTTTTCAGGAAAAAAAAAAGTTTTCTTACAAAGAAAAGAACGTTTAAATGGAAACCTTCGACAAAAAAAAACCAAAAAAAAAAACCAAAGAGAAAAAGTGTGTTCGTAAAAAGAAAAATACAAAGGCAACTACTTCAAAAAAGAAGACTTGTTGTTATATTTGCAATGAAGAAGGTCATTACGCATCTGAAAGTCCCAATAAGGAAAAAAGTGCAAAGAATATGGTCAAGATTCTTGAGGAACAAGAACTTGGAATCTTATTTGGTGAAGAGTTACGTGATATGGAAGAAATTCTATATGCGATACACAGTGAAGTCAGAAATTCTATATGAGATACACAGTGTGAAGTCATCTGATAAAGAGTTAGTCTTCACGTTTAAAAAACGTCCGTTACTGATCAGGATATAGAGAAGTTTGAAAAACTTCCTGGGATAGAACAAAGAATGAAATTTACAAAATTTCAAAATTTAATGTTTTCTTAGTAAGAGTTTTTGAGAAATATAGTGGAAACACCACTGCACAGTTATCTAGTGAAGGACAAGTAGATATTGCTCTTTTTGAAATCGGCGAGATAGAAAAAGAAATATTTAAAAGTCCGCTGTATACATATTAGATTAATTCAAGTTAGGATTAATGGCATTTAGACAAGGGATATATAGCCCTACTTTGTCTGGTTTTTTTTATCAAAGATTTACCGACCCCATGAAGGCAGTCTTGGAGGTATTCAGTCTAATTTAGTAAATGGAGTTATTTGGTATAATATAAATCGAATTTCTTTATTTCTATTAATGACCCGAACTTAAAAGATGTCGTTCGAATGAGAATTAAGCCTAGAGGAATTGATATGAAATCAAATACAAACGATCTAGCAATTCAATGGACAATCCATGAGTTACTAAAATTTTCAGAAACATCTATGAAACCTGTAGATAAACATATGGTTGAAAATATAAACCACGGCCATTTGACTCTATTATTCAACCTAAGTTAATGAATTGGGCATGTCCAGAAATTCCTAGGAACTGGCTAACTTGTTGATTTGGTTGAACCTTGAAGACTATTATGTTTGTAATAGTGTTGGATTACAAGTTTTAGGAAAAAAAAATTTCAAAAAAAATCGAAGTCTGGTAATGTTTGGCAAAAAGATTTTCCTAGTTCATCAGAGGTAAAAGGATCTATTGCTATGAAAATTGTGGAAGTTCCTATTATGCCTAGTACTTCTCATAACAATAAGTAGAAGGAAGATATTCAAACTGCACATATTTATCATTTTCAAACAAAAAATGGTGAAATTATTTTCTCTCCTAGTCAGGATAAGAAAAGATATACCTATTTTATGTGTACTTTTAATTTTTTTGGATATAAACCTTATACCTTGAATGTTTTAATAGATACAGGAGCTATTATTTGCACCTATAAATGGAACACAATTCCAAAGAAAAAATGGGTATTAATGAAAGACCCAATTTTAGTAACAAGAATTGATGGAGGTAATACTGAAATACAGTTTAAGACGAAAAAGTATATCTATTGGGATGGGAGATACTAAATTTATCAATCCAAAAATTAAATGTTTTCCTTATATGCATTGTGATATTTTATTAGGCAACAATTTTATTTTTATCAATATTTGTATGTGCATATCTATGATATAAAATATACGTTAGTACGTTAGTTTGCTAGAACAGCATCTATATTAGTATTGCAGGATGACTTTTGGTGAATAGAGCTCTCAGAGCTTGCCACGTGTCCCCCAATTTTGTGCACTTTTTTCGCAATTAGCAAAATCTTAAATGGTTATTTCTAAAATCCAAGAACAGAATAATGATCCAAAAACAGAATAATGATCAATTCCGGAGTTAAAGGAAACTAATGAAAGGAAAGTACTAATTTAGGAGACTTTTGGAGTTAAAAGGAATGATCAATTCCAATAGACTTTCGGAAATGATCAATACCAATAAAGTAAACGAGAAATACAAAAGGAAACACCCTAATCAAAAGCCAATTATAAGCATAATTACAAAAGAAATATAGATACCAAGATTATAACCCCCATTTTAGCCCGATAATCGCGAAACATTTCAAACATTACTTTATTTACTTTCTATTAGTAAATAACCGAAAGTCTATTGGAAAGGATCGCATTCTTAGTCTTCTTGGTAAGTAGATCATTACTTTCTACTGGTAAGGATCAATACTTCTTATTCTTCTTGGTAAGTAGATCATTACTTTCTATTGGTAAGGATCAATACTTTCTATTGCTAAGTAAATAACCGAAAGTCTATTGGTAAGGATCAAAATCACATTCTACGGTTTAAAAACATTCTTAAACTTATGGTAAGGATATTTCATTACTTTTCCTGTTTTATGGTTGCATTTTTGGTATTCTTTAAAAACATTCTTAAACTTTTCCTGTTGTCCATCGGTTTGGTACTTTTTCTTCCCTTTTGAGTAATGATTCGGAATAAGTTGATTTTTATAATTACGTGGTTAAAAATTAGTGAAGAGTAGCCAACCATTTGGGCAGAGACCATCTCCAGGGGAAGATCAGAGATAGTACGGGTAGCAGCTTCGATTCCTAATCCGTTGTTTGAAAGGTAAATCTTTGGATAAATGTTGCATATTTAGCATTAACGATTAAATTTGACAAAAACCTCCAAGTTTATCAGACAAACGTTGAATTCTTTAGCACGGGTTTTTGGGTAGCTAAAACAAAAAAATAATAAAATTACGAACGATATTTTTACTTTGAGGTTGTTGACTGATAAATTTGGAGGTTTTTTTTCATATTTTTAATTATATCTTTGTTTTTTCTTTTATTTGAAAAAAAACCTCAACGCAACGGGTTTTTTGTTACTTTTCTTTACTTCATTGCTGTGTTAATTTTGCAGGGTTTAATTCTTTAGCACAGGTTTTTTGGGTAGCTAAAACAAAAAAATAACAAAAACCTTGCTTTCGAACTTGAGGAAAATAAGAGAAAAGAAAAGAGGGGGAAATGGGAGGAATATTTCACTCCTAATCACTCTTTCTCTCCGAACCAACAATAGGAGAGAAAATTATTTCCTTTACCTTGATTTTCTTTTGTTTTCCATAAGTTTCATATTTACCCTAAATTCTAAAATGTGTTCTGCATGCCATTTTAGAAGGATGGAGCGAATTTTTTAATTTGTTAGAAAATTAAGATCGTCCATGAAACAAAGAAGAAAAAAACTACGAAGGAAATAGACTACTTTTTTGGGGGGTAAATTTACTTTTGAAAATGGATAAATATGAGTCTATCCACGTATTGAATAATGCATGGATAAATTTGAAAATGGATAAAATTGTTTCCACCAATCCTTTGCACTTTTTAACGTTGGTATGCCTCTTTTTTAAACTTTTTGTACTTTTATGTGTTGGTTACTACTATTTTTTAATTTTGTCATGCTGCAAAAATCGTGTAGAGGAAGACAAATCGATTTTTTCAATTTCAAGGTGTGTACACCGATTTCTAACTAATTGTGCACGAAATTTTTTTTTTGAATTCTTCAAGACAAATCCAAGTGCACATGAATTCTTTACGAATTGCGACAATTTAAAATATGTCGAAGTTTGTTTGCTTTGAATTTTGATTAAGCATGTGCACTTGGATTCTCTCCGTGCATAGCACGGGTTTGATGCTAGTAAGTACGTATGTGACAGAGATTTTGCACCTCTCCCTAAAGGAGAAATGACTCCTATCATCAAGCTATTGATGAATCGCATTGGATATATAAAGTGTTAAAAGAAAACTTTAGTGAAGATCCTTTGAAATTATAATCACGAAGTCCTCATTACTGTAGTTTAAAACTGAGATACACTAACGTAATAGTTAGAGTAAAACTTATGATCTCAGACAGGATATAGATGAATTTGATATACAAATTAAATGATATACAAATTAAATAAAAGAACTTCCAGATAAAAAGTTTATTGAGAAAACTACTAGCCCACACTATAGTCCAACTTGTATGGTAAAAAATCATGCTTTAAGAGAGGAAAGGCCCAAATGGTAGTCAACTATAAATGTCTAAATGACAATTAGTCTTCGATAAATATTTTGATTTCCTTAACTAAAGGATCAAATTTTTTTACTAGCAAATTCAATTGTAAAAGCAGTTTTGGCAAATTCAACTTACTGAAGATTCAAAACCATTAACAACTTTTAGTGCATCTAGAGGACATTATCATTGGAATGTAATGCCTTTTGGATTAATATAGCACAGGTTTATCATAGATGGATGGACATTTTTTTCAAAGATCTTAAGGTTTTATGTGTGGTCTACATTTTGATGATATTGATTTTTTCCAAAACTAGGGAAGATCATAAAAGACATTTAAATATTATTTTGTGAAAAAATCAAAAAATATGAAATTATTTTATCTCCAAAAAAGATTGAGCTTGAAAAAGAATCAGTTGCATTTAAAATTGCAAACGCATATTCTTTCAAAAGTTAGAGATTGTTAGATATACTAGAAAAAAATACGCAATTACAAAGTCTTTTGGGAATTCTAAATTATGTAAGAAATTTTATTAAAAATCTTTCCAAAATTGGAACTCCTTTATTAGTCAAATTAAGGAAAAATGACGATTTTACTTGAAAAAAAGAAGACATTATCTTGATTAAACAACTCAAGGAAAGTCTTACTAAATTACCCAATGTTTATTTAACTAAACAGGGTTATAAATTTATTCTGGAGCTTCTATCTTCTGATACAAGTTGGGGTTGCGTATTAAAGTGATACCAACTATTTTTTGGAAGGAAGAAACACTTCCACAAAGTGAAAATAAGATAAGAGCGAGAAAAGTTCCTAGCTCAAAAACCCTTCAAAAAGAATAATTGATTTGTGCCTATAATTTTGGTACTTTTAAACCCAACCAACTTAAATATATCATTTTTGAAAAAGAATTATTAGCTATAAAACTATCATTAGAAAGGTTCAAGATTTATCTTGCACCAGAAGACTTTATTGTTAGAACTAGCAACAAAGATGTTAGTGATTTTTTTATAAATAAAAAATCTATTAATCAAGGCCAACGATTAAGTTGGTATATTAAAATTGCAGAATATACTTTTGAGGTGGAACACTGTAAATAAGCTAATAATTTTATTGGAAATTTTTTAAGCAGACCTTTTAATACTTGCAGGGAAAAATAGCTTAAACAGCTATGGCAAATAAAGGCACACAACAAGAGCAAGGAGATTGGGTAACAATGCCCAAAAAGGCACAACCCAAGGGAGAAAAAGTTTATGCAGTGTTTGCTGCAAAACTTGGCCAAGAATGCCATATAGAAGTGAATAATTTCCCTGGACCTTGTTATCTAAGTTATGATAGCATGACAAAAGCTAGAAGTGCTTTTGCCAGTATAGCACCAACGGCCTCTCCAATTAGACCATTTGGAAATCCCCGCTAGTAGTATATTGGAGCTTGAAATAAAAGATTTTTATTATCCAGGAATTCCGAGTACTATGTACGATTATCTTAATGGAGTATGGAAAAGCCATATATTCAAAGTTAAAGAAAAATTTCTCTAAAGCATGGCAGGATTAGCAGATGAGCTGGGCTAAGTAGATGAGCTAGTTAAGCAAGGTGCTGAAACATCTAAGCATGAAAAGGAAATAAAATGTTTTAGAAAATCTTTGTTTCCAAATCATTAAGCAAATGGATTGGACAATGGATTTTAATTTTGAAAAAGTAAACAATTTTCTTCTATTATCTAACCTCATAGCCAATGAGTTTCTAGATACTGTTTTTGAAAAAATCAAAATGATTTGTCTTTATGATTTATGAAAAAGCAAGGTTAATTTTACCACCTGATCTTTTCATAAAAATTCGTACAATGGTAGAAGACCATCACGAAAAGATTAAACATATTTTATTTAATGAGAAAGGCAAGGTCAATTTTAGGAAAGAAATCCCTAAAACAATTATTTGCCTAAATCATGATAATTGGACGAATGATGAAATTAATTGGGGAATAACCAATCAGGTTATTTCAAATTTTGGATCCATTATATTGGTTGATTTTTCCAACCATGATAAGAACAATGCTCTCATATGTGGCAAACCATTACACATGGAGCAAATATTTTATGTTATGGATTTCAAGTTCCATTGGATGACGAGAACATGAACACTTCTTCCGGGGATTGGGAGTTTGAGAAGGAAACGTATCTCCTAAACACCAAATTCATACTCCCTAATCTTGATCCAGTAGAATAATGGATAGAAAGTCTGTTAAAATTAAGCCAGCATGCAGCACAAAATATTCAAGGGACAGCTTCATGTTAACCGATGGAAGAAGGATATTTATCAAAAATTATCCTAATTCCCTATGAAAGGACATAACCCAAGAGCAAATACATTTTTAACCAATCTCAGGAAATGACAAAACCTCGATTTACCATTGGGATTAAAATACATGTTGATTCCATCGAGGGTGAAAGAAACGTGCGGTTCAGTCGGATACAGATTCTCCTATTTCATCTGAACACTATGATGGTGTTGAATACCAAAATCTCATTAATCAAATGGAAGGCTAAAAAAGTTCCATTATTGAAATGATGACGCAAGCCATGATGTCAAGAATAGAAAAGTTCAAACCATGAAGGAAAGATTCTCTTCTACATGGCCGTTTTTTTGAAGATGAGAGACTATGGACCAATAATTTTCGAAAGGAGCATGCATGTGGGCCACCTTAGTCTCATTGATGAGAAGTGGCTTACAAGAAGTATTTACTTGTTTAACCTAGTTTTTCAAAAGATTTTATCAAAATTTGATAAAATCACCCTTTGATTTTATCAAATAAGGAGGAGGGTTGATAAAATCTCAGGTTTTTTGAATGCAAAAAAGTTGAGATTTTATCAACCCTCCTCGTCATTTGATAAAATCACCCTTGATTTTATCAAAGATAAAATTTTGTTAAAGATAAAATCAAACAAGAAACTCAGAACCACGCTAAGCAAACAGGTTTTGACAGTTTATGGGTGGTGTAAATTTATTCTCGTGAGAAAGGGGAAAGAAACATCGTAATTGAATAAAAGCTTAGCTAACGAAGCAGTGTCAAACAAGGAGGAGGGAGATGCCCTGGGTACATGCAATATGCCAAAATGGTCACTAGAGCCGGCTTTGAGCTAAAGCTCGGAAAGTCACCGCTTTAAGCCCCTAAATTTTGAATGATTTTAAGGGCTCCCAGTTATATAAGTTCATATATTAATTAGGCCTACATAGAAATTAAAGTCAATTTGTCTAATAATTTTAAGGGCCTATTTATAATAAGACCCAAGTGAAAGGTCCCAAACATGATATAATTTGGCCCCTATTTTGTTATTATGAAAAACTAATGGGGCCTAAGTGTTAAAAAAGAAGTTAATAGATCATTGCCTATTGAGTACCGACTTATTTTCGAGAATATCCTAGCCCTACTAACTACTATTTTTCTTCTTTCGTTTTTTTTGGCCTCGTTATAGATGCTCTTCTATTTTTTGGTGAAAAAACCCTACAATCCTTTTAACCCACCCACAGACCACCAATCAATTCTTCGCCAAATCGGGAAAAAAAAAATGTAGTGGAAAAACTTGATTATGCAAGTTTAATTAGTACATATTGCAGCTAAAAATGCGAGAAGAGTAATCTTTAAATGACAGTTTTTGATAGAATGTACTCCCTCCATTCTTTTTTAAATGTCTTCTTTGAGAAACATGTATTTATTGACGAAAAATGTATTCCTGTAAATTTTTTTTTTAAAAAAAATCGCACCAAATTGAAGTGCTAATTATATAGTGAAATAGATTTTTTAGGGTTTGAGAATGCACGTATTTCTATAGTGGGTACTTAAAAGAGGACGGAAGGAATAATGGTTATCGATTTTAGGTAACTATGCTCTCAAATGATTATGAAAGTTTTTTTTTTCTCTAGTATATTTAACTATGCAAAGTAGATTGAGAGTCTATTTAAAAAAATTCGCTTTAAGCCTCACAAAACTCAGAACCGGCCCTGATGGTCACGTATCACCTCACGGCACCGCTACCGTGAGCTCTCCGGATCCTGTAAGAAGTGTGTGTTCTAATTCTTTGCCTACAAATGAAAAGGGAAAGGTAAATGTCTTTTAAGTTATCCACACACATGCAGATCTTTGTAGTGTTTTTGTATCAGACACAATTAAAACGGGTCAAAGGTCTGTGCTGTGCACTGCAGCCCATTTGGGACCCGCCTCGGGTTCTATTGTTTGATCCGAATCGTTCTGTTTGGCTCATCGAGTATGTAACACATAAAAAATTTATGTTGATCGGAAATCTTTAACTATGTTTTTATCCAACTGCATTTTTCTTGAAAACGGAACACTCAAAGAAACTATTGTAGGTGATTTTTTTCTACAAAACAATAAGATAAATGGTCTCCAATCAAATAGGAGTAGTTACCAAGTCCGATCAACATAAATTTTTACGTGTTATATACTCAACGAGACAAACAAAATGAATAATTGAGATCAAACAATGAAATCTGAGGTGAGCCACTGCACAGATTGAGCAGTGCAAGGACCAAATAAATTTGTTTTTTAGAACAAGCTATTTCTGCGAGGACTCATTTGTGTATATTTTAGCACTTGATACACACCTTTTGAAAACATGGATCCTTGTTATGTGCAGTCATCGGGCAGGGGTAGGGGTGGAGAGAGGGGGGTTTGTGTTTTTCTTGTTCTTTGTAAACCTCTCTTTTTTTTGTCTTCTCTATAAACAGCTCAAAACCCCAAAAAGTCAGAGATTGACCAAAAGAACAGTGAGAGAGGATCCATAGTCTAAGAGAGATGCTAACAACATGACCATCAGGATTCATGTGTATATGAGGGGTTGTGTTCGGAGTTGTATCCGAATTGATTTTGTTCTTAGCATTCTAAAGTTCAAACAAAAAAAACAAAAAAAAAAACGACAACCACTAAAAAAATATCCACTATTGATTTGTGAGCTTCATTGTTTAGTCAGTGCACATTTCACATGACACTGATACTTGGGACAATCTTTCTTCACATGACAATCAACCCTTTTGCAAAAGAAATAAGGAATAACTGTATCTTGATTATGTTGCACATTTGTCTGTGAAGTCCCAGTATGTGAAATTCCCTTACCCTTATGATCGAATTTGCTTTTCTTAGTGCCCAAATAACCAAGAGAATATGTTGGAATGTTGTTCAAATTGACAGATATAGAAGATGTATTCACTATAACAATACAAAAGAGAAGCTCACAATCAACAAATATCCATAACGCGATGATAAAAATAAGAAACTTGATTATAATTATCATGCAAAAATTGGTCTAATTGTAGGGGCAAACAATTTAGACAGACAAACATAAAATAAAACCAAATATTATGTCTTTAGTGGTGGGCCCTGTCAAGAAACCTAATGCATCATCATAACCAAGTCTTTGGACAGTAATTATAATATGCAAGTGGTCTTCTCAAAAACAAATAAGGCTAGTTAACATGAACAATACAAAATTAGACCTGGCCAATCAAAAGCCTTCCTTTGGGCCGACTTTTGAACGCATAGGTAAATTCGCTAGTTAACCTGAACAATATAAAATTAGACCTGGCCAATCAAAAGCCTTCCTTTGGGCCGACTTTTGAACGCATAGGTAAATCTTTAAAAATTATATTATTCAAAAAAAAAATTAACTACCTTATACCGTTTAAATCCAGCCAGATAATAACCTTCCTTTGGGCCGATCACTACCCGCATGGATCTAAACGTGACTTTATGTAATCCAAAATTGTTACCTTCAAGTTTAAGAAAATCTCCATAATAGAGCCACTTTGGCGGCTTATTACTTTAATTCTCCTAAACCCTAGGTATGGACTACGAAATAATCTTTATGCCCCACAATAATAAAACTTTATTTGATTACAGAAACAAGTAATAAAAATTGATATTACCAAAAAACCATAATCAATGGCCACATATATTAAAACCGAAGTTTGATTTGTTGACAGATCAAGCATATGGCCATACAATATACATGATAACAGAAAAATGGAAAAATCCATTAATGACACGGCAACCAAAGATTGACCAGCGGATGAGTGTAGTAAAATCCAGGAGACATAGACCATATAATACAACTTTTCTTCTACTGTGTAGAAATTTTCGACAAAACCATGTAATCTAATGGGTTTCAAAGTCACACAATTGAATAAAATATTGTATGTGATCTAATGTCTCCAAAACTGTAATCCCGAAAACAACACGAGTGAGACACAACATCGATTATGCCAATCGGAATTAATACTTTCGTTTCTTGAATTGAAAAACAAGACTTTATATTTTCTTTAATAATTTGACAAGAGGCTCTGATACCACTTGTAGGATTTCATAAGAAACCCTAAACCCAAGAACTCATGTCAAACCATTGAAGAAAATTAATAATAGCGGATGCATACCTGTCGCCATGGAGGATGAAAACCTTGTATGTGTGGTTGTTCGTCTTCCACCTCCAAAGCCCTACTCTTGATCTTGACCTTAGCCTCACACGCGATGGGATGGTATGAGAAAGAGATTAGAGTTTGGAGTGGGGACTTAACCACATATTTATAGGCCTTGGTTCCATCATAGCCCATCATAATAGATGAAACCCTAATGGGCCTTTAATGGTCTCTACACTTAATAATAAGTCCGTACCACTTAACACGCGTTATATAACCCAAATACGCGCTAATAGAGATTTGTCAATTACCCGGTTACATTAATTAAATGATCACAGCTTAATGGGTAATACCAACACCACTCAAACCTTATTCGACAATATACAATATCTAATTATATGATCGATGTAGGCCCACCTACAGAAAATTGCTAACAAGTGCTACTCGCAATTTAGGAGTAATTGTTAACTAAACGAACCACAATTTAGGGGTGAGGAAAAAACAAGGTAAATCGCAATTTAATTCAAATGGAGCGTTTGGTTCGTTTTTTAAAAAAAATATTTTTGTTTGGTTCTAGTTTAAAAAAATAAAAAAAACAAATTGAAAGGATTTGGTTTGTAAAATTTGCAATAATGGTTTGGCTTCAAACCGATCCCAATCACATTTCGATCTTTGTCACATTCCATTGTTTTTATCTTAGCAATCCAACCTGTGAATGTCTAAAGTTATCTTCACAATTTATCCAAAAAACAAAAAAAATTATCTTCACATTCCGATCTGTGTTATGTTTTTATCTTAGCAATCCAATCCCAAGCATCGACTGTTATGTTTTCTAAAGCAAACTTATCTTCAAGCTCGACTCAAGGGTTAAACAAACAAGCTCAAACTTAGCTCGTCAAATAAACGAGCCAAGCCCGAGCTACTTATCGCTTGGCTTGCATGAGCTTGCGAGCCAGAGCGTATATGTACTGTATAACAAAGGAATGCTTGCTTGCTTGCTTAGTTGCTAAATGGTCGATGTCGGACTTATGGTGAAACCTAGAAGTAAATGCTGAAAAAACCTTTTTTTTATGCTATCAAATACTCAATAAGCAAAACAAAAGGAATTATAAAAAAAAACAATAAACGATGAACACAAGGATATACGTGGAAAACCCCTTAAAAAGGGTAAAAACCACGGGAGGAAATCAACACACTAAAACTTATCATTGTGCAGTTACAAAACGATCTTAATCAATATAATCATGAATCCTCACCGACTAACCCAAGATTGTTTTGCCGAATCCACGTACACCGCACCAAGTGGTTGATTGCCGAATGCCTTGAATCCTCAAGTCCTCCGAATACTCCCAGAAATCCACTGGAAAAGCGACTCAACAACTTGAATCGAACATTTTAGAACCGTTCTTGGAGTCATTGACCAGGCTTAATACATCATAATATTTTAAGTACTCCAAGACCCAAAACTAAAGAATGTTATAGAGGTGCTGCAACTCTCTGTTGGTTTTTGTTGAAAATACTTAAAAAATATGGAACCGTTTACCTCAGAATCTGAAAGCGAACAAAAATACCACAGAAAATTGGCTGTTGTTTTTGGGTTGAGTCGCGGACTAGGTCGCTCTCTTTAAGACGTTTCGCGGCTCCGCCCTCTTTGTGCAAGCAGTTTTAGCCACGCCGCCTCCAGGATAAAACAGCCCAGAATACAGCCTCTGTCTCGATCTTTTCTGCACGGGAAAAAGACCGGAAATGCAAAACACAATCGACTTTCTTGCTCTATGAATTTCTGTAGTGTGAAGATGTTTTTCGGTGTGTGGAAATGGCTGGGGGACAGCACCTTATATAGGCGTGGGAAAATAATTTTTTCCGGAAAGTAAAATCAATCACAGCAAATTGATTGAATCAATTTACCAAATTTAGTTTTGCACTCATTTAACACATGTTTTAATTAATCCGTAACAGCTCTTTTGCACAGAAATAAACACGTTTTTTTCATTGTTGTAACGGTAGGGAAAAATTTCTGTAACGGATCATTTCCAAAACGGTTTGATTGGTCAAAAAAATCTTTCCGTAACCGTAAATAATTTTTGCAAAACGTGGGCTAACTTCATATGTGCGCGAGGCTCCAAATTCAGGGATTTGCACCCCCCCTGCGCGCGAGATTCGCAACGCGCACCCGGTTAACTGGTTTCCGGATCGGTTTTCACAAATCGGCTTGGACCTTGGCCCAACCCGTGTGCGCGCGAGGCCTCTCTTGGGCCTAGCTCATCAATGGTTCATGGAGCCCCCACACTTATAAAGAACATAAATGTTCTCTAGTTAACCAATGTGGGACAAGTGTTCTTTGAAGAGTTTCTTTTGAAAAATACATAATCCCAACAATCCCCCACTTGTATTTTTCAAAAAATATATTCATTGAGCAAGAAGGTATAGAGCAGTGCATAAGTAAAGGTGTCTACCGACTTGAACCGTTACATAGTGTAGGTGCTTCAGTAACATACTAGAGTGACTTGTGGTCTTGAACTCTAAGGCTGAATGCACCACACACACAACTCTACTTTGTGTAATGTTCTTAAGCCAGCACTTTACGGCCATGTGCTTATATCCCGGTTTCATGAATGACCTAGAGAATTTGCCTCAATTCTCCCGAGGAGCGGCCACACTCCAACATTCATATAGGTGAGTCTATCAAGAGTACTCATGTAGTCTAGGTACTCCACTCCACATAGAGCTATAGAACTCATTAAGTGTTATAAAATAACACAACCTTTTCACGCTACAGGATGTCATGCTTCTTAGGGATTGAATTAATTTTTAATTTAGCATGATTCTCAACATATCACCCATGTGACTCGTTTTCCCTTTGAACCTATTTCTTGGGATCTCCAGGTCTATAGGTTGGGTATCCATCACAAGTGACTCATTTCTCAATGGGCCTCAGTCCAATCCCTTTCGAGGTGTACCACACCTTTTCCCGAGCCAGTCCTTTCGTCAAAGGATCGGCAAGGTTCTCTTCCGTCCGGACATAATCCACTCTAACAGCACCAGTAGTGAGGTGCTCTCTCACTGTTCTGTGCTTACGACGTATTTGTCGTCTCTTGCCGTTATAATAACGGTTCTGAACTTTTGCAATAGCCGCGGTACTATCGCAGTGGATTAAGATCGCCGGTATCGGTCTCTTCCATAGAGGGATTTCTGACAGAAGGTTTCTCAACCAACCTGCCTCTTCACTAGCAGCAGCTAGTGCTATCAACTCTGACTCCATAGTAGATTGTGCCAATATTGTCTGTTTCTTGGATTTCCAAGAAACTGCACCACCAGCAATATTGAACACATATCCACTGGTTGCCTTGGAGTCATCCGAGAGGGTATTCCAATCAGCATCACTATATCCCTCCAAAACTGCGGGATATTTGGAGTAATGCAACCCAAGGTTCATCGTTCTTTTAAGATACCGCATTACCCTCTCAATAGCATGCCAATGCTCCATACTAGGTCGGCTAGTAAACCTGCACAATACACCAACAGCATATGCAATATCTGGTCTAGTATAGTCAGTAGCATAACGAAGACTACCAATGATACTTGCATATTCAGATTGTCTAACACTATCACCAGTGTTTTTAAATAATTTCACAGCAGGATCAAAAGGGGTGCAAACAGGTTTACAATCAAAATAATTATATTTCTTCAAAATTTTCTCAATGTAGTGAGTCTGATCAAGTGAGATGCCATTATCTGACCTAGTAATTTTGATACCCAAAATAACATCAGCTTCTCCTAAATCTTTCATGTCAAAATTCTTGCTAAGCAAAGATTTGGTTTCATTCACAACAGACAAGCTAGAACCAAGTATAAGCAAGTCATCAACATACAAACATATCAAAGTGCATACTGAATTCTCAAACTTGTAGTATATGCACTTATCACTTTCGTTAACTTTAAAACCATTCGAAATGACAAGATTATCAAATTTTTCATGCCACTGCTTAGGAGCTTGTTTAAGGCCATAAAGAGATTTAACTAACTTACACACTTTTCGTTCTTGCCCGTGGACAACAAACCCCTCGGGTTGGTCCATATAAATCTCTTCTTCTAAATCACCATTTAAGAAAGCAGTTTTAACATCCATTTGATGTACCACTAAATTATGGATAGCAGCTATGGCAATCAATACTCGGATAGAGGTAGTCCGTGTCACAGGAGAATAAGTGTCAAAGAAATCAATATTCTCCCTTTGCCTATATCCCTTAGCTACTAGTCTAGCTTTGAATTTATCTACCGTACCATCAGGTTTTAACGTCCTTTTAAGAACCCATTTACAACCAATTGTCTTACAACCTGGTGGTAAGTCTACTAGTTTCCATGTTCTATTGGTTTCTAGTGAGTCCATCTCATCATTAATGGCTTCTTGCCAAAAATCAGCATCTGGGGAAGATAAGGCTTCCTGAAGTGTAGTTGGGTCCTCTCCTAAGGAGAATGCAAAATCAGGACCAAAGTCCTTCGAGACGCGAGCCCTCTTGCTCCTTCTCGGTTCAATAACAGTGTCCCTAGAGTTCATGTTTCTAGGTTCTTCTAATCTAGGTGTACTACTACTAGATTCAGTGCCCCCACTATTTCTAGATTTAAAAGGAAACTTATCTTCATAAAAGTCAGCGTCAATAGACTCTATAATCACTTTGTTGTTGATGTCAAAGAATCTATAAGCTTTACTATTTACAGCATAACCAACAAAAACACATTCATAAGCTCTACTAGCTAGTTTTGACCTTTTAGGGTCAGGAATGCGAACATAAGCTAAACAGCCCCAAACTTTGAAATAAGAAACATTGGGCTTCTTGTTTTTCCACAATTCATAAGGTGAAATCAAAGACTTAGAGTTAGGAATTCTATTCAACACATAACATACAGTTAATAAAATTTCACCCCACCAATGTGAAGCTGCACCCGAACTAAACATAATAGCAACTACAAGTTCACACAAAGTTCTATTCTTACGTTCTGCCTTTCCATTCATTTCGGGTGAGTAGGGAGCAGTCTTTTCATGAATAATGCCAGTAGAGTTATAGAATGCAATAAAATCATTCGAGTCATATTCAGTTCCTCTATCACTACGGAGTCTCTTGATCTTTCTATTAAATTGATTCTCAACTTCATTTAGAAAGATCTTAAACATGTCAAAAGCCTCGCTTTTATGCCTCATCAAATAAACAGAGGTGTAATTTGAATGATCGTCAATGAACGTGATAAAATATCTATGTGCATTTCTAGTGAGAACTCCGTCTAATTCACAAATATCAGTGTGCACAAAATCAAGCAATTCTAATTCTTTAGAAATTGATTTATGCGGTTTCTTAGTGATTTTGGCCTGACTACAAGATTCACATTTTTCGAAATCATTTAAGGAAATATTAGGAATAAAACCTAAGTTACTCATGTTCTTAATCAATTTCTTGTTCACGTGACAAAGTCTAGCATGCCAAACATTCACAGAACAAACCATATAAGAGGAAGCAGCAATTTTATTCATTTCAACATTCAATTTAAACATTCCATCGGTAGCATAACCTTTACCGACAAATCCTCCATTTTTGGTGAGCGTATACTGATCCGCTCCAAGTGTCTGAGTAAAGCCGGCCTTGTTGAGGAGGTAGCCCGACACAAGATTCTTTCTGATCTCTGGAGTGTGTAGGACTTCTTTCAGAGTGACAGTCCTTCCAGAGGTGAACTTAATGTCAATTTCACCAACACCAAGAACCTTAGTGGTGTGGGAATCACCCAACAACACTTTCTTATCATCAATTTCAGAATAACTCTTAAATAAGGAACGGTCATAACAGACATGGCGAGAAGCGCCGGTGTCTATCCACCACCTTTCTGAACCACTTATCAGATTGATTTCTGATATCATAGCCACAAGTGGTTCATCATTCACCATGTTCGCCTGAGGACCAGAGCGACGCCTGGCGTTCTTGCAATTTCTTGCCATGTGACCAGGCTTGTTACAATTGTAACACACAAATTGGACAGAGTCCGTGTTTCGAGCCTGGCCACCTGAAGGGGGTTGGTTCCTGTTCTGATATGGCTTCACATTCTGAGTCTTGCGGTTCTGGTTTGGTTTCATGATCTTTCCTTTCGGCTTAAGCACAGCCGAACTCTGATTCCTTCTGTTAGCAACAAAAAGGACCTCATCTTTCTGATCTTGTTTCCGTGCCTCCTCCTCAACTCGAAGACGGGCAATCAGACTCTCCATTGAAAACTCCTTTGTTTTGTGGCGGAGATCTTTCTTGAAATCTTTCCAACCTGTAGGAAGTTTGTCGATGAGGACTGCAACCTGAAACTGTTCATCAATAGTCATACCTTCAGTCAAAATTTCATGAGTAATTTTCTGTAACTCATGGGATTGAGCCACCACAGATTTTTCATCGACCATCTGAAATTTCAGATATCGACTCACAGCATATTTCTTAGATCCAGCCTCCTCAGTATCATATTTTTTCTGTAGTGCATCCCAAACATCTTTGGCGGTTTCAAAAGTAGAATAGTAATCATATAGGTCATCAGACAGGGCATTTAGGATATAGTTTTTGCACAAAAAATCATCATCGGTCCAATCTTGAATTTCTTGACGGTTTTGGTCAAGGGACGGATTAGCAACAAATGGTTTAACGGAAGAACAAAAGTAGGAAGCCAATTTCGGGTAGTGAGGTAAAAGAACAACTGTTGTTTCCACCGTTTGTAGTGCAAGCCTTCAAATCGGAAAGGCTTGTTGATATCGGTGGGAGCAGAAGCATACTTTTTCTCGAATTCCATTGCGGATAAAAAACGTCTTAAAATTGTTGAAAATACTTAAAAATATGGAACCGTTTACCTCAGAATCTGAAAGCGAACAAAAATACCACAGAAAATTGGCTGTTGTTTTTTTGGGTTGAGTCGCGGACTAGTTCGCTCTTTTAAGACGTTTGCGGCTCCGCCCTCTTTGTGCAAGCGATTTTAGCCACGCCGCCTCCCGGGATAAAAATGACCCAATCTGACCTCTGTCTCGATCTTTTCTCGCACGGAAAAAGACCGGAAATGCAAAACACAATCGACTTTCTTGCTCTATGAATTTCGTAGTGTGAAGATGTTTTTCGGTGTGTGGAAATGGCTGGGGGACAGCACCTTATATAGGCGTGGGAAAATAATTTTTTCCGGAAAGTAAAATCAATCACAGCAAATTGATTGAATCAATTTACCAAATTTAGTTTTGCACTCATTTAACACATGTTTTAATTAATCCGTAACAGCTCTTTTGCACAGAAATAAACACGTTTTTTTCATTGTTGTAACGGTAGGGAAAAATTTCTGTAACGGATCATTTCCAAAACGGTTTGATTGGTCAAAAAAATCTTTCCGTAACCGTAAATAATTTTTGCAAAACGTGGGCTAACTTCATATGTGCGCGAGGCTCCAAATTCAGGGATTTGCACCCCCTGCGCGCGAGGTTCGCAACGCGCACCCGGTTAACTGGTTTCCGGATCGGTTTTCACAAATCGGCTTGGACCTTGGCCCAACCCGTGTGCGCGCGAGGCCTCTCTTGGGCCTAGCTCATCAATGGTTCATGGAGCCCCCACACTTATAAAGAACATAAATGTTCTCTAGTTAACCAATGTGGGACAAGTGTTCTTTGAAGAGTTTCTTTTGAAAAATACATAATCCCAACAGTTTTTTCAGTAATAGCCACGCTACCAAAGTTGAAATCACCGTAATCAAATGATGCCGCAGTCCACGTCCCTCTATATCAATCCATCCTCTGATTTTTCTAATGACTCCTTCCTTTTATAAAGATACTGCCAAAAGCCTTCCCTTGTTGAAGAAGAACTCTTATAGTAACTAAAACCTTTCCAATTGATTAGGCCCCAAACCAATCCCAAGCAAATCTTTCCAATTATTTTCCTAACAATCTTTACCTTGCAATTTACAAAATATTTGATTTCCTCCACTTCCTAAACAGACACTCTAAAAATAGAAGAAAAATAAATTACAACTCGATAATTAGGGATACCATAAAATGTGTGTCTTGTCATGGTATTTGCCAATAAATATAGACCTTACAATCTCCCCCTTTGGCACTTCCATGACAAAACACACTAACAAATAAAACATATCCCTTAACAGATTGTTCATGATACGTGAAGCTGCACACACACTAAAAAGACAATCTGTTATAGTTAGTCAATAAATTTCTCCCCCTTTTTGTCATGGAATGACAAAGGAAGAGCACGACATAAGAAGGAAGTGGAAGCACCAGGGAAAACTACATCAGCCAAAAACAAGGTAAACATGCTTAAGCACATTATATTCTTTTATCTTTTATAGCACACATGCAGTGGAGATGCCTAACAAAAAAGGCTCAAGCAACATCTGGAAATGTGTAGCAAATTGTAATGGGGTGGAATAACGATGGACAAAAAGAAGAAAACTTCCACAGTAGATTTTGTTTCCTTTTGACGCTGTAAAGAAAAACTAATTTTTTGTTAAAATTGAAAATAACAACAAAATGTACTGGAGAGAAGAAGATATTTTTTATCCCTATTAAGTGCATAATAAGGAGATGAGAAAGTTGGTGATATGCCCATTAAATATGCTAAAACAAATGTTCATGTGTTGGGGAGAAAAATAGACAGTATAAATACAAGTATTCACTGCTGAGACTCCAACAATATGACAAACTTGAAGAGTGCATTTACGAATTTGTATTAAACCAACTCAAGAGTGAATGTGGAGATAAGTGGCAGTATGCACTATGAATCTGTGACAAGGTGCGTGTGTGACACATCATAGGAAATTAAGATTATTGTCCGAGTATTCGAAGATTCTCATGTATCCTTGGACTATCAAGCACTCTCCCCCTCACGAAGTCAAACCAGGGCACTCATGGATACAAATTCTGTGCCATCAAAAATAAACAACTCCCCCTCAACTGAATATTTAATATTTATTTGAATTTTATGGCCGTGTTTTCGCTTTTACCCCATTGTTGTTTGACGCGAATATTGGGAGTAAGAATACCTCATACCCAATGCCCGGTTACTAAGCGAATGGTCCAATCATGAATGCTTTCACAAAGTCTATTCATCTTTTGACGCGAACACTCAGAGGGAGAGTACCTCACCCCGATTGCCCGGTTACTCAATGAACGCCCGGATAAGCATATATATAGATACTCTTTTTTTTCAACTATACTCCTTTTTTTTTTTTTCAACTGCACTTAATGAACCATTGTATCCAAAAAAAAATGATGCCAAAATAACGGTCAATCGTTGAGAGAAAGGACAAGACATACCCAGGTGCATGAGAATCCACTTTCCTCTCTAAGTAATCTCTCTAACCCTAATGTGCAGAGGTGGTGATCACAGAGACATAAAGCATGCTACAACGAATCTCCTAATGCATCTCCTAAGTGGAGTTAACAAAATATGTGCATGCATTCCCAAAGATGTGCATATGAATAAGTCTCATAGCTGACACCATAAGCCTCAAGAGCATGCCCATTTTAAAAAAAAATGTTTTTTTTTTGTTGTTTAATTTTAACATATTTGAATTTTTTTTGTAATTTTTTTCAATCATATACTAAAACCAATTTTTTTTAATACAAAAATTAAATAAATAATGACAGACTAAAGAAAAAATGTAAATATGTCCACCAAGTGTGGGGGAAAAAATAAAAAATAAAAATAAAACTAAATATAAACCATAGTTCTAGGTACAAGATAATGAGAAAACCAACCTACACTATGGACAAGAGACCTAGCCTCAAAAGGCAAGGTCAACTCCTCTGGATGATCCAATGTCATCTAGAGGTTTTGTAAATAAACCCACTTGAGGTCTCAAGTCCGACTTCCTCACCCAAATAGATCTTGCCTTGACCTTGTCAACATTCCCAAAACTTTTAGACGTAGCTTTAAAATTCATATTCTTGTAATTTTGGTGTGGAGTCACTTTACATCTAGGTCTTTGGGTTCTACCTCCATAATTATCAATATGATGATATTGTGAGGGAGCATTGGGGTACCCAAGAAGTTTAAAGCAATTTGGTCGAATGTGACCTTTTATACCACAAAAATGACAAGTAGGCATATGTTTGTCATTCAAACGAGAATACGCTAAGTGTGTGTGTGGCCTATTTTGCACATGCAACTTCCTACAATGTGGTCTCGTGTGACCCTTGGTATGGCAAAAATGGCATGTGGGAATAAATTTAACAAAATTATCCCTTTTTATATCATGAGGCTTTCCATTCACACTCTTTGCAATATCTATACTTCGGAGTTTTGACGTTACCATTTTCGAGTCATTTGCCTTACCTCCAAGTCTTTTTGAGGATGAAGTTTCATGAAATCCAAGCCCTCTTTTGTCGTTTACCAATCTTTGTGAGCTGAGAATGTCATCCAACGTCTTTGACCCTGTATTCAAACGCTCAAATAGAACATTAGCTTTATCAAGTTCAACATTCAACATTTTTATTTTACCTTCTGAGACGGTGTTTAAATTAGTTAAGACCATATTCTTTTCACAAAGACTCTCAACCTCCTTATTCGTCTTTTCTTTCTCACTAGTGATATTGCTCAACAACCCCTGCAACTCTTCAACTTGCTTTTTAACAGTCACTAACTCCATCTTGGAATTTTTGTATTTCTTAGCCAACTTCAAATTGGTCTCACTAATCTTCACACTCTCTTTATATAGCATATCATAAGACTCTTTCAACTCATTAAAACTTAAAACCTCATCACTTTCTTCATTCTCACTCTCATCAGAGGATTCCTGCTCACTAAAGTTAGAATGTAAAGAAGCCCCAAAAGCGATAAAGTTTGTGTTATCTACTTGTTCTTCCTCAGACTCTTCGGAACCACTATCGTCATCCCAAGTTATGTTGGCCTTGAAATTAGTCTTCTTCTTCAATTTATTAACACATTCATGTGCTAAATAACCATAACCATGACACTCATAACATTTGGGTCCTGCAGGTGGTCCTTTAATTCCCTTCTTTTCTTTAGTACTAAAAGACTCACTCTTTCCTTTGTTTCTAAAATTTTTATTACCATTACCTTTAGTCATTTTCTTCTTGAAAAATTGTTTAAAATTTTTGGTAAATAAATCCATAGCTTCAAAATCATACTCATCATCACAATCTGAACCTTTAGTCTCGCTCTGAGAGCTTGAAAAAGCAATCGACTTTGCCGAAGGTTTAATTTTAGAGTTCTGAGATTCAGTATGTATCATGTCTGCCTCGTAAGTTTGCAAAAGACCCACTATCTCTTCGACAGATTTTTCTTTCAGTTTTCGTTTACCTTCAAGCATAGTAACCTTAGTTTTGAATCTTTCAGGTAAAGAACGCAGAATTTTTTTAATGACTCTAAAAGCAGGAATTGGTTCACCCAAAGTCTCGCAACTATTGACAATAGAAATTAGTTTAGAGTAGAACTGATTAAAAGTCTCTTCCTCTTGCATTCTAATCACTTCAAATTCAGTAGTAAGTCTTTGTAACTTAGATTGCTTAACAACATCAGTTCCTTCATGGCATGTCACTAAAATGTCCCAAGCTTCTTTTGCAACTTCGCAATTTGCTATCTTACGGTGTTCATTAACATCAACAGCACTAAATAGTATGTCTAATGCACGATTATTTGCTTATAGCCCTAATTTTTCTGTGACAGACAATTCTGAAGTAAGTTTAGGGACTTGTTTATCCTCAACTGTTTTCATGGGATAGCTATAACCTCTAACGCAAGAATTCCAAATTTCCTCATCTGCAGATCTCATAACAGCTTTTATTCTAGATTTCCAATAATCAAAATTTTCACTGTCGAGAATAGGTGTACGACTAGATAAATGAGTCATGTTTGTGTTCATTGTTACTAAGGATCCACTCTAGAAAAAAATTCTAATATAATGAGCGACCCGCTCTGATACCAAGTGAAAAATCCTTTTTTTTATGCTATCAAATACTCAATAACCAAAACAAAAGGAATTAAAAAAAAAAACAATAAACGATGAACACAAGGATATACGTGGAAAACCCCTTAAAAAGGGTAAAAACCACGGGAGGAAATCAACACACTAAAACTTATCATTGTGCAGTTACAAAACGATCTTAATCAATATAATCATGAATCCTCACCGACTAACCCAAGATTGTTTTGCCGAATCCACGTACACCGCACCAAGTGGTTGATTGCCGAATGCCTTGAATCCTCAAGTCCTCCGAATACTCCCAGAAATCCACTGGAAAAGCGACTCAACAACTTGAATCGAACATTTTAGAACCGTTCTTGGAGTCATTGACCAGGCTTAATACATCATAATATTTTAAGTACTCCAAGACCCAAAACTAAAGAATGTTATAGAGGTGCTGCAACTCTCTGTTGGTTTTTTCAGTAATAGCCACGCTACCAAAGTTGAAATCACCGTAATCCAATGATGCCGCAGTCCACGTCCCTCTATATCAATCCATCCTCTGATTTTTCTAATGACTCCTTCCTTTTATAAAGATACTGCCAAAAGCCTTCCCTTGTTGAAGAAGAACTCTTATAGTAACTAAAACCTTTCCAATTGATTAGGCCCCAAACCAATCCCAAGCAAATCTTTCCAATTATTTTCCTAACAATCTTTACCTTGCAATTTACAAAATATTTGATTTCCTCCACTTCCTAAACAGACACTCTAAAAATAGAAGAAAAATAAATTACAACTCGATAATTAGGGATACCATAAAATGTGTGTCTTGTCATGGTATTTGCCAATAAATATAGACCTTACAAATGCAAAGCCACAACAAAGGAGAGGTTCTCTATTTCCCATCAAGCTTTGTGGTACACTGGTAGTTTCACATCGGAAGTTTTGGAAAACCTTCCTTAGAGAGAGTCCTACAAAGCGCACTTAGAGGACATTCCTCCTCCCGTTTTACCTTGATAGAGGGATAAAAATAGAGGAATGAGAAAGCCCAAAGCAGGTTAGAGGGAGAGCAATTTACGACGTGGGAGCATAAATTTTAAAAAGGAGACTTGTTCAAAAGTCCTAGGTAAAGAATTTGTAACCTCATTAATCCACCAAACAAGTTAATAACCTATCCAGTCCTAATGTTGACATCTTTTCTTTTTTTTTTCTTTTTTTTCTTTTTTTTACCAAAAAAAAGTTTGTACCTCTAGGAAAGTGCCAAAAAAGTTTGTACCCTATGAAAGTGCCTAAAATCCTAGGGTACCCTATGAAAGTGCCTAAAACCCTAGGGTACCCTATGAAAGTGCCTAAACCACTAAAACCCTATAATAGGAAAGTGCACCCTAAAACCTAAACTCTAGGGTACCCTTTGAAAGTACCGAAATTTAAAATAAAAAAAAATTGTGGACCATAGACCTTGTAAAACTTTAACATGGACTAAATGACCCAATAAGTCCCCACTTCTGGACCCTAGAACAATTACCCCATTTTAAATGACTGATATTTTATATAAAATAAACAACCAACTCATGTTCAAAAAAAAAAAAACTCATGTTCAAAAAAGGAAAAGAAAACAAAAAACAAAAAGGACAACCAAAGGCACATTATAGAAGTAGACCGAAACAAGGCCCAAAATGAATTCTGTAGAACCCTCGTCGTCCCCCCTATCTCCTCCCTCTCTCCAAACCCTACGCAACCGTCGCTCGGAAAAACCGATCCAATCCGATGTATGTTTCGTCCTCTCCTCGTACGTATACTGTAAGCCTCCTCCCCACTAGCCCATCCCTCTTCCGCCGCACCCTCTTCAAACCCACGACTCTCGCTTTCCCTCGCCTCTGTCCCAGCAAATGCAAACTCCTCGCCTCCGCCTCTTCCTTACCACCTCTTCCACCAATATCCACCGGAAACCATGCTCACTCCCCTCTCACTGGCTCCACTCGGACCGTCACAACCATCTTCGCCATCGGCCTCACATTCTCCAAACTCCTCGCTTCTAAAATCTGTCTCCTCTCCCTCAAATTGTCACCAATTCTCCCAAACCCCAATACTCTCGCTACCGTGTCCAGGCAGGCTTTCTTCGCTGCGATAAGCGACAGCAGCGCTCCCAGGTCCACCGGTGCGCCGATTGCGGTTATTGCGGCGGGACTGGCGAGGTGGCTCGAGATATACAGTTGCGTTTTGCTGATTAGGGTTCTGCTCAGTTGGTTTCCAAACATCCCGTGGGAAAAACAGCCGATGTCCGCGATTAGGGACTTGTGTGATCCATATTTAAGTCTTTTCAGGGGTATTATTCCACCGTTGTTCAACTCTCTGGATGTTAGCCCCATTTTGGCTTTCCTTTTGTTGGGATTGGTTGGCCAGCTTGCCAGACCACCCAGGCCTTATTGACAAGATGGAGAAGGTGTAAGGATTATAAGCTTCTTTAGGTTTGATTAAGTTATATTCGCTGTTTTCTATTTTGGTGGCTTATTACTGTTAATGTGTTGAACATTATCCAGATCTTATATTAGTTTTTGAGGCGACTTTAAAACCCTGGTTGTGTATCTTTTGCAGTTTACCGTTACTGGTTAAATTTCAATTGTCCCAAGTGCACTGTTATGGTTATATAGATGTCTTGCAATAACATTGTTATTTGTTCTGTGAGTTTTGTTCCCACCTATCTCATTTGAGTTTATATATAGATGTCTTGCATATTCTAATTTTTGAATGAATGGCACTTGCTCATTCTAATTTTTGAAATTATTACCGTTACATTCAAATGTCCATTTTAGGGATTCGGGGGCCCAAAACGAACCGGATTCAGGGCCCAAAACAACATCGTTTCTTGGGCGTGCAAAGGAACACCGCACCCTCAAACCTACGTCGTTTTGCATATGGAGATTAAACAATTGGAGACCTCAAAACCCTAATTCGTGTTGACTTTAGGTCTACTTGTTCCTCCCAAGTTGGAGGTAAACCAGTCCCAGGGGATTCCTCCCCAAGGTGTCGGCAGAACCACCCATCCGTTTCACGCTTTTGCCTTTAGGGCTGTGGGCACTGTGTTTTCTTTCCCTTGTATGTATGGTTGTATTGACCGAGAAAGAGAGAATGTAGACGGAGAGGGTTAGTCTGAGAGGGAGAGCCGGTGGATCTCTCCTCGAAGTTTTTTTATCTCTGTACATATGTGATTTATATATAAGAGGAACTTTCTCGAATTCGTTGCTTGTGTTGTGTGCGTGTGGGACTCCAGAAACCCAACAATTCATGCCCAAACGATTGAAGTGATTAGGGCTTTTACAAGTTTGCAATGGACTCTGAAGGTGAATCCATGGCTTATCTTTCTGCATCCCCCACTGATCTCACCGATCATTTACAGTTGGAATTGCCGGAATCGTCATCTCCCACCAGGTCTTGCATCCTTCTCTTTTTTACTGTAGATTTTTTTTTTTTGTTCATGAGAAAAAAATGATCAAACATTGTTTTGTTGCATAAAACAAGAGCATAGAGCCCAACATTTTCTTCTCCAAGATGTGTGTGGGAATTGTGACAAGTGTACTGTGGCTCTTTTTGTTTTTCCGTTTCAATTAGGCGTTGAATTTTGTTTAATGTTTGAGTAAGGAACTCACATGACTTTCTTTTGATGACTAAGGACACTTGACTTTCATTTTTGGTGAGGCACTTGTGGTGTTAGTTTCTATCAAGTGTTGGAATGATTATATTTTTTGGAACTTAATTTTTCATGTAGGACCATTTTATATTTTTAAATTTGATGCAAATGGACATAGTAGAAGTTTCTGTTGGCCTTAGAAACGAAATGGGGAAGTATAAGGCATACCGAGGAAGCTGATTCAGGTTTCTGTTGCCCTTAGAAATGGATAAATAGGAGTACGTCTTGTTTATTAACATCTCGAAAATATTCCGCCATAGTTAGGGCAGTCAAACCAACTCTCATACGAGCTCCTGGTGGTTCATTCATCTAACCGTAAACTAGAGCCATTTTTTATTCCGCAATATTTTGTTCATTAATCACTGAAGTTTGGTGTTACTTGAGATGCTAGCTTACTGTTATTTTGAAGTGCTCTAAGGTTTTTCTTTTTTCTTGTTTTTAGGGGTTAAAAAGTCGTAGTTTTGAGGGTTGGTGTGGTGTTGTCCCTTTGCCTAAAGGAGAATGTGATTTTAATCTAACTGATCTTACTAGAATTCAAAGCTTTGATAGTCGCACTGTGTTCAAAACCTGGATGTGAGCTTGGCTGAAGTTCTATTTTGGACTTTGGCTACTTACAGACACTCTTTGAATGTAGTTCCATTGGTTCTTGGACTGTTGAAAGTTTGTGGTGGCTCTATTTTGCAATGCAGTTACTTTGGTTGGGTTAACTATTTTCTGTCTGTTATTTGTTTGTGTCCTGATAGTACTGCAGTGGTGATAAGGTTCAGTTTGTCCCTGATGGCGGCTCTCTTTTCTCTTATTTTATGCTTTGCAATAAAAATGTCAGCCTTCTGTGTTAGGAAGAAAGACTGAGACACATGGGAAGTACTGGAATTTTGCTTGTGAATCTTTTGGAAAAGATGGCACCAGAGAAGCATGCTCAAATTTCATCGATGTTTGAAGCACTCGAAGGCATATTTTCTAGTGTTGATGTTTTTTTGAAGGGCTTAAGGACTTTTGCTACTTTCATTTGCCAATTTCCTGTTAAAGTTGGCTTAGATGATGAAGTATAAGGTGCATTTGCCTTTGGGTTTCAACTTTTGTTTTGCTACTTTCATTTGCCAATTTCCTGTTAAAGTTGGCTTAGATGATGAAGTACAAGGCGCACTTTTGCCTTTGGGTTTCAACTTTTGTTTTGCTACTTTCATTTGCCAATTTCCTGTTAAAGTTGGCTTGGCTGATGAAGTATAAGGCGCACTTTTGCCTTTGTTTCACATGTTGAGTTAGATGTAGAAATCGGTTGCTCCTTCTGGAAGAAAGAGACTGGACGGGGCAAATATTTAGATCGGTTCAGGTGGATTCCAAATGCCTGTATTTGATGCAATACTTCTTAAGCAGTGCGATGCTTATACATGAATCTTAATACAAAAAACACTCACTTTTGTGCGTATATCATTGCCCTCGGACGTTTTGACATCCAAGAGAAAGATCTGTTCTATCAATAAAGGGTGATCATCTTTTGGTACGGAGTAAAAATTGAGACTGGCTCACATACGTCCATCCGAAAATATCCCAAATTGGAGTGAGGAAATGTTTAATACTTCGGGGGAAAATAGGTAAACTAATATGGCAGTAACAAAAAAAAAAGGACACCAATGCTTCAATTCCACCAAACCATGCCCTTTGAGAACCCAAACCCAAGTACCAGAATAAGTTGGCTTCATAAAATCAACAAGTTCAGTGCAACTCAGGCATCCTTTTTCACTTCCACAAAAGAATAATCAAACCCCGTTCAATAGCACCAGTAGTGAACTGCCTATTCAACCATAACTACCAGATGATCGATCATTGCAAAAATGGAGTCAAGAGAAATTGAATTCAAGCGGGCTCGAATATCCAAAGAGTTGAAACCACGAGATGTCCATATCTTGTGCAAAAACGACCTATCTTAGCCAAGAGAAATTGAATTCAAGCGGGCTCGCATTCTCGCTTGATGGGGAGATTTCCAGCTCCTTTGTCAGCAAGAGTGGAAATATTAGGCTTTGATTCGTCATTGCCTTCATCGCTAACTGAAGGATGATCCAAGTTGTCTTGGGTCTGAGGTTCCTCTTTCAAGCTTTCAGGCTGATTGGTTTCAATGAGATCTCCATGCATGCTGCCAAGGTTTGACCCTTGTTCACCATCAACTCCCTTCCTTGAAAAAAACTTGGATACCGGCTTTGTCTCTTCTGTCTTCAATTTTATCTGTATCACACATTCCAGAAATCTATATAGTATGCCTGGTGGATAAATGGTGCAAGCCATTCTAACAATTTATGGTTCTTCAACAGGATCCCAATACATTGGCAGCACAAGCTATAAGAAATCGAAAACTTATTAGATCAGGCAATACCCTCATCGTCTACACTCTTCAAAATCAATCCATTACACCACGCGCAACATGTTATTGTTGACACTCTTCAAATCAATTCCCAGTCAGACAGATGATTAAAAGGAAACACAAATGTCAGTTTGAGACTTCTCATTTACAGTATATCAAGTCTTCAATGTTGTGCTAGCAATCACCTCGGTCAAGAAAATTTTGTTAAAGACATACTTCTGTATGGTTTACCTCGCCCAAAGTCTTCATCATCATCTCATGAAAAGAACATATTATGTTCAAAAGTGGAAAGAGAAGCCAAGTATTGAAACCTCCATAAAGCACTCTGGTCCATCGAAAGAAGGCTTGCCCATTGCCGATGTCACAGGGTACCATACCTGGAAATTGAAGTCTTAGTACTGAAGAATCTGTGTAGATTCCGTAAGCTAGCAAGTTTACTGAAGCAGATTTACAAGGAACAGCTGTTTTTGTTATTTTCCATAAGCAATTACCAAATCTGGCCCTTCATATGGCTTGAGTATTGTCTCAAATTTGGAAGATGAGGATCCAAATAGCCATGTGTCCATTGATTCCTTGTCACCTAAAATAACAGGCATCCTATCTGTAACAAAAACATAGTAAGACATCAGTAAGAATTGTTCAAATGTGCAACCGCACAGTGGCGACATATTAAGAATTTAAAGATTGTTTTCAGAGTTTTTCCATGTATCATAAAGAGCAGCAAACACAAGGGGCCGGCCATCCTTAAAGTGAATATAGTATGGCTGCTTCTTGGAACCGTCGTTTTTCCACTCGTAGAATCTGAACAGTATCCCACTCATGAATATTAGAAGATAGAAATAAAGATCTAAGCAGGATACAATATACAGATGTGGAGAAGGATTGTCTCTACAAGAAGTTCTTCACCTTTATAGAAAGTAATACTCCGTAACTCCTTGTACATCCGGTATACATATAAACGAGCTGCTGCTTACGTAAAATCTCTCTCAGTTATCCCTTTGGCTCAAATGGCTCCACCGTTGGTGGTTGAAACTTGTAACCAGAACTTTCTTGTTTATGATGTGCTCTCATTATGTCATAATTTATTGGCATGTGTTGGTGCAAAATCCGGGAGTCTTCGGGAAACTGAACTTGTTGATGATGGAACTTGCTTCGAGGCACGTTACTATGTCGCTTTCCGAAAACAGTATTCGCCCCCACCGTTTGGTGTGCACCGGGTTGATAGCGAATCTGTCCAAGGATACAACGAAGCCCGATCAATTTAATGATCTTCTGTCTGCGTCCGCACAAACGAAGAACAGACAGAATACCGAGTCGAAAATAGGATCGAAAGAACCAAAGGTTTCTGTATTTTGTTTCTGCAGAACAACAAAACACAGAACTAAAGCCTAACTTATATGTATGGAGAAGTCGAATTTCTGTCCGAGAGTAATCTCTTAAGTGCATCCCACAACAATTGAAACCAAGGCCTTTATATGCCTTAAATAACACCTCTTGGAATGAACCATTGGCAACTTTTGGTTGCCACACCCTTTGAATTAACCAATGGCAGTTTGCCATTTTAAATCAAATGATGCACCTTTACGGTGCATTTCAATTAAACCAATGCACCCATTTAGGTGCTTTCTACAATGGCACCCATTCGGTGCATGTGCTACAAATGCACCCATTCGGTGTTATTCCGAAACAATTCCGTTATGGAATTTGGGCACGACCCTATATTAGAATGGCACACCTTTTGGTTTCAATCCAATATCCACATCTAATTAGTGTAAACTAATAGACACAACTTTTAGTAAAATGAACCAAAAGTCACTACTCTCCACAAACCACAACTTTAGACAAAAAGTTGCAAACCTCCACACATAAAATGAGACTTCTAAAGAATAGGAATATTTTAAAACACCCAAATAAAAGCTTATTTTATTTTGATAAATCCCAACAATCCCCCACCATTTTCAAAATAAAGAAGAAGAAGCCTTGGTTCCTTTGAAAAGACTTGTGCATCAATGAAGGTATCTCACGATTTTAACCATCACCTAGTGAAACACATCAAAGTTAGTCGGAACGCATGGTAGACTTGTCTTTTAACCAGCGATCCTATAATGACCAACCGGACACGTTTCACGCACGCATCTTACCTGACTTAGGTATTCAAAATTGCCGACACGTGGGTTGGCCGTGTGTCTATATCCTATTTCATGAGTGCTCTAAAGTTCTAGCCCGTGAACCTATAGAAGGCGGCACTACCCTCACACTCATATAGGTAGACTTTTAAGAATGCCCCTGTAACAACAGCATCCGCCTAACCAAACCGTTAGAAGTCTATTAAGAGCTAAGTAGCTCACCTCCTCTTTTAAATTACAGGTACCAAACACTTTTACCATAGGATGGGTGTAACCGGTAAGTGCTTGCCATCACGACTTATGGTGTAGTTTGCTCATTGAACCCAAGGACTTGAAGCTAAACAAGCGTTGGGTCGAGTTTCCACCAGGAGTGATTATATTTTAGTGGGCTTAAGTCCCATCCCCTATGATGTTTTCCACACCAAATCTCTTGCAAGACCTTTTGTAAAAGGATCCGCCAGGTTTTGACCTGACTTAACATAATCAATGGTTATCACCCCATCGGTTATCAAATTCCTCACATAGCTATGTCGAAGTCCTATATGCCTGGACTTCCCATTATATACCTGGCTGTAAGCCCGTGATAGTGCCGACTGACTATCACAATGCAAAGATACCGACGGCATAGGTTTTGGCCACATGGGAATCTCCCATAACATACTCCTTAGCCACTCAGCCTCTTTGCTACCCGATGCTAGTGCCACAAACTCGGCTGCCATAGTCGAGTCTGTAATTATGCTTTGTTTCTTTGATCCCCAAGAAACCGCTCCACCACCAAGAGTGAAGACCCATCCACTTGTTGACAAGTGATCTTCATTCTCGGCTATCCAACTAGCATCCGTGTATCCTTCTAGAACCGATGGATACCCACTATAGACTATCCCATAGTTTATAGTTTTCTTTAAATACCTCAAAACCCGATTAACCGCATTCCAATGAATATCACTCGGGTTATGCGTATACCTACTCAGTTTACCCACCGCAAAAGCAATGTCCGGCTGAGTAGACGTCATGGCATACATCAAGCTTCCTATCACTCTAGAATAATCTAGTTGTGACACTGCTCTACCTGTATTAGGATACAATTTTATATGTGGATCATAAGGTGTAGAAATCGGAGTACAATCAAAGTGATTAAACTTCTTTAGTATCTTCTCAATATAATGTGATTGAGAAAGAACTATACTTCCTCCTTGCCTTGTAATTCTAATTCCTAAAATTACATCAGCTACACCCATATCTTTCATGCTAAAACTAGATGAAAGCATATCCTTTGTGCTTTGTATGCTATCTAAATCAGTTCCAAAGATAAGCATATCATCCACATACAAACACACGATTACACCTCGAGTTTCAGTAAATTTGCTATAAACACATTTATCTGATTGGTGTATCCTAAACCCGTTTGATACAATTACCTTATCAAACTTCTCATGCCACTGTTTAGGTGCTTGTTTAAGTCCGTACAGAGACTTAACAAGTTTGCATACTTTGTGTTCTTGTCCTTGCACAACAAACCCTTCCGGTTGCTTCATATAAATTTCTTCATCCAATTCACCATTTAAAAATGCAGTCTTTACATCCATTTGGTGAATATGAAGTTTATGTATCGAAGCTATGGCAAGAAGAACTCTAATAGTAGAGATTCTCGCTACCGGTGCATAGGTATCGAAGTAATCAATACCTTCCTTTTGCGTAAAGCCCTTGGCAACCAACCGTGCCTTAAACTTGTCTATCGTGCCATCAACTTTCATTTTCTTCTTGAAAATCCATTTACAACCAATGGCCTTGGAACCTGGTGGCAAATCGGCAAGAATCCATGTATCATTACCCATGATAGAATCCATTTCATCTTGGATTGCTTCTTTCCAGAAAGCACAATCTTGCGATTTCATAGCCTCCCTAAAGGTCAAGGGATCCGATTCCACATGATATGAAACCATGGTATGATTACAAGTAGTGTCTCTAGTTCCTTCAACTAAATACACTATAAAGTCAGGACCAAAGGACTTAGCAACCCGAGCCCTTTTACTTCTCCTAAGTTCGACCTGTTCCGTAGGTTCTGCCTCTGTTTCAGGCCCATAAGAGATTGATTCATTCTCTTCATTAACCTCTTTCGGAATAGGAACATACCTATTCTCATAAAACACAGCATCCCTTGATTCAATTATGGTATTAACCCCATACGAATCATTTGGCTCGGAAACAAGAAACCTATATGCCTTACTATGTAAAGCATAAGCAAGGAATATGCACTCAATTCCTTTTTCACCCAATTTCTTTCTTTTGGGTTTTGGCAATCTCACAATTGCTCTACAACCCCAAGTTTTAAAATAACTTAGGTTAGGTTTCTTCTTTTTCCATAACTCATATGGAGTTATTTGTGACTTTTTGAGAGGTACCCTATTCAAGATGTAAGCAGCGGTAAGTATGGCTTCGCCCCACAAACCAGTGCCTAATCCTGAATTGCTAAGCATAGCATTAACCATCTCTGTTAAAGTCCGATTTTTCCGTTCAGCCACTCCATTTTGTTGTGGAGTATATGGTGTCGTTTTCTCATGAATAATGCCTACTGACTCACAGTAATCAGGAAAATAATATTCTCCACCCCTATCAGACCTTAAACGCTTTATTGTTTTTCCACATTAATTTTCAACCTCAGTTTTGAAAGTGATAAACTTTTCTAGAACTTCATCTTTTGAGTGCAACAAATAAACATGACAATACTTAGAATAATCATCTATAAAAGTAACAAAGTATTGCTTGCCTTCTCTAGTAGGGGTGCTATGCATATCACATACATCACTATGAACAAGTTCTAACAAAGTTGTAGTTTTAACAATTTTAGGAAATGGAACTCTAGTGATTTTAGTAAGTGAACACACAATGCATCTATCAACCATATCAACATCATACTTAGGAATTAAATCCAATTTAACCATCATATCCATCTTCCTAGTATTAACATGTCCTAAACGATTATGCCATACAGAAAGAGAATCAAGCAAGTAAGCAGAAACGGTGAATGTGTTATTAACGTTGAGTTTGTACATGCCCTCACAAACATAGCCTTTTCCAACAAATGTGTCATTCCTAGACAGAACAAATTTGTTCGCCTCAAACACTAGCCTAAAGCCATGTTTATCAAGCAGGCTACCAGATACAAGATTTTTCCTAACTTCTGGTACATGGTAAACATCAGTCAAAGTCAAAACATTTCCAGAAGTGAACTCCAAATCCACTTTGCCCTTGCCTTTGATAGGAGCGGTCGATGAATTCCCCATGTAGAGAAATGAACCATCATCAACCACTTCATAGTCGGTGAAGAACCTCTTATCAATGCAAACATGCTTTGTAGCCCCTGAGTCCATCCACCGCTTCCCATCCCCAACCATGTTAATTTCGGACACAACACAAAAAATTTACCCTTTGGACCCGATGTCTGTGGATCCTTCTTCTTCTTAGACTTGCAATCCTTTTTGAAGTGCCCCGGCTGACCACAACGCCAACACTCAACCTTTGGCTTTTTCCCTTTCGGGTCATCGCCCCGGTCGTAGCCGCGCCGGACTTTCTGTTTGTTATGTTTACCCTTGTTGGAACATTTTCCTTCTTCCACCACATGAACTTTAGAGGCACCAGCCCCAAGTTCTTCCTTCTCTTGACGCCTTGTCTGTTCTTCCACAGTGAGATGAACAGCCAATTGCTCCAGAGTAAGTTCCTCGATTTGGTGCTTAAGACTTTTCTTATAGTCTTTCCGGGGAAGGAGGAAGTTTATCGATCACGAAGACACACCACGATCGATTCATCCATGTTCATGTTCTTAATCTTAAACTGGTTCGAAATATGTTGAATATCATGCAATCGATCAATCACTGACTTGTTGTCTACCATTTTATAACTCATAAATTGACTGACCAGAAACTTCTTGCTTGTCGCATCCTCAGTCAAATAGCGGCCCTCCAATGAATCCCACATTTCCTTTGCCGTCTCCGTATTCGAATACACATCGAACATTGCGTCCGAGAGAGCATTCAGAATATGCCCCTTGCAGATGTAGTCATCATTCTCAAATTTCATCATCACCCGTGTCTCCTCCAAAGTCTCATCTTCTTTCTCCTCCGGATACGGTTTAGTGAGAACATACACGACATTCAATGTCGTGAGCATGAAGTGCATCTTCTTTTGCCAACGCCTGAAATTCCCTCCATCAAACTTGTCCAATTTCACGATATCCTGTGTCATTTGTCACAGAGACCTTGATGATGACGCCATTCCCGATTACTGTTTTCGATTGTTGGTGCAAAATCCGGGAGTCTTCGGGAAACTGAACTTGTTGATGATGGAACTTGCTTCGAGGCACGTTACTATGTCGCTTTCCGAAAACAGTATTCGCCCCCACCGTTTGATGTGCACCGGGTTGATAGCGAATCTGTCCAAGGATACAACGAAGCCCGATCAATTTAATGATCTTCTGTCTGCGTCCGCACAAACGAAGAACAGACAGAATACCGAGTCGAAAATAGGATCGAAAGAACCAAGGGTTTCTGTATTTTGTTTCTGCAGAACAACAAAACACAGAACTAAAGCCTAACTTATATGTATGGAGAAGTCGAATTTATGTCTGAGAGTAATCTCTTAAGTGCATCCCACAACAATTGAAACCAAGGCCTTTATAGGCCTTAAATAACACCTCTTGGAATGAACCATTGGCAACTTTTGGTTGCCACACCCTTTGAATTAACCAATGGCAGTTTGCCATTTTAAATCAAATGATGCACCTTTACGGTGCATTTCAATTAAACCAATGCACCCATTTAGGTGCTTTCTACAATGGCACCCATTCGGTGCATGTGCTACAAATGCACCCATTCGGTGTTATTCCGAAACAATTCCGTTATGGAATTTGGGCACGACCCTATATTAGAATGGCACACCTTTTGGTTTCAATCCAATATCCACATCTAATTAGTGTAAACTAATAGACACAACTTTTAGTAAAATGAACCAAAAGTCACTACTCTCCACAAACCACAACTTTAGACAAAAAGTTGCAAACCTCCACACATAAAATGAGACTTCTAAAGAATAGGAATATTTTAAAACACCCAAATAAAAGCTTATTTTATTTTGATAAATCCCAACAGCATGTGCAAGATCGAATGCTTCATTCTTTGTCAGCCGTGATGTATCCTGGAAGTTGATTTTGTTGTCAGCTATCGGTTCTTATTTTTTAATTCTAGGGGAGACGAAAACTTCGTAGAGCCATTTTATGCATACAATTCCTAAAGTTCGGCATGTGCCCATTACCCCTCTCAAGCACCCATTCATGTGGTAAACTGGGCTTACTTTTCTTGAGGCATAAATTAGTAAGGCATTAGCATCTGCTTTTGTTATCTTTCATGGAAGTCCATGACAGTTGATAGTTCTTTGGAAACCTCTACTAACCGCTGTTCTTGACTAAATTGTGTTTTCCCTCAATTGTGAACAAATTTCATGCTCTCATTGTTTGCTGACCACCGAATATATTGTGAAGTGTTACAGAATGAGGAAAAAGAACATTAGTAATGCCAATTTCCTCATCCTCAACGTTGTAAATTTTCCTTTAAACAGGGATGAGAGGGAATGTTATGAACTGTTGATGGTCCAGGATATGCTGTGCAACTGAAAATAGGAGCCATCATGGGTTTTCTTCCATTTTGGGTGGGTGCGTGACTTGTGTTGTGCAAGAGATTTTGAGAATTTATACAGGAATTGTTTTAACATTTTAAGTTCCTCCAGCGGAAAGTGCATCGATCTTGTTGACATGTTGGTTTATTATCCACATCAAGAATGTAAATATTCAAGAATGATCTAGCAAGCTAACCAACAACTATATTAGTATCCACTACAATAACAAGGGTAGATAAGGACCATAAGGTATTGTATTATTGTCACCAAAGCTATTTGCATTAAGCTACATCAATTGTTTTAACATTTGAAGGGCCTCAATTATCAATGAGCTGCGAGTATTATCCCACCTTAGCTCGATTAAATTGATGCTCATTTGCTAGATGCTTTGCCCAGCGTCCTCAATTGCTGTCTGTTGCCATATTCGTAATTAAGTTGTCCTTCAGCCCAAGCAACATTAATAGTTTTTCTTCGATGTAATTCTGTGATTATGTTGTTGCAACATGAACGTCATGCCTTAATAACAAAATGATAACCTTTCAGAAAGATACTTGTTCCAGTTCTCACTTCTCACTTTTTAGATTCACAAAATGAATAGCGAATCTGATGCCGTATGGAACTTTGAATTAACTGCAAGCACTTATCTTTTGTGTTTCTGTCTATCTTAGGTGTACTTCTATTCAAAGTTTGCAGCAACTATTTTTTTCGTCATCAACAACTGCTCAACCAATCCTGACTAGTCTGTCTGTTGTTTGTTTTTTTTGGTAATGCTCTACCTTTAGTATTGTCGGCATGCTGAAGTGAAAACTTGTAGCATCAGCTCCTCTTTGTATATGAATTGGAACTGCATGTTTGATGAGGCACTCCTTCAATCTGTTTCAATCCTAATTTAGTTTGAGCAATATGATGTTATTCTCTTTTGCAGTTCTTGGGTGAAATTTGTTATATCTGATCCTGAAAGATTTGGTTCTTTATAGTCTTTAATGAAAGAACTGGATGATGTTGGGAAAAGATCAATGCTAAACTCTCTGCTGCAGTTGAAGAAGTGACACTCGAGCATTGCAAGAAGAACGAGGTAATTCTGGCCTAGTCTAATGTTTCTCGTTTTTTATCACTTCAAACTTTGAAGTACAAGATGGAGTTTCAATTATTGATGTGGACACTGCCTACTCATTTAGTTTTGTTAGACAAAACAGTCATTAGATCTCCTTGCTTGAGCAATCTGGAAAGGAGCAAATTGAGTTGGCAAAAAAGAAAATGATACTATGGTCATTGTGGTGGTTATTAATCTGCTTTCTTGATTAGTCATCAAGCTGACCCTTACACTGTGAAACCCATAAGTATGTGCACTGCACACTAACTCATCCAAATTGCTTTGGTAACACAGATTGTGAAACATCATTCGCAAGAGGTGGGTCTTCAGAGGCAGGTTTTCGTTGACTTCTTCTGCGATCCTGATCATTTGCGGAATCAAGTTGGAGAGCTGACCGCTCGAGTCAGGGCTTTGCAAGCTTCATAGTTCATGAGAACGCTATCGACACATACCCAGTGGTTCCAGGTTTGTATGTTACCTTAAGTTGTCTATGGATGCTGAATTGCATTTTATTGAGACGTGAACACAATTGTATTTCTTTTTGATTGGTGTATTAGCTTGTGATGTGGCTCCTAAATTTAACCATTACTCATTTCTTTTAAACTTATTGAAAGTGACGATTGTCCAGATAGTTGATATTCTTTACTGCTGCATCTTTTGAACTTGGAATGGGTTTTTCATTTGGGACGTCATACTATAAATCTATGACAATTCACTAGGATGTTATTCTCATTTTCTATAACCAAGTAGAAATACGCGTGGAATACCGGTTATGTATCGCATTGGGGTAGTTTTTTTTCATTTTTCTGTTTTTGGTTGCACGGAGAGAAAACCGTGAAAGTAAAGAAGTGCCTCGTACTAAATTTCGAAATGGGTTTTTCATTTGGGACATACTATAAATCTAGGACACTTCACTAGGATGTTATTCTCATTTTCTATAACAAAGTAGAAATACGCGTAGGAATACCAGTATGTTTTGCATTTGGGTAGTTTTTTTTCTTTTTTCTGTTTTTGGTTACACGGAGAGAATACCGCGAAAGTAAGGAAGTGCCTCTTACTAAATTTCGAATTTCTTCAATTTCAAAACTTTCATTTGTATTTCAATATATTGGTGTGATGCAAATTCCCTGGTGAGCAGATTTAGTGCGTTGCAGGAAACAGGTGGAAAGAACTGCAAGATTCTTAACACACACGTACTTGTGTTTGTGAAAGGAACTTAACGAGGATAGGAAATAGAAAGCAAAGAACTTTTCCAGATAGTTCAGATCAAGAATTTTGCAGGGGCTATATATTCATGTGTAGAGAAAAAGATGACAGTAGATGATGCCTGTTATCACTGTTTGGAACATTGTTTGACCGATTCTGAGAGATTCCAATAAGGGCAAGGATTGCATGAAATGGGCATATATAAAATGCAGCCCCAACTATTTGGTACCAATCAAAGTGTACCGACGGTGCAGAGATTGGTTTGTGCGGTTCATTTTTGGGCTCCGCTCAAAAAATCTTGAGTCGTTCACTAATCTTTTTTTTTTTTTTTCAAAATTATGTAAAAATCAGCCCAATCGGATAGTTATTTGAGGCTTGATCTAATGTACAGATTTTCCATTAATTGTGCTTTCGTATTTTTCTTTTGATCTCTTTTTCCTCTCTATTATTTCAAAGATTTTCACATATTTTTGTTTTACCTCTCCCCTTACAGCCACCGTTGTCTTGTATTTTGCCATTGTAAGCCCACGACTCGCGACCTGAAGACGTTAACGAACCCCCTAGGAAAGAGTTAGCTTTTTCTGGGACAAAAATCGTACTTCCTCAATCCCAAAATGATAGTCTCTTTTGAAAATGCGTGTCATTTTCAATTGCTTGTATCTTTTAATGTGATCTTTAAAAAATACTATGTGTTATTTTTATTATATAGTAAAATTTTCAAAATCATAAAACTATTATATATTAAAATATATAAGCAGTTAAAAATAGCACACAATCTCAAAAGGAACTATTATTTCAAGACGTAGGAAGTACTAAGTTTCCCTTGTTTGTGACCCGTACAACATGAATCCGTTTTCCTTTGGGAAAAGGAAATGGACCATTTGGTTACTTGATGTATGAGAACAAGATGAAAAAGATGGTATATTCACTTGATATTTCCTTCTTCATCCATCTGCTTTCACATTTTTTGATGGTGCCTAGTTGTAACATGTTTTGGACAAAATTTCCTAATGCATAAAGACCATCTTGACCCTCCCTTTAAGATTTTTTTGGGAGGCAACTTTCGAATTTGTCATGTTATTTCGGTAATTGAAACCCGAAAAGTTAAGTGATTTTTCGGAAGTTAACTTCTAGATGAGTTGATATTTGAAAACTGGTATACAATTCGGGAGTTAATATCTAAATTTATTGACGTTTTTCGGGAGTTTATGAAACTGGTCATATAGTAAGGGTGTTTTTGGAAATATAAGGATTTTTTATGGGTTGTACTACTTATGGTGTGTTTGGAACTTGAAGAAAGTGAGAGAAAAGAAAAGAAAATTGAAAAATTTCCCTTATCTTGTTTGGTTTGGAGAGGAAGAAGAGAGAAAATAAAAAATCTAAGTATTGTGAATAGTAAAATTTTCCTCCCATTTTTCCCTCACTTTCCTTTTATTTTATTTTCTTTCACTTTCTCTTCCCTTCCACATGTTCCAAATAGTAAAAATAGAATTTGCCATCTCATCTAGATTGTTTGTAGCAAAAACTGGATTGCGAATAGAATCATTCTTTCCTTTATCACTGCACGCTCCACCTTGCTGTAGGGAAAAAGAAAGGTAAAAACACAAGTTTTAAAAAGCATCAATTACATACAGGTGCTGCCGGTGAAACCTCCCCATTACCACGTGCAATGTCCCATTTTATTGAAGTTTTGATTCTTGTAGATGCACTCATTTGTGGGTAATGGTACATATGCATATACTTGTCTTTATGTATAGACTTTGACACTTTCTTATCCTTCTTTTTCTTTGTTCTTCTCTCTTTTGTAGTGCGCCATTACAAGGGAACGAACAATATGTCCTGGGGTGAAGTCGATTACGTTCGGTTCGGTTGACGATTTTGAACATCGTGGACCGAACGAATTCGGACATCGTGGACCGAACCCATTTGGTTCAAGGTGGTCGGGTTTTTTGGGTTTGTGCAGGTTGAGCTTCAAGACTACTAAAATATTGAAATCCCTATCTAAGACTACTAAGATATCAAAATCCCGAAATTAATTTTTTTACTTTTCATAAACCGAAACAGACAAGGACCAAAATCTAAACCGATCTAACCTTTGAATTTTCCGGTTGGTTAGTTCGGTTGATTCGATTTTCTCGGTTACATTTTCACGAGATCATTTATTTTTACTCTTCGATACTATTTTATTTATTAGATAAAAGGTGATGCAAATACTATTTATTCTCCCTACTTTTTTTTTATGCAAATAGTAGTACTATTTATTCTCCCTACTTTTTTGGATGCAAATATTATTTATTCTCCCTACTTTTTTTGATGCAAATACTATTTATTCTCTCTACTTTTTTGGATGCAAATATTTCAGAGTAATAAAAAGAAAGAGAACAAAGGTAGACTGAAGTGATACATAGACCCACCATAAAGTGACACAATAATATGATAAAAACTTTGATCATTTCCCAAACTTTTCCACCACAAATTCCAACCACATCTCAGAAAAAAGCCAAAGCACAGGCATAGGATTGACAACAAAAGCCCCTAAAGGTTGCCAAAAAAGGGAATTAAACAGTAAATAGAACAGCCTGAGCCTTCAACCATTTATCATGTGATCATGATCTGTTTTTTCTCACCCTTTTACCTGAACACAAAGTACCATTAACTCCCATATATAGATAGATACCTAAATTCTACCTTGTTCTCATTTTCCCATATATGTACGCAGCATTAATATATGGATAGATAAATAGATAATCTCCACCAAGATTCATGAAGCACAGGTGGGCAACCAGCAGCAGCTTGAAAAGAAGCCCAGTCCTCTCTTCTGTACAAAACAAAAATTCCCAAAGTCAATTGCTTTTTTATCTTCCAACTGTAAAAGAAACAAAGAGAAACGTCCAAGTACTTGGTGCGCTCTGTATTTTTTAAAAACTCTCGGGCAACCAGTAGTGGCGGACGTAGGAATTATAGTTATTCGGATTCGAATCACCTGTATTTTTACATTGACGAAAGATATGGAATAGTTCACATGTATACATAAATATTGCTACTTGCTAATTCTGAGAAGAAGACGAGATTGTGTTTATATACACATAACATCATTTAATTTTGTAATCACGACCAAAGAATAATTGATAATTGATACACACCCAGGGGTTGCCCCAGTGGTTAGGGCGAGTGCCTGACTTTAGGGGTAGTCCCTTTGGTCAGGTGTTCGATTCCCCCCAGGGGAGTACCTGTGCTAAGCGGGGGGCCGTGGCTGGTGTGGGTTGCGTCAGCTCCCTCCGAGGTTTGGGTCGTGCAATGGGTCCAATTAGTGGCCTATTGTAGGGTTGTTCCTCGGTTATCAAAAAAAAAAAGCAAAAAAAAATAATAATAAAAAAATAAAAACTTGGAATATCAGGGAGGGTTTTCACATGTATACAGGAACTTTATGAACTTTTTTCAAGAAAGAGACTTGCAGGAGCCGATCCGGTAGAACTTTTCCAAATTACCCTCAAAATATTTTATAAATTAGTGAGATAAATTGAAGGTGTGCCTTTGCACCCGTGTCCGCCCTTGTGAGTAACATCTACTCACATCCATATGGAAGATTTTGCTGGTGCCATAAATGTCATTCACGAAAGTAATATGGTGTTGGTGCCATAAATGTCATTCACGAAAGTAATATGGTGTTGGTGCCATAAATGTCATTCACGAAAAGTTTTATCATAACCGTGAGATTTTTTATTTTTTATTTGTAAAATATTAAGCAATGAGAAGAATGTGAAAGCAACCCATTGTACATTTTTTTTCCTTGTACAAATTGAACGGTTCCGATAATTGGACATGGGATCGCATGGGTTTCCATTGTACATTTTTTTTCCTTCTTTCTTCTTTACTTTTTCGGCTGGGATTCCCTTCTATTTGATTAGTTCTAATTAAACTCGTGATTAACTTACGAAATGGAGTAGTAGAAAGGTGAAGGAAAATGAGCAGATTACCCTTTTGGGTTTGGCGCGGAGGAGCTCCGGTGAGATCTTGTAGAGATCTTCATCCACTGCTTTTGGAGCTTTTCGCGGCGGTGGTGGTGGCGGCGGTGTTGGCAGCGAAACAGGGCTGGGTGGTTCCTTCACCACCCATTCCTCCTTTTTTGCTTCTTTCACATGTGGGTAACGACGTGCTTTTGCCTACAATCAAATGAGTATAATGTAAAATGGATAATGTTATAGAGATTTCGTTTCCAAAGAACAGTGTTTTTCCTTGATTTGAGAAGCAACATGACATTTCACCTAATCCTCTGTTTTGACGACAAAAAAATTATGCGGCGTATTTTTTTCAGTTCAAAAAATGGAAAGTCATGAATCATGAGCATTACCCTACGGCGAGGAACGACGATCATGGCCGGAGTGACGACGTCATTCTCGTACAAGTCACCGGCGACGTACAAATCACGATCCTCAGAGTAAGTGTATCGAAGCAACCCGGCTTGCCTCGCCGATTCGAAACACTGAGTGAATGGGAGTCCGTACTCGTCGTTGCAATCCCAGCTTCCAAAAGCCGGTATATGCCCTTTCCAAAACTCCTATCACAGTGACCATTAAAACCCAGTTAAGTTATAATGAAATTAAAGAAACCAAACAAGGCCCTATTAATTAACAGAACGAATAGGAAAGTGGTGATTCATGAGAGAGGAATTAACAGAAAGGCTTACATCCATTCAGAGGGAATTTGATGAATTAACAGAAAGGCTTAAAGAATCTTGGAGAGATTGACTTGTCAGCTTTGAATCCTCTTTGTGTGATTGTTGGGCTTTCTCTTATAGGGGGAGGGGAAGGGTGTAAAGGCAGAAGGAGAAAGGGACAGGACGAGAGGGTGGGCTTTAATGGGTTCTGTTTTTTTGAAATGTATTGGGTCCTGTTTGCTTCTGTTGCTTTCTTTTTCGGGTGTAGGTGAATTTTAAAGAAAATGACTCACCACATAAAGGAAAGGAAAAAGAGAGCGAAGGAGATAGGGCGGAGTTGGATTTGGTGTTGCTGTTGTGCAGCACATGCACACTAGATGCTACACCATCCAGACAGTTCGTTATTTGGGTGGATGATCCAAATTTTACTTCGACACCTTTACATTCGAACCGTTGTCGTGCGTGCAAAATGAAATTTGAGCCGTCCATCCGAGCAACGGACGGCCTGGATGGTTCACAACACTTGCTGTGCATGGGCTGCATAGCAGCAACCCAAGTCCGGTGGAGTTGGTCAGTGAGTTTGCTTCTGACACAATTGATCATGGTTTGGTTTTTATGGTCCGTTTGATTAGAAAGAATTCCAATTCATGAGGCTTAAGTAAGTTTTTAAGTCGATGTATTGTTAGAGAATAATTTGTCTCGTAAAATGCAATAAGTCAATTTTGAGTTTAAGTAAGGGCCTCGCTAGAGAATGAAAGTGAGAAAAAGTGAAGTAAAACAGAGAAAATAAAACAATTGCTTTTGTGTATGATTAAAATGAAAAGTGTTAAGGAAAATCTTGGAAGAAAATGTTTGTAGCTACTAACTTACCTTTCATTTGATATGGATCATGATAAGAAAAGAACAATTATGGGCATAATAGGAAATTCATAATATGTGGCAACTTCCACAAGAAAATGATACTCCCTTATGTTTTTTGAAAAACAACGAATGCTATCTTTGAGGGATGGGAGAAGGTATCATTTAAGATGTACATAAACTAATCCGGATACCTCTTTCCGAGAGTGAGAGAGAGAGAAAAGCGCGCACGCTACTCCTATAGCCTTGGGGGATCCAAGGGAATTTGAGGCAAGTGTTGAGCAATAAATGCAGCAAAATCGTTACCCAATCTCCTTATCGAAAGGGGAAGCAAGGGGCCTGCTTTCCCTATTCAAATTTATTATTGAACCGTTTATTTATTTATTTCTTCCGTATTATAGTTGGTTGTTCCTGTCAAATAGGTACTCCTTAGATTGATAACTCATGATTAGACTATTATATTTATCTTGCAATACATTTTACATTATCTTTAGTGGTGCTCTCAAGGGGGTGATCACCAGCACCCCAGGTTCTAAGAACTAGATGATTCAACCGCATGCCTATTGTTGTTTGATCAATCTATTTGTGTTCATCAATGATTTCTTCACTCTTGATACTCTTTTTGGGTCAAAACAAATTGTCAATCTACTTCTCTTTTCTCCTTAAAACAACTCGTGGGAACTATTTTTCCTGTTGCATGCTCGTATATTTGGCTTAACAAGAACCATAAGCTTTTCGACACTCATATTATCAATCGGGATAGCACTATCAACCATATCATTTCAGCAGCTCGGGAATGGGAAGTCATAGCAAGTAAGAAAACCGTTTGCGGGCCAAATAGATTAACTTTCACGGGCTAGAGATGTCTGAAATAAAATGGGTTTGAACTCAACATAGACGAAGGATAACAGAATAACAAAAACGAGACGACAACAGGTGGTATTATTTGGGACCATAAAGGCAATTGGGTGCCTGGTTTTTGTCGGAAAATAGGGGCAGGAACAAGTTTAGCAGCGGAGTTGTGGCGAATGAGATATGGGCTTCAATTGGCATGTGTTGAACTTCCAACCCAATCATACACAAATACCCATCATTTGAGTGCATTGTTGAACGATTATAGATACCTTTTTAAGGCATCTGGAAGTGGCGGAACTAATGCATAGCTTACGCGAAGGAAATGTATGTGCGAATCTTTTAGCAAATTTGGGTTACCAAATGGACTACAGTTTTCATATGCTTGACGTAATGCCTAATTGTATTCCTATTCAATTCAATTAAGGGCAGATTGTCCAAAGGATAGCATACCCTTAACTCGTGTACTCAGACATTGGTATTTAATTTGATGCAGCATTTTTCACCCAAAAAAATCTATTTGTGTTCATGGGTAATAAAAGCAAAAATGGCTCCAAGATGGCTTCAAAAAACAAAATCTATTTGTTTTCCCAATAAAAAATATTTTAAAAAAAAACTTGAACGAGCCAAACACAAATCACTCTTAAGACAATCATGTTGAATTCTGGAATAAAGTTGGATGTTTAGCAAACGTTCCTACTGATATTCGATTGAGCTAGGTTTTTTTGGGAACATGAACAAAATATTTTAAACAAAATGGTAGCTCTAATCATTTTTGTAAAATATGAAATGATCCCCATAGTATTTGTATGTTCGGGTACGGACCCCCTGTCAGTACCCATATCCTTTGTGATAAGATTCTTACTACAATATCATAATAATTCATTGCAACTTATAGATACTCAACCCGAGGGGTTGGCCTCAATTTAGAGGTTTGCTCTTTCTTAGGATTTTTTAGTTTAAAAATCTCTCGAGTCCGATCAAATATTGTAGAACCTGACGCAGCGGAATTCACGAGAGAATAGTTAGTGTACTATTCCAAACGAGATAGGTTCTCGAATCCACGAGAGTTCTTGAATCCACAAGAAAAAGAGATAAAACTCTATAAATTTTATTGATAATTGAATAAAGTTAAATATGCACATAGGCTACATTCTTATTTATACTAGTAGAAGCTATAGCTAAAAGGAAATTACTTAGAGTGGCGACCAAGCAAAACATTACTTGGAAACCTAGATTATTCGCTCAAAGGAAATAAAATAAAATCTAACCAAAACTAAATTAGGAACGTGCGAAATAGGTAGCACAAATAAAATATTATAAGAATAGTCGTAAATATAAATTGCTACAAAAATAACGTTTCCATAAGTGATAGGGGTATATATCTTGTCCTGCATCATTCTCCTTTTCTTCAAAAGAACTCGCCCTCGAGTTCTCGTTAGGAACCTGTCATCTTCCATGCCAAATAAATAAATACTTGGACTACTTCAATCGCTTGATTTCCTTCAAAAAAAAGTTTCACACCAAAAATTACTTCCAATGATATCTTCTCAGCGTGCTTCAATTGATTGATAAGATCCAATAGATGAATATTGGGAATCCAATGATATCGCTACACTCCAAGAAAATCAACATCAACTTAACTTTGTGGGTTCTCTTGATTTTGTACCAGTTTGTCATTGGTTGACACGTTAATGATCGACTCATTTAGAAAGGTCGGCTTGCTCATATAGCCATTACATAAGGGCATCCACAGTGGGCTCTTAAAATGACTCCTAAAATTTAGCAAGCCATTTGATCAATATTGGTTTTCAATGGGCTCCCAATACAAGCTCCCAATGGTAGCTCCTAAGCATGGCTCCTAACCCATTAACTAAATCTAAGTAGTCTTGTAGCTAGCTCCAAGTGGGACCCAAGCACTTTTAATCTTTTTAAACTTATCAATTTATGGGACCCACACTTTTTATTATATTTTTTTTCCACCAAATAGAAAATGTTCTTGCTAGCCCATTGAGTCCACAGATGCTCTCTAAATTTAGCAAGCTCTAGAAGTGAAAAATGGGGCCCAATTAGGCTTATGTGTACACCTTAGGAGACAACTTAGGAGCTATTTTTAGGGAGCCCACTGTGGATGCCCTAAGGTGGCAACATCGATCACCTCTTGTGAAAAATTGTGTTGGTCCTCAACAACTTGATCACCAACAACAATATCATTTTTTTGCTTATCACCCAAATCCGTATCAATTTGCTCTTCATTAACTTCAATCACGATATTCTCGTTGCTGCTACTGCTGATATCACCTTGCTCTTTACCATCAACTTGAATTACCTCTTCTTTAACAATTTCTTCAACAATATCGGCAGACGTGTGAATTGTATGTTGTTTCTTTAACCCATATTTTTCTTCCAAAAGTTGTTCATAATTCCATGGTAAAAATCTCTCCATCATAAGTTTTTTTATTCTTGACCATGCGCGAATACGACGCTTTCCCATTCGTTCTCTCTTATCTTGCATATCTAACCACCATCGTAGCGCTCGTCCTGTAAGTTTTGCCAGCAAATATTTCCACCTTATTTCAGACAGCATTCTCACATACTCAAAAAAATCATCAATATCTAAAATCCAATATAAAATAGAACAATGATACATACACTCCCTCCCAACCACTCCCTACCACTCCCCCTCTCACATGTGGTGGGACCCATCACATGTGGGACCCATGGTGGGACCTACCACATGTGAGAGGGGGAGTGGTTGGGGAGGGAGTGTATCTATCATTTTTCTATAAAATATCTTCAAAATACTCATAACCACTTAATTTAGGCAAATTATCATAAGACCTGAAACCGGGTTCTGATTCCTCACTATCAGCACAGTTAGTTGGGTGTCTCCCAACTACAATCTAGTTAGGGCTAGCGTTGGGCAAATCCCACCGCGTGTTCCCGAACCTAGTTAAGAGGACGGCGTTGGGCAACTCCCTCCGCGCGATTCTCTACAACCCTCCTTAGTCTCTGGTCGAGGCGAAGAGTCAGCAACCGCAGCTATTCACGGATTTCCGTCATGATACTTGTCTGTTGTTCTTCGACCATCTTCCTCAGATCATCAAACCTTTGAGCAACGTCAAAGGGTGTGTCATCTACTTTGATTCGTGACATCGAGCCAGGAAAACCCGCTCTGATACCAATTGACGCAGCGGAATTCACGAGAGAATAGTTAGCGTACTATTCCAAACGAGATAGGTTCTGCATCAGAACCAATTTACGCAAGCTTAAATTAAGACCATGTAAGAAAACAGTAAAATCGATTAGTACACGCAATTCAGTCCGAACACCTAAAAAAGAAAATTTCAAAAAAAACTCACACACGCCAAAATTATCACAAAAGCGTGGTCTCAAAAGATCAGAATCCATCATGTGCCCGAACCATAAGGTGTAGGGCATTGATCCTAAAGTTTAGGGCATTGGGCCTCGATTGGCTATGGGATGAGGAGGGGTATAAAATTATACCCCTTGGTTTTATCCCGGTCCCACATCCTCATGCATGGTTAATTTGGCAAATTTTTGGGAAGGGTATAAGTTTATTCCCCTCCCGGATTAATACCCTTTAATACCCCTGGAGGTGTACTAATTAATAACCTAAGGTGTTATTGTTTAGTACCCCTCAATACCCCCAGTAAAATTACCTCACTGCCCTCTCTTATATATTTTACGAACCCTTGCAATTTCCTTCGGATAAAAAAAGGAAGTACTTTCGCACATAATTTTTAATTTTTTTTTGCACCAAATAAAACTACTAATCAAGATCTTTAATTCGATACAAAAGTTTGAAAAATTTTATACTTTAAGAATTTGACGTTGTTAACTTGCTTTGCAATATCCATCTGATAAAAAAAAAAGTACTTCCACATTATTTTATTTTTTTTTGCACCAAATTAAACTACTAATTGAGATCTTTAATTCGATACAAAAAATTTAAAAAATTTTATACTTTAGAATTTGCCAAACCAAATGAGTAGTATATCAAATAAATTAAAAACAAAGACCAAAAGAGAAATCGAAAGACTAAAAAATGACTATGATTATATTACCCATAGTGTTTTTAAAGACTAACAAATATACTAAAGATGTAATTAATTCAAAATATAACATAAAAATTACTAATTAATAAGTAAAAAATGCATAATTAAAAAAAGAGCAAAAATTCATAATATAACATAAAAATGAATTATTTATTGAAACGTATAATTAATTTAATTAGTATTGTATTTACGTATTTATTTTATCATAAAATCTAATATGATTGTACAAGAGCAAATAAGTCATTTGTCAAGTTTTTACATCTTCTACCCAACTTTATCCATTTTATCACAAATTAATCCAAACCACATACTATTTAATCCATTTTTCATAAATGTCACATCACTGTGGGTCCATCCTTGCTAAATAATACTTTTTATTATCTTATTCTCCCTACTATTTAACCCCACCGAAACTTATCCCGCATCCAATCCGGGCCTTGGTGTAGAAGAAGAGTGAGGGGTGAGCACGGGTCGGGTTCGTCGGGTTTTGGGCGGGTTCGGGTCGGGTCTAATGTGGTCGGGTTGGGGAAAATGACACCCGAAACCGAACCGAACTAACCTATAAACCGATTGGATCGGGTTAGGTCGGGTTTCGGATCGGGTCGGTCGGGTTGGTCGGGTTGCCCTAACCAGATCAGAGAGAGAGAGGGAGCAGTGACCACATTCATCAATCATCAAACTCATCAGTCATCACAAATAAAATCACAAACAGCAGAGGCAACTACAGATCCGAGCAGTGTTACACACATGAATACATGATACAGATCTGAGATCGTTCACACTTCACACTACAAAGTTTGTAAAAAAGATGAATACATGATACATGATAGTATGATACAGATCTGAAATCATATTCCTCACCGTCGCCGTTCTCTGTTATCACCGTCGTCTGCTGTGTTGCTACCACCGCCGCCTTCGTCGTCGTCTGTTGAGTGTCGCCGCCGTCGTCTTCGATCGGAGGCTGGAGAGAGAAAGGTCTAACCGACTCTCACAGACCCACACCCACGCGCACGAGAGAGAGAGAGAGTGAGAGAGAGAGAGAGAGAGAGATCACCGCCGTCATCATCTTCGATCAAGCCGCCGACGTCGGCGCTGGAGAGAGAGGGGGTAACGGGATTTGTGGTTTGAGAGGAGAGGGAAGAGAGAGAGAGTCGATTATTTTTCTGAGAAATGAGGGTCTGAGAATCTGGAATGTGCTGTCTACTGTGTATATATATATTGTCGGGTCGGGTCGGGTCACCCGATATTTAAAAGCTCTAACCCGAAACCCGACCCGACCTCATCGGGTTGATATTATTTTAACCCGAACCCGACCCGATGATCTTTTGAACCCGCCCGAAACCCGTCGGATCGGATCGGATTGGATCGGGTTGGCGGGTCGGGCGGGTTTTTGCTCACCCCCAAGTTGAAGTAGAACGCAAAAGTGCAGGGCAATTGGGGTGTGGTACAGCTACACCACAAGGAGGAGGACTGAGATATAAATTCTAGGGAAGGAAAAGGACTCAACCTCCAGACAGCTTCCCAAGTAAAATACTCCACTAATTAACAGACAGAAAAACAAAGATGTGAGGTTGGAGAGAGAATCTGCAAAAAAAGGCTAGTTAGAGAGAGACAAAAAAAGACCCTCGTTTACTTTTGATTTTCCTTTAATTAAGAACTACTAATCCTTATTACTCTCTCCGTCCGGATTTATTAGTCCATTAACATACTTTTTCAAGTCCTAAAATATTTGTTCATTTTCAAAAGTCAAAGAATAAAATATGGAAATTTTACTTTTTTGTCCATTTTCTAAAACTTAAAATAACAACTCAAAAACTATTTTTTTTAAATAATGTGTTTACATTTTTTAAATTTTTTTACACCGTATTAAAGTTCTCAACGAGATCTATCAAATAAGATCCATATTGATAAAAAAAAAAAAAATTGTAACTGCATTATTTTTTAGTTTGAAAATTACACGTAGTTTCGTAGTGGATTATCAAATTAGAAAGGAGAGAGTATTAAATGGAGGGATTGAGGTAAAAATAGGAAATTAACAAACTCAAAAGATAATGGAAAAAAAAATTGGAATCCCTAAAACAGACCAACAAATCCGAACGAAGGGAGTACTACAGTATATCAGAGGGTGGGGTCAATTGTTTTTTCCTGGTTTGTCGCTGATCAAATTGTATCGAGAGAAACTTATTCACGGAGTTTCCGTGAACAAGCTCTTTGCACTAGCCCAATTTGGACCGCACGATTCAAACATTTGAAGGTTTAGTTTAGATACACTATGACCGGTAAGAATACACTCTGTCAAAGTGAAAATTAAATCCGAACCGTCCGTGTTTTGTATCATGCGGCCCAGACGGCCAGATTAGGTCGGTGCAAACTCCCGTTTACGGAGACCTCCATAAAGAAGTTTTTCTCAAATTTTTGTGTACTCCAATGAAAGATGAAGTAGGGGTAATAAAAGGCAAGAGGGTTGCTACAGGGATGATATTAACCAACAAACACGCTCTCGTCACATATAGTAGTGAACAGTGATAACAAAACCTGGTGCTCTGTGCCATGGACCAGGATGCAGTATGCTTGACAGTCTAATTGAATATATAAAAGAATATAATTTTCGACACATAGAAAATTGTATTTCTTTTTTCCTGCTTTATTGACATCTCTTTGGACAGTCATTAACATTTTCTTTTTAAAAACAAATTCAGAATTAGAAAAATGTCTAAACATTTTGTGGTTTGAATTTGTCTTGAATCATGGATAAACTCATAAAACCTTGACCAGAAGCTAAATCTTACATTAGAAATAAAATTAAATGAAAAAATACGTTGAGACATCCGGGGACACTTGCATGATGGGGCCCCACTAATAGACGATGTTAATAATACTGAAGAATTACTCCGATTCATGTAAAAACTGGCCCAGATATCTGATCGTGAAACACAGATGAAATGAAGTAACATGCATGGTTATGGCCAGGTTTGAAAGGGTCCTATGAGTCAGAGTTGCACAGTGTCTAGCAAATGGAAAATTACAGTGACCACAGACAGATCCAGAAGGGAATTCAGGAGTGTTGTATTGAAAGAAACAAAGAGAATTGGATTAAGTACCACAAAAACAAAGAGAATTGGATTGTGTGGTGGAGTGGTCCAAGGACATGCACATTGTGCAGTGTGATGGCCGTTGGTGCAGGATGCAGCTAGCTTTAAATTGCTCTGAGGCCCCTATTGATGAGGAGGGGGAGCTCTCTCTCTTGTGAACTGTGGACCATGTGAAAAATCTTCAGAGACCTTCCTAGTAGACATCAAAAAGTCATCACTAGCCCATGATTTTTCATGGTTTGCTCAGACTGAAAGTTAAGAAATTGGCAATGTCACAAATACTTATGTTGTTTCTCCGTACAATAAGGTTTTCTCTTGAATTTAGGTATTCGAATCAATTACCGTGCACCTTGACTAGTTCTTACGTAATTCAATTTCATCGTTCGCTAGTGGAGACTGTGATAAAATTTGAGACAAAGTCTCGTATGAACGCACTTCATAAGAGTTGATAACATCTTGGTATTTTTGAACCTGTGATCTAAAGAGATGATAAATTCTTATAAATTTTAAGTAATGATCATCGGGCCAACCCTTGAGATTCTCTACTTTTAGGAAAAGCACCCAAAAACATAAAAATCTGAATGAAAAAGCTAACAAGATGAGTGTATCATAGCCCTTGTCTTAAAAAGATTATTAAGATGTTTTAGGGACAACCGAATGCAAAATCATGCAACAGAACAGGAAGTTATCATATTTGCAATGTTTTGATTTTTAAAACATTGCAAATATGATAACTTCCTGTTCTGTTGCATGATTTTGCAATCGCTAGACACTATGGTTTCAATGTTGGAGTTAGGGTTTGCTGTTTAGGCTTGTGATTTTGGGCTGATTATTTTTTCAGCTTGGGCTTTCATTTGGTTTCTTAGACCGTTGGATGTTTGGGCTTTGCCTTTAGATGATTTGAGCTTGTATTGTTTTATTCCGGCTTTTTAGGCCCTCAGATGTTTTGTGCTTGTATTGTCGTATTCAGGTATTTTAGGCCCTCGGATTGGGCTTCGTCCCGCAATCCAACCTTGGTTGGATTCCCCTTCCCCTTCCCCTTTCCCCCTTGCTTGATGTACCCCTATCAAGTTAATAAAACTTATTTTTCCGATAAAAAAAAAAATTTCGCTAGACACTAGTCGGACGAAAAAGGAGCATCTATCTAGGGCCTAGGTGCCCGACCAATCAGCCACTTAAGCAGGGACCACCGCTTAGCGCCTAGGCGGGACTAGTCTACCTAGGCGGCAGATATTTATTAGAACACTGCTGATAGTACCATTAGTGAATAGTATGTTTTACTGGACGGGATAGCAAATGTTAATTTGGCCCTTGACTAGTCTGCTAAAGCTGTTTTATGAAAGAAAATGCTTATTACATCATTGTTTACAAATAATATATCTACCATGTAGGTAAGTAACTATGCTAGTAGAGTCCTAGTGGATATGGGCTTGTTGAGTGGTCTCTGTTTCTTATTCAGTAGTCTTAAGACACGGCTCAGATTTCATCTCGGCACTTGTACGATCCGAATCATCTATTACCGAGATGAAATTCGAGACATTGATTATCCATATCAGAGTCTCTTATTCTGCACTACAAACTTGTAGTGCGCCACTGCACTACAGAATTCCCTAATTCCATGTAGTTCCTCGACAACATTCTCAAGTAGTCTTGTACGGTTTATACACTAATACTGAGCCCCTTAACAATATGTGGTGGAGGTGTCCCAAGACCATTTGTAAGTTTGAAATTGATAAATAGGCTGTTGTCACAGTAGACTTTCAAGTTCATAGGTTCCTCTGACCTACGGATCTCCGATCTCAGAAGAAAATGTTTCGAATACACCACCATCTTCTTGGCCCAATGGTTCACTGATCACAAAACCCTACAAATGTTATACTCCAGTATTTATTAGTGGCGTGTTTGGGATATCTTCAAACCTTTGAAACAAAAACTTTGATATTTTGAACTTAAAAATTTCTTCCAAATTTGAAAAGTTTTAATTTGCGATTTTTTTTTTAATTTTCTGGTCATTAAAAAAAGTTTTATCGTCACAAGTAGAGCAATCAAAAAGTAAAAGATATGGACCGGTGTGGAAATTTTCCTTTACAAATTAACAAACAATTTTTGGAATAGTATTTTCTTCCTTTTAACATTTAATGAAAGGCAACTTTTTTTCAATTTGTCTTTCATTTTTAGGATTTTTTATTCCTATAATCCTGACTAATCAAAATCAAAATGTATAAAGATAGGGCTACAAGATGGAGAAAAATCTTGGGTTTTCTTGGGTTTTCAGGGCCGCTTATCTTGGGTTTTCAGGTGGTGGAACGGTGGTTTGAGGTGGTGGTGGCTGTCATGTTTGGTGGTTGCTATCAGAAGCTACGGTGGTGGTGGTGGTGGTGGATGTCTTGCATATTGCTTTAGGGTTAGGTTTTGGGTTTTCTTGGGGTTGGGCCTTTCCCAACTAAAAAATCCAAAAAGTCAAAAGTTAATGGAACGGACTAGAGAGATTAAAAAGATTGGAAATAAAAAGAAGTATCTACAGAGGTTCGTTTCTCTGTAGACACTTTGGGACGTCGTCATTTCGGGTTTAGCAACCTGATTCAAAGCTGGCCCATAATAAATTGGGCCTTAAATCTTAGGCTAAAACAAACAAAATGCTAACCAAAAGCAAGCACTTAGCCTTTTTGTCCCCTAGACGATAGGATATTAGTATTTAAGTATACGTTAGATTACTACGAGGGTCAACTTTCTATCCATAAGAATCGAATCGTAGACCTCACGCTCCAATGGAGCGCTATATAACCTTGCAATGTAAAACTTGACAAAGAATAAACATGGGCTGATGCTCAACAAAGTAAAGTGACAGGCCCATTTTTTACTTTTCTTCAAACATGGATTTCCTGGTCTTGGGCTCAAACAACCCACCGCAAAATATACCAGTAATTCTTAGAACTAAAGGATTTAACAACCCAGCGCAAATGGATTTTTATTTTTGTCTTTATTGGAAAAAAAAAATTGCCATTGTTAATTTTGTGTCCATTTTTTTAGATTATTAGTTCGTCTCGATGAGAGGAATCTAAAAAGTAAAAAATTACTAACCAAACTAATTTTTTTGTGAATAAACACAAAAATAATCCAATAATATATAAAATTTTGGATTATTGTTGTGTTTAGTGAACTCTTTTAAAATTTTGATAATAATTTTTTGACTTTTTAGATTTCTCTTGCAGAGTCGTACCAATTATCCACAAAAATCAACGCAAAACTAACAAGGGTCATGCTAACGGGTGTCATAGTGCACCTGTTAAGGGTACAAAAAGTACACTTTTTTGGGTTCTACTTGTACAAAATAGTAAACTTTAAAAGTACACTTGTATTTTGAAGTACACTTAAAAATGTATTTTAAAGTACAAATGTACTTTTAAATTGTACTTTTAACGGGTGCACTATGGCACCCGTTAGCATTTCCCAACTAACAAATGCAAAATTCGTATTATTTTTTCCAAAACAGGTAGAACCTTCTACGATCAAACTCTATAAATTTCTCAACTTCTTCAGCAGTGTGCAATGGTGTGTACCATGGACCAATTCCACTGTCCTATGTGAAATATTTCACATACAAATATTTTGGTACAATAATTTGGTGACTCCCACACTTTGCTTGGGATCCAGTGAGATGTATAGATATACTACAATATTTCACGTACAATATTGTGGTGTGTGTCTATGTGTGTGTGCGCGCGCGTGTGTGTACAAGCAACAAACCTATTTCATTAATTTAAGGGGTAAGGGAATGGAACCCTACGATGAAACTCAAACTTAGGATCTTATCCCGGTAAATGGAGTACTATTTTACAAGAAAGGCTTCCTTTGCAAAATTTCCACATTTTTTGCACTTTTGTTTATATGCGTTTTGTACTTCTGTGCTGCTTTATCAAAAACAAAAAAAAAATGGTTTATGAAAACTAAAAAGTCCGACTTAAAGTTTTGTGAATAAAGACGAAAAATAAACCAAAAAACCTGTTTTTTGGATCACTTTCGTCTTTATTCACAAAATTTTAAGTTTGGCTAATAATTTTATACTTTTTAGATTCCTCTCGTCGAGACAAGCCAATAAACCCTAAAAAATCGACCAAAAACTAACAAATGCAAAAAAAAATGAATAAGGACAAAATCAAAAAACCAATTTTTTCAATTTACCCAAACCAGGCCTAATAAAGAGCATGTCTCATTTCCTATTTTCCTTCATCTCCTTTTCTTTTTCTTTTTTTTTAGTGAAATGACTTGCCCTTGTATTGGCGAAAAGGCCAGCATTTTTCGAGCTCATCTGGATTTTTTATAGACACGGCCCAGAAAAAATGAAACGTCAGGGTCCAGTTGGTTTTTGGTTTTTGTGAATGGATGGATCCAGGTCCACAGTCCACAACATTCATTATGCAAAAACATTTCAAAAAGTCATTTTAAAAAACAACGCCTAATGAAACTGTGTTAAGATCCGTCCGGTGCATCTCATGAGCATCAAAGGGCTTCACATAACTCCGGATCAGCACCGGCCCTGGGCTAAAGGGTGCCCGGGCTTTAGGCTCACCAAAATTAGCAAATTTTTAGGGCTCCCAATAGGTAGTTGTGTTATGCATATATATATCCAAAAAAAAAAAAAAAAACCAGCCTAGCCCACCTTAATTTAAATTTGAAGACCCAACAACTATTATCCAATGAAATAGGCCCAAAACTCTCAATGGCAGAATCAATAGGGCCCCTTTTTTCATTATGAAAGAACATCCCAATTCCCAAACCCATTCTACACGTGCAACAACTTTTGGTTTCCATTTAAAATTGGAAATCTGGAGACTGCGGTCTCGAGAAGACGAAGAAGTTCGGGTCAGACGTCACGAAAAAAAATAGAGTGGGATATTGAAATTAATCAGGGCTCAATTAGTGCTAAATACTTTTTTGACTTAGTGATAATGTGATATCTAAATGATGCTTTTGAAATATTGAAATAATATATTATTATATTTGGTATTCTTTCTTAATGATGATGCTCTTTTATTTAAGGAAAATTCTTAGTTTTTTTTTTTTTTTTTATGTCTATCTTAATAATTCGTAAAGGGTCCATTTATTTATTATCGCTTTAAGTCCTAAAAACTCAGGGCCGGCCCTGCTCTGGATGGAACTGTGTTGAGATCCGTTGGATGCATGTCTCATGAGCGTCAAATGGCTTCTCACGTAGGTTTTATTTGGATTTTTTTTTTTTTTTTTTTGGTTGCTAAAATTGTGTTCCTAGCAATGCTTGGAAGTTGGAACATTTTTAAGAGAGAAAATGGAAAAATTCACGCGTACACCACATGTGTGCACACTATTTGCACACCACTCCATCCGGACCGTCCAAACGCTTTTTGAACGGTCTGAATTTGAAACCGCTTTCAAATCCAAACTGTCCAAAAAAGCATTTGAACGGTCCGGATTAGCTGGTGTGCGCGAATACGGTGTGAGCGTAGCATTACTAGGGAGAAAATATTGTCAAAAGTATAGGGTAGTTTGACTACTTGTAATTTCCATTGCAGCCAACTACTAAACAGTACGGGAAACGTCGAACTTCATAGCCACAATTAATTAATGAAAAGCTGCAAAAGCTGGCCGCTCCCTCACGAGGAACTCACCCAAAACAAAACACTGTGCCATAGCGTCCCATCAACACGCGCAGCACTGTACTGGCAATACCCACTCGGAAATTTCTCGGCAGAGAGAGATACACTCAGGCCTTGTTTGATTCGGGTATGAAAAGTACGTGAGATTGGACTATTTGTATCCAATCCCGCGTAGTTTCCTGTTTGGTTCCTGAAAAATCGCATAATCCCGCGTAGTCCCTTTTTTGTTCTCTCTTAAAGGGAAAGGGAAAATTATGGTCAGATAATCCGGCTTTATGATCCTAACAAAATCATCAAAGTACGATATTCTCGTCTAACCAGCGGGAGACAAATAAACCGTCACCGCCACCTATAATCTCAAATTATTAGGAGTACTTTTATTTTTCTATCTACAACCATGACCTAAAAACACCTCCTAGAAAATTAAACTTTGAACTCGGACTGAGCTTGAGTTCAGCGCAAAATAATGGAGTTTGAGCTCTCTTCTTTACAGTATCTTCTTTATTATCGAGGTATTTAATTGCTCCACTTGTTTCATTTAATACATTGAGAGTGTCAATAAACGGAAAAAAAATTCGGTGCCGAGTGGGTATTGCCACTTGGAATCCAAGCGTGATCGGAGCCGTCCAAATGTGTTTTGGACGGCTCGGATTGATTTCCTGTCTCTCCTCTCACTCAAACACTCTCTCTCTCTTCCTTTTCTCTCTCTAAAATCCGAACCGTTAGATTGTGTTATGAACGGCTCGGATTATCGAGTGAGTACCACGTAGGCAATACCCACTCGGCACCCAAAAATTTCTCCAATAAACGAGAGTAAAAGGAGTAAAAATGTAGCCGTTTGCAAAACTCTGCACAAATAATCACACATATTTCCACATTATCCTAAACAACCGTTATAAAAGCGGAAGCCAGGACTGGTACATCCGTAAATTCAACAAAGACCAAGGGCTATCTTAGTGTCCTAGACCCCCCAACCGTTCCGCTTCCACGCCGCTATAAATGCCTGTCACCTGCTATCACGCCATCTTCATTTATCCACTCTCTTTCATTCCTTCAGCATTTTCCATCTCGTAGGGTTTCCATTCTCTCTCTCTCTCTCTCTCTCTCCAAACAGCGACAATGTCTCTCGAGGTTCAGAACGGAGGCGCTGAAAACGGAAGCTCCAAGGCCGTGGTCTTCTCGGCCGTGAAGCCTCAGCTGTTCGTGGAAGCGGGGAAGGCTAACGACGCCGTACAGTTCTACAAGTCCGCCTTCGGTGCTGAGGAGGTGAGCCGTTCCGTGTATCAGAAGAGGAAGGCTGATCAGGAGATCCCTCTCGTTCTCTCCGCTGAACTCGAGCTCGGTTCCTACGCCTTTCTCGTCTCTGACCTCCCTAACGACTCTCCTGCTCCGTAAGTGTTTTTAATTCGTCCAAATAGTTCCGTGTTTCTTCGCATTCTCGCTCTGATTTGCGTAGAAATAGAATCCGTACGCTCATACGAAACACTTCGGAAGTGATTTCCCTGTTGTTTTTAAACGTTTAGACGATTGATGATCTATTCAGACGGCATACGGTCACATGTAACTCTTCCGCGCGATTTTCTGCTTTTTTTGAGCCTTTAGACGATTGCTGCTTATAACGATTTTAGTTTGTCTTTACTTTGTTTTCGACGCTTGTTTCTGTACATTTGCGTTTCCATTCAGATCGTAAATTATAACCAGAGCTAATCGGAGTTTTTATGCACCAATAGCCTTAGACGTACAGTCGTAGACTCAAATGAGAATGTTCCGTAGCGGCTCTCTGCTGTTTTGAACTTTTAGACGTTATGCTTCAAACGAATTTTGTTTTTCTTTCACTTGGCATTTTCGTCGCTTGTTTTTGGCATTTACAGAAACGGTGCGCCTTAATCGGAGTTTTGACTCAAAAGCCCCACACCTTATTTTATCATTTTTGTCGTTTGTATGCCTTATCCTAAGCCTTAGATCCATTTTTAAATGCTATTTTTGGTTGTGTGATCAGCTGCTCCATTTGGAGTTATAAATATTGCAAGCCTGCATGTTCTCTGTTTAGGATTTACTGCGTTTCCCTAAGCATCTTATAAGGCTTTTGTGTTTGACCAGGGTCAAGACATCGGGAACCGGATTCATCATCTGCTTGGAAACTGAGGACGTGGAAGCTGCTGTGACCAAGGCCGTGAACGCCGGTGCTGTTGCCGAGGGAGAAGTGGTGGAAGGGGACGGCGCGTGCTGCGGAGGGCGCGTTGGGAAAGTGAAGGACCCCTACGGCTTCGTCTGGATGATTTGTTCCCCGGCCAAGAAATGCGCTGACGGGGAGGCCGGAGTTATTCCGATCTAAACCACATTTCCGTTCTACTGTTCCGTCTGCTTTTGTTTTCCTCTAATCTGACGGTTTATTAATATGACAATGGGTAGTAGCCTAGTAGTAGTGGGAATCGGCTGTTGCTTGTTGGTAATTCGATTGCAGTCGTGCTTTTGCTTGATTTTGAAAAGAAACAGGGATGATCTTAACCAGCTCTGCTTTAATTCAGTCATGGACTTTGATAGGATGAAATTACTTTCTGAAGCTTTGTTGATTTTAGTTTGTGACCCTGCCCTCTGTTTGTGCAATATAGTACTCCTATCAGTAGATTTTCTTTTTCTTTTTCTGTTGCCAGTAAGAAGTTAGGCCTCCTTTGGCAAAAAAACTTAAACCAGATTATTGGTTTTTTGGGATACAAAAAACCAGGGTGCTTTGGGTAAAAAACTTAATCCAAAAAATCAGAGTGTTTTGGGTAATAATCCAATAATCCAGATTATTTGTTTGTCTTTATTCAAATTTTTTTTGCGTTCGTTAGTTTTGCATCAAGATTTTGTGGTTTCTGGATTCCTCTCGACGAGACGAATCTAACAAGTACAAAATCTTGATGCAAAACTAACGAATGCAAAAAAATTTTGAATAAGGACAAACGAATAATCCAATAATCCATAATCTGGATTATTAGCCAAACCGATTTTTTGGATTATTTGAGAAAAAACCAAAAAATCAATAATCTGGTTTAAGTTTTTTTGCCAAAGTAGGCCTTAATCACCGTGCCATTTAAGTACTCCCTCCGTTCGTATTTGTTTGACCCTTTTGGGGAAGTGAGTTTTTAAGGGTGTGAAAATTTTGTATTGTCTTTTTTGTTTTGTCCCTAAATACAGTCAATATTACTGTGACAAATTTTGTGGGACTAATTTGTTATATGAAACTCAAAACATATGCAATATGGATCTTGTTTGATAGATATCAATTAGTTTTATTATACAAAGTTTTCAAAATTATAAGAACCGTTATAAAGTAAAAAAAAAAAAGGACAAGCCAAATGAGATGGAAAAAGTACTTTTTAAGGGTAAAACTGTAAAGGGACCATGTTTTGATGGATGCTTTTAGAAATGTGACAAACATTTTGGAACATCCCAAAATGTAAAGAAGGACCAACAAATAGGAACAGAGGGAGTATAAAATATGTTTACTCTAACGAGAAATCTAAAGTATAGAAAGTGAACTAGGAATGTTAATGAATAGTCTATTCCGGCTCTACTATAGCAAAAAAAATATCGGAGTAAATTTTTTATACTAGGAATTAAGGCTTCATTCTACTAAGAGCATCTCCACCCATTACTCAAATTTTTACCTTAATTTCAGTAAAAATTTGAGGAAAAACTTGATTTGGTATGGAGCACTCCAATGGGGAAAAGAAAATTTAGGCATAAATTTGAGTAAAAGTTTCATTAATGGCATTGTTGTAAATTTGAGGGGGAGAAATGGCCTTCAAAATTTGATGTTGGATTTGGTTCTCGCCAAATTTGGTGAATAATTTGAGTAATATCAAATTTGGTAAATGATTTGGTGAAGGAGTGGAGTGAGATTTTTAGTGGTTTTTACTCAAATTTTAGTTTGATGCAGAATTTGAGTAAGGAGTGGAAATGTTCTAACTGAACTATTGAACATTTTGACTTTTCTTATTCTAGGAGACACATGATTCTCTTAAGTTATACAGTATTAATCTAAAAAGCCAAATGCTTAATAGAAAAACAAATCATGAAATGGATAGTATTGTAAACATGTCGAGAGAGATGTGGATACCAACCCTTTGATACAGAAGACGAACCGACTGATCCCGGGGACCTACTTTTGGATCCCACATGAATGATCCGAACCTTTCTTTCTTCTTAAAATGATTTTTTCATTGGCTCCGCGAGAAACCAACTCAATTCGACATGTGTAAGTGATTGATTCAAAATCATCCCGTTTTATTTTTTAAATTGCATGAAAATGAGCATACGGGTCTTCTAACTAATCAACAAAGAGTGATTTAGCCATTATGTTGGATGCACAGTTAATTCGGGTTTTTTTTTTTGTTGTCTTTCCTGTTTGTATTAACTTCGTCATTTTCATTTGTATTTATTTGGACTTGGTAGCGTTTGATTAATGAAAATTTTCTATTTTTCTAAAAAATATAATAATAATAATAATACAATTCTTCAATAAAAAATACTCCCACACAATCACACATACGGAGGACAAAATGTTAAAGCACAAAAGACGAGAAAAAAACAAAAGATTAGAGTAATACTAGTAGTAGTTTAACGTTTGAGGGGTGCTACTTTGGGGTGCTGCATGTAAGGGTCATCATGGGGCCTGGTCGGGCCGACCCAACCCGCGAACTTTCAGACTAAGCCCGCCCGTGGGCCGGTCTAAGCGGGTTTTTTTTTAGCGGGCCGACTGGACCAGACTATCTCCCAATCCCTTCTTTTTTTTTTCCAGCTAAATCTTTTGGAGCAATTTTTTTTTTTTTAATTACAGATGAACCTTGCCTACTTTACCATATGTTGTAACAATAATACAGCATGAACAGTTGTTACCCATGCAGCAAATAGATAGTCAAAGTTGAATACCTTTAAAAATGGTAAATATTGCCAATCAAACCATTGTTTATATCAAAATCTCCACCATCTGTGCATATGTTTAGTTGGATGGTCAAAATTGAATACCTTTTCAAAATTTCAATGCTAATGTTTAGCTTCCCATTGGAACTTTACTCCGAGATATATACATAATTACACACATTTGTCCAACTATGTGTATAATATATTTTTTTGTACATTATATATTATATCTTATGTACATTAACCGGGTAATAATGCATTAAAAGTATACCAGGCTACGAGCGGGCTAGTATCTCGAGCCGGCGGGCTAGGCGGGTTGTAGTTAAAATTCTTGGGCCCAAGCCCGGCCCATGGAAACGTCGGACTGGGCTAACCCGCCCATTTGACGAGCTCGGGTAAAGCTCGACGGGCCGCGGGCCAACGGGCCAAATGATGAGGCTTAGCTACATGTTGAATATGGGCTCTTCTGGGTCCAACTTCCCATGTCAGATCAGGTTGTAGACTTGTAGTTAGCCCTTTTTCCACATATAGCTTCCCAAAAAAATAGAATCACATTAGTGCCTCACCAGTCAATGATGATCGGAAGACACTTTGATGGCTTTAGTTCTTGAATAACAAGGAAAAGATTGAGCTTTGATAGGAAAAAGTAGCATATATCATAGGGTTTATCACTGTAATATTTATAACAATGCCTTGCCTTGGAGCAAAGACGGATGTAAGGGCGGGTTAGCTCGGGCAACCGCCCTTCCCCAGTTTCAAATCTTTTCTTATGAATATTGTACTCCCTCCGTCCCAATTTAATTACTCCCTACGTTTATAAGTGCATCTTTTAAAATTTATTGTAGTTTTCATTATATACTGTATTTTTATATGCAATATGGATCTTATTTGATAGATCTCAATTAGTTCAATTAGACAAAAATTTTAAATTTTTTGAAAGAACATTACAAATAAAAAGATATAGACGTTTGAAAATGACATGGATATTTGTAGGGAGCAATTAAAATGGGAAAGAGGGAGTAATAATTTCTAAAATTTTTACAACTATATAGGGTTTTCCCGCAAGTAAATATTGGTAACGACTGTTTATTAAAAACACAGGACTCTACTAAGTGGTAACACGATGTATAGCTAGAATTTGACACCCGCCCAGTGCTGGAGGGTCGTAAGGAGAAGTGTTATAAGCTTTGAATGGAAGCCCCCGGTAAACGGCGGCAGTAACTCTAACTGTCCTAAGGTAGCGAAATTCCTTGTTGCATAAGTAGAGATCTTTACGAATGGTGCAACGATTGCCCTGCTGTCTCCGATATGGCCCCGGTGAAATTGAATTTTCTGTTAAATAATATTTTTGTGATATATGTGAGGTGAATGACTTCTCTTCGTATTGTAAACAATTAACAAAAAATACCATTTAGACCGTAGTGAAAAGCTTAGCCTTATATAGCATATATCTACGGTTAAGATAAAATTGTCGACAATGCAGATAGGTTAACATATCAATAACAAGACAAACGTATAATGAGGTGTCTGTACCTGGAGTTAGACCAATGGACTTAGTACCGCTTCTAATTATTAATAAGCTTAACAAATGTTATTGTTACCAACGAAGCCGTCTTAGCTCAGCTGGTAGAGCGCGTGGCTTTTAACCACGTGGTCGTGGGTTCGATTCCCACAGACGGCGACCCCCACTTCATAACGTTTTTTTTTTCATCACTCTCTTCCTTGCGGGAGAGACATTTTGCAGAGGCGTTATTTCTCTCATACTCCATCGTCTTCCATCTCCTTCTTCCATGGCTCCCTTCCTAACACAAACTACAACTTCTTCCAATTTCCACTCTCTCCCGTCATTTTGCTTCATTACATCGCCACCCCCTTCTTCTCCTACTCACTACCACCACCACCAGTGGCAATTGAATCAATTCAAGAAACAGAAATTGTTGGCCCTATGTACTAGCTACGAGGTCGGCGGAGGCTACTCCGATGAAGAACTGAAGTCACGAGGTAAGAGTGTAAGAACAAGGCAAGAACCAGAGCTCCCGAAATGGGCCCCTTCTCAGTATGAAGCTATCCTCAAAGGCGGCGAACAGGTCATCTCCGTTCTTCAAGAGGTTGCCATGCTTGTAAGTAATCATTCTTCCAATCATCCTTATGTTAATTTCAGAAGTTTTTATGTGGGTATTCATATTATTGCAGTTTGGCCTAAACCCTAAACCCTTTGTTCTTATTTTGATACCATTAGCTGGAACTGAATGGGCTTGTCTTGGTTGACAATTTTGATATCCGTTATCCATGTATAGTTAATTATCAAGTTCCGACAGACCTGTTTCAGCCTATCTTGATTTTTGATTGGACAACTTGGTAGTCTCACTTGTAAATCTTAAAATTCCAATGGGTAGCTATAGCCCCGATGACTCTTCTTTATCGGTGTCTAATTCACTGGATTTGTTTGTTCCAGAATGTTATAGGTTTCCTTTTATGGATATAGTTGAATACAAAAATGGTGACGGTTCATATTGTGCCGATGTACGGTGCCCGTGAAAGTTGTAAAGTGCATGTTTTGTTTTTGAATCTTGAAGCCATTAACTCATCACGCTCTCTTGTCTATCTCCCTGTCATTTTAGGATATGATTTTATGGAATCTTAACCTTGTAATGCCATGACTAGCATTGCAGACTCATGGGCCATGAGTCTGCAATGCTTTGGCCAATCGACCATTTATGTTTTAGTGCCATCAATCCCAACAGCACACAGTTTTGAAGGTCATGGTGAGATGCCTTGTCATCCTGTAGGCTGTTGAAGTTAGATATCTTCACAATGTCTTCAGGTTCTTCAGGTTGTTACCAACTGCACCAGGATTTGCTTTATTTTATTCAATTTGATATTCCCCGTAGTTTCTCGCGTCTCTGGTATACTCATACAGACCCAGTTGAATTTGCCATTGAAGTACTATTTCAGAACACAAGCCCTGCACCATTGCCTATTTGGGTCGTCTTTCCTCCTCTTTAGATGTTGCTATGTTTAGTGTACTTCGCTATTATGATGCTAGAATCTAGTTAGGGATTATGGATCGCCATATGCTTGTCCAAATTATGATTCCCCCCTATCGACAGTTAATAGCTACAAGCAAGGTTCTAAAACTCGCAAGGCGCTCCCAGGGCGGCCGGGCACCTTCTAGCTTCCAGGGCCGAGTACTCGGCGACTAGTCGGGCTAGTCGGTCTAGTTGGGTTAGTCGGGCTAGTCGGCGAGGGGCCTTCCAGAGTCTAGGCGGCGAGTACTCGGCCTTCCAGACCTTTTTTTAGAACAGTGGCTACAAGGCAAAAGAACATTGGTTGGAGTTATCAAAATCATAAGAAAAAGTTTCATGTCTTTCACTTTGGAGAACGTAGTTTGTGGTTTGGATTTAGTTAAAACGTGGCATAGACACTCCAAGGAATGTGACCTAGCTTACTAGCTATGCACTAGCTTTGGAGACATTTGCACTGATGTTGTATCTTGGTGTCCACAACTGCCTATTGTGAACATACGCATATGTCCATAACCGACGCTGAGATGTAACGAACTCACGAGTGGGGCAGACCTTCTACAATGAAATCCAAACTTAAATTTGTTCTTTATCTTGCAAAATTTCTTCGAGGGCTAAAGTAGCATTGATTTTTCAAATATAGACACGGGTGTCATAATTTCATATGACGAGTCATTTGGGGCATCAATGGTAAATCTTCCTCATATCTTCACATACTGCAATGGTGAGAACCCTCGTTCTTGAGGCGACTTGCTGTTATTGATTTCCAAGATAGGCATAGTTCTCTCTTCTTTGTTTTTACTTGAGCTGGAGTATATTATATTGCATGTTTTCAAGTTCAAGTATTGAACATTATTTTACCATGGTATGATGGTAAACCATGTATAATTGAGACAAATTGCTTGTTGAGTTGAATCAAGCATGTGTAATTTGGGCTCGCGACTTATAAACTGAGCTACACAGTAGTGCCATATATTCTACAAACACACATAATAGGCAAAATTTGTACTTAATACTCTGTGCGCTCTACAAGCCTATACTCGGTTTCAAACCAAATATTTAGTAACTTTGCTTCAACATTTTGTGACTTGCTCCTAGTGACATGAAGGTCCATCAATTTTGTTAATCACGTTACCTCTTATTTTCTAATGGGTGCAGTTGGAAGATATGAACATAGATGAAGCATCTGAAAAATTGGCTGTGGAGTTGGCCGCACATGGAGTTATTGGGAAGAGAGTTGATGAGATGGAAACTGGGTTCATGATGGCCCTGGATTACATGATTGAAGTTGCGGAGAAGGACCAAGATGATAAAGTAAATATTTCAACCTTTGTTTTTGCTTTCATATTGTGGAGGACCATCAATTGGTTTTATTTCTATACATTCATTTGTATTTACAGTGGTGAACTAAGCATCAGGTATCCTGTTATTGCACTTTTTGTTGTTGTTTTTGTTGTAGTTGATTTTTCATTGAACTCGAATACTTTTGTGGGGGTAGATAGAAATTTTATTTCGAATGTGATTACATTTGATCAGAGTTACTGCTGTTTGTGGGTTTGCCATGCACTATTCCTTGTGCTTCTGTTGGATGATTCCTAAACCCAATCGATGACTGATAGATCGGCTTAGGATTATAGAAAAAGAATTCATCTTTGGTAAACCAGAGACATGTCACCAGACATAATTTTCCATTCTCAATGGAGCTTAATGCCTTTCCATAGGACATTTTTTATTTTTTGTCCTTTTCTTTAGATTTGCTACTATCATCAGAAACAATATGGTCGACTTCAGAGAATGTTTTTAACATGTTTCCGTTGATTCCCTGCAGCGCAAGTCACTCTTGGTGGTTATCAAGGAGACAGTTTTATCCCACCTGACAAAAAAATGCCCTCCACATGTGAGGATGCTTCCGAACTCAAGTACATGATATGCTAGATTTAGAGATAAGGTTTTTTGCAACCTTGCATTTAAAGATGTACTTCTTTTCTTATGATATATCTTCTAGGTTCAAGTGGTTGGCCTTCTCTGTAGAACTCCCCAGAAAGACAGCAGGCATGAATTACTTCGGCGAGTTGCTGCAGGTGGTGGCGTGTTTCAAGGTGAGAATGGCACAAAGGTTCATCTTCCAGGAGCAAATTTAAATGATATAGCCAACCAGGCTGATGATATATTGGAGGTAATTATTGTAAAGCTGCCTAAATGGTTTGCTTTACATATTTTTTGATTTGATGAAGCATCTAGAAGATAATCTCTGTTGGAAAATCTCCCTTATTTTATGAAAGTTTGTCTTAATTGTTAAGAAAACCCTCAGGTTCAAACGACAAAGGCCAAATATTCACAAAAATGCAAGACATGTTATTGTAGAAGTGAAGAAGCTTCTCATTGTCTTCATTTTGGAATTAGGAGAGTAGTGCAAATCCTCACATGGGAACATAAATAGAATTATAGGATGCATTCCTCGAGGTTGTGAGAAAACCCATGTTTCAAAATTTAAGTTGGGACTTCGCAATTTCATGATGGATGTATTGCACAATCACAAATTAAATGTGGCCAACTTGTTAAGGCGTCTATAACCATTTTTTTCTAGTCAGATTTCTTATTAGAGAAAAATTACGCTCTCCATATTCTGCAATGTTGAAAGGGGGACTGCACAGTTTGAGATTCAACTGTTTTGGTTAAAATGTATTCCTTGGTTGCCAGTTGCATCATTGAAGCCATTCAAGGGGAGATTTATTACAGAAGCTAGTTAACCTATAGTACACGGAACAGAACTCACTTATATTATATGTTGTAGTCAAGAAGACGTCTTCTATTTGTGATAATTGTGTGTAGTTGGCAAAGTGATCAAGACTGAAGCAGGTTTTCACATCGTTTGCGATTACGTTGAGGTCTCTTTTATGTGGAAGCAAGCTGAACACACTTATATAAGAGTTCTTTGTTTGCCACACTAGACCTACTCTCAACACAAATGGAATTGCACAATTACACCCTTAAACATGACACTAATTTAGTAATTTTCAATAGGAAAAAAAGCCAAGTGTATATAAGATATGAACTCCATGACCAATGCTGATGCTGTAGAACTGCAGCTATATGTATCAGCATTTTGCCCCATTTAGCATTCCTATTTGTATGGTAAGAATAATATTTCCTTTTTATTTTGTGGTTTATCACTGCACAAGGAATTAACTGAATACTTAATTTTTATTTTCGTTTCATTAATAGCTTTCTGACATCATAATCACAGTGGTATGCAGCTTTAACCACTTAGAAAACAATGTGGGGCATACTTTCCTGATTTGATGTTATGAAACTAAGTATACCTTGTGCTCCTTTTTGGCAATATGAGTGAAAGATGGACCAACAGTGTTTTAACTGTGGTTCTGGGTGTACCTCCAAGTCGAAAAACTTCAATTACTTTATCCCCCTTAACTCACATTCCTTTTTTGCTCGTATTCATATTGATCAAGAATCGGGCTATTCTTCATGAAGCGTGTTCTGATTTTACTAACCATCTTTGACTATTCTTGTTTTCTATCTTATGATTTGCATCAGTAATATAGTAATGATGTATATTGCAGTCAATAATGATTTTGCCTTAAATTAGATTGTGGATTCATAATCACTTTTCAGACTATGGAATCTCGGCCTGTGGTTCCTGATAGAAAGCTGCTCGCAAGGCTTGTTTTAATCAGAGAGGAAGCTAGGAATATGATGGGAGGTGGAATACTAGATGAAAGAAATGACCGTGGTTTGAATACACTTCCTGAAGCAGAGGTCAGTTCATGTCTGGAGATTGAAACATGAATCAGAGGGAAAATGCCCAGCTAATTGTTGGCCTAAAGAAGTTACTTCTCTTATTATCTTTCTAAAACCGCCCCTCCATATATATGTGACTTGTGCTTTTATATTTTTCCCTGAGAACAATCATGTTTGCTGCTGCAACTAAATCATTGATCGTTATCGTAATTTTGATCGGTGTAGGTCAACTTTTTGACCAAGCTTGTAGCTCTGAAGCCAGGAAAAACTGTACAGGAGATGATAAAGAATGTGATGCTAGGAAAAGATGAAGGTGCAGACAATTCAAGCAGTGATGAGGAAAATGCTACTGATGGTTCCAGAGGAATTGCAGGGAGGGTGAGTTCGATTACCTTTAAAAACGGCTATTTTCTCAACAGAACTAAGCACGAGAAACAAACAATATAATACAAGCTAGATGAATGAGAGTACACTTGTGGCTGGTGGTGTTATTCTGACTATATAGTTGTGATTCTCAGGGTAGTGTTAGTGGGCTTAAACCATTACCTGTGCGGCCTGGCATGTTTCTCGAGACTGTTTCTAAGGTACTAATCGCTTTTATGTTCTCACAGCTACTACTAATTGTTTGTGAAAGCAAACAAATTTGACAAATGTTGTCTTCCTGGAATTTAACCGTGGTTGCCCTTGTGCTCATGTTTACAATTTGGCGATCATTTCTTCGACATCATGTAAAAATCTCTTTCTACTGAAGAACATAAATATCAATGAGATAGTCCGCTCTCTCATGTACACCTTTGTCTGTGCGGGGGGACTTGTCAGGTCTTAGGCGGTATATATGCTGGAAATATCTCTGGCATCACAGCCCAGCATCTCGAATGGGTAATTTCTGCACCTCTCTCTCTCTCTCTCTCTGGCGTTTGATTTGGGTATTGAACTACAGACAACCTATGATTCCTACTAAAATGGCGAAATGATTCAAACGAAGCAGGCTTTTAAGGTCGTTTCTCTTGCAATGGAAGGATTCATGGTTCAAGTGAAAATGCCCATTGGTTTTGGCACCAAGAGTTCCACGTTATTTGCATAAATAGTTTTTGAATATCCTGTTGATCTTTTGGTCCAGGTTCATCAGAAGACGCTTCAACTTCTTCAAGAGATAGCATTCTAGTTTGCCCTAAGGTGGCGCCGAGAGCTGCAGTAAGTTTGCACACCCAATTTTGATTGTGATCCAAGGGGGAGATTTGTTTTAGTATTTCCGTATTTGTGAATGTCGTAACCCATCTCAGCAATTGTTACCTGTATATAATTTTGATTGTAGTCTTATACTTAACCAAGCAAATTCCCAAACCAGAGAGATAGGAGAAGATGGTCTGGGTCATGTGGGTTTTTTTTGCAATGAATAACTTTAATGATAAAGCAAATCAAACCCAAATGTGCATCAAATCATACTTTTTGCCTATGTCCAATCACTGGCAATGATGATGAGCATAATGGAGGTCAAGTTACAACAAGCCCATGTGTTGGTTGGGCCTACTATTTTTCTGCAATGTGGGCTCCGTTTGTTTGGACGTAAAATGTTTTCCTGTAAAATGTTTTACCCATTTTCTGTTGTTTGGTTACAAAAAAACACGAGGAAAACAATTTACGTAGTAAAATATTTTCAGCCAAGTGGCGCAAAATGACTTTTCTTTAAAATTTTGGTAAGTCATTTTCCTTGCAGCCATCATCTCCTCGCGCTTTGATCTCTCCCCAATCCCACAACCCAACCAACTCCCTCTCTCTCATCAATTCATTATTCTCCAGAACGACTCAAATCTTCTCTCTCTCTCTCTCTCACACACACACGAACCCCACTTCTATCCAAATCTCTCTCTCTCTCTCTCTCTCTCTCTCTCTCTCTCTCACACACACACACCCACCAATTTAAGGGTGAATCTACGAATCTACACATGCAACTTCAATTGGAGCCTAATCCTAATCAAAATATATAAATCCAATTCTCAATTTCCATGTTTTTTAGACTGATCTGGTCAATCTTGGAGATGACCGAATTAGGAAGAAAGGTGGATTGAGAGAGAAAAGAGAGAGGGGTCGCTAGTGACCGGTGAAATTAGAAAAAATGGATCCAGATGTTTTTAATTGGAAGGGATGGATTCATATGCCATGGATGAGAGAGAGAGAGAGAGAGAGAGAGAGAGAGAGAGAGAGAGAGAGTGGCAATTCGGATCTCAGACAATGTTGATTGAATTGGAGCTCTATTGGTAGCGGTTGCTTTAGAAAAATGGTGCTAGGCTAATATTTTGCAAATTGTCAACCAACACTTAAAAACAAAAACGAAAAATTATCTTTTTGGCAAAAAGAATTTACAGGAAACTGATTTTCCTGTGAAAATTATTTTACTTCGAAACAAACGGAGCCGTGATCTCACCACTTTCGGTACACATCAGAGGACCAAGCCCCTAATGATTTTGGTGTTGGGACAATGAAGTTGCACATTTTGCTATAAACTGCAAGGGCTTGCAAATCAGCAATCACCATGCCTTTCTCCTTATGTAATATGGTTGTAGTTATATATGGAATCCCCCTCCCTCTGCTTCTATAGGTGGCTCGTCCTGAATTGGCTCGACTTGTTTAGTAATCAAGTCGAGATCAAACTCGAGTTCAAATTTTAGACTCATGTGCTCAGCACTCTAAAACTTGGTTCGGCTCGTTTATGTGAGCTTATTTTAGTAAATGATCCAGGTTCGACTCGATTAGGGTAATGTCGACTCGAGCTCGGCTCGGCTCAAATGCACCCCTGTACACGGGAAAATATGTTAATGTGTATCTACAAAGACATATCTATCCAGCGACTTGGATTCAACATATTTTCATTTTAGATTACACTTATCTTCCTCCGAAGTTTTTACTGTTTCATCATCCGTGTTTTTTCGTCTTTAATGATTTTTTTTTTATCAAATTACTTATTTACTTTTTTTTTCTTTTGTATGTATATTGCATATCTCTATTCAAAAAGTAAAAAAATTTATTGAAAAATTAAAATATTTGACTGAAGACGAAAAATTATGCAATCCTATACACAACTATTGTCTCTGAAATTTATCTCAAAACTACTACAAAAAAGGTTAAAGAACCTATCTTTAGTTGTCCTTGGGCCTGGGCCAGGCCACACTGTCTTTAACGATGCTCTGTACCCCATGCTAATCTTGATTTTTTTGGCTGAGAATTGCTCTTGCTCCACGTGAGGTGTGACCTTTTTAGATTAAAAAGAAAAAAAGGCGACTTTTAGTAGTTTATTTTTTTCTCATATCAGATCATTTTTAAGATTTCTATTGTCTTTTTAATTCAACTCTTTTATTACTATAATTCTCTTGCCGCCTAACAATGGAGAGAATGATTCTCGTTACTTTGAATTACGCAACCATGTTAAATGCAACAAATCCGCTGTTAGAATTTAATCGGTTTACATAGATGATTATATATTATTAGACTTATAAAAACAAGGCGGACTTTTCAAAAGTTTCAAAGATACTAACACGAAATATTATTGTGTCGTCCGATCACTCTTTTTTTTATTAAAATTGTAGCCGTCCGATTAAAGTTATACACAAAATAAATGATATCTACCGAATGTCTCTTTGTATTTCTCTCTTCACACCTCTCTCTCTACAAAAATTTAATATTCCAAGACTCCAATCTACAATTAATTGTAGCCGTCCGATTACAGAATATGTGCAGCCTGCAGAAGTGATTCTCGCCTAATCTTTGCACTATCTTATGTGAATTTGAATTTCGTACAGGTGATGCCCAAAAAAGACAAGTCTTTTTACAAAAACACAAAAAATTACAAAAATTGCATCATCGTATCTTGATTACGGGTTTGTTTGAAACGGTCAAATCATCACGAAAAATAATTATTGTCATCTCATGGACACCAATATAATAAATACTCCAGGATCTCGGAATTAATCGAGGTGCGCATAAGTTGATCCAGACATCCGGTTATAAAAAAAAAAAAAATCAATACACCAAGAAAAAGTTTAATTTCATACAGAATACAGATTAGTAGTATCATTTTAGTTGGGAAGTGATTTTGAAACTCTCTAAATTGATCTTGACATTCCAAAAGAGAAGCGCCAAAATCTATTTTCCTTTAAGGCTGTGTTTGGATGACAGTAATCTCAAGGGGAAATGAGAATGTGATGTCTTCTACCCATGATTCCAACGTTTAGAACAGACAGGAACATGTATGTGATGTCAGACTTTTCTAATTTCAACGTTTGACAAAGACATGAATAGGAATGTGATTTCTGATTACATATGCAATCATGAATCACATTTCTAGACTGAGTGAGAATCTGATCTCTCCCTTACCACATGAGAATCTCAAATTCGTAGCTTATTCATTAAGAAAAAGAAATATTGACTTTAATAAATTTCCAAAATAATTGTTCCACGCGTAAGATTACTGAATTAATTTAAACACCGAAATGCCATTCCTCCCGGTCAAATTCTTAGGAATATGATTCCCAATAATCATATTACTATTTCTACCCAAGAAAATTTCCGAGAATTTGATTCCCGATAATTATATTCCTATTTCTACTCAAGATTCCGGTCATTCAAACGCAAGCTAAGTTTCTAGGCTCAGGCCTTGTTCTTGAATGGATTTTATGAGAAAAAATCTAATTTTGATAAAATGTAGTTTTGTTTAGAGGTGTGATAAAATGACATTGTTTTTCCAATGGATTAAATCTAGGCTTGATAAATGTGTTTTGTAAATGATTTTGTGAGATAAAATCTAATGTTCATAAAATCTAATTTTTCTAAAAGTCGTTGAGAATATTAAATTTTATTAAAATTAAATTTTATAAGATAAAATCCATTCAAGAACGTGCCCTCACTCCTTTGTACTACTAAACAAACACATAATCCATTCCACGAGATCCGATTTGAACACCCACCGGTCACCTCCCGATTTGAACACCCACCGGCCACCTCAGTACCTCACCATAATTGCACCTCCAAGAAGCCCGTTGTCTACCACAAAATCAGTCCTTTCAAGCGGGATTTTTAATTAATGGCTGTTCATAATGGATAGGAGTTAATGCAAAAGTCATCAGGACACGAAAACTGATGCAAGTCATTGTTTCCAACTACTTCCTCGATTAGTATGAGATCTCCTATTCCGGAAAAATGGACGGTGTGTTTCTGTGCCGAAATATTTTGGATCGTTAGATTGTATGTGTTTCGTTTTTTGTTTTAAAATTTTCATATGATCCAATGGCTGAAGATGTACCGGAACAAATGAATAGAGAATTTCAGAATAGAGGATTTGATTCCCGTTCTAAATGATTTGAGTTTTTTTAACTTTTCTCGTTGTAACATATATGTCATCCTCTTCACATAAACCAACTAAAAAAGTTCAAAAAATCAAATTTAGTGGAACGGCCCGTTAATTCCAGACCTTATAACAGAACAACAACTGTATTAACAATACATCATGTTAATAAATGGCTATTTAATACAGTATTAATACTCCATTAATGATACTGTAACTAGCGTCGCTATACAAAATGTTACTATCTGCGGATTCTACACCACAGGGTGTCAGGTGTATCTCTTGAATCTCATTTAAAAAATCACAATTTTATTCTTACTTCCATACCTTTAATATTATACTAGTAGCATTCACAAAATCTGGGAGTAATACGTATTTAGTAAGTCAAATAGTAAAATCTTTTCGCTCATTTTTAAAATAAATAAAAAATCTATTACGGCCTGCAATATAATTTTTTTTTTTTGTCATTCGTCATTCCTAATCTATTACACGGGGAGGGAGAATGTGACTCGAACTCGGGAAGCAGTGTGAGACATCCAATAACTCTACCGTATGAGCTAGCCACCACCTGCGCCTGCAATATAATTTCACCGAGCAAATGTTTCACTTGTTTTTTATAAGAATCTTGCTCACTACCACCCATCGGACTCTGAATAATATGTACTCCCTCCGTCTCAAATTTTTTGTCCAATCCGCAAAACGAAGACTCAAGAAAAATTCAATATTTTTATAACAAGTTACTAGATATCAACAAGTAACATTAATTTATGAAAAAAGTTTGAATTTTTTTATAAAAGACTTTTTATTTTTAGGTTCTCGTTTTACAGATCAGACAAAAATTTTGAAACAGAGGGAGTATATAATGTCTCACGGATATCCACACATTTGCGGATATCGGGATTTTTTTTTTTGCCATACATTATTTTTTAGTAGTTTTCCGGATATATCCACGCACATCAGCGTGTGTTAGTAATTGGGTAAGGATAAAAGAGAGAGAGAGAGAGAGAAAGTGGTTAGCATAATACTAACGGTTAGTCACAGGGACAATTTGGTCATAATTTGAATTTTCTCAAACAAACTTTAAACTATGACAGCTCTGCTCCGTCCCCAGTGTTAGGCCTCCCGTTGTACTCCAAACTTCAAAAACAAACAAACACACACAAGCAAAAAAAAAAAAAACTGGTTCCATCTCGGTGTCTTTCATCAGTTTTTTCCAGAGAGAGAAAATCAGCAATCAGTTAAGAGAGAGAAGCAGGAAAATCTCAGTGATAATTCCTTTCAGATATGGCTGCTGGTTACGTTGGGATCTTGGTATCAGATCCATGGCTCCAGAACCAGTTCACTCAGGTCGAGCTTCGGAGCTTGAAATCTCACGTAAGTCTCCAAGACTTCTCCTTTGCATTCCTCTTTTTAGTCCAAATTTGCGATCTCCTGCTTTGCCTTTTCGATTCCCGTTTAGTACAATTGACGACTCTGTTTGTTTCAGTTCGTGACGATGAGGAGAGAGAACGGCCGTCTCACGCTCGCCGACTTGCCGGCGAAGATGTCGAAGCTGAAGCACGTCGGAGAGAATCTCACGGAGCAAGAGAGGGACTCGTTTCTTCGAGATTCGTATGAGAAATTGGACGACGATGTCGATTTCGAACTCTTTCTTCGGGTAAGTTTTGGCAAGATAAAATCTATAATCCTTACTTTTCAATGAAATAGTTCGGTTCACGAAACGAGCACTTAAAAATTGACTACAAAGCTTAATAATCTTACTTGGTTGTGTTGATGATATTTATTCAGTTAAAGTAAAGTTCAAAAGGCCGAAATAGATGTGGATTTCAAGTGAATGATCTTGATTCTTGATGTCTAAATTTGGAAATGTATACGATATTTAATTACGTTGGGTATCGATTCTTCCAGTTTCTGGTTACCGATATGAAGTTGATTGTCCTGATTTTGAATCGCTCTCAGTTTCCTCTGTTTTATTGGCAACCAAGGAACAGTGCAATCTCTGATCTGTTGTATATATGATGTACTAATTGGATTACAATATTTTTGTAATGGCAGGTCTATTTGAAACTCCAAGCTCATATAAGTTCAAGATTGGGGAGTGGGGCAAAGAACTCATCTGCATTCCTCAAGTCTCCTACTTCTACACTGCTTCACACAATTAGTGCATCCGAAAAGGCATCATATGTCTCACATATCAACAACTACCTAGCGGAAGATGAGTTTTTGAAGGGATTCCTTCCCATAGATCCTTCAACAAATGATGTCTTTGAGATTGCGAAAGATGGAGTTCTGTTATGGTGATCATCTGTAATTATGCAGTGCTTTACTTATTATATGCATACCATTTTTTTTGGTAACTTATATGCATACTTACATGGCTACAAGCAATTGTTTCAAAGATCTTCAATCCGATAACTTCAAGCACTTTTCTTTGATGCAGTAAGCTTATCAATGTGGCGGTTCCCGGTACAATTGATGAACGGGCGATCAATACTAAGCGAGTGCTAAATCCATGGGAAAGGAATGAAAACCACACTCTTTGCCTTAACTCTGCCAAGGCCATTGGATGTACTGTAGTCAATATAGGGACTCAGGACTTCATTGAAGGGAGGGTACGTAGCCATGCAATCCCATAGATGAATGCTTCCTTAATCCTTACACATTGAAGCTATTAATATGCTGCATGAGTTGGGATGATCTTTCATGGCATTTTGATCTAAAATGAAACTATGAATCTTTCTCTAAGCAAACAGATGGTGATTTGCAGCATTAAAAATTTGGATTTGGATTCCTCAGCTTATAATGTGTCAAGCATGTGGGAAGTTAAGACGAAAGGCCTGCAAAGAAAGATATTTCGTGTAGTTCTGTGTCTGGGTGGAAACTCGTTTAATGCATGGGGTTGGTTCCCTATCCATGCAACAGATTAAAAGTTTCGCAGTCATCTTGCATGGACCTAGGAAATCATATCACTTTACTGTTGCAACCTTGTGGGGCTTCTTTATCTTCTATTCTGTTTTACTATGTGAGGCTTGTACATAAAATGTATTTGGTAGCCCAGTTCCTTGTCATGTGATCTCTTTTTGTGCCCATTTTCCCAATTGGTTAATTGAACGAATTTTTTTAACTAGCTATGTGGATCACCTTGATTGGGTTTTGGCATTTCTTTTTCATAGCTTGCAATGGGTTTGATCGGGTTGATAAGTTCTTTCTGCAAGTGTCCAAACTCAATGGAAACAGAGGCGATTGAGTTTCAAAGCTTATTGGGGTTTAACTTGAGCCAACTTTCTTACTTTGAAAAATGTTAACTTTCTTTCTCAATTAAAGCTGTAAGTTGAGCTCAAATTTTTAAATTTGCTAATGAAAGCCAAATCAAATCATATCAACTTCAACTTTCAACTAAATTTTGGTCCCGTTTGCTGATTATATCTAGTCTCATCATCTATTTCCTGGTCTTGATGAATGAATCTGCTGTCACATCTGTTTATTGCTGTTAGTTGTTCTAGTACTCAGAATTCTATCGTGTTTGCTTATTTGCAGAGGCATCTTGTGCTTGGATTGATATCACAAATCATTAAGGTAAGATTCTTCTAGTTGCTTTCTCCAAATTTAAATACGAATCCATTGTCTCTATGCATTTTAAACTGCAACCTCTACAAATAAGGTATACCATGAAGCACTATGGGACTAAATCGTTCGGTTTGATAGAGTGCTCAATTTATTTGCATTCCACTCAATAAATGTGTAAGCTTTGATCTTCCTAACTGCTTTCATTTCAGATACAATTATTGGCAGACCTCAATTTAAGGAAAACACCACAGTTGGTGGAGTTGGTTGGTGATAGTAAGGTGAGAGAATTGTTAGAAGCTTTGGTTTCCTTGTGATAATTACTCATGTGATTCGTAGTGGAGAGATTTATTAGTATGCGAACACTCTTTTTATATGAAAATATATCAGGATGTGGAGGAGCTGATGAGTTTGCCACCAGAGAAGATTTTGCTGAGGTGGATGAATTTTCAACTGAAAAAAGCAGAATACCCAAAAACAATCACAAACTTCTCTTCTGACATAAAGGTAAATAAGAGAGCTGAGGTGTAAGCAGTTTTAACTTGTAAGTTGTATCTGCAATTTCTGCTGATTTGATTGATGTTCGTTGCATAATACTGAATAATTACGTGTTACCAATTTCCTTTTTTTGGAAATTCATGATGGTTTAAAGAGGTGTTGGTTTCTGTTAGTTTCTAGAAGACAACAGGCAACTTCCAGTTGAGACGAGACCTAATTCTGAGTGTTCAGTCCCAAGTCTTCTGATTTTGGTTACTTTTTTTTTCTCCAAGTCCTAAGAGGATTCGAAATTGAGTCGAGGATATGTGTGCTACTATTTTCTAGTTTTGTATGGTTTTCTTTAGCGGCTCGGGGGTATTTTGCGTAAGAACTTTTAGCCCTGGTTTATGTTCTTTCTTTGTTTCACCATAGTTGGTATCATTTAGTGAAAGAATACTTGTTTTAGCTCATGGCTGAAGTTGTTTTGTTATCAGATGTCCGGGAACTAAGCCAATTACTATAATTAAGTCCTGCTTACATGCCATCATCCTTGTATTATTACTTAATTTTATAGTAAATACTCGATGTCTTTGACGTCTGTGCTACGTTTACGGAGTAGTATTAATGGGTTTTTCAATTTCTTACTCAGTGTTTGTCTCTTTGTTTCATGCTGTCTGTTAATTTTCGTCCTTGAGATTCTGATTTGCATCAGTTTTCAAGACGTGCTTGTAGCAGTCTACAGTTTGATGTTTCTCTTCCCATTCGCAGTTATTTATCAGAAACTCCAAATAATGCTTTTCAATTTTCTTGTTCTTATCCAGGAATAAGAAACCAGCTTAAGCTGTTCTCATTTCTATGTATAGTTCTTTATTTGTTTTACAGGCAGTATCTGTTGTACAGTTCCCTTAGTTATCTAACTGAACTTTTAGATGTTCTCTGTTTTAGTTTGTGTCTTAGCATGAAGATAATTATCATAATTTCATTGACGTTTTAGTATTTGAGCAAACAATATGCTTTCCCTGCAGGATGCAGAGGCTTATGCTCACCTTTTAAAGATTCTTGCTCCTGAGCACAATAATCCATCTACAATGGCTGTTAAAGATGCATTAGAAAGAGCGAAGTTAGTTCTTGAACATGCCGATAAGATGGGTTGCAAGAGATACTTGACTGCAAGAGATATTGTAGAAGGTTCTCCAAATCTGAACCTTGCTTTTGTGGCACATGTCTTCCAGCGCAGGTGAGATTCGACCTCTTTATGTGCGTAGAAAATGTTCACATTTAAATGCTTTTGTGGTCACAAAATCTCTTTGAAGGATGTTATCCCGTATTGGAAGTACCGACCACTTTTTGGGATCTATGATTATATGCTTCTGCAGGAAAAGCTATTGTGCATCTAAGCATTCTTTGTCACCTGCCATGATGGTTCAACATGTATACTTTACAAACTCTGCTCTACTAATAGTTCAAAAGTCTGCAAATTTGTATACAGTGTTCATGCATTGGGTGGAAAAGGGTGATCTTCTATATCCTCTGGCCCTTTTCAATCTCCTCCATCAATCATAGCCTGCAATATAACAATATCATCAGATCTTGGTTGTGATGCTGATGAAACTTAAATTGTATTCCAAGTCTAAATTTTGTGGATCTAACTCATTCATCCTAGTCTAAATTATTCATTCTGGATTTCCTTCTTCATATACATGTGGATATAGATGTTTGGCGATGGACTCAGTACTCTTTGCAATCTCCAATCTTGATTTATGTTGTCCCTACAGGAGTGTGGTTGAGTTCTATGCGCATAAACCCCTTTAGATTTTTTCATTTTTCATTTATAGTCATCCAAGTTCAAAGGTTGATGTTGCACGCATAAATTATGCTAATTTTTATTCACCTACTATTTTGCATTGAGGTATAGGCTAAGTTTGCTAACTGTGAGTTTTGACCTGCAGGAATGGGCTCTCGACCCAAACGAAACAAATTTCTTTTCTTGAAACCTCACCAGATGATGCACTGATCTCTAGAGAAGAGAAAGCGTTTCGATTTTGGATTAACAGCCTTGGACATTCAACATATATTGACAATGTATTTGAAGATCTTAGAAATGGGTTAGTATCTTTCATTGTTATAAACTTTATATCCTAAATGTCCATCGGTATAAAGTTTGTCATCATGAATTTGGGTTTAAGTTTGAGTTTCAGTTTCTTATTGCAAATACTTAATCAAAAAAGTACGTAGAAAACTGTTTTAAATTGCAAAATGTTGAACATTTGTGAATTGTTTCAATCTAGTTTGAAAGATGTCCAAATCTGAATTTTATTATTAGTTAGTGAGAAATGGTACTGCATGAGGATTTCCTAATTGTTTAAGTAATCTGTTCATTTGCAGTTGGGTGCTCTTAGAGACCCTTGACAAAGTGTCACCAGGCATTGTCAATTGGAAGGTTGCATCTAGGCCTCCAATTAAGATGCCATTCAGAAAAGTAGAGAACTGCAACCAAGTAGTCAAGATTGGTAAACAATTGAAGTTTTCTCTTGTAAATATCGCTGGGACTGATATTGTTCAAGGGAACAAGAAGTTGATATTGGGTATGTTCTGTATATCCTTGTCATGCAATGTGAACTTCACATGTTCAATGAATCCTTGAGTTCGAAATGTTCTATTTGATTATAGCAAATTTTTTCTGTAAGACAAGAAGTTTGTATAACCTAAATTCAATGATGCTGGACTTTCTTTTCAGCTTATTTGTGGCAACTGATGCGATACAACATGCTTCAACTTCTAAAGCTTCTAAGATTTCATTCCCATGGTAAGGAACTTACAGATGCAGACATTTTAGAGTGGGCTAACTCCAAAGTGAAGATGTCAGGAAGCCAGAGTTATATGGCTAGTTTTAAGGTATAGTATTGAAAGCTTTTCTCCCGCTGAATAATTTTTATTGTTGTCAAACCATAACTTCAGCCTCTTTGGTCTAAATTGAAGGCCCATCTTTTCTTAAGCCTGGTGTTAGCTGAAGCTTAACCCCATTGCTTGGATTGAAATGTGCATATATTTGCTCTCTTGACTGGGCATATATGACCTAAATGCCACTTATAGGTAGTAACTAACCCTTGGGGCTAACCAACACTCTCTCTCATCTCTCTATGTCTCTCTCATGAGGCAAATATCAACATTAATCTTTCTAAGTGATTTTCTTTTGTATGTGTAACTAAAGTTCACCATCACAGAGTATGGTACAAACCACCTTACTCATCTTAGAAATTGATCATCATAGACTACAGTGAAAAAGGCTCCAAGATTTGGTATCTTAGAAATTGATCATCATAGACTACAGTGAAAAAGGCTCCAAGATTTGGTAGATTGGTACAAAGGATATGCTCTGTGTCTAAGTAATTCATTGCTTCTATTCTATAGGATAAGAGATTGTCAGACGGCACTTTTTTCCTTGAGCTACTTAGTGCTGTAGAGCCTCGAGCAGTTAACTGGAGTCTTGTTACGAAAGGAGAAACTGGTATGTCTTCCAAAAACTTTTGTGTGATAAAAAAAGGGATAACAGGACTGCACTTTTGCCTTGTAACTAATTGTCTTTGCAGTCATCTCACGCTCACATATAAAATTTCAATGGAACTACCTACGTAGTTATCCTTTTTGGGTTCATGTCACAATTACGATATTCGTAACTGATTCTTTATATGTCATGGATTTTGTCATTTTAGAGGAGGAGAAAAGGATGAATGCAACTTACATCATAAGTATTGCAAGGAAGCTTGGTTGTTCAATATTTTTACTTCCTGAAGACATAACTGAGGTACCGTAAAACCCCAATGGTGTTTATTCTTTGTTTCCACTGAATTGTTTGGAACTTCTTGATTTTATATCCTTCAAGACGTAAGCATTGCTCTATTCAGCTGGATTTTGAGTTAGTTACATTCTACGGTTTTTAAATTTAGATAGTTGGAAAAAGTTGAGTTTTTTGGATCCCAAATACTGTCCGAAATCGTGGAAAATTCTTTTTCTTCTTGGCTGTGGTTGGCTATGGAATTTGTGGAGGCCCTGAAGGGAAAAGACAATGGGTAGGATTTGTGAAGTTGTTTTCCTATCTTTTCCCATTGATTTTCGTTATCCTCCGAAAATCCTGCTACAACTCGAAATCTCAAACACCAGCATGAAATTTTCTTGGTTTTCTGATTGGTTGGTATCATTGTATGAGATTACATGATGGTTTGTCTTACCAGGTAAATCAAAAGATGATTCTTACATTGACAGCGAGTATCATGTACTGGTTTTTGAAACAACGTATCGAAGAGAGGCCATGTGGTGCTTCAGACAGCGAGAGTGGCAGCCAATCGGAGACAACCTCAAACTCGACAATCGATGACACTGGTTCCGAATCATCAACAGATTGATAAGTTGAAGAGATAGGTGGGTGATTTTCAAAATAAAATGGTGGGTGATTTTCTGTAGAACTTGGGATAACTTTCTCCATAGTTCTACTATATCTTTTGTTGTATCATTTTTTTTCCCGATTCTTTGTGTTTGTTTGTCAGATGAAAAACATAAACATTGGTAGGGGGGGTGGGTGCTGTGGAAATTTTGTAGAAAATGGTGCATATGTGAATATCTCCAAGATTGTATCAATATTGGTAAATGATGACAACTTATTTCTTCTTTCCTTTTTTTATTTCTCGTTCGATTTTCCATTTCCTCAATAAATCCTAGACCCAAACGAATCGCGCGTAAAGTTCTCCAATATTTGTCAGAATTACATATAATATTGGATATATAAAAATGCAATATATGGAAAGTTGTGCTGTTGAACCATTTATAATCAAGTAGTGACTTTTCATATACCGTAAACAACCCAATTTAACTTTGTAGGAAAGGTCAGCGCGTTTGAAGAATGGACAATTGACCAACTTATAATAACTCGACACGTGGTGAGAAGAGCCACATCGGACACGTCAGATATTGACTAAAGTCAATGATTGGAGTAAAACCCCATCGCGAAAAGGAGGTACCCTTCGCGGAAGAACACAACGAAATTAAGAATACCCTAAGTAAGGGATACCTGAATAAGGGAACCTAACCTCATTTGATGAGGATATACTTGCGCAAATATATATATCGAGCTCGCGACTGCACCTGGCCATAAGGCAGGGGCAGGGGCAGGGAAGTCATTAAGAGTCTCGAGCAAGGTGTTGGCGCGATCCAAAGGGCTCGTGACCATGCTTGGCACAGCGGGAATAGGGGGGATACAAGTGGCTCGATGGCTTTACAGGATTAGGGATCGTCGCGATGGAATGACGCGCATGGGATAGGCCAGGGGAACCTTCCTAGTGGCCAGTGACGTCACTCACGTTGCACAGGTATACAGAGAGAGCACGTGTCATCATATTAGAAGGGGAATATCTGCAGCCCAATGATTGGGTGCATATCCCTATAAATATGAGACATTCCTTCACAAATTCTGATATAGATTAATTCATCCCCAAGGCACGAAAACCCTAGAGAGAGAAAGTGATTCAAGAGTCCTAGAACCAAGAACATTGTTTTTGCTAGTGTTCGCGAACCCATCCATTTCTAGAGCTGTGACTTAAGGATGATGATGGTCTAAGGGGAGTGGACTGAATACTGTTGCCTTCTCTCTTTGTGTATTTGGCCTAATCTTTCACCCCTTTACACATACTCTCCCATTTCTTTCTTAACCATTAGTTATTGTTTGTCTCTCCAAGTTAAATTTATTTGACTAACCAAGAATCTATCCTACAAACTTTGTCTGAGAAATTAACTTGAGGAGCTCAGGGCCGCTCGGGCGAGTTCGCGCGCATCTCGGCTAATTTTCTCATTAGTCCGGTGACAAGTCATCTATATCAGAACCAGAAAATTCACAAAAGAAACTCTTGCAGTCTGGCCGGCCATCCACACTGGCTTGCTATTAATTTAAAGAGAAGAAAAGGAAGTGCATCTAGGCGGCCTAAACTGGTTCTTTTCAACAACTGTTCGGTCCATTCTGATATCACATGCACACTAACAGCATGTACAAGGCATTTTGGATATTTTTAAAGCTTGCTTTGATGTTTTTGTTCTTTTCTACTTGGGCTTACCACTCATCGCGATGCTAAACTGTGACACTTTGAGTTTTTTCCTCTCGATGTATCCATTATCAAGTTATTAATATATACTATATTTTTTGCGATTAAAATAAATCACAACATCATTATCTCTCTTTCTCAATTTTTTTTCTTCTAATTTTTTTGTGAGAGAGCCAACAAGCTAGCTAGGTTAGTGGTCCTGAGAAGAAGATGCAAAGCATGTGGATAACAACAACGTGGGCTAGCTTATCTAAACATAAGCCACAATATTGTGACAATATTAGTAGTTAGTTAAGGAGTCTTAGTTTAAAAGCCCTATTGGTGGGTTTGTCAACTTTTAGTAGGCAAAAAATGGTCCTACCATGTTCTTCCTTTGCTGTTGAAAGACACTTCTTCACAGAATAGCTCCAATCGTGCGTGTGTGATTTGATTTGCATTAATAGTTTTTTGTTCTTTTCGCCCTTTTTATGATCTAGCCAGCCAATGGACGGCCTCTTTTTTAATGATCCACCCGACGGCCTTTTAATTACAGCTTTAATAACAACTGTATAACCAACGGTGGCTGTAGTTGAATAAAGACAACTGTCTAAAATCTGGAGAAAATTTTGGGTGCGTGTAGGGTAGGGTACACGTGGTGCCCTTGCACTGCATCCGAGCTGTCCAAAAATGCAACGGACGGCTTGGATTGAAACCTATTTTTCATTTTCTTTTTTCTTTTTTTTCAAATCTGTCCGGCACTTTCAATCCGTAAATCAGTTACATTTTTGGACGGCTCGGATGCAGTGCAAGGGCACCACGTGGTACCCCATTTGCGCCCAAAATTTTCTCCTAAATCTGAATACACATTAATTTTAGTGTTTTTATATAATTTGTAAATTTTTTACGTGCATGTATCGACGATACCTATCAATTATAATATTATATGGCCGGTTGATTTTATTTTTCACAGATTAATGCATGATAATCTAACACAAGTTAACTTGGGGGTCACTTTCAACTATGGATAAAGACATGGGTACAGAGGTTTTGGGACAGAAATTGTACCGATCGCACACGGGGACCCACTTTTGGGTCCCACACGAGTGATTCGAACCGTTCATTGTTCTTAAAACATTTTTTCGAGGGGCCCCACAAAATTTCAGCTCAATCAGAAGTGCTCCAACCAAAGTCCCACCGTTCCAACCAAAAATTTTGTGGGGCCCCTCAAAAAAATGTTTTAAGAACAATGAACAATTCGGATCACTCGTGTGGGACCCAAAAGTAGGTCCCCGTGTGCGATCGGTACAATTTCTGTCCCAAAACCTCTGTACCCGTATCACTGTCCTTCAACTATTGTTGAGCATAATCTTTTATACAGTGCTCAAGATTTGGGGCTATAAAGTGAAATTAACACACTAGACGAGCATATAGCTGCTTGACTATATTATACAGCGGGTGCCGGCCGGTATCTGCCATTCCAAAAGTTACCATCTCCAATCTCGATCATAGGTTGCTATGCATAGCCCTTATAAAAAATACAATAAAAATTAGGATCCGGTGTGGGTGCTGCATAGTAGATGTTGTGCACTATACTACGCAGACCTGAGTCGTCTAATGATGTATTCAACGGTCCGAATTTAAATAAAACTCTTTTCAAACTCTTCCATGGAAGAGTTTAATTTAAATTCGGACCGTTGAATACACCATGGAAGAGTTTTATTCAAATCTGGACCGTTGAATATACTATTGGGCGGCTGATACAATGCACAACACGATGCACAACACCTACTGTAACACACCTCAGTTCCTAAAAATTAGGGCTCAATCAAACGAAGGCTCGATCAGCGATAAGTGTAATGTCATTGTATCGCAGTTGGTTTAAATCTTTTAAATTATCTTTCAGATTTTTTTGTGTGTGTTAGAATAATCACCACACGCACACAATAATCAATACGAAAACAGTAAAGAATCAACACAGGAATTTACGTGGTTCCCCAAGATCGGGTACCTCCACAGGAGCGAGAGCGAGTTTGTATTTTTATGATAAAAAATTGGCTAGGGTTTTTACAATAGAGAGTTTATATAACCCTACTCTATTCCAACCCTAATAATTTCGTACCGTACCGCAAGGGGCATGCCCCCACCCCCCAAATATTCGGCATTACGGGCTACTAGTGACAACAGTTGGACCCGTGATGGGCCAGATGCCGTCGCTCCACTCCGCTCCGCTCGGTGCGCTTCGCTCCATTTCGCTCCGGCATCTGGCCTTTCATTAGAACTCCTTGGTACCTCTCTATATAAGCCACAAGTTCCAACCATGTGCTTTTTCTTTCTTTCTTTTTTTATGTAAATAGAAGTTCGTTCAGACATAAAGCATAGATAAAAGACTTTGGTTTCTTACTGTCTGGTTTATCAAATTTAATTATGCTTTTGTGATTGTGTTAATAAAAGAGCTCCTTACCGGCCCCTCCAGTACTAATTTGTACACTTTTTACTTATATATCGACGATATCACGGAAAACTGTCATGAACCATTGATTTAGCTTTCGTGGTGCTGAGCATTTTCCATATGTCAGAGGAGAGAATTAATGGGGTTTAAGGCAAGCCCCAAGCAGGGGAGGAAGGTGGGCCCTCAGCCTATGGACTAGGTTGGGAAAAAATATTCACGATGAAGCAAGCTTTCAGAGAAAGGATTCTAAGTGCTTGATCAAAAATCACTCTATTCCGTATGTTAAGTGTGCTTTTGTGATTGTTTTAATAAAATAGCTCCTTACCGGCCACTCCAATATGAGAAAGCCAAGGAAAGTCGATTCATAGTTGCCCTATAAAATCTCACTCTTACATCGTAAAACATCTTTCATTTTCATTGTAAAACATGCGCAAAACGGTCAACATAAACTCAAAAGGACTGCAAGTGGAGTGGAGTGCAGTTGATGTCTCCCTTATACTCCCGTGCACATGGGCAGAGTTTGATTCCTGTAAGCACCCATCCCGTCTCCAAGTCCCCTAGGATAGAGTAGATTAGGATTAACGAATGACCAAAAAAAAAAAAAAAAAAACTCAAAAGGACTTATACGTCCATACAAACACGAAGAGGTAATAAGTCTACAACTCAGGACCGACTAGCTAATAGACAGAATTGCCTTGAAGAACCGGCGGATAGAATTGACAATTAATACGAAAATGAAAAGGCAAAGCCTCACTAGAAGTTCTTTTAAGTGCTTCAAAAAATTTAGGGGCCACCGAGTTCACAACGTGACAATATTTAGACTTTGATTGGCTCCAATTATTACTTGGCCAAAACCCTAGCTAGGGTTTCAGCCGATCACTATGAACTCTTCAATTTATGGCATGCATTAATATGTGGTCTTCAAAAAACCTTGATGGAGCCTTAACTACGAGCTCGTGCAAGTCCTTGTTGTTGTGCATTCCGGGTCACATACGCACTCAAACACACACAAGAAATCTGAGGAAAAACTCCGTCGTATATATTTACAAATACATACATATGAAAAACCTCTCCGGGGAGCAATAACCGGCTCCCACTTCAGCGGGGGAAGCCACAACCGGCTCCCCCTTTAATATGTGGTCTTCAAAAAACCTTGATGGAAGGCATGGAGCCTTAACTACGAGCTCGTGCAAGTCCTTGCATCCTGTCCTGAGGGAAATAGGAAAGCAAGGCTACAAATGGTTGGTGATGGGTTCTCCTTTAATTTTATCTATTACTATCATTGTTGCTCAACTTCTTCGCAGTGGCACCAGCTCACTTATAGTACCAAAATGTCTTTGTTTCCGTGCAAACTGAACACATGAAAGGAGAAAATTTTCAATGCTGGGCGGGTACCGAGTGGCGCCTTATGTGGTACCCGCAACGCTCCATCATAGCCATCCAAAAATGTTTTGGACGGCTGAGATGTGCGACGGATACTGCCACGTGATACTCGTTCAACGCTGAAAAAATTTCTCACATGAAAGATACATAGATATTATCATATTAAGGTACAACTGATTTGACCTGGGTGGCAATGACTTAATTTCCACCATAAAGACTAAATTGGTTCCGGGGACACAATTTTTGACACGAAATGTACACCATCTTGCGTGGAACTAATTTTGGAGTTTCACACAAATGATTAATGGAGTTGTTCAATTTGTTTAAAATATGTTCTTAAAAGTTTTTATTAAAAAATCAACTCATTCGAATAGAAATAAGGGCTTGATTGGTAAATTATTAAAAACTCTTAAATATCGATAACTTTTTATCAGTGCCGGCCCTTGGCTAAGACCCAATAGGCCAGCGTCTTACGCCCCAAAAAATAGTGCCCCCTAATATTTTTTAGTACCCAATATACAAACCCAATGTTTTTTTTTTGTATAGACGCCCATTTCAAAACCTAAACCTCCTATTTACACTTAATGACCACAAGCCCATGGCCCCAATCTGACTTATTGCATTAGAGAACAAAAAGGGAAAAAGGAAATAGGAAATGCCAATCACGGACAGACCCCTCGAGGCTTGGATAATTAACAGTCTCATGTGGTTGGGCAATCAAATTGTTTGGTGCGTCTTTTTCCCTTTGTACCACCTTTTTTTTTTTTTTTTAAATGTCCTTTTTACAACTTAACTCTGTTAAAACCGAATACAAACTCTCCTCTCGCGAATCCAAAAATAAAAAAATCTCATCTTGCAAACTCCCATCAGTCATCTCTTTTGTTATATAAGTTATGGAGTACCATTTATGAACTGTCCTTTCTACAAACTCCCATCAGATAAATATGTTTGCATTTTGTTTAAAGTGATAATGGTGATGCTAATATAGTGCATTTTATGGCCTTTTTTCGTGTTAAATACGTGCATTTAGTTTTAAAACGTTGATTTATCTGACTATATATATTAGTTCCGTAAACATTTATTAAAGGCCTCCATTTTCAAATTTCGTCTTAAGCCCCGGAAATGTCACGACCGGCCCAGCTTCTTATACCAAATCGGTTATAGCTCTCAAGTAACAGTGCCCACTTAATGTTTAGGTAATTAAGAAACTTGATATTATTATATATGGTTTTAAATAGTAATGGATTATATCATTAAGTCTTTTCTCCTAAGGGTTTTTTCACCTTAGTCCTAACGAATATTTTCCATCATCAAAACAGACCTTTATGTGAGCAGTAACCAGGACATAGAAGTAAATGGTAGAAGCATCTCCCCCCCTCTCCAAAGAATATACACATGCCTTCGACATTACTTAATTAGATAACTTCAATAATGCTAGATGTTAAAATGCCGGCTCGATCAGCATCACGTAGCAGTGCCATAAGAACACTTAGGCTCCGTTTGTTTGGATGTAAAATATTTTTGCCAAAAACATTTTACATAATTTCAGGTGTTTGGTTGTTGAAAATCCTGGAAAATGAAATTTTTTGAAAAATGTTTTACGCCTTTGGCCGTAAAATGACTTACCGTCAAAAACTCGGTAAGTTAATTTTCCATAAGAAACATTGTGCCACTCTTCCCTTTCCACGATACCCCTCGATCGATCAGATTGGTTGAGCGATTCCCTCATGGCCACATGAATACAAGTCTGCTCTCCCGCAGATGGCAAGCCTCTCTCAGTCTCTCTCTACCAACGTGCAAGCCATGACAGAAATTTCCTTCATCAGCTTGGATGAGCTATCGGTTTGTAAAAATAAAATTGGAATTCACCCAAACACTGGAAAATAATTGTAAAACTTATTTTTTCACGTAAAATGTTTTTCATGGAAAATATTTTCAGTTGTAAAATATTTTACATCCAAACAAACATAGCCCTAATAATGACGCACTCACACATTGTACGTCTCCAAGGAGGGAATGCACAAACCATGTGACCTTCATTTTGTTTTGTTTTCTTTGTCTATCTTCTCACTTTTAGTGTACACTAATCTTATTAAGATCTGAATTAATAGAATGAGTGTCACTTTTAGTGTACACTAATCTTCTCACTTTTACTTTTTTTTTTTCTTTTAAAACCCTTTTTTGGTAAATAAATAATAATAAAAAAGCATGTTATCATGGGTTTGCTACATATGTTTTATATCTCATTGATACAAGTCGTTCACTTTGTAGGAGGAAAAATCAAGTTGATCAATGTCAAAACTTGCCTAATCGAATTATCACATTATGAAAAAGAACGGTTGCGTAATTCTTTAAGACTATCTATTTTTTTTTTCAAGAAAAATGTGATTCGATCACACAACTGTGTGCTGGAGTATATCGGAATTTACCTAGCTTTTAAGCATTAACAGATGACGTCACAATCATAATCTCTGTTTATGTAGGAGTATATATAACATACATAATTCAAGTGTACTAGTTAAGATAACCCGGTTTAGTCATCAAGGCTTGAGACTTATAAGTTTGATCATTCCTAGCTAAGGTTTTAGGTTCGAAATTCCTTATGTGCTATCAATTCTTTTGAGACCAGTTCATACGTAGCTTCGCTCTGGCTTTAAATAGATTGCACTAGTGTACGGTGGAATTAGTTAGTCTCGGTTTACCGAAAAAAAATTAGTTAGTCTCCCAAAATTAATTCTGATGCTCCTTAGCTGTCCTGGACAGCCGGTTAATTATTTAAAAAGTGTACTAGTTACGATAAGACTAGTTTGTTGAGTAGATATATGAGATTCAAACTATGGTAAATTCATGACTATTACTAATTTACTGTTTTGAATTTTTTTAAGGGGGTGTTCCACTAACAAAAAAACAGTTTTTTTCTAAAAACCAAGATATGTCATTTTCTCACATAAAAAACCGTGAAAAACCCTCTAGTCTTGTGGTGATACAAATTAAGTTTGAAGCAATAAACCGACCTGACTTTTTCTTTTGTAATGAAGTTTCAGCATCATAATTAAAGTAAAATAGCTATTGCGTAAGAGTAGAGATAAGAAAGAGATTCTTGATTAAAGGTGTTTATCCTCTATTAAGCTTTGTTGACTCAAGGACGCCGGTCCTTCTATAACCACTCAACTAACACCAACCATTTTCTTAAAAATGTTTGCTTTAATCTTTTCATTATCCACTCTTACTCTTTATATTATCATTATAGAATTTGGCGGTGAAAACTTGGTCATATTCATCTTGAAAGTTTTTTTTTTTATAACTCGATGTCGGGGCCAGTTTGCGCACACGTCGACTAAAATGACTACTCTTACATTCAAATCATTTTGTGCATAGAATGTCAAAAATTGTTTTACACCACTTTGAATCCAATCCAACCTTCTCGACTTACATTATTTGAAAATTGTTTTTAGTTTTTTTTTGAAAAAAAAATTCAAATTCAACTAATTCTTGTGTAAGTTTGTGGAAAAAATTACCATCTTTTGCACGTCAAACTAGCTAACATGTTGCGAAATCTACTAAAAGGTATATCATTGCGTACAAGTGTGGTATATACATACAACATACATACAACGCCTGCTCAACCTGTTTTTTGTCACATGTAGGGAGAATACGCATGACCTCTCTCTAAAGGGAAGGGGAAGGGAAGCATTATAGCATGCTGCGCGCATGCACTTGGCGAGCTTTGAACCTTATACCTCACGTCGTTGTTTGGATATGAAATGAGTGATCACTTTGTCACGATTCCATATAACCATGTCATATCTAGGGTTTTTAGTCTGGAATCCAATTAGACAGAGCATTTTCCAGAGTGAAGTAACTTCCCCAAGGGGAAAAAACAAAAAATGGAAACCAGAATGTGAGAGAGGGTCCCACTAATGCCTAGTTGGGGTAATGGAACCATGTGCGATCATATGGTGGTTGGCCCTTCGCTGCCCCCACACTTTTCACCTCCCCCCAAAAAATAATGATAACGAAATATCAAACCCCATGATATATACCTAATTGATGAGTATTTATTCAGTAGTCCCGAAACACAGCTACGCGATCGTCTAAATCACTTAAACACAACATATTTACCTGATATCATATATAATCTATCTTGAATTTTACAAAAACATGCAGCGTTAAACTGATCCAAAACACCACGGGATTGTTCTCTGAGAGCAGTGAATAATTATATATATATATATATTTTAAATTTTTTATAACCCATAATTAGATATACTTCTTCCACTTATATATATAATACTACTACTAAGTTCTAACGCCCCCTTCAAGATTGATTCCCCCACCTCTCTCCTCACCGCCCATTTCCAATCCTTTCCTCTCGCATTCTCCTTTTATTCAAATTCTCATTCTCTTCACACGTTTGTTCCTCAAAATTCTCTCTCTCTCTCTCTCTCTCTCTCTCTCTCTACAAGTAGATATATGTGTCAGAAGGTGTCAGAGAACTAAGGTTTCCTCTTGTCCTCCTGAGCATAGGACGGAGGCCCCCTTTGTGTCAGAAGAAAATCTTTGCTCTCTCTCTCTCTCTCTCCCATTCCTTCCAACTGTCCAAAACGTCCAACAAAAAGAAAACCCTACTTTTTTTTTTTACTCAAAACTCATGACTCCTCAATTCTCACCCATGAATCCCAACTCCATCAAAACTAGATTCACTCATCGGTTCCTAAGAGCCCTTAAGAGACTGCGCAAGAATACTAAATCACCAACCGCCGCGTCATCCCCGCCGTCGTTTTCCCTTAGATATCAGAGGGTGAAGATGGCTGCTGATGCATCCATGGCCGCCGCAGTGGGGCCGAGGAGGGTATGGAGCCGTGCCATACTTCGGAAGGTCCGATCCCGGGGTTTTTCGGCGAGGAGAATAAGATCAGGAAGGAGAAGCACCGCCGGCAGGGTTGTGAGGAGAATTAGAAGAATTAAAAATGGGAAGACCAGAGTGGAAGAAAAAATAGGGTTTTTCGGTGATGACCACCGAAAAACCAAGGAGCTCCGGAGGCTGGTTCCGGGGGGAGAAGAGGCCATGGATTTGTACAGCTTGTTGGATGAAACTGCACATTACATCAAGTGCCTTTCCACACAGGTACAGGTCATGAGAAATATCGTTGATTTTTGCTCTCCCTCTACCTAGAGAGTATCGGGAGCCCATCGGCCATCACGTAACGAGATTTTAGATTTTCCGATACTGGTAATCCTCTATAAATTTTATAGCCCTGAATCCTCTGCTTGGTACTATTGTAAATTTATACAATAAATACAAATAAATCCAATATAGAGAGAGTGGCGTTTTTTTTTTTTTTTTTTTTTCTTGAGTAAGAGGTGGTGTTTATGTCAATCAAATTCTCTGTACCCAAAAATACTTGTACCGGTTTTCTTGTGCAGATTCTCACGTGATTCAACAGCTGAAAATGCACCGAAATATGGCTGGTACAAATATTTTTCGGTACAGACGATCCGAATTGTGTAAATTATTAGAATTGTGTAAACTAGGCTTAATGTGAGAAACTAATGGGACTTATTTCTACTGAGATGGTTTGTAATTTCTATACTACTATTTTCTTGCTTTCATGTTATTTGCTTTATTTCTATACTTTTATTTCTCGATTTGCAATTCCTTCCTCCTCTTGAATTTTTATTTTTGATCCAACAAGAGGAAATCAAAATTATGCTAATGTTTTGACGAGTGGTGCACGCGCATACAGCAGGTGGTCTCAAAAGTGAGAAACGTAATTTTGGATTAACGAAAAAATCACAGTGAAATGCCTTAAACAGAAGGGAAGACGAAGAAATTATTTTCATGGTGGCGAATGGATCCAAAATAATAAACTGTACTTATATTCTTTTACCCTTCTTTTTGGGAGAATATAACTAAAGAAGTCCCAATGATCAAAAAAAGAATAAAATTAAAGAAGTCGCAATTATTGTCATATTTTTGTTAATAATTTCCTTTTGGGGAGAATATCTTCACTAAATATATGCATATTGTTGTTTTTTGTCTTTTAATTCGGGTTTTTAATCCATCGATCTGTCTCATTCAGTTACCAAGTGATTCCCTCCTGCAGTTCAAAAAAAAAGAAGAAGAAGTGATTCCCTTCTTCACATATCTCTCTTGTCAATAGTATCCTTAGGGACAGAGCCATGATTTTTACGTGGTGGGGGGATTATATATGTGAAGGAGGGGCGTGGTTATACAATTCGATGATATCTACATTTTTTTTAATGTAACAGCAAAGTTTTTTCAAATTGTAGCAAGGGCGACAGCCCCTACTAGCCACCCCCTGGCTCCATCCTTACCTTGTTCCGCTAACTTGGCTTTTTAATTAACTTTTTACAGTTTTCAAAATAGGTCATTCTCTTCACATACATCGACTAAAAAAAATTAAAAAAACTAAAAAGCCAAGTTTGTAGAACGGGTCCGAAAGGCACATGTATAATAATCCCTTTGGTTTGGTTTTTTGGTAGTTTTAACTATTACAAAAACCATAGTCGAAGACTAAAATTTTCATTTTCTGGACTTTTTACAATAACTCTTGTACAAAATTCTTGAGAAATTTTGAGTCAGACTCAAAAACTACATACTATGGAGTATAATGACTTTTTGTGTATGTCAACTGAAAGGATACAAGGATTTATATTGTTAGTAACAAATTATAATTAAAACATATTCTGTATATATTCACGCTCACGTCGCTCAGAACTACCATATTCTGTATATATTCTCAATTTTATTTCGGCATAAGTTACTGCGCTTGTCCTGGTAATTTTTTTGATAATTTATTATATACCTTAGACATTTTTGGTGATATGGTTGATTTTCATAAGTGGGTGTTCCACTAACAAAAAACTATGTTTTCCAAACACCGAGACATGTCATTCTCTCACAATACATCACATAAAAAACCGTGAAAAGCCAATTTTTTCAAAAAACCAAGTTAGTGGAACACCCAAGTGTTATTCAGTCATACCGGGAACTTATGACTCAATGGGAAGGAATTAATTTCTTGTTCTTGATGGCATGCTTGGAAAATATAAGCAATGAGGTTGTTGTCTTGAGTTACATATATACAAATTACCAACATTTACACTATTGATCTTGCCAAAAAACCAAAAAAATTTGCACTATAAATGTCACAATGTAAAAGTGTGTCAAATGACTTATAGAATGAAAAGGGTGTATTGGTCTTGATTTTATAAATAATTTTGCTGTCAAGAAAAAAAAAACCTTTTCAAACACCTGAATTGGCCATAACTGTTGACTATCAGCGGCAGCAGACGTGAACCAGTTGGCAAATCGGAAATCAGTCTTATTTATGGTGTTTTTACTCTCACCATTATATTTGAATTGTAATGATATCAGAGGGCCGACAACAAAATCTGTCAATGCATTATGTAACGGCCATTATTCAAAATCTATTTCAAGACTTAACGAGAAACTGGGAGCTTGAAATAGAGAGAGATGGGGATTGAAATGCAATTTTAAACTAAAAGATAACTTCATTATGGTGTAGTAGCTAAGAGTTGCAGGTAAAAATGTAACTGATTAATTAGGAGTATTCTTGAATTAATAAAGTTCGACTGGAATCTCCATTTTTTTTTAATGTATAATTAAGTATATTTGTTTACATTTTGTCAAATCCACGACACATGGAAGATGGACAGAATCTTTAAACGTTATTTACTAGCAAAATTGCGTTGGTCACCTAATTTTAAGCTTCAGAAACAATAATATTCGAACAAACAAAATTGGCAAAGCATCTTTTTTTAATTAGATATTATTATGGTCACAATGTACATATCTAGGTTTCATCCCGATTCTTCTCAAGTTATGTTTTCATTCAATGGAAATTAAACTTTTTAAGTATCAAAACAAAACCAACTTTTTAAAAAAGGGTTGCTTCTATATAAAGTAATTGTTACCTAATAACAGCCCCAAGAGTTAGTCCCAGTGGTTGACGGCTTTCCTATTCACACAATTAACTAGTATTTGATTATTATGGTTAGTGTAGCAGCCGAGGTCACAAGGGTCAACTGATTCAATAAATAAACGATTTCCCTCGCTCGGCACCGCTGTGTGCCGAAGGAATCAAGAACTAGGGACCAGACGCTCAAACGCATGCCTGTGGCTAACCTCCCGTTTGTCATGTCCTCGGTAGGTGGCCAACTCGGTGGCATCCTGCACGGCTAGTCTCTGAGAGATCCGGGGACCTTTTCATCCGCTGAAGGGATGTAAGTACCCGCGCTGAGGGACCTAGGGACATCTCCGACCAGGTCTTGAGGAGCTAACGTAGCCGAAGCAAGTCATCCTCCGAGTGGGAGGAAATGTGGCATGAGCGACGACCCATGGGTTGTGGGGGCTAAGGATGCCAGCCGAGGGATTGAAAAGGTGTCGCTGAGGACCTTTGGAAGCTGGGGGCCCTGACCAGGGGTAGTTGATGATGTGACAAGTGACAGACGGGTTTGAAGTGGTGTCAGGCGGCGTCTGGACGGTGAGCTCGAGGTGTTTGGCGGATCACGTGACGGACCGGGGGATACCCGAGAATTGTTGACTCTCCAGGCACGTAAGTGGGATGACGTCAGCTGAAGGGGCGAAGCACTCATGACTTGCCCATGTGCACAATCAGAGAAGGACGGCGCGGGGGGGACACGATGAATGTGGTGGGGAAGCTTCCTATAAAAGGGGAGCTGCCTCGCCAAGTAGAGGGTTCCTCTCCTTCTCTCCTCTCACAACTCACACTTTTCCATACTTTCCTAGCTACACTTCACTGCTGGTGACTTATACTAGACCGTCAGAGTGCCTTCCCGGACCACCATCGTCCGGGCGATGCGCTAATACGGATGTTACTTGTGCATATTATCTTCTCAGGTGAACCTGCTAGATCTCAAGCTCTCCTTACCCATCTCCTCACCTCGTCTACCCGTTCCAAAAGGTTCAAAGAGGTCCACCGGAGAAGCGAGCCCCACAGTTAGGTAGCAGGATAATAATTTCTTGTGAATTCCCGAGTTCCGATGTGAATGGCCTGCCACCAAACCAGAAAGGAAATTAGTCGTATGTTTAAACTCGCCAGTCACCCCCTCACCCTTGCGAAAAAAATGATATACCTAATAAGAAGGATAGTATACCACTTACTCAGTACCGGCAATATTTACCGCAAACACAAAAATAGTTTCTCTCAAACGCAGGTCTATCTAAAAAACACTCTAATGTATTTTTTTTCCAATTTTTTATACACTTTTCATACATTTTAATACACTTTTTTTTATTATAGAATTTTCCAAATAATGAAGTTGTAGCACATACTTTCAAGAAGTTTTCTGGCAACCCATGCGTGCGTGTGTCCTCGGCTTTTGGAGGGGTTCCAAAGGAGCCCATGTTTTTATCAAAGGTGGTGAAGCAAATCGTTGGACATGCTCCATATTGCCCCATTAATGGAATCTTGGGCCTTGGACGATATCGCTTAGTCGAGGCCCACCATTTTCGTCAGGGCTTTCTCCTATGGCTATAAGAGCGTATTGAATTTTTTAGGGTGGAAAGCGCACAATGAAACCACAAATCATTTGTAAATCGAGCAAGGTCGAGCCCACATACAATTACGGATATGGGACTCCACATGTATGTAAAGTGATTGTAAATCATTGGAGATAAAATGATCGTACAGGAGTACCATTTTTGTGCAAATTAACAAATGCTAATCCAAAGACAATAACTACCCCCTTCCCCGCCGTGACTAATATCCATCGATCAAGACTTCCAACCATTTTAGAAACTCCAAACCGTTGCCCATAAAACGCTCTATCTACACTAGGGCTTTGGACACACGCGATCCATGTGTACGTCAAATTTTTTTACACAAATGGTTCTTGTTTTTGTTTGATCGTGTGTGCATTTTTTTTTACATGACAAGAAAGATCAAACAGTATAATACTTTGTGGCGAAATGATTACATAATTTTGTTTTTTACCTAGTGTAGAAATAATTAAATCAAATTCCACTTTTCTGCACAAGCATGAATTTTCGCAATGTGGGGTGACTAGACGGGGAAATGGAGTATGTGGCGTTGAGAGAAGACCAATGCCACATACTGGTAGGTGGTGATTTATGAGTTTTTTTTTTTTTTTTCTTTTCATTTTTTTAATAATGATCTGATGTATAAACATAAAAACAGAGTAGAAAAGTACAGTAGTGCCATTTCTTCTACGATCAAATGGAAACGAGGAATGATGATGAGACAACATATAGGTCTTTCTTGGCTAGGGTTAAAAGACCCCTCCAAAATTTATACCGGGTTAAAAGGGAGGGTCCCACATATTTGGCTTGGTTTGGCTAACCGGCCCATTTTCTTCCCCTCTTCGTCTTAGCCCCCTTCTTTCCTTTCACGACAAGCGGTGCTTCTCCCTGATAACTTTCATACAGCGTCTAGGTTACCCAAAAGTTATCCGGCGTAAGAGGGGGGCGAATATGACGATTGTAACCCTTGTTATACCCCTTTACCCACCCTCTCACCCCATCTATGTACATGTTGCTAAGATCGAACATACGAGGTTTTTGTCTGTGATTTGTGCGATTTTGGGTTGAAATCGTTGCGATCGAACAGATAAGGGTTTTGTGGTGATTTCGTTGCGATCAATTGTGACCACCAGGTGTGTGGATCTTGTTTCTTCGATCTGTTATGACCACCAAGTATGTGGACCAAAGTTATTAATCTCGTACCGGCAAGCGTCCCGGTTTTCTTACTGGGATGGTACGTCCCGGTACCGGTGCGTACCGGCGTACCGTTCCGGATTGATCGCAACAAACTACAGTATAATTCTAAAAAAAAATGCAATTCAACATATAAAAAAATTTGACATAAAAATAAAGCATTATAACTTTTCATAGACAAAATGCAACCATTCTAGTACTTCATATCCAAAAAAACTACTCCTCCAACATCCGAAACAAGTTCCCAACCAATTTAACGTGATAAAGTATACCAAAAGACTATGTAAGTCATTTAACGTTTTAAAAAAAAAAAAAAATTGCGTACCAGCCGGTATCCGAGAAATGGCCGAGATTGGCCGGAACAGACCGGAACGTCCGGTATTGAGCGGTAGTGTGAGCGGGACGGAACATTAGGTGTTGTACCCCGTTTTTCTTCCGGAACGGGACGTACCGGCCGGTACGGGACGAGATTCATAACTTTGATGTGGACCAAGTTTGGTACACCACAAGGGCAAAAAAGTCATTTGACTGCTTTTTCCATCATTCACCCCCTCTTATTTATAAAACATCCAAATCAAGTCAAAAGTTATCCCCCCTCTTTAATCCCTCATCCTAACTATTTCAACTTTTTTATCCCCCTTCCATAAATATCACATCAATATGGGTCAACCCTCTAAAAATAATATTCCCTCTATAACTTATCCCCCTGAAATTTTAGTACCATCCAATCGGGGCAATGTAGTACACGGAAAAAGCAATGGCATGCCCATTGTTAAACGATGACATGTTCAGGCGGGTGGCCCAATGTTGAGGACCTCGAGGTGTTCAGGAGGCTCTTCTGTGCAAGCCATGTTAAAACAACAAATGTGCAGAGACAGAGCCGGCTCATACATTTCGGAGGCCTAAATCGAATTTATTAAACGAGGCCCACCCTATAATTTACATACAAAAATTGGCCAATAAAGAGTCTTTATAAAAACTATTACAAAAAATTTATCATTACAAATGCAAACCTATAGTTATCCAAAAATATACAACCGCTACAATATTTCAAAATCTATCATTTGAACATTTGTCGTCTCGCACTTTTAGCGGCAAACGTACTAATTAAGTCTTCATAATCAAGCATCTTTAAATTGGGCCATTTTTTGTATGAATAAGTTACACAAAAATTGTACTCGGCCTAGTATATATATGTAAGGGTCCTAACTAATTGGGGGCCCTAAAATTTTGAGTTTTTTGGTGGGCCTAAACCCCAGGGTTCATCCGATTTGTGCCTAAGCCGGTTTTGTGCAGAGATCACCTTTGCGTGTCCAAGTCACAAAACAACGCGCGTGTAATACATCCCATCCTTTTTGGGTTGATCTCTCTCACTTTCTTTTTTTCGATTGTTTGTTTTTTCATTTATTTTTTTAAAGTCAGTTCTCTTTTCCATGTAGCCCTCAATGAGTCATTTTTAAAATCTGAATCAATGAAAACACCTTTGCATGGCTGGAATTAGGGCACTATACTGTGCAACGCAAATAAAGTGTTACTGGGACCCCAATAATATCTTGGATGGTGTTTTCCAAATGATTTTTTGAAGTAAAATCTAGTTTTGATAAAATCAATTTTTTTTCCCTAAATGATAAAATCTAGTTTTGACAAACTCCACCCAATGTCTTTATTTTATAAAATCTAGTTTTGCTTTCATCGTTTGAAGATCCTAGATTTTATCTCATAAAATCATTTGAAAAACACCCCTTTTTATTTTTTGTCCTAGAACTTCAGTAATTTTTACAAGGGTAAATTCCACTTACCTCCCTTGAGGTTTCTGACAAATACATAGATCTCTCCCACTTTTTCTGAAATCCCACTGCCCTCCCTTACTTTTGAAAATAATTGTCACTTACCTCCCTTGTCGTTACTTGAAGGCTAAGCGTGTTAACTTTTTGCGTGAAATTAATGACCGAAACGTGCTTAATACATATTCTCCATCCTTTTTTTAAAAAAAAATAGAGTTAAAAAAAATTTCCAACAAAATTAAATAGTTTTTCATTTTGAAAAAAATAGTTTTTAAAAAAAAAGTATCAAAGAATTATTTATTCAATTTTTCATTTCGAATATTTTTTTGTAGGAAAAAAAAAGTTCAAAATAGTTTTTTAAATAGTTTTTTAAATTTATTTTTCAGATTAAAAAAATAAAGTTTACTTTATTTTTTCAAAATAACGGTTTACCCAAAATTAATTTTTTTATCCAAGACAATGTTTAAAAATTTCGCATTTCAAAAACTGTTTTAATTTTTTTTTTCAAAATTAGTTTTTTTCACAAGAAATTTTTGTTTACCAAAAATATTTCCAAAAAAAATTAGTTTTTTGTGAGAAAAATTCTCTTCTATACTTTTTTTCTATAAGCTATTTTTTAATAATGAAAAACGATTTAAATTTTAAGTGAAAATTTTTTTAAATTGATTTTTTTTAGGGTGGAGAAAATATACTAAGGGGACTAACGGTATTTTTAACTACTTTTTTTTGAAATTTTTTTGTTGAAAAAGTTTTTCTAGTTAAAAAAAAAAACTAATTTTGAAAAAAGTTTTTGAAATGCAAAATCTTTGAAAACATTGTCTTGGCTAGAAAATTTAGTTTTTGGTAAACCGTTATTTTAAAAAAATAAAGTTTACTTTATTTTTTTAAATACGATTTAATTTTGTTGAAATTTTTTTAACTCCACTTTTTAAAAAAGAAAATAGGTGGAGAATATATACTAAGGTCGTTTCGGTCATTTCACACAAAATGTTAACACCGTTAGCCTTAAAGTAACGGCAGGGGAGGCAAGTGACAATTATTTTGAAAGTAAGGGAGGGCAATGGAATTTCGGAAAAAGTAGGGGAGATCTCTGTATTTGTCAAAAATCTCAGGGGAGATAAGTGAAATTGACCCCTTCTTACAAATATAGTTTGAATTTTACTACTTCTGAGGTTGTTCTGAGATCTCTGTATTTGTCAGAAAGACCTTGTTTGGTTTGGATTTAAATGAATACAAGTTTCTGCTGAGGTTGTTATGCCAATGTTTCAAACACCGGATCAGACCCGCCGGTTGAACCGTGAACCGGAACATAGTCCAGTCCGGATGCATAAAAGAACCGGCATTATTTCAGAACCAGAATAGAAAATTATAACCACCTAAAATAGACGGTTCAACCGGTGAATCGTTTATGTGATTTATTGTGAGAAAATAATCTGCCTCAAAAAACGCAATAAACTGGAATGGGCCTTAAAGTGTGGAAAAAAAGAAAGGGACAAAACATTACGGAGTAGTTTATTGTAGTGTTAGTTGCGTATGTAGATAGCATTATAGCTTGCCATTGTTGCCTTGTTTGTTCTTTGTTTTGATCTGGTAGGATTTTATTTTCTAGTTTCCTTTGTTGTGATTTTATAAGTTTGCCATGTAATTTATGTTTTCGTCGACACTGTGGGTTGTGCAATTTTGGGGTTTGCTTTGCTGATTTATCAAAAATAATTTTGCTTTCCTCTTTGCCTCATATTTTTGTTACAGAACAGATTGGTTGGTGATGAAGCAATTTCCGTCGCTCCTCGATCAATGACCTGCAAAATAAGGTGGAAACTAGGGCACCAGTGTGGTACCGGCCGAATGGTCTCCGATGCCTAAGTCAGTCATTTTTGTAGATTGAATGATTGGGTAAGGAATGTTGAATGGACTGTGTTACGTACCTTGCTGAGATCTCGTTAGTCGCTTTTATAGGCAATCAGAGTAGTAGAGTCCCAGTAGGACATAGAGTCGTGACTCTCGTAAGATAAGGTTTATCCATTGTAGTGCTCCAGGACTCCCATTATCAATACAACGTATGAAGTATAAACTACACAAACTGTACGGCATTACAACAAGCATATCAGTAAAGTCTACCTCTATAATTGTGGCTTTCACAGTTTTACAATCAACCCATATTGGGCTTGGCAGCTTCTGCTTGACTACCACTTCACCTTCTCTCCGATCCGTAGTTTCTAAATTCATTGCCTTCGTCTTTTTCTGATCCAACTTCTGCATCAACAATGTTCATCTCTTTCTCTAAACTTTGCCATTTTCCATTCCCATTGGAGTTTTGGAGTTCTATAACGGGGGATGAAAAATGGCTATACAATCTCATATTCATCTCCATTGGACATGCTCTAAGCCCACAACAAAAGCATACCCTCGTTTTTTTCTTCTAAATCGGGCACATTCATCTCCATTGGACATGCTCTAAGCCCACAACAAAAGCATACCCTCGTTTTTTTCTTCCAAACCGGGCACGATGAACCATATCGTTAGTAAGAGTCTAGTGTACTTTTTTCTTGGGGGTGTCTATGCATGTAAAGGATTTCTCTGGCAAATTTACAAATGCCACATTACTCGGGTACGAAAATTCTACTATTTTGTTGGATCTATTCTTTAACTTTTTTCATTCCCCAAACAACTTTCGAATTTCAGGTTTAATGTCACTGAGTTATGAATCCCTAATACCTCAGTAGTCAGTACTACTACATCCATCCATCTGTATAACTTTTGTATTGCATATACCTCAGGTCAAATAAGCAAAATACCATTAGTTAGGTACAAACAAACGAGCTCTCCTAACTGTACAACCATCTCTGCTTCCCAACCACAATCGCCTTTCCCTCTTTACTTTTTCATCTCTTCCTCGCTCTGTTTTACGTACTATAAAAAGGCTTTTCTAACATATTAGATTACCCTAACACGGTCTCTGTAGGTATACAATTAATTAGTTGGGTTGGTCTCCTGGAGATAAACCCCAAGTGTTGCTTTCGCTTAAGCCTCAACCGTAGAATCAGCTTGTTGGATTAAAAACGAAGGTAAATCTCTGATTCGATAGCCACTTCCCCAGAAAGATGCAAGACAGAGGCCCATGATAGCCATGGCAACTACTGAGCAAGCTGGGGGAACCGCTTGACTGCTCCCAAGGAATTGGGTGGCAAGGAGCCCCGCCAACGTAGAACTTTGCATTCCTGTGCACAAGGATATTGTTCTGCAAACTTCTTCTTTTTGCCTGTGTCACAATTCCAAAGCATTATTAGAAGGCTTTAAACATAAAATGCCAATACTCATATGCCACAAAATCAACTAAGCTTGGCATCACAACTCAATTTTTTCAAAGCTACATGTGTCCTGCAGACACCTGATTTGCTTCATAAGAGGAATCAAACACACAGTATCGGTTGTTCGATATTAGGGGGAGGTTACAACCGGAAATGAAAAATCAAACACACAAGCTGCAGAGATGCCTACTAATGTTCAATCAACAAATTAAACCCTTATTCAGCCCAAAGAGGAGAATCTAGTGAGTGAAAATGAGCCATTACCAATTCAAGGCAACATGGCAGAGCTAAAAACTAGGAGTTGTCACATGATGTTACTAGGTGGCATGCTAAGGACAAGATAAAAAAAGCCCAAAAAGTTCGGAAAGCAGGTATGTAATACCTAAACTAAATGGTGATCAGTAGCAATGCTATTGGATATAATAGTGTATTTATGATAAACAATAATTCACCGTCTCTGGCTTTCTGTCTCAGTACAACAGTAAACCTCTCCATACACCCGTACTCCCATAGTGACCCCTCTCCCCGCCGTCCCCAACAAAGATGTCAAAAAAGGAAGAACAATGAAATTACTTTAATCCAAATTCCAAGCAGAGAAACGGTACCCATCATAAATTACTACAAAAAAATCCCACAACTCATGTTTGATAGGCATAAAAGACCAATGATTGAACTTGAAAGACTTGATCTAGGGCATGGGGCAAGATGGTGTCACATGGTTCAGCCTAGACAATGGATAGGAGCTCAGATAGATCACAAAAAGGTATTCGCCTATAAAGGGAAGTTGCTAAAATTCATGGAAATCTCTAAGTGGTAAAAGTATCTACCTAGCTACATATATGAACTATTTTCTCTAATCCAGATTCTAACAGTGAGAAAAAGTTAAGAATTGGCCTCTCAATATATCACCCATAATTATCATGCATGCACCATTGTGACATGCCCCACTGCTAATGGTTACAGTCTAAAATCACAACGATTCTTGGAAACAGTCACCAATGCCAATATATTAAGCGAAGGGAAACACAAAGAATGCAGCCCTGTATGCTAATGCAGTCTCGAAATGGGAGAGGTTGAACAACATGATAATTACCTTAAGAATGGAAGTTTGGAGATCCAATATCCCAGGGTGAATGCCACGGCATGAAATGTCAACACAGGACCAATCAATCGCAAACCCTCAGCCGAAAGAATTTGGCTCTGATTAATAGCAAGAGGGCTACCAATACATAGTGAAGTACAAACCATTGCAACAAGTGGCATCACAGGTTGAAGAATGTTTACAACAGGTTTTGCATAAGTATTCAACACTAGCCCGAGAGTGACCGGAACAAGAACAACCTGGGATATGGGAATGCATGAAATTTATCACAAACCCAAGTAAAGAACAAGACAATAAGATCTAATCCAACGAACATATTATCTAAAGATGTCAAATACCTGCAAAATTGACTTCGACATGGCAACTGCATCGACCGGGACAACAGACCCAATAAGAAGGCCAGTTAAAATTGGAGTAGCAAGAACTGATGCAATAGTGGTTGAGCTGGTCAAGAGAATGCTCAACGCCACGTCCCCTTTGCTCAAGAAGCTAGCATAGCTCGATAGCTGAGCCCCAGCAACACAAGACATGAGGACGAAACCAGCATAGAACATCGGAGGCATATGGAATGCCCTTGCCACCAACACACCAAGAGCTGGTTTCACTGCATATTGTGCCATAAACCCTAAAGACAGAGGTAGAGGTCTGCAACAGATGGAATTCAAAAGAATTTAAAAAGCAAATTCAAGCAAGAAGATCAACATTTAAAAGCGAGGAAGAGATGTGACCTTTTAAATGCAAGAGCAAAATCGTCAATGGAAAGTTTAATGCCAATCGACAACATGATCCCTCCAAGAGCAGGAGCATACAATTCCTTTGATACCCTGCACTTAATTATTTCCATAAGAAAAATAAATCTATTTTAAATCTATTTCGCATGAATTAAAAAGAGTAAACCAAGGCTCATTAAAAAAAATTGAGGACAGATGGAGAGACCGCTGATTCCATTACTACAAATTTCAAACTATTTATACTGAAAAGGAATATACTCTGAAGTTTGAACTAAATTAATTAAGAGGAAATAAATAACAGTAACATCAACGTTAGGTATCCGTTTTCTTCTTTTTTTGGGGGGGAAAGGCAGGAAGCAGGTATCCGGTTTAGATGACACGAAACATGTGTAACTATTCTAAACAATTAGTGGCAGCAGCATAAAAGCATGGTAATGTTTTCAATGGCACTTGATAAGGGAGTAAATAATTTAGGCTTGCAAACGAGCCGAGCCGAGCCGAGCTTTGACGTTTTCGAGCACCGCTTGTTTAAAGCTAGTCTAGCTCAAGCTCGACTGGAGCCAAATAATTGAGCTTGAGCATTCATTATCGAGGTGTTTGAGCTTGGTTTGTTTACCACACGAGCCTCCGAAATGAGTTTTTATCATAGAGCAGAATAACAACTAACTCGAGCTCGGCTCGTTCACCTTAGGAGCTTAAAAGCTCGGACTCGTTAAATAAGGAGCCGAACCTAACAACTCCGTTCGTTTACAGCCCTACGCAGAGTGGTATTGTTATCACATGAAAATAATACAATACTTAAATTTTAATAACACAGCTTGTCTAAGGTCAAAGGAAATTAAACAATTAATTGTACACATAAGCATAAGCAATTGAAAGCAAATATTGACTGGAACTAAATGACAAATAAAACGATGAAACTAGCTGAAAATTCATTCTCACCAAGTGAAAGTCGAAGGCTGAGCGAGAGCGGCAACTGCAGTAAGCGCAACAACGAACGGAAGCATCGCCGATAAAATTTGCGAAGAATCAGACTTCCCCGCCACTTCTGATACGTCGCTAGGGCTTATACCGAATGAAAGCAAGGACGAGTTACCCTCTCTCCTCTGCAACCCGACTTTTCCGATAAACGGCACCGAAGTCGAGCACGCCAACACAGAAAGCGAATAACCGCCATTAGACCTCCTCGACAGCTTCGTCACGAAACGCGACCTTAACTTTTGAATTCTAGAGAGAGAATTCGAGGTCGGAGTGAGAGAGGAGGGGTATAGGTTTGGTCTGGAGTTGGTTTGGAGTGGTTTGATCGGTGACGTGGAGGAGGCGAAAGGAATCGAGGCCATCGGTAAAGGCGCGAGAGAGTGTGGTTTTTACCGGTGATAGGAGCTTACTCGCCGGCGGAGTTTTGGTTTTCACCGGCGAGGCTCTGTGGAAAGAAGTGAAGGAGGAGGGAGAGTGTGGAAGAGATGAAGCGATAATACAACCTTTTTGGTTGGGATTTTCTGATAATAATAAATAATTAATGGGATATTGATTTTTGCGGAAAACAAATGGACGGTGTGAGGAGGTTGCATGCACATCATGGGGCGCGTGGCGTGGTGGTATTAAATTATTACTCGTGGCTTGTAGGCAATGTATTTGCACTTTGAATCCTTCACTTCGTGATATTTACGCATTTGGTCATCCAATTTACGCATTTGGTCATCCTTCACTTCGTGATATTTACGCATTTGATGGAATTCTTCGTTACACGGCGCTTTTGAATGTTTGAAGAATCGTACTGAGATGCTGTGAAAAATGGGTTTCGATTTCTATATGCTAAATTTTAATTTGTCAATGTAATGCACTACAGTATTTTTAAAAGATAACAATTAATATTTGATGAAGATATATATATAGCTTCTAGTCCGGGATTTCTTGACTCCGGGATCCACCTTCCCTATATTATTTTTATGATCCGAACCATCCAATGTGTTTAAAACGTGTTTTTAAGGGCCCCGCGAGAAATCGTAAAAAAAAAAAAATACTTTGAAAATTTTAAACAGTTTTTTATAAACTGTTTGGTTAGATAAATTGTAGAACAACTCATTATTGATTAAAAGTTTGAATTGTCCATAACAATTCTCTGAACATTTTAAACAATTTTTTTTTAACAGTAGCTTTGTCAACTTAAAATAAGGGGAAAAAAATACAAATTGAAGCTTAAAATAATTTATCTTAAGAGAATTTGAATAAGTCACTTATAAGTACTACCAAACATGGCCTCTGCTATTAAAGGCTTTTCTTTTGCATTACTACCTGTGGGAAAATGGAGTGTTGTAGGGCGGCATTCGAGCCATCAGATGTGTTTTCAACGGTCCTAATTTCATCTCAGGGCTCTGCAGATTCAAGTCTTTCATTGTCAAAATGAAATCTGAGCCGTTCATTGCCGAGATCAACGGCTCAAATGCTGCACTACAGGGGCGCCCTACATCACCCCAGATGGGCTACCTATACATGCCCAACAAACATATTTTCGTGAATCTCCTACTTAAAGGTCACCCTAATACTAAAGGCTTTTCTCCTTCTTTTTTTTTAAAAAAAAAACCCTCAATCTCAAAATTTTACTTTTATGGCTAGATCTTTAATTTATTATGGGTTTTGTGAGGCAGGAAAAAAGAAAGAGTAAGTTTCATATTTGCGAATTTAAGTTGTCTTCCTTTTATGTTTTTATTGTTGTCCCAAATCTCTTTACAACTTGAAGATTCGCAGACGACCTAAATGAGAATTGTAATCAATAAGCAAAAACACCCAACTAGTATTGCTATTATGTTTGTTTGTATTCCTTTAACCGGCAGAACCCCCCATTTGCGCCATCATATCAGGTCCCAGACGAAGCTTCTTGGGGCTGGCAATTTTGGGTTGTAGTTTATGTATTTCATAATTGTAGGACTATTGATTAAGGGGGTGTTCCACTAACAAAAAATTATTTTTTCCAAACACCGAGACAGGTCATTCTCTCACAACACATCACATAAAAAACCGTGAAAAACTAGTTTTTTGATATGTTCTTTTTTCAATCAAAATCCAATGTGCGAACTTGTCCTCGTTGGGGATGTGTTGCCTAGTTGTCTCGACTTCTATTTTCCTTCTACGAATAGATGTGCACACCGATGCGTCATTAATGCAGTACGCTTCACAGAACACAGTAACAAGGTTTTCGAAAGAGACGACGTCATAACCAAAGGAGATCCAAAACCAAAGTCTAGTTACGTCCATGCCCTTAATACACACCGGCCGTCACTCTTACCAATTGAATAGTCCGGTGAATCGTTCGGACCGTGACAACGTGGGCAGTTCGCTACGGCGACATCATGAGAAGTCCATTATTCGACACCACCTATATGTTTTGTTATCATATCCATTCGTCAACAGGAACACCCCCATTTCTATACAATTATGCTGGTGTTTGGATGTATCGTCTATGATTTGGGAGGAAAAGGAAAGGAAATGCTTACTTATGCTTGTTCAGTTTTCATCAGATAGTTAAGCAAACAAAGAATTATGTTTTTTTCCAGGGAACACCCTAATTTTGTAGTAATAGCTAACCAAACCATAGCAAGGATAAGGGTCCCTGTTGTGCACTATATGGTGTCATGCATCATCTCATCTGGCCGGCCGTTGCGAAAATGTGTGGCTCAGATCAAATCCAAGCAATGGCTGTCACATGGGGTTGGATTTGATCCGAGCTGAGCATTTTCGCAACGGACAGCTGGATGAGTGCATGGCACGGTGCCATGCATCTAGTGCATGGTAGGGTCCCCCAATCCCCATAGGGAAGTATTTAATGGTCATAAGTTGTTTCTTGAGGTTTAATTTGAACCCTGAAATAGTAAAAAAAAAAAAAGGTCTTTACAAGGAATCTCCTGTTGTTTTTTCACAAAAGCTACTTCCATAAAAGGAAACATATTACCTGCACTCACATGCATCTACTGCAGACTGCAGTAATTCATCATTTATCCAAAAGTAGGGCACCAAGTTGCTCTCATTTCCAGCAGTTAATTGCATAATATGAGAATGAAATAAACAGCTTGAAATAACAAACTACAACACTACCACATGGATTAGGTGGAAAAGAGTTCAACAATATCAGTAGTTGAAGACAATAAAAAAGAGCGCGCATATTAAAAAACGCGTGAAAATTACCATTAAGAAGATCCAACAGCTATTCCCACCTAATTCTTCAACACATATCTTTGTATTATTATATGAATGCAACTTGTAATTAACCTAAAAGATAATGATGAAGATGGTGACTGCTAGGTTGACAAACTTTACTAGTACGTCTTTCAAGTGAAAGTGCCAGAGTCAATTTGAAGGCCACAAGCGGAAGAGCATTCCAAGTGCAACAGTTGTGCATAGCTTTAATCTCTTACAAAGAGATTTCATACGAAGGTTAAGATCCCAAAGAGACAAACAGAAACTTCATCCATATCAAACAGCTCAAAAAGACTACTTGAACACTTTATTTCCAAAAGCAATGAACACACTAGTGCATATATAGTTGTATTTTTATCGGATGTCCCCGAAGGGACATTTTATGTGGAATTACCAAGATTGTTGTAATATCATTCAACGCAAGACTTCTTAGTGAACAAGGTACGTAATGGAATTTACCACCCAAAAAAAAAGAGGGTAAGTAACGGTATCACTTTCCCAAAGTGCAGTCACCGTTCAGGCTATCATCACAAATGAAATGTTTTCAGAGCAAGCCATCTAGTATCTTTTCTTTCTATTCAAATGAGATACAAAATCAACAAGTTTTCAGCCAAAAGCGCTCTGGGGTCTAAATAAATGCTGAGAAGACATAAAAACTGGCAAAGAAAGCATATTGAAGCAATTGACAGAGAGTCCAGCCAATATGTAGAATAAGGATTGAATCCTTTGACAAGTTATACTTTCTCTATCAGATACGTAAAAAGGGGAAATTAAGAATTTTCTTACTAGTTATGAGTAATAGAAGAGAAAGAATGGTGAAGCAGATTCATGCAACTAGCGTCAAATAGGAAGGAAATCTTTAATGAGTAGGTTATTAAAAACAAATCCTTTCACAACCCAGTAATTGTGATCAAAAGTGGCTTTAACCACTTGATCTTTCTTCCACAATCATGTCAGTATATCACCAGTCGCTCTTTAGCAAAGAAACAAGTCTGATAAGGGAAACAAACATTAGGACTTCAAAAGTGAGTTTGTGGGTATAGGAACAAAACAACGATCTCTTGTTGTTCATCTTTACCCAATCAATCAAGTGAATCAACCATCAGTTTATGGCCAAATACTCCAAAACTAAAAACCTAGGCGGAGGATAGCAAAGATGCTCCAAAAAAAGGCAATGACCAACAGAGGCAATACTTCTCAATAGTAAGTAGTAACAACACCTCAATAAAAAACCATAATACACATGGAGAAAAAATTTCTGAAATCCCTATGCATTTCTCATTTATTTATCACATATGTATTTCTCATCGACTAATGGGTATACTACAAAAATCGATAATGATCCAGCAACCATAGCTATGTTCACATTCATAACAAAATCAACATACGAAACAAACTTTGGCAGACTTATCACCTGGAAAACCCTTCTGACCGATGCTCCCGCCTCAGTCTATCTTCTTTACAGCGACACCGATGATTCACATATTCTCTTCCGTCAACTGTCCTCTCAGTCCAGTTACCATTGTTATGTTGAGAGGAGGTGGTATGCTAATTTGCAGACTCTGCACTATACAAAAAACCGCAAGCAAGCACACGGGAATGAAGCATAATAACCTGATACAAGACTCTCTGGAGACATGTACATACACCGAATGGGAACTCCGCATAGTGATTAAGATATTGAGCAACTTGAATCATCCTTTACCTTTCCAACCTACGAAATAGCCCTCATGAAATCAAACCGGTCGAGTCCATATCCGAGCTTGCTAGGTAGACTCTGTAGAAAGAAGCAAACAACCTTAGACTTGATGCTAAAAAAACTTCTTTTAATCGGTTTAATTGGAGTTAAATCAACGCATGAAAGTAACAATTTGAATTGACCAAATAAATAGAAGAGCAAGTGAATCAACAAGTCTTAAATTCTCTTAGTCCTACATCAGAAGTTAGCGCGTAAATAAGACAGAAGATTTATGATTGAATGATTTCAAGCTCAAAATATTCCCAAGTAAACTCTCAAACTAAGATTTCTTAAACCAAAAGATATCCCCTTAAAAGAACTACACGTACAAACGTAAAGAACTTAATAAACTCAAACAACACACAAGAGACCATACTTGGGCTTACCTATCCAGTCCTTTAGAATCAAGCAAAACCCATAACCCATACTTCAATCCAAACAATATAACCAAGTCCCCAATCTTACCCCATCAATAACACCAATCAAGCCACCAAAATTGGCAAAAACAACTAGGCTACAATCCAAACGCAGTTAATTAATTACTCTCTCCGTCCTAAATTGCTCGTCCCTTTTGAGGTGTTGTGCCACTTACAAAACTGCATATATTTCACAATTTATAAATATGTTTTTCATTTTGGAAATTTCGTTCAACAAAACTGATTGGCACGGAGGGAGTACCTTAGACGCAATTCGAGCTACGAACCCTCCATCCACAACGTCCGGCGGAGGCACCGCGGTACAATCCCTCGGCGTTTCGAACATAGACAGAGAGAATTGCTTAGACACAACACCCACATCGAAGTAAATCAACCCTGAGCTGGGCACATCCACACGAATTTCCTTCACAGGGAACCAGAGGAACAAATCCTGAGCCGAAATCCCAGACAGGTTGGCGATCTGGCCGTAGGACAAGAACCCAGAAACGTTTAGATCGTAGTGCAGCTCGCTTTCGTATTTTGCATTACACTCTCGGTCCAAGTAGGCTATGAATTTGCCGTCGCCGTCAAAACGGAAGTCGTTGACCCCGTTTGGAAGTAGACCCATGGGCAGGCCGTTGGATTGGAGGACTTCGTAAACAGAGGATGAATAACAGACGTGGGTCGATATTGAAATCGCTAAAAGGACTGTTATTAGGAATTGGGGAAGCATGGTTGGGTCCTGTTCTCTTTTTCTTTCTTTCTTTCTTTCTTTCTTTCTTTCTTGGTTAAAGCACAGGACCCTTTGATGAGCTAGTTGTAATTGGATGGTTTTAGAGAGAGAGAGATAGGGGGTTGGGGAAGGGTTTAAGGAAATTGAGAGGAGAGAGAGAGGGTGGAAGAAGAGGGAGGGGGAAGAAGAGGGAGGAGGTGGAGACTATGTGGCTGTTGACAGCGAGAATAGAGGGGGAAGAATATCACAATCACAATTATTGGCGAGTGAGGGTACCGGGGGCGTCTTGATCCTCTACAGAAAGTGTAGCATTGGTATCAAGGGGATGCGAGGAAACATTGAGCACGTGTAAGACTGAGGGGGCACAGTTGTATTTTTACAGGACTGGTTTGAAGTTTGAACAGTTCTGAGGTCGTCAACAACAACAGACTGGATTCACTACAGATTTTTTACTATGACACATGGTTTGACATAGAAACGATTAGTCTCCTACGTGGCTCCAATGAGTTCACATTGTGTGTGAAAGGCTACATACTAGCATCATTTTTTGTTTGACATTGCAAATGGCCTTCTGTGTTTTAATACGGGGTCCCGATGGCCGGTGGACTCACTCACGGGTCTTATACAATATGATTTGTTCATTTATTAATTGTAAAATATTTTTCTGAGTTGCTAGGTGAGAGATTAGTTCAATTTGATAATGAAGAATGCCAAAATCAGCACACATGAATATTATTAAGGTTTAAAAAATGTATTGTAAGCTATGAAAGTGTAAACAAAGTGTAAAAAATATTCTAAAGTTTTTTTTTTTTTGTCTTCTTTCTTTCTTATTGTTAGCCGTGGCATGTCAATACATTCTAAATGAAACATTGATGCGTTGGTTTTTCACAGGTTCAGTTAAAAAAACATTCTAAAATTAATTAACAGATCATTTTTGTAAGACCCAAAAGTTGGCTCCGCAGACCAATTCGAGCAGCATGGGTGCACAGACCATGAGTATATATATTTTTATTTGAAAGACAAGTACAGAGAGAGGGGTAAGAGCAAATCCAATGATAGAAAAATGTCTTTAGAGAGAGAGAGAGAGAGAGAGAGAGAGAGAGATTTGTTGAGATGGGAGGTGTTTGAAAGGTGGATCCAAAGAAGGGTAGTTGCCAGTTTAAGCATCTATTAAGAAAAGATACCATAACCAAACAAAACAACAAATGTAGCTGGAAATTACCATGCATGTGAGTACGAGTATTGGATACACAAGCAATTATGAATGATCGATCTGAGTGTATTAAAATACAAGAGAGGTGTCAGGTGGGGGAGAAAGCATGTGATATGTAAGGCTGGCGTGATCTCGTATAATTAAGTGATTGGGATAATTTTGTCTGCACATAAACCATTGCTTCAGCATTGCACTAAATTATGGAGGTAGTGGCATATTTGGTGTGATTTGTCCCACCGTGGGGACATCTAACCTCCTGCAAAATAAAGTCTAATCAAATTTGTTTCGGAAATGTTACATACCCAAACACAAGTTACCCAAAAAATACCCAAACACACACACACAAGTGTGGCCCCCACACACACTGCATTTTTTGGGTAACTTTTTTGGGTATGTAGCGTTGCTCAATTGTTTGGACTCGGGTTTGATGCATGTTCAAGTCCACACACCTCTGTAAATTTCAATGTGCAGAGAGAGGTATAACAATCCGGAAAACCAGGGGTACCGACCCCCTTGTACCGACCACACATCGACCTGCGCCGAGGAACCTCTTGTGGGTCTCACACGGTCGATCCGAGCCATCCATTCACTCTAGAATCGAATTCCGAGAGGATCCTCGCGAAAATCATCTCAATCGGACACTTCTAAGTTCTCGATCCAAAATCACCCCATTTCGTTCAAAAAAATTGACCGAAATGGGGTGATTTTGGATCGAGCACTTAGGAGCGTTCGATTGAGGTGATTTCCACGTGGCCCCCTCTGAATTTGACTCTGGAGTGAATGGACGGCTCCAATCGACCGTTAGGGACCCACATGGGGTCCCCGGCACCGTCGGTGCGTGGTCAGTACCAAACGGTCGGTACGTATAGAACGGTTCAATAACAATCTAGCCAAACAAAACTCAAGGGTTGACCGGTGTTATAGACTCAAGGGTTGACCGGTGTTATAGACTCAAGGGTTGACCGGTGTTATAGACTTGGTTTGGTAGCCTTGGGTTAGCACTTTGGGGTTTGTGCCTTCGTAACTCATAAGGTTTTAGGTTCGATTCTTCTTATCAAAAAGTTTTGGGGTCACCCCATCTCACGTGTGAGCACGAAAAGGATTGTGTGCAGGGACAAATGAAAAAACCTAGCCTAGTGGGGGCGCTCCATCAACCATAATCCTAAAATTGAATTTTGCTATTCCGTACACAAAGATCATACTAAATTGTATGCCGCTACGCGTACAGAACGCGAGGTATAGAAAATGTATCAATCGCGATTGGGGACACTTTGTGGGTCCCACACCAACGATCCAAGCCACCCATTCATCTTAGAATGATTTTTCGTGGGGCTCCGTAAGAAATCAGCTCAATCGAACATGTGTAAGTGCTTGATCCAAAATCTTCTTGTTTCATTAAAAAATTATCGTTCGTGTGAGACCCACAAGTGGGACTCCGAGCACTATCAGCATATTTTCTGGAATGGGGTCGGTGACTCGGTACCCCTTGTTTTGCCCACACTAAATTAGCACATGCATTACTGGAGTACAAAAATTTATAATGCATACTGTTCCACAAATGTATCTAAAAAAAATGAGTATAAAATTTTAGACAGTTTTTAGAGTATGTTTTACAATGATATCGACAAGTTTTTAGAATGTCAGATATTATTTTCTTGATGGCTATCTTTTAAAAAAAAAAATCACAACTGTTAAAATAAATAGAATCGATCAAGAAATCAATGTTTCAAGTAGACAAATACTTAACCTATTATTATAAATCAATCATATAAAATGAAAGTTGAAGCATAGGATTAATTCTATATTTCTAATTTTCTAGTATTGAGATGCACACAAGTGTTGTGTGCTAAATTTTATCGGACACGTGTATAATTATGTTAAAATAAAAGGGTATTAATATAATTCCTTAGTTATGAGAGGGGAGATGTGACCCCACGTAGCCTAGGGTAGATCCGTCCCTAGCTATTGGGGGTTGTATGGAAGTGCGCATAAGCTAGCTCAGAACACTCTGCATCACCCAAAAAAAAAAACTAGCCAAACAAATTTTTCTTGAGTACCTATAAGACAAGCCTAATTAAACTTGAGTGACTTGATCCGTAAAAACAGTTTTGAGGCCAACCAAAATTAGATTAGAAGACTTGAGAGAAGAAAAGAAAAACAAGATTTAATTGCGATTATTGCACGATACACTAATAATGTGAGGCTCCATTAACAAGCATTATAATGAAGCAAGGTCATGCTTTTAAGAGCACTCCAAATACCAGAAGAAACGCATTATAGCTTGTTTAATATTAATAATTAATATTTTGGAAATTTTGAGAATTGGGATTGCCACTCTGTTGGGAATTTGCGTTAGTGCGTTAATGACCTACGAAAAAATATTGTGGTCTATGGTATTTTCAAGAAAATTAATGACAGAATTGAGTCTTTTTATGTAAATGGAAACAATATTGGTTTTTATAGTTCTTAGTTACAAAAATTTGACCCCTGGTCTCATCATTCGATTAGAGTGTTTTTTTGCATATAATTTGTGTTAAGTGGAGACATTTCCAACAGTAAAACTTGGCCCCAAACCATAAAAAGGGAAAAAAAAATTAAGAATAAAGATGGCTTATGCCATCAAAATTCAGGGAACCGGGGGAGGTGCTGCGCAGCGTGCTGTGCGGCCCATTTCGGCGTCGCGCCGGTACCGTTTCGACGATCGGAGACGTCCACCGTGTAGAGCTCGTCGAGTACTACGAATGTACCAAAAATCAAATTGATCAGATATCGTTAAGTGCCTCATCGGAACACAAATAAGTTAAAAATTTTTGGAAAACACATGTCTTAAAACATTGGATGAAAACCGTTGAAACTATTTTTTCAACATATTTGTGTTCCGATGAGGCACTTAACGATATCCGATCGAGTTGATTTTTGGTACACATATAGTACTCGACGAGCTCTACGCGGTGGACGTCTCTGATCGTCGAAACGGTACCGGCACGGGGCCGAAATAGACCTGCGCAGCACCTCCCCTGTTTCCAAAATTCAGTGTCATTTAATAGAAGCTCTACTGAAATTTGTCATAGTACCATCAAAGTTCTATATTCCCCCACTAAAATGATTGACTGATATGTTAACTCAAGTGGATCGATTCGACTCATAAAGCCGACGGCATTTGTTATCGATCTAAGCTATCACTTGTATTTAATAACTAAATGATATTACAATAAATTTTAAATTTAAAACAGTCTTACATTGCGTATAGCTTACGGATCTAATAATTAAGTCATTCATAAATGGTTAAGATCCTTCGTATGTGTTTTTCGGGCTCATTTGGATGATTTATTTTTGGAGCTCGATGAGAACATTTATAACAATATTTAAAAAGGGGTATGATTTTTGTAAACATTTATATTGAGACTTGTGATATTGTATTACTGGTACTGGATGAATACCTATTCATAGCCGAAGTGAAGCATTTGTCCTCTTATCATGAATTCTTTTACAGGTTTAAAAGTCAGCATGTGCAATTACTCTCTCACCTTTTTATGTGCTTTTTGTTTTTGTGATACTTTTTTTTTATTTTTATATATGCTTAATAATTATTACGAATGTGAATTGTGGTCCGATAAATAAAAAGATGTCGATATGGGGTGATGGAGGCTTATAGGGGTGGAGGTGGCACACGTCACTCCTAGTTTCGAAAAAAAACATTTTTTTTTAAACTAATGGAAGTCGATATGGTATTTATCGGTACTCAAACAACTTGTTTTCTTACATAGGTCGACAATGAGAATATAGTAATTAAAAAATAAACAGTTCCGATCATACAAATAATATAATATGACTTTCGTTTAAAGATCACGAAATAGTTGAATCAAACATCTGTTATTTGTAAAACAAAACAGTAAAATTTAAGATAAAACTTGATTTTACGATACACTTTCCATTGTATTTTCACGAACAAAATATAACAAGTATTAATGGACTTCCATCGAAAAGTGCAACCCTCTTAGCTAAATCCTAGCTCCATCCCTGTATATTCATCGCATCAAATTTATCATTCGAATGACAACCTTATACGAAGAAATCATGGCTCCATCTCCTTTGAATATTGTATTAAGATAAGAGGTATATTAGACAACCATGTACGAAGAAATTTATGACAGAAAAGTTAGATAATATTTTACAATAATAGCTAATATTCTGCTGATCAGAAAATTAATATTGTAGTAACTAATACTCCTATTCGGTATCTTCATCACCAGACAAAGCCGATGACAAATGTGAAGATTGAGTCCGATGCTCTTATTGCTGTTACTCTCATCAATGATGGACCGAACAGTAACGTAGCACCCGTTGAGCTCCATCATTACTGATGCAAAGACCATTATTGCTAGCACAAATTCTTCAATATCCCATGTGCCCCGGAGAGCCAACGAGTGTGCGGATCATCTCACGTGTCTAGGTGCTGAACAAGAGGAAGAGCTCAAGATCCTGGAGAGCAGCCCTCTCTCCATCAGGGAGTTTCTTCTTAGGGATATGCTATGCATTAGGCAAATTTTGGACTGAGCTCCATGTTGTCTTGTATTTTGTTGCTACGCCCAATCTTTGTGGCAGAACTTTGTTCTTTCTAGTCTAGTTTAATTTAATTCCGAAGTACCAAAAAAAAAACATAACCAGACAAAGCCATTCACACCCTGCACGCCCATGAGTAACCAACCAAAATGGTATACAAAATAACAAATATCATGAACACTCGTAACAAATAAATTCAAAGTATATAATACACGAACCATAGTTTGTAACTTACCGTGTCAGAGGAATAGCTTTGAAAATCCCATTCTAGACTGGATTAGCCGGCTAATCTCAAGTCTAAGAAGATGGAGTATATTGAATACCTAGGAGGATGTGTTTCGCTATAATACTTTGGGAAATTTGGAAAGATCGAGATAGAAAAAGCTTTGACATTGACACAGTGTCTACAATTAGTCTCAAGGTTGCTATTACCTACTCGCGAGAGATCAATGAGGCATTTAAATCGATTCTCACCAATGGCTCTAAACAGCCTAAACCAATTCATTGGTATTTGGTAAAGTGAAATTAACTACTGGTGGATGTTGGTATGAGTCGCATGACTTCAATCGCTCTGATTCGCTCATCCGGCTTTTAAGGTATTTTTAGAAATAGCGAAGGCTTCTTAATTCTTGGCGACTATGGGAAACATCAAGCAGCGTCACTCTGGAAGCCGAACTTTGGGCTATATACAGAGAACTCATCCCTGTTCGTTTTCCAGTTTAGTTTTAGTTTTGATGACATCATCATTTCCCTCATTTCTCTCTCTCTATCTCTCTCCACTCATTACACCTGATGACATCATCAAAATTAAACTAAACTAAACTATCTAACCAAACACAACCATTATCATTTTGGAGAAAAGGCATTGTAAACGTGAAGATTAAAAATAACTCAAGCATGATTGTTAAAATGATAAACGAGGGAGCTCCAGGGGATCATCCTGATCGGGCTCTCATTGAAGATTCAAGAATGTTGTTTGCCCACAATGGCGCAACTCTCACCCACATATACCGAGAAGCCAATCAAACTGCAGACAATCTAGCAAGGGAAAACAGAATGAAGAACTCGTTCTCACTTATGATATTCCCCATCGACAATGCCTTGTGTCATAAAATGGTGTTGGTCACCTGTGAATCTAGCTTCCCCTATGCCCAGACTTGGTACTAACTGCTTTTTATGTTCTTGATTATGCATCGTGATATTCTTATCTTGTTTAATCTATGATATTCCGAAGTAAAAAAAAAAAAAAAGGCATGTCAGTCATTAAACAATTACTCCTACAACCATACACTTTTACAAGCACCGCATTCACTTTAGGACCCACACACACTACACTCTCTGTAGTGTGTGTGGGACCTATACAGTAATATGAGGGTGTGTAAGGTGTTTATGTGAATGTGTGGTGGTAGATGAATTGGTCGCTAAAAAGGAGGGTGTCGGTGAAATTCGTAACACTAAAAAATTTGGTTTTATATATATACTGTACAGTTTGAAAGCAAAGTGGCTCCAATTTCAGTACAAATGTGGAAAGTTGAGGCCCACCAAATTCCAGAAGAAACAGGCGCCTCCTGCCCCGCAAGGCCGCAACTTGCCTCTCTCTCTCTCTCTCATGTGATTCTCACAGCGCACTGCGCACACTCCCAAAGGACCCAAACGCAGATCTTCCCAAGCGAAGATCCCCAAATTCTGACTTTCGCTCACTCTCTCACTCTCTCTCTCTCTCTTCACATTCAAAGCTACTCTTACTGTGCACAGAAGAGCGTTATCCAAATGCTCTCCGTCCAACCAATTTCTCGCCGCTGCTCTTACTTCAGTTGCTTTATCGGCTTGTTTACAGTTGCTTTTGCCGGAGATCCATACGTATTCTTCGATTGGACGGTCTCTTACAAAACTGTCTCCCCACTCGGGGTTAAACAAAAGGTTCTTCTTTCTCCTCACTGCATTTTTTACATCTACTCCTAATTGTTCACTTAGATGTTTGCTTTTTACTCTCTCTATTCTCTCGGTATCGATATAGTCGTTCACTCTCTGTATGTGACAAATTGATTGAGATACGTAAGTAATCGTTCTTGGTCCAATGAGTGATTAGGTACACGAGCGTTTGGTTGCAAATGTCGAATAAAATCACAATCACAATAATTAACGAGTAATTAGATACTGGTGGGTAGGAAGGAAGGAACTCTATTTTGGTCGTTATTATTGTTGAAATTAGGACTCCATTCCGTCTTTAACTGTTGTGGGCAACTCAGAAGCTAAGTACTCCCTCCATCCCGATTTATATGTCTATAGTTCTATTTACAACCAGATAAAAAATCGTTCATACCTTTTTATTGATGATACTTTATAAGATGCAATATGCATCAGTACCGAAAAAGAAGAAGCATTATGCACAAAATAGTAAACGAAGTTTTTAAAATCACATAAAATATTGTATAAAATATAAGTAATTTAAAAATGGACAAACTCCCAGAAATAAGTAATAATTTGGAACCGAGGGAGTATTTGCTACTTTGCTAGTACATTTCTGAGATTATGTAACGTTCAGCCATGAGAAATTGGTGGCAACTTGATCCTCTTCCGTGCGGATACCAATTGATTAAAACCAAGATGTAGGCTATGAATTTTTCCAGTCCGCATTAAAGGCATGTTTGGAGTTCGATTAAAGGGGTCGATAGGATATGTTTAGATAGGGACCCACACTATGGATAAAACGGCGCGTGCAAAGTGGCCACTTCTGTCATACGTGTGGTACTAGAGAGACCATGGACTGGATTGCAATGTTAAGGTTTTAGTATAACCTTAATAGGAATTAGAAACTTATCGCGGCAAAGAATAAGTTTCATCCTCGTATAAAATTGTTTCATAGAAACTTTGAGAAATGATTTCCTTATCCATTGTAGAATTTGCCACTCCAAACAAGGTATTAGATTGCATAAAGGTTGGAACCTCAATAGATTCTCTCCAAACAGTGAATAGGATAGGAATATTTTCAAACCCCTCGTATATGGTGAGAGGACAGATCATATTTTACAGCTATATACTATTCACCCTCATTCTTATCAGTACCCCAAATGTAGGTGATGAGGACTAGATTTTTGAATCCATAGTTGTTATTGTCATGGTTGGCTATACAAAACTGGTTTAGTTTGTCATATATGATACACTGCTGGCTTGTGATGAGTTGTAATCTATGATGTGGTAAAACCTATTCCGACACATTTGTTCTAGTACTAGTACCCCTGTACCATATTCTTCTAAGCAGGCCAATTTACTTTTCGTTCTTGGCCTATAGTCAAAATAGATCCACCCTACCAAATGATAGGATTCGATGAGGGGTACGGGCCCAATGGTATAGCTACGGCATCTCCTTCCTTTTCCTTATTGGAACACCAAACGTAGCCCACGAGGATTAGAAATTTGAATCTCTTCTTGTTATTGTCATGGTTAGCGATTTTGACCAAGTCAGTGACGTATATGATTCTCCACCTGCTTGTGGATAATGGTAATATGTGATGTGTATTCACCCCACATCATATTCCTCAAAGCTGACCATTTTTTTTTGTTGGTTCTCGACCATTAAGTGCTCGTTGTTTGTACTGTAGTCTGTAGCTTTTAATCCGTTGAAACTCAGAATTGGTTCTGACTTGTCATGTGGTCTTGAAACAATGGATGAAGACACTATAGTGGCTTATGGCTGAAGTTCCTCATGCATGCATGCATGTAAAAACTGATTCATAGCAAAACTTCACATACAAAAGCAACATTTGAGCTCGATGCTTCATAAATCATAATGATTCAGCCATGAAATATGGAAATCAGAAAATTTAATTTTGGTGCATGATAAGCTTTTAGAAGGCTTACGGCTGTAATATGGCTCGCACATTGGGAGGCTGCAACGATTGCCTTCAGAGTTCTTGGATTACTATTTTCCAACCCTTGAGCTGCTATAGAATATGAAGAGGTAACTTGTAGGAGATAAAATTGTTATTTAAGCCTTTTCCCAACAGTATCTGATTTTCAGTTTTATTTGTGAACTTTAGTCCTTGTTCAATATTTGCTTTTAGTACAAGGAATGTATATCTGGTCTCTCATCTAACTTGTATTATAATGGCTAATACTCTGAGAATAGCTTCTTAAATATGAGTATATTACTGCCAACTTATTCCTTATAACTGGTATTGTTGTTGAAGTTTCCACAGAAATTGTTTTTCTTTCAATGCTCTGAAGTTCTGAGTCTTCTAACTGCTTTTTTTTCGAGGTTTCTATGCTGGTGAATACTTTACCATAATGTGATGATGATGGTATTTATGCTGATGTCTATTTAACCTACAATTCTAGGTGATTGCTATTGAAGGACAATTTCCCGGACCTATTCTCAATGTCACCACAAACTGGAATGTTGTTGTCAATGTCAAGAATAATCTCAACGAGCCATTTCTTCTCACATGGTAAAGGTTTACTGTGAAAAGCTGACATGTAGACGATGTTTAATGATTTAATTCAAGTAGTCTAATTGCAGGAATGGCATACAACAGAGGAAAAACTCATGGCAGGATGGCGTCTCAGGGACTAATTGTCCTCTTCCTGCTGGCTGGAATTGGACATATCAATTTCAGGTTAAAGACCAGATAGGGAGTTTCTTTTACTTTCCCTCTCAAAACTTCCAAAGAGCTGCTGGTGGATATGGAGGAATCATCATAAACAACAGGGACGTCATAGCAGTACCGTTTGGAACCCCAGATGGGGATATCACTCTCTTGATTGGTGACTGGTACATAAAGAGTCATGATGTATGTTTAGACGGTCTGCTCCTCATTGCTTCCAGAATTCCAGTAAATAGTAGCTATAATGATTGTTTATTGACCAATGCTTTTGGGGAAACAGGAACTAAGGAAGGATGTTGATAATGGGATTGACCTTGGAGCTCCTGATGGTGTCCTCTTTAATGGACTAGGTCCGTATCGCTATGACGAGACACTGGTTCCTAATGGTATCTTTTACGAGACAATAAATGTTGAACCAGGTGATTTTCTTGGTTGGGTTTGATTGTATATGGTCCTTGTGTGATTTTACTGTCTAGTAACAAGATTATTAGTACTCTTTATGGGCATCTAAATCTTCTTGTCAAATATTTTCTTGTTTTGTTAAATTTTTGTCAAGTACATTTTTGGGAAGAACCTATTAGGAGCTTGTAAAGCAGAGCCTGTGGAGGCATTTTGTTGTGGCCATTTTCTTTTATTTTTTATGCTAAAATATATTCAGTTTTCTCATAGCACTTAAGTGATACCGAAATGTCAATTGTTCCAAATTAGGCAAAACATACCGCTTCCGGGTGCACAATGTCGGCATCTCCACAAGTTTGAATTTTAGAATCCAGAATCATAACTTGCTTCTGGTAGAGACTGAAGGATCATATACAGTTCAGCAGAACTATGCCAACATGGATATTCATGTGGGGCAATCATACTCATTCTTGGTCACAATGGATCAAAATGCTACCAGTGATTATTACATCGTCGCCAGTTCCCGGTTTGTAAATTCAACTGCTTTGACTAGAGCTACAGGAGTTGCTATCTTGCACTACTCCAACTCTCAGGGGCCTGCTTCAGGTCCTCTTCCAGATCCCCCTAATGATTTCGACTCATATTTTTCAATGAATCAAGCAAGATCCATAAGGTTGTAGTTAACTTGTATTCCTTTTGTGTAAATATCAAAAGTCTACCTGAGAATCTCACTGGCTACCCAGAGATTTGATGTAACATCATTATCCTCCCTGTGCAAATCTACTATCTACTTCTCTTTAAGTAACTGAAGAAGGTTTGGCCTTTAGTTTTGATGCTAACAGAATTTTGAAACTCGGATTTTAAGGTCATTTGTCTTCAGAAGTTGACTAATGCACAAGTATGGGAGGTAAATGATGCTATGTCAGAAGTTTTTGGGGAAGCATTTTTAATTGTCCCCTTTATTCCTTAATAATCCCATGAACACTAGTCTACAATTTTTACTGTTTTAGTCCGTTGAGTTATCTTTTAACATACATTAATAACCACAAAGCTGACAACTGTGAACTCTCATGATACTATTTTGATCTGTAGATGGAATGTTTCTGCTGGTGCTGCTCGCCCAAACCCCCAAGGGTCATTCAAATACGGTGATATTACTGTGACTGAAGTGTTTGTGATCCTCAATAGACCTGCAGAACTTATTGATGGAAAATGGCGTACTACGCTTAATGGAATTTCATATTTAGCACCTTCAACACCTCCGAAGCTTGCTGAGCAATTCAATATTTTGGGCGTTTACAAGCTCGATTTCCCAAATAGATTGATGAACAGACTTCCAAAAGTTGACACATCTATCATTAACGGCACGTACAAAGGTTTCTTTGAAATCATATTCCAAAATAACGATTCTTCTGTTCAGAGCTACCATATGGATGGCTACGCATTCTTTGTTGTCGGGTAAGATCTTAATTTGATGTCGTTCTCTTCCATTTGTATCATATATATTGAATACCAGAAGTACCTATTTAACTCTTTCCCGGTCGAAACGTAGCATGGACTTTGGAGTGTGGACGGAGAACAGCAGAGCCATTTACAACAAATGGGATGGGGTTGCTCGCTCCACTACTCAGGTATCTTTTCTCTAATATCTTATCTCTTAGTGATTTTGACTGAAAGATGTGGATGAATTAAGAAATTTTGCTCAAGGAACTACGATTTATCTTCATCTTGGGAGCAAAAGGAAGATAATAATTCAAGTCTATTATTATTGAAACTTCAATTGTTATCTACTTAAAATGTTTCATATGAAGTCTATGCGATCTTATGAAACAACTTTTATCTCCAAAATCACTGCAGGTATTCCCTGGAGCTTGGACTGCTATTTTAGTCTACCTTGACAATGCTGGCATGTGGAACCTCCGCGCGCAGAACCTGGACTCGTGGTATCTGGGCCAAGAAGTATATGTGAGCGTGGTGAATCCGGAGATCAAAGGCGATACTGAGGTTCCGTTGCCTGAGAACACCATCTACTGTGGCCTGCTCTCATCCTTACAGAAGTAAGATATTGGCGCACCTAAATTTCCATGAACATTTTGTTTTTGTGGCAGTTACTTGACTGAATTTTCGTGAGATGATTTCTATATAGAATGGATTTGGATGGAAAATATGCCTCGCGCATAACATTTTCTCAGTGTTGGACAGACTTGGGTTTTCGGAGTTCCTATGCTCAAATGGCGAATGTGTCTATGAATACAGAACTAGGAAGAAGAATTTCTGTACTATCGAGGATAACATTTCGACGTGTCTCATAAAATGTTTTCCTGTTTCAATACACAATCTGGATTGTTTTTTCTGATCTGTTTCAGTGTATTTCCTTAATCTAAAACTCCTATTCTAATCCGTGGATTTTCCCTTTTCCAGGGACCAGGGTCAGAGATTCAGGTTCTCTGGTGCGCAATCTGCTGCGAAACCAAGCAGAACAGTTCTGGTTACACTGTTCATAGCTATCCTTGGAGCTTTCATCAGTTAGTTCGTTTAGGGAGGGAAAAAGTGGGCAGGAATTGTATCAAGTTACGAACGGATTCTAGAACAATTATGGTGCTGCGTACCATTTTGCAATTATGAAGCACGTAGTTACACGATAGGAGGTGAATAAGGGGGAAATTGTTGAATTGTATAAGAGGATTATCGGAAGGAAAATGAGAACGAACTGGGGCGGGGGAAGTGTATGCATGAGAGGAGTCGGATCATGGATGGTAAACGAAGCGAGATTGAAACCATTGGCTCATACCTGATTCCAGATTCTGCATTCGATACTGTTTTCGTAATTTAGCTTGATTTATTATCTTGAGTAAGGGCCTGTTTGGTAACTTGCTAATTACTACTCCCTCCGTCCGGATTTGTTGGTCCGTTTTGGGGATTCCAACTTTTTTTCATTACCTTTTGAGTTTGTTAATTTCCTATTTTATCCTCAATCCCTCCATTTAATACTCCATCTATTCCAATTTGATAGTACACTACGAAACTACGTGCAATTTTCAAACTTAAAAATAATATAGTTACAAAAATTATTTTTTTATTAATATGGATCTTGTTTGATAGATCTCATTGAGAACTTTAGGGTGAGTTTCCGAAAGGATTTTATCTTAGATTTTATCAAGATTTGATAAAATCAAGCCTTGATTTTATCCATTCGGAAACTGAATTGATAAAATCTTAGATTATTGAAAATCTTAGATTTTTGAATGCAAAAGTCTAAGATTTTATCAACTCAGTTTCCGAATGGATAAAATCAAAGGCTTGATTTTATCAGATTTTGATAAAATCCATTCGGAAACTCACCCTTAATACGGTATAAAAAAAAATCAAAAATGTAAACACATAAATTTTAAAAAAATAGTTTTTAAGTTGTTATTTTAAGTTTTAGAAAAGGGGCAAAAAAGTAAAGTTTTCATACTTTATCCTTTGACTTTTGAAAATGGATAAACATTTTAGGACTTGAAAAAGTATGTTTGTGGACAAACAAATCCGGACGGGGTCTCTAAATCTTTATCTATTGTTCTTTTGATTCAGATACAATATAAGCAAATAAGCAAGTGCTACCAAATAGGTCTTTTATTCTAACCGTTCTCTGAAGTTGCAATTGCCTCAATCATGTCCTCGTCTTTGATTTTCTCTTTTTTGTGAAATTGTTTCGTTCATCTCATGCAATATTCATAATTCCATTTCATCTTCTTTACAAAAAAATAAATAAATTAGTTTGGCCATAATTTATATTTGTTAGATTCGCCTTGTCGAGAGGAATTCATAAATCACAAAATCTTAACGCAAAACTAACAAATGCAAAAAAAAAATTGAATTAAGGACAAAATGAAAAAACCAATAATCCATTTTTGGTTTTTTTTTTTCCAAATATTAGCCGCCTATATTGGTTAAAATAGGTTGGTATGAGATGCTGAAATTTCGCACCGAGGAAAATTATTTGGTGCATCCGGGTTCTTCTTCCTTCTTTCTTTTTATTATGTAACCTTTCCCAAATTCCAGAGTTTTTTAATGGCTCAATCATCCAACATCTCCTACTAACACAAAAAGCTGTAGAGAGAGAGAGTCCCCCTTCTCTCTAGAAAGTTAAACCCTAGCCTCCATAGTTTTCTGGGGGGTGGTTAGCCGCCACCTCCTCCTCTCCATCCCCCCCTCCCTCTCTCTCTCCTCCCTAGCCTCACCTTTCCGGCTCCATCCTTTCCGATCTCAACCGGCTTCCACCCTCCCATGGTTTCGTGTCTTTCGACCTCCATCTTCTTCTTCCGGCTGTTCGAGTTCAGATCTAATGTGGGTTGAAGTTTGGCGCTCGGGCTGGAGCTTCTCCGGCGAATAAGTCGCCGGAAACGGTGGCGGCGTCTACGGTGACATTCTCAGACAGGATGGTACTTTCCGTTCTGTTTCTACCGGAGCTTTTATTTTATTTTTCAGTTTTTTGTTTTGTTTGTTTTGGTTTAGTTGTTTACCCCTGTAATCAGGTGGTTTATTAGCCCTTTTCGGGTGCTTGTTCTTCGATTTTATCTTGTGCTTAAGTGGTAGGGTTTGAGCTGTTTTCCCTCGGGATCTCTACTAGCAGATCGTGGACAGGTTCCTAGCCCAGCCCTGTTGTTGGTCTGCCTCGGGCAGGGGTGCCATTCGTCTAGATTTTGATAGTTTTGGTTCTTCCCTGTTGTTTGTGATGAAATCTGTACTGCCCTCGGGCATTTTCCTTGAATGGAATTGACATGTTCAAAAAAAAAAAAAAAAAAAAACATCCAACATTCAAACCAAAATAAAAACACTACGGCCTTGTTCGGTTAGGCATTTTAGTTTAGTTTAGTTTAGTTTTGATGATGTAAGCAGGTGTAATAAGTGGAGAGAGATAGAGAGAAAAGTGAAAAAAGTGATGATGTAATCAAAACTGGAATAGTGCCAAACAGAGGGAAAAACCCCAAAACGAACATGGCCACAATACCTGTCATCTCACAATTGGAACCGGATCCTCTGTCCCACCTCCCCACAATTGGAACCGGATCCTCTGTCCCACCTCCCCTGTCCGACCTCTCTGTCCCATCCATGTACACTCTCTATCTGAGAAATCAATGGCTCGGATTTACAAATGAACATGGACGGCTCAGATATGTTCGGGGGCAAGATGACATCCGAGCCGTTGATTGTTTGGATTGACAGTGCAGATAAGTGGGACAGGGAGGTTGGACAGGGTCGTGCGAGACAGAGGATCTTCCACCCTCGCAATTGGGTTGCCTTTTTTTTTTCCCTCATCTTTTTCCCTTTGTTGAGTGGGGTGCCCACTCTTGTTTACTGTTGCAGCATCCTCTCTCTCTCACACACTCTGTGTGTGAGATGTCTGTTTGGTTGTCAATTTTGAGAAAAAAAATTGGAGATATATTTTTGAGATGGTGTTTAGTTTGGTTTTTGGAGAAATAATTGGAGAGAGAGAGACAGAGAAATTAGAGTAATGACTAAAATTCTACTACTAAATAAATTCCTTTCCAAATATCAGTCAGATATAAACTTACTAATCTCAAATTAATTTGGTATTCCTTCAGGCGGTTACAAGATTCCTTTTAATGAATTTGGACTAAAGTGACAAACTGAAATAACAAACCAGAAAGAAAATCTTATCTAATTTGGTGAGCGGCTCCAGCACTTCATCACACCTTTCACGTGTCCGTTGCGCTCTCTCACCCTTTTTTTTTTCAACAGTCAGGAATTATCGAAGTCAGCTTACGCGCACATCGACTATTCTCCAGTCCAGTCCGGGTCAAAGACAGACCATCCACACCGGGAACTAAGAGATTCACAAGAGATTTTTCTCTTGTAACCTTGTGACCTGGCCCCAAGAGATTTCAGAGGTTTGAACTCAAAATGTTTGAGTTTACAACTCATATTGCGACTTGAACTACCTTGGGATTACTCTCTCGTTTTGATCACCAAAACCCAGGGCCAGACACAAGTCACACAACACACACATTTGGACATCAAGCACACACCCAATGCCACACGCATGAATAAGTATTGAGAAATTTGAAACGCATCTATGATGCCATTACAAATTGCAAAAAATATCATAAGAACATTATGAGAGAATATGTTTTTGATCAACTTATACATGGAATTATACAAATAGGATCTTATTTATATAAAAGCATATTATGCATCCAGATCTATCTCTAAAACCAAATATATATATATATACCCCAATGTTGAATGGACGAATATACATAGTTTTACAATTTTTACAGAAAAACTAGTATAATTGTGAAGAAAATTTAAAACCTGAGTAAGACGGTCACCGTCTCATTCGTTCCTTAGTCCGTTCCTGCAGACATCCACAGATTATGTTTAGATCTTCCACAAATATTTTTTAATCTGTTTAGCCTATATAAAAGGGGGAACACTTCTAGTCCGGACTCCGGACTTCCGGACCTCCGTGATCCGAGCATTTTTTTGACGATCCGATCCGTCCAATGTGTTCAGAAGGTGTTTTCAAGGGTCTACGCGAAAAATTTTCAAAAAAAATACCGGGAAGGGCTTGATCCAAGCAGTTTTCGCAAAATTTTTATATTTACAGTTTTTGCGAAAACTGCTTGGATCAAGCCCTTCCCGGTATTTGTTTTTGAACATTTCCCGCGTGGACCCTTGAAAACACCTTCTGAACACATTGGACGGCTCGGATTTTCCAAAAATAATTTGCAATACAAAAAAAACCATTTTTTTCTTATTTTCGGGAGGTGTGGACTAGAAGATTGGGCATATAAAAGGTTAGATATGAACTGAAATCTTTGCAATACAATCACTCTTTTCCTATTTGTAAATCTAACAGTTTTATTTTGAACTTTGGACCTCTTTGTTTGATACGTAATTACGTTCACTTACATGATCAACCCAAAAACCCAAAAAGTCAAAAAATCAAAATTAGCGGAACAAACCCTTAGGGGGTGTTCCAGTAAGAGTGTTTTTAGAATAAATTGATTTTTCAAAGTTCATTATGTGATGTATTGTGAGAGAATGACCTATCTCGATTTTTGAAAAAAAAACTGTTTTTTGTTAGTGAAAAGTCGCCTAGAAAAAATGTGTTGCACATGAAAAACAAAAATTGTTTGACATGTAGGCAACTAGGCATGCCTCAATTCCTCATGTATTTCTACAGCAACCACAAGGCACAAGTAGCGACGGAGCCACCATGGGCCCAATGGTGGACAGCCTCACTGGAATTTTTTTCATTCTTCCAAGTACTAGAAATTTATGATCATTATTTTGTCTAAAAATAGGCTACTAATACGAAATTCCTTTTATATATCCCAACTACGTGGGTTCGGAGTCCTTGTAGTGAGGGGCTTACTACAGGGTTGTAGTGAGTTCATTCGGCCGTCCATCTCAATAATGTCCATCTCAATAATGAATGTTAAGATTTTAATCCAAACAATGAACGGTTCGGACCATTTGGAGTTTAAATTAAATTTGAGTCGTCGGTGCGGAGATAGCGGGTCGGATTAGCCCCATTGTAAAGAACAGAAAGTGCAGGGGAAAACAGAATTCCTCCCACTTTTTTGACTTGTAATTTGAAAAGAAAAACTAAAAATATAGTCCCAAATCAACTTTTTCTTCTTGCTTTTCTTTTATCTTCGTCATCCTCTCCTCTTACATTTTTCTTGGACGTTTCTTTAATTCTCTCCTTTCTATAAAACCAAACAAAAAGAAGTGGTTTTTTTTCCCCCTCTTATTTGAATCCGACTATGTGTACGCACGTTTGCGTACGGATCACGTACGTACACCACATGGGGGCCCCACTGCGGGCCCCAAAAAAATTTCAAAAAAATACCATAAATTTTAAAATATTATTTTAGGGGGCTCCGTAAAAAATCAGCTCAATTGGATATCGGCAAGTATGTTTTCTAGATTCACAGGGACGAATCTGCTATTTTTTTAGAATTTTTTTGGGGACCGCAGTGGGCCCCCCGCGTGCGTACGTACACAATCCGTGTACAATTCTTGCGTACACGTAGAATTTTTGCTCTTATTTTCCCCTCTTTTTTCTAGTTATAGTATAAAAAATGCTAGGAACACCTAATTTTTACATGATATCTCACAAAGTGGTGGTGGAACCATTTAAATAGTGTTGCAGATCCCATCACCATTTGTGAAAGAGATTTGAGTGTGAGCTAGTATCGGTGAGAGAACATTTTCTAAACGTATTCACTGGGATTTTTTCAGCCTATTAGATCTTCTTTATTGTATGATGATTTTAGGTCTTGATTTTGGTGAGTTAAAAAATGCACATAACATGAAGTTTAAATGCTAACTGTGGTATGGAAAATTGGCCTGCTGGTGTTGTGTTCAATTATGGAGGAGTATGTGTTGCTTCAGTTTTAAGATCATGAAACCTCGAAGGAGTCCAATTTCATTTTTTTGTTTTGGGAATTCAGGGACATCGTTCAGGGCAGCTATGGATTTCTGCACTCTGAATTGATCTTAGTGTGCGGGATTTTTGGATTTGATTTTCACAAGCCGATCTGATCTTTGCGAATATCATAGTTTCTAATCATCTGGTGGTTTGTTACACGAATGTTATGCCTGTGCTTTGTTAGAAATCTGGTTAGGTTTAGGTTCAGGTTCATTTGATATTTGTGTGATTTGAATTAATGCGTTTCAGTTAAATACAGTTCAATGAAAGTTTATTGGTCCCGGTTTTCATAAGTTGTTGTAACGAACGGGAATTTAACAACCATTTTGTTGGCTTCTGCAAGGATAAAAACTAAATCAATAAAGAACATGTAGAATTCGACTTAATGTGATGCAAACGTTGATTTCTTAGTTCATGAAAAAGATAACAAACCATATAATTGACGCCAGTGAGGTATTATATTATAAACATGCAAAATGTAACTACAAGATTACATCAATATTTATACTATTATTTTATGAATACCATTTTAAGTAACAAAGTTACTTACACCTAGATAGAGTGTAGAAGAAAGGAATACCAATCTATCCAGAGCAAGGTGTCTTTTAGATGTATGAACAGCAAGAGCCTATATATAAAAGGTTGAAGGTGGTCCCACTTAAATTACATAATGTGAAGAGGGAGAGCTAGTGGTCTGTTTCAACTTTTTTACAGTATTTGAACACGTCACGCCTCTATAAAAGCCATTTTTACACCTTTTCGAAAAAATTGGATCTAAAATTACATCCATGAATTTAAAATGAACAAAAAAATTTGCGTCTAGAAAAGCCATATTTTCACCTTTCCGAAAAGGCTGGATCTAAAATTACCTTCAGAATATTTTGTTTCCTCCAACTTTGGCATATACCTTTTTTTTTTGGGACTCATAATTGTTAGCTAAGTTACTCTAACACGTTAATAAAGTGCATGCTCTTCAACAAGAACAAAAGGCTCCAATAAGTTAATACATACAAGTACTCAATCATAGATCCGTTCTTCTCCATTAGAGAGTTGAACACGAGAACTCGAACATCTGATGGATCATAAACAACAACATAGACTAAATCCAAAGGTTGCAAGGCCAAAGCATTTGCAAAGATACGAAAGCGAGGGGAGTGCAACCGGCCGTTTACTCGTGGTACCGTAGCAATATGATTCCCGAAACAGAAATCTAATTCAGTTACGTCTGGATTGCGCAGAAAAGCCTCAAGTCGGTTATTAAAAACCTATTTTAAAAACAAAGATTAGCATAATAATCAAACAAACGGAGGCTACACCTTCTATGTTAATTGTAAGGACAAAACAAACCTGGGCAATGGATATTCCATCTTGATACACATATCTGAATTCCACAATGTAGCTATCACGAGCCAGTATCATTGGCAACCACGATGTACATAGGCGATCTAAAGAAATCCCGAAAATAACCATCAGATACACGTTAAACTTAAAACTTGTACAAGCCTTTTAAAAAGAACTTACTCAGTTCCAATGGTGGAGCAGACACACCATCCACAATAGGAATAGACCAATCATGGTAAACACGCTTTAAATCTCGGTCCAATATTATAACATCGAAAATATACTTATGTTGGGTACCAAAGATCAATTTTGAACCAAGTTGGAGATTATGATCAACCCAAAACATAACCCAACCGTCATCCAAAAGGTTGTCCACAATTAAGATAGGCCAAACCTTTGTTCCATTTCTAAAAAGTACCCAAGCTTCATCTGCTTATAATCTCCGAAAGCTTCAACCAAGCCTCCTGGCACAAACTATAAAAAAAGAAAAGAGACAACCTCGACCAATTAAAAAAATTTCTCAAAACACAACGTAAATACAAATAAAATTAAGTTAATCTCACCGAGCGGCAATTAGCAGTGGCAAAATCATACGGCTTGAAGAACCAACGGACAGGGCCATCTATGTTTACAAAAAGGAACGTTTGACAACAGGAAAAAAAAATGCGAACTAAGATTGAGATGTCAGAATTTAAAGAAACACAACACTATCAAATGGGAGTGGGGCCCACTTATGGGACCCACCCATATGGGAGAGTGTAGTGTGAGACTGGTTGTATGTATAGCATTGTTGATTTACAAATAGATTTAAACTTTGATGTTCTCCTATCATTGTTTGTACATGTAGGAAGATTTCGTTTCTCGAATCCCAAGCAGGGGGAATTTATTTTGGGTTCTTCTTATCGGCTGGGCTGACAATAAACAAATAAGAAAGAAAAAAACACACTCCAGTGTATTTTTTTTACACTTTTTAATATTATATTTTCATTTATTTTTATACTCCTACATTTTAGTACAGTTTTTAAACATTAAGGACAAAATTTTAGTAAAATATTTCTTTTATTTTTTTATGGCACATCCCAACTCTTAACACTAATAACCGCATAATACCTGTCATCTCTCAATTGGGTAATCATTTAAACCGTTTTTCTTTTCTTTTCTTTTCTTTTTTTTTATAAGAATTTAAACCGTTTTTCGTTGGACTCTGTCAGATTGATCATTCCTTTTCTCCCTTTGTTTTTTTCTGATCTTTTTCCCTTGATCCTTGAGTGCCCGCACTTCTTTTCTGTTGAAGCATCCCCATTGGTGATTTCCTCTCTCTCTCTCTCTCTCTCTCTCTCTCCCTCTCCACATACGTAATCCATTATATATTTCCCATCACCGATGGTTCTTAATTGAGACAAGACAGCAGACCTCTCCCTCACTCTATTCTCTCTTTCTAAACCTGAATTCATGCCCACAAAAATGGGCAAGACCAAAATTCCCCATTTATTACTTTCCTCAGCAGCCCTAATTTACATAACCCTCAGCTTTAAATTCACTGAATCAGTCCCAGAAGGTGCATTGATCACTCAGATTCCTGGCTTTAATGGCACTTTTCCTTCCGAACACTATTCTGGGTATCTTTCTTTTCACTTTCTCGTACCCTTTACTCAATTTTAACAGTAGATGGTCCTTTTCAATTATGATGGGTTTATTAGTTTATTATTAGTACTACTGCTTTATTATTTTACATGGGGTTTATAGGTATATGACCATAGATGAAGCTAATGGCAAGAAACTGTTCTATTACTTCGTTCTCTCTGAAAGAAATCACTCGACTGATCCAGTGGTTCTCTGGCTCAATGGGGGCCCCGGGTGCTCGAGCTTCGATGGATTTGTTTATGAGCATGGTATCGATTTTCAATCAATTTTTGATGCATATTTTATGTAAAGATTCTTGTTTTTCTTTCTCTTCTTTGTGGTATAAGTGAAAAATGAGTTTATGCTTTTATGTTTCTGTTGAGGATGTGTTTGGATGGTGGATTTGTAAATGAAATTATGAACGGAAAAGAGAAGGAAAACGAAAAGACAGGAATATGATAAAGCGAATCACCTAATTTCATAGTACATACCAATCTGGATTTCTTGATAATTTCCATATAATTTTCGTTTCCCTTGGGAAATCCTTCCCTTGGATTTCTTAATCTTGGTTCTGACCGCAATTCTTACCAATTTGTCAATTCAAATGCTATTGACAATCGGAATTCGATGCAAGTACCTCCTCTATTTGGTTTTGGTTTTTGTGCTTCAGCTGCATAATTGGGCTAAATTCCGCGTTTTTTGGATATTGGAAATTTGAGAGGAAATTATTCTCTTTGATGTACTGTAACACTTTCATCTATCTGAAGCACTTATTTCTCAGTCAATAACTTAGTTTCTACTTAGTTCCAATAATTAATGAACAGAATCTTTGAATGATATCATGCAGGGCCGTTCAATTTTGAAACGGGAAACACAAAGGGAAGCCTCCCCAAGCTGCATCTCAATCCATACAGCTGGTCCAAGGTTATGATTTTGTTTTGAATTGTTATTTCGTTTAAATAGACTTCAATATCTCCCCAACTTCTTGAATTAGCTGCTTAATGGATGACCTTTGCACTGGCAGGTCTCCAACATTATATATTTGGACTCCCCGGCTGGTGTTGGATTTTCCTTCTCAGGAAATGAATCTGATTATTTTACTGGTGACCTGCAAACTGCTTCCGATTCACATAAATTCCTCCTCAAGGTATAATTTGAAACAAAAAGTGAACTTGTAGAAACTTTTGTTGGATGTTAATGTGGTAACATTATTTGGAATGTTTTGTTATTGCTTAGTGGTTCGAGTTGTACCCAGAGTTCCTCTCCAACCCATTTTTTATTTCTGGCGAGTCATATGCTGGAATATATGTGCCGACACTGGCTCATGAAGTAGTAAAAGGTACTTTTTCTGATCTACGACATGTATATGTGTGTTGTAAAATTGGTTTAAGGCCCAAGTTTCATTTTTTGATCTTGCACAGGAATTGATGCTGGTGTAAAGCCGATTCTCAACTTCAAGGTACCCCATTTTTTAGAACTGTAATGACTAATTAACAAAGCAGTGGTCAAAGTTCAAGTTTCGTTGCTTAATATAAATACGGCATGCAGGGTTATATGGTGGGAAATGGAGTTACTGATGATGAGTTTGATGGCAATGCTCTTGTTCCCTTTGCACATGGGATGGGCCTCATATCGGATGAACTATTTGAGGTTGGGGAGCTTCTCTTTTCTATCAAGATCATTCATGCTTAGTTTCATCAACCTACTTGAACAACTTACACCCTAAATCTATCGTAATAAATTGTTTAGATAACATACTCCAAGGTACTTTGAACTGGACAGATTTTGACGCTTATTTTTATTTTGGCTACCCCTTTTATTAAGCTTTATATTCATTTTGTCTGCATGCATACACATAGTAAGCTTGTTTGGTTACTGCTCTATGTTTCACAACCTCAATTTAGTCTTGAGATTAACCTTTTTGTAGGGACAGTTGACACAAATTTTAGTCCAGATATTACATCTGAACATCCAATGGGAACCAAGGGAATGACTAAAAGCTGATTACAGAGTACAGACTTGTGTGAGGGTCCTGAGGGAAGCTACACAATTTAGGGATTTTATCATAGGATTTTTTTCTTTTCAAATATTTCATGTTTCCCTAATATTTTGGGTTTGCCAATGTTTTTACCACTTTTATGCCATCCCTTGTGGATAATGAGCATCTCTCCTTGAACCTACTGCTCATTTACATATTCTCTAAGAAAATTGTGCCCCACTAGGGCCATATGGCCTATGACTAATTGACTGCACAAAATATCAAGTAGCTGACTAAAATTTCAAAGTTTATCCACACAGTCCATGGAGTATATTCCTGATTCCTCATGATCCATACTGCAGGAAGCTATTGCCGAGTGTCATGGAAACTTCTATAATACAGCAAGTGACACCTGTGAAGACAAGCTTGAGAAAGTTGAAAGGGTAAGAATTCACTTTTCCAGTTGTGCATATTCTTATGATATACTCCACCATTCCCTTTCTAGATTTGATATTCACTTTCATATCATGGCAATTCTCAGGACGTCGCAGGACTTAACGTTTACAACATACTAGAACCATGCTATCATGGAACTGTAGCTTTAGATACCATTATTGGTGGCACAAATTTGCCATCCAGCTTCAGGAAATTAGGCGAGACTGAAAGACCCCTTCCCGTGAGGAAAAGAATGTTTGGCCGTGCATGGCCTTATAAAGCTCCGGTAAGAGATGGAATTGTTCCAACATGGCCACAAATTCTCAACAGCGAAGAGGTTCCATGTTTTGTAAGTTACCGAAGCTACTATCTTTTGTTTTAAACCTTTACTCAGCTGATTTAGTTGCTTGGTTTGTGAAACATGAACTTTCTTTCGATTCTTCGGTGTTTATCAAATCTTTTAGTTGAGGTTTAGAGTAACTGCATACAGCATTAATGTCATTCAAGAAACATTTTTCATGTTGCTACTGTCTATAGAGTGGTCATGTTTAGATGGAACACCGACAAACTAGTTCATAATAGTAGTAGGAATTAGGTATTAGGAAATAAGGCACCTACAAGAGCACAATGGTAGCAATAGCATCAAGTGATGGGGCAGCCATTTGGTATTACTTTCATACTGTATGGCAAGAAAATGGCCCGTGAAGGCATTTAATAGTTCTCTGTGAACAGCTTTGAACATCATATAGGTTTATTTTCCTCCTCAGGCTTGGGCACCATCACAGTTACATTTGTGTGAATTACTCATAATTGAAATCCAATATGCAGGATGATGAAGTTGCAACTTTGTGGCTCAACACCGAATTCGTTCGGAAAGCAATTCATGCTGAACAAGTAAGATTAGAATATCTGAAATCCTTCATGCTTTAAAAGCAAAGAATTTAGTCCTTTTAATGTTTTAGGAAAGCGTGTGTGGAAGATGGGACTTGTGTACCGACAGAATTCTATTCATTCATGATTCTGGAAGCATGATCAAGTACCACAAGAACCTCACTTCCCGGGGATATCGGGCGCTCATTTACAGGTATTTCAACTTCTAAACCAGTACTTACTACTCAAGTCTTTGCTTTACATCCGTATAGTTAATGAAATTGTTACCATTAACAATCCTTGGGATGACTCATTTTTGGAAAATCCTACAACTATTTGGGTAGTGAGATTGGACTGGCAGTAAGGATGGACAATTTTCCTTATTTTCTTCCAACTTTACATTAACTGAATGAAGTTTGTCATTTTCAAAAGGAAAATGGCAAATCTAGCTTTTGACACAGATTTAGTTATTACTTATATTCAAACATGCCATCCTTGAGTTTCGAAACTTTGTGAGTTTTAGGAAATGGACATTTCGGAGCAATTTTTTTCCATTGATTATTGGTGTTTTTTCTAGAACACAGTTCAATATGCTAGTTTAGAGGCTAATGAAAGCAAAAAAAAAAAAAACCACTTGTTTCTTGTTTTCTATCAATGGTTTGGCCTACTATGATAATTATCGATGCATATTTACATTTGTGGCAGCGGTGACCATGATATGTGCGTTCCATACACTGGGAGTGAAGCATGGACTAGATCAGTTGGATATAAGGTTGTGGACGAATGGAGGCCTTGGATTTCTAATGGACAAGTTGCTGGGTAAGCCTGTACTTTGATAGATGAATCGCGATCCAGAGCAAAAGGCTCCCTGCTAAGAAATCGGAACTTTTCTCTAAAATACCTCTTATCTGTTGCAGATACCTACAAGGATATGACAACAATCTCACCTTCCTCACTATCAAGGTTGGTAAATGCGGTGACCGTTAACTTGTATTTTATATGACCACCCCAAAAAAACCAGGCATAAACTAAACATGAGGATCTTTGGATTTGTGTTTTCTTTTCTTTCTTTGTTGAATACCATATTTGTGCTGGTGCAGGGATCCGGACACACTGTCCCAGAGTACAAACCGCGCGAAGCATTGGACTTTTATAGCCGTTGGTTGGAGGGAAAAACAATATGAAGGAAATTTGTATGGCTTTTCATTGAGAGGGGAGGATTGGAAGTAGTATTGTTGTATGTTTCCTTATTATTTTCAAGGATATTTTTACCACGAATAGGAAACAATGAGTAAATAAATTATATACACGCAAAAATTGATGATTGAATCTGGGAATAGAATACCAATTTTCCAGAATTATTGATTTTTGCAATGAGCTGTTTATCTATTTACTGGCCTTTGTTTGAATGGAGAATGGAACTCAAGAAAGCTAAAGGATACCAATTTTCAAGTTGGAGATCCTCAGTTCCAATTTCCCCATGTGCCTTCATTGCAAGGGGTTTTGGATCATTGGATTGTGAATTTTGTTTTTATGTTTTAAAAATTTGTATTTGAGCAATTCCAAACTTGTATTTGAGCATAATCTTTTGCTCGTTAAGGATTGTGAACAAGGTTGAGTTTGGCTCTAGCCTAGGCCAATTCGGCTCGAGCTTGGCTTGCGCAATGCTCAAGATCAAACTTGAGTTCACTTAAAAAATTAACGAATGAATCTGAGCATTCTAAAGATCAGCTCGAATTGGCTCATTTGCATCCCTATACGGACGCGCATGGGCGTGCGCGATATGTTACTACACCAATAACCGAATTTAATTTTGTTCACCCTGTTCAAAAGAGGATGGACATTACCCTCCCTCCTATTGGTTGAAATGGTGTGGATTCATCAAAAAGTAATCACATCCTTACAAAAATGTGTATTGCAGGAATGGCAAATTACACAACTTCAACCAACAAGAGGGGCAATGTTCACCGTCTTTTAAAGAGGGTGAACAAAATCTCACTCCTAATAACCTATAATCCACAATGGACTCCTAAAATAGCTCCTTGCTAGGCGAGACTATTAATATTTAGCAATCCATTTGCTCAATTGTGATCTTCAATAGGCTTCCCGAAGAAGCTCCTAAGGTTATTCCCAATGGTATACTAAAAGCAAAATGTTGTTAAAGTTAGCAATGGGTGGCACAAAAAATGTTCACAATGGAATAACCAACGTAAGTAACATCATAACCAATAATAAAATTTAAGACACAATTTATGAGCCAATTTTAAGAGTTTGTTAGAATACTCTCACATTCTTAAATTAGCAAATCCTAAACATACAAAATTGGACCCCCTTTTTATTTATGTGTATGTTTTAAAATTCATTTTAGAAGCCAAATTTAGAGAGTGCATTATGGATGCCTAGCAAACCAAACATGCCCAAAAGAACCAGCTTTAAAAATAAAAATAAAAAAAAATCTTGCCCAATAACCCGTAAAGAGACCCACCCGTACCACCACCCCTACTCCTGCCCCGACTCCAAACCCAAATCGAAAGCAGCAGCTTCTGCAAACCCCTGACTCAGCCTTCAGTTACTGGTGCATAATTCCATAAATTTCTTTGGACGATCTCAGTTGTGTAATTTGGCCGAAATGGCCCTTCTGCCCCGTATATCGCAGAGGCGCTTCCTCTGCACCCAGATTTCCAACCACAACCACCACCACTCTAACCACCACCGCCGCCGGTGGCCGATAAAGCAAGTAACCAAATCCAATTTCTCGGAGGCGTTAGCCCAGATCAAGACCCACATCCATGACTCTGACTTCATCGCCGTATCCTTGCAGAAAACTGGGTCATACTCTTCACCTTGGCACCGAGTGCTCCCCGTCGACACCCCTGAGACCGCCTATTTCAAGGCCAAGTACGCCGCCGGGAGGTTTCAGGTTCTTCAGTTCGCCGTCTGCCCTTTCTCCGTTAGGGATTCCAAGGTCATCGCCCACCCGTGAGTGCCCACGACTCGTAAAAGCTTTCATTGATAGCATAGTTGCAAATTGTGAAGAGTAAAAGCCTTCAAATACTTCTAACTTCATCATCCTATTCTGGCCTCTTCAGGGAAACGAAGAGGACAGTTGAAGAGGATGAATTTCATTACACCGAATTTTGGGGGGTTTAGAAGTGCTGAACTTACCATAGTTAATAATGGAACTCAAAGTGGTAATAGCCTAATCGGAGAGTCAAGCTTACCTTCAAAACTGAAGTTGGTTGGTTGGTTGGTTGGTTGGGGGGGGGGGGAACTGGGGAGACTTAATTTCGAGTCATAGAGACTTCAACTTTCCTTGAATGCTGGATAATTGATACACCCATTAAAAAAATACTTCAAAATTTGAACGATTGAGGATTGAAAACCCGATTACTTCAACATTTTCAGTAGCATTTAGAAAAAGATAACCCAAGCAAGAGAATCAAAAGTAGAGACGGGGTTGAGAGAGGTAACCACCTGCAAAGGCTGCAATGCCGGTGAATTTTGGCGACATGGTATAATACGTTCAGGATGCCTGTATTGACTTAAGGATGACGTTTCAGGTTTGAGTAAAGATTAGTACTCGAATTCATAGCTTAACCAATGAATTATGGAATTTGGCTGATAGATTTTGACCGTTGTTGATTTTTGTTCTTTGGGAATTTGGTTGTCGTATTCAAGTGCATTAAAAACTTATACCATTACAAAACAGTATTGTTGCTCTTAACAGTCATGTCATTATTTAGATCCTGATAAATGATTAATGTAGTCAGTTTTTGGAGGCCTGATGATCTTCTAATGCTTCTTCCTATGCTTTCTGATGATAAAATTTTGATTGGTTTTCCAGTTGATGACTGATGGATGATTTTGTTTTATCTTTTTTGGTATAGATACAACTTGCATCTCTTCCCAAGAGATGAGTTGAAAATAGGGATGCCTTCCTATAGTTTTTCATGCCAGTCTTCATACTTGACCTCTATGGCTCGAGAAGGTTTTGATTTTAATGCCTGCATATATGACGGTAAGTTACTTGTTTGAATTATTTTAGTGGAGATTTGTTGTCTTAACATATGGTAGGGAGACTTTAAAAAACCAGAATTTATGTCAGGGAGACAGATAGACTTGTTATTTTTATCCAGCTTCAACTTGCCCACATTTTTAACTTACAAAATGTCTTAAATGTTAACCAGAGGGGCCATTTATGTGCCTTTGCATTGAACAGGCATATCATATTTATCAAGATCGCAGGAATCAGCTTCGAAGGACCGGATAGGGAACATTGTGCCTAGTAAATATGTAGAACAATCCTCCTCTGGCCTTTCTGTTGCTGATGCAGTTTTTGTTGAAAGGATTAAATCACGAATTAAGCATTGGACAACTGCAATTAAAGACACAGGCCCAAAGAATGAAGGTAAAGGAAAATTTTGGATCACATTCTGTTTACATTGGCCTTTCTGCATGTCTAAACTATTTCTTGTCATGGACAGATGTGTTAATAAAATCCTTGAGAAAGCTTATCTTAGGAAGTGAACAGCATGGGTCAAGGCCATGCTTGGGCATAGATGTTTGCAGCGAACGCCAAGTGCAGCTTGTGGTAGAGGTAAGAAAATTGCTCTCATATGCAAGGATTGGTGAAGTCTAAGTTAATGTCATTTTAGGGTTTTTGTTTTGGTCGCAGATGCTGAGAGACTTCTCTGATGACCTAGTTCATTTATTAGTTCCAGCCAAGGGTGGGGGAACCCAAGCAGTTCGAGTTGTTTTGACAAGCTCAAAAGAAGACAAGGAATCTTTTGTGGTACTTAACAAACTGCAATCCTTTAGCGATAATACATTTTCAAGCTTTTTTTTATTTTTAATCTTCCTATTAATGATAGAGGGAGCTTCAAAATCTGGAAGAAGAGCAAAATAAGCGTGTGCGTGGCTTTCGAGAGGTGATAGATTTGATATCTGCTTCTCAGAAACCTGTTGTTTCCCACAACTCACTCAACGGTCCATCTCTCGAATGATCAATTATTACTCATTTTAAACTCCATTTGTTTACAGTCACTGATTCTGTGCTTTTATATTACTTTGGCGCAGATTTTTCATTCATATATTCGAATTTCATTTCCCCATTACCTTCTAGCATGGATGAGTTCAGGAGCTCCTTACATTTGGTCTTCCCGCACATACTTGATGTCAGCTATCTGATGAAGGAAATTGGCCCTCTCAAAAAGGTTACCAATTTACCTGCAGCTATTTCTGTTTTGAAAACCCGATTCTTTGCGCCTATTGATATGGATATCAGTCACCAAGGTGAGTTACTTGTAATAATCTCTTGCATGCAATCCATTATGGTTTAAGCATGTTGCTCCGAAAATGGTTTGATGAATTAACCCGTTATCGACTTTATGTGACTCATTCTGAGGACAAATTATATCGGTGATGTGGATTAGTGATAACACATTGCCTAGTTGACATGCTTCTGATATCTTAGAGAAACAGAAACTTCTGCTTATTAGTTGTATTTTTTTCTTCAAGTCTTGATTCTGGTTTTGAAAGACAGGAAGAAAAAAAGACCTTGGTCTGGTGGACGTTTTATGAAGTAAACCATATAGGAATCAATTATCTAATTCTGGAAGTAATCTCATTCAAAACCTGGAATCTTATTAGGAAAATGTTTTTCCAGGAAATAAGATAGAGGTCAACCCTGTTGTGTGGATTGGGCCTGGAATTTGGGATTAGTATGTGGGAAAGTGGGGATAAGATTCCTACTTAATTCGGGAATTTGAACTTAGGTTGGGTCATCAGGAATCACTTCTATTTGACCTTAGGTTAGGTCATCGGGAATCACTTCTCAATTTGGACTCACTTCTCCTACCAGTCCGTTGTAAATGTATGAATGATAGCGATCCAGAATCACATTCTCATTTCCCTTTTAATGTTCCTGGCATCAAAAGTGAGCCTAAATTCAACAAAGCTGACCAAGTTTCAATCTTTCAGCTGATGGGAATGAGGGCAAGATCCATGGCCATAAGGTTCTGAGGATAAGCGAATTGTTCGCTAAACTGTGCTCTATTCTCAAAATTTCCGCTGGGACTCTCAAAGACGATGATAGCCATTTACCCTCGGTCCTTGAAGGCTATGCGAACACCTTCACTCCTCAAGCCACGAACTCCCAAGACCCAGTCGACGAGGATGTCTCGGTTTGGACAGACAACCCAAGAAAAGTCAACTGTAAGGATTTGGTTTTCTTGTGGGGATTCAGAGGTGGGATGTCCGCCAAAATGCTAAACAAATTTCTCCGCGATTCCCACCACGAAGTGTTTTCTGAAGATTTCGATGTGCGACTTTTGGATAGGAGTTGCGCTGTTGTAGTATTCTGGAAGTCTGGTTCATCGGAAACTTTTCTGGAGGCAATGGACTCTGGAGGAAATTCCTGTGAATCGCTGAGGGAGATGATCTCAGAAGGCTTAAGGGCTGCAGATTATCAAATTTACAGCAGAGCTTGTCGGTTGGGTCTATGGGAAGCAGATTTAGCAGATTCTTTGGAGAATGCTATGGCAGATAGTGATAGTAATTCGAAAGCTCGTTCGACGGACCCATTGGAGATATGTTGGAACAGTGACTTGATGATTTACCTGGATGATTTGTAAAATGTAATGTTTAGCTTCTTTTTTTTTGGGGAGTACTTTCCATTGGTATTGTAACAATTTTGAGATAGATCAGTGTCATCCTTAGTTTGGATCTAGGGTTGCTGTGCAGCCCGGTGCACAGACACCTGGGCCGTCCGTCCGAGCAACAGACGGCCCGGATGTGCACATGAGCAACCCTAGGTCCCCTTAGTTTGGTTAGGTTTTTGCTGACCAAATATCGAGAGGGGTTGTCGTGGAACGGTATTTTTATATTTTTTTACGCGTGGAATGTATTTATATTATTCCTCAACCATTTCGGCCACATAATTGAATTTTGTATTGTACTTACATTTAGGCCTCTGTATTTATGTTGAAGAAATAACTAGTTATGGAAAGTAGCTTCTGTTTTAAATAACGTGTGAAGGATGGGTTAAAAAGTTTTACTGAATCCAACTTTTCTTTCATAATAGTAGGAGACTAGGAGTAACAAATTAAAATTATGGTCTGCTTTTTAGTATCACCGTTTTCCCATTATATGAGACGTGCAAATGCTATTTTTATAGGCTTGCAGAGAAGATTTGGGTAGAGTCTAATTTTTGTGAATTAATGAATACAATAATCTCCCAGTTCAAGCTAGTAAGTTCACAATTATTTGAGGTAATTTTCTATTTTTTCTTTTCTGTTGGGCCGGCGGAGATTGTATTTTGGAGCAATTTTTCAGTGCTGGGCAGGTACCATGTGGTACTCGCGCGCGCAATTTGGGTCATTTATTTTTTGGATAATCCTGATTGTAGAAAGAGAAACATGAGGCAAAAGGGGAGAGAGAGGATGAGAGAGGGTTTCGATTCCGTCCAATGTATTTTTAGACGTATACTTATATTTTTTGAACGGTCCGGATGGCAACGTTCGGCTAAGACAAGGCCCTGGGCCACCTAGTCGACCCGTCGTTCTCGTCGCCTCCGTTGACCCGTTTTCCTTAAACGAAAACAAATTGTTCAAACCTTTGCTGTCAGAGCAACTGAGCAGAGCAGCTGAGCTTCACACACAAACTAAAATGGCTGCAATTGCCTCAAATGCCATTCCAAACCCTTACCCCACCACGAACGCGATCGTCTCATCTCTTCGGAATTCGTCGTCGTGTTGTTTCGCCTTGAATTCAAGCTTGTTTGGCGACAAATTTCTCGGTAAATCGTTGGTAGCTTCAACCTTGAGTGTCCAGAGAAACCGATCGAATGGCTCTGCTCCTTTTCGAGGTTTGAAGCCGATAAAGGCGTCGTCCCACTCGTTCGATGTGGTTGTGGTCGGCGCAGGGATAATCGGTCTGACTATCGCTCGGCAGTTTCTACTGGAGTCGGATCTTTCCGTCGCCGTCGTTGACGCCGCCGTCCCCTGCTCTGGCGCTACTGGTGCAGGTAACATCCTTTGTACGCCACGTTTTGTCGTGTTGATGATTAGATCCCAATGGGTTGAGACAAGTCTATGAAACAACTTTAGAGTAAACTTATAAAACGTTATCGAAATCATACAAAGCATTCAAGATGACTTCTCAAAGTCATAAGAATTATGCAATCCACAAGCATAAAAAATGAACTTTAAAACAACCCAAGTCTGAAGAAACCAAGTACTACTTGACAGGAACAAGGAAGTCCAATCGGGAAATAAGCTTCTTTTCAGCAAATAACTCTCATAAAATTCTTAACTAAGAGTACCAAAATTAGTATTTAGTAAGGATGATAATGTGAGGATTGTTGTCTTTGGTATTGAACAAATATATCTAATTGGAAACGCTACGAAAGGCTGGGAGCTTCCTTTCATTTCCTCTTCTCCTCCAGCTCCCGTGTAACAAAAATGAGTAGAGAACAATGTAAATACTGGACACAATCAAACAAAATAAGTTCTTCTCCAACTTGCCATCTGATCTTCTCTTTGGTCTTTAACTTTTAATTGCGTTCATTTTGCCAATTTTTTGTTGACTAATAAACTCCCTTACATATAGCTTTATGCATCTCAATGTCGTTAACTGGCTTATGTTTCTATGGCAGGATAATCAAAGAGGAAATAAATCTACATTGGTTAAGGATCTGTGCTCTATAAAAAAGAGTTTTAATACATTTAGGTGTTTGTCTTTTTAATCAGAATAGAAAGGAACATGAAAGTATGGAAATTTAAATCATGAAAGAGAGGATATAAATATGAATCTGGAGCCTAGAACTTGAATAAAAGTTGTACAGTCAAAGGGAGAGAAAATATTTTTCCCTCCAATCTAAAAGCTAGTTGCAACTTCTTTTACTGTTAATTACAATGAAGCCTGAAGGATAACACATGGAAAACACAGTTATTGTAGGTATCAAGTACATATAATTTTTACACGTGAGGTATCTAGATTTATCACCGTTTAAAGGGGAAAAAGGAGGAAGAAGAAGAATTACCCTATTTCATTATCAGGGCCGGTTCAAGAGACACAATCTTAACACAAAAATGCGGACCACCTTTTGTGGGACCCATTTTGGAGTCCCCATGCAAATGATCGGAGTTGTTCAATTTGTTTAAAACATGTTTTTAAGGGTTCCCATAAAAAATCAACTCATTCGGATATAGGTAAGGGCTTAATCAGTTTTTGTCCCTAAATTTGACAAGAAAAAAACTGAATGAATTGCTAATCATAGAATCATAGCCTTGACATGTTTCGATAGTTCTTAAATATTTGAGCGCAATATGCTTGAACATTGTATTCAGTTCTTGCCTCTCTTTTCCGGAATCTGATTGGGTGTAGGATCTCCTCTCCCTGTCTTTGGCATTTCGGCTGGTTTCAGGGCAGGGTTATTTATGGATGGTTCACAAAACACCTGGCAGCGATAAATGGGAGCTTGCAATGAGAAGCCGTGAACTGTGGGAGATGTTCGTAGAAAATGTACAGCGTCAAGGCATGGATCCTTCGGAGATGCTAGGTTGGAAGAAGACAGGTGATCTTATTTCCTTGGGTCAATATAATAGCCTTTTTTTCTTCTTTCTCTCCTTTTGTCTTTACTGAATGTTCGGTAGCCTGGAGATGGATTGAGTTTTAAATGAAGCTCAGGAGATATTGATTTTTGGGTTACTGCTTTTTAACTCACCAAGAAAAAAAAAGGCGATTGACTCGGATTGTTAGGGAAAGGGAAGTTTAGGACTCTGGATGTGAGTCGTGTTCAATTATTTCCTTGTCAACTGTCATGTTGTCTATAGACACTTTTGTTGTGAGCTAATGGACACTTGTGAGCTAAAGATGCTTGTGCAGTTGCATGCATGCCTGCCTGCGTGCATGCTCCGCACAAATTTATGCACGATACATGCTTTGTGGTTCATTATATCCATGTGAAATGTTGCAAGGCAATATGTTCCTTTGATATACTGAAGTCTTCATTGCCCTTCCAATTGGTATTATTGTTATTCTGCTCATTCATCATGGTAATGATTAATTGATGTTTTTATGAATAGGAAGCTTGTTAATTGGTAGAACTCCCGAAGACTCGGCCATGTTAAAGAGAAGGGTGGATCAGCTATCTGAAGCTGGGCTGAGAGCTGAGTTCTTGTCTCCCCATGATTTGCTGTTAAAGGAACCTGGACTGATGATTGGCAAGGAAGGTGGGGCAGCGTTTCTGCCTGATGACTGTCAAATAGATGCTCAGCGTGCGGTTGCATTCATTGAGAAGGTCCTCAAATTTTGCCTCAGAAATACCTTGTTTGTTGAAATTCTTTCAGCAATCTGCATCTACTTGCAGTATAATAATGTAGTTATTATTACTAAATAGGTTAACAGACATTTTATATCAGAAGGAAGATATGGAGAATTCTATTACGAACCAGCGACCAGTTTATTGAGGTTCCGTGTTTCTTTCCTCCACTGTGGTGTTTTTACCTCCTCTCTGAAATCGATGTATAATGGATATAATCCTTAAACCAGATCTGGTAGTGGGGAGGTCAAAGCTGTTCAGACATTGAAAAACACCTTGTATAGTAAGAAGGCTGTTATTGTTGCCGCTGGTTGTTGGAGTGGGACTTTGATGCATGACCTGATTAGGGACTCGGGATTTCACTTGGATGTCCCTGTAAAGCCTCGAAAGGTTAGACTCTAGAACAGGATATTCTTACGTTTTCTATATGTTTTTTTGTTGCTTATGATATTTTAATTTCTCCATGGTCTGAAAAATAACCAACAATGGGGAAGCTGATATATTGTTTAGGTAATGACAACATTGATTTACCTGAAATAGGTCATGAAAGGTCAATTACGAATAAGCAATGAATCAATGATGCCAATTTTTGACAGGGTTTCCCTCTCTACTAATAAGAAACCTAGCGGGACAATCTTACAACAAGAATAATGTAAACCTTTTTTCAATATTTCCTGCAATAACTACATTAGGATTGTTTGTAAAATTGGTCTGGTGGCTCATCTGCGTGACAGGGGCACTTACTTGTGGTAGAGAATTTCAATTCTTTCAAACTGAACCATGGTCTGATGGAAGCGGGTTACGTTAATCATGCAGCAGGAGCTCTTCATTCTTCGATTTCTGCTTCAGGGCAAGTTGATGCAGAATCTTTGTCCGTTTCAATGACTGCCACCATGGATGCTTGGGGAAACCTTGTTCTTGGTAAGTGTTTTATGTCTTCTGTTTTCACTTTTCAGATATTCACTTAGTCTTTGCTGTCGCTGATCAACAGTTATATAGGCCTTGTTCGTTTAGTAGTTTTAGTTTAGTTTAGTTTTGAAGATATGAGCAATGAGTGGAGAGAGATAGAGAGAGAAATGAGGGTAATGATTACAAAACAAAACTAAAACAAAATTAAACTATGAAACGAACAAGGCCATAATGTTCCATCCCATGTCTTCTTTTCAGGGAGCAGCCGTCAGTTTGTTGGGTTCAGTACAGAAATGGATGAGTCAGTTATCGACCGCATATGGGAACGGGCAGGGGAGTTCTTTCCCACTTTAAGAGAAATGTCACTCCGAGACTTTTGCGAACGTAGAAAAGTGAGGATAGGATTAAGACCTTACAGTAAGTAGACTATCAATCTCATTTATCACATGCTGGATACGTTTAGTATTCTGATGATACTAGATATATTGTTTGTGACCTGTAAACTGTGGTAATACGCTTTTACAGTGCCAGATGGGAAGCCGGTCATTGGGGCAGTTCCTGGTTTGTCAAGCTTGTTCCTTGCTGCTGGCCATGAAGGGGAAGGACTTTCATTGGTAATTTCAAATGTTTTCTTCTACTGTTTTACTTGTGAAATTTAATAAATTGTCGATTCATTTAAGTTTGCTATTTGGGACCATGTGATGTGCAGGTTAATTTTTTTCCCTTTTTGAACTTCAGATGCTGATTTTTTCTTTTTCTTTCTAATTTTGCAAAGATTACCTTAGCATTTATGCGAGTTGTCCAGGAGTCCATTTTATTTTCAAAAGAAAATTGTGGTAGATACGAGTGACCCAATTATTCTGGGTTCACATCTATCAAGCTAAAGCTTCAATTGCCGCAAGTTCCTTTATGTTTTCTCCAAAGTGGCGAAATGACCATTATCTCCTTTGTTTAATTTCCCAGGCTCTTGGTACTGCTGAAATGGTTGCCAATTTGGTGTTGGGCAATCCTGGGAAAGTTGATCATGCTCCTTTTGCCCTGGAAAATCGATGCTGCATGTTGAGATAACTCCTTTGGAGGTTGGAAGATCCAGAGATACACGTGCATCGTAGGTTGATTTGGAGGCTAACCAGCATAATTCATTCCAAAGTCCACAAAAAGTATTGTGAGCTAATCTGACATTTCTTACTCTGAATTGTGGGGTTAGCATATGTTATTTTGTAGGTTGATACTTGTAAGTTGTAACTTAACTTTTTCGTTTCCACTCTGCCTTTTTCTTGCACATCTGTTTAGATAACTTTAAACAAATTACTGTCTTCTTTACTTGTGTATAAATGTCTATGTTCTGGATTGCCTGATCTATGGTTGCAAGCATTCTACTTTTCTATTAACTGCCTTGGGAAGGTGTGTATTTTGTCAATGTAATACCAAGTACCATAAAGAACATTGTATCGCTATCGAATGGCTATTACGAATAAGATGGAGGATTGCATGTTATTTCGATGCAGAACCACTTAAAAATTCTGATTATTCACCTGAACATGCTCAACAAGATAGAATTTGGGGAACTATTGACACATATAAGCTGCTAATAAGCACTTACAAGCCCCTGCAGCCCTGACGGTAGTGTTTGTTTTCTCATATAAGTGGGTGGGTTTGCATTGATCTTTTGAGTTGCATGGGATGAAAGAAAATTCATACAAGGAAACGCATTTTTTTCAAACTTATAATATGCTATGGCAATTGAAGTATATTACAGGTGGAGTCAACAGAGAAAAGAAAGAGCACAAAAAAATCTCAATATGTTAAATGGAAATGCTATTAGGTATTCCCTTTCCAGTGATTCCCCCTTTGAACCCAACATTTGACGTATCAGGGTACAAAAGCTGGTATGCTATCTTCGCAGGGCCGCGTCTGTTCTTCAGATTGGGATTTCTATTCCTCTCCGAGATTCTTTTCTCCACCTCTTGAAGGTTCTTCTGGAACTGCTGAAATATCTGATGTATCTGTTGATTGTCTGTCCATTCCTCAGATGTCCGCTGGCCTAGGTACACTTCATCTGACGTATGCCGTGATAGGACCTCTACCAGTGTGACACTTAGGGTCGTTTCAAATCTTTCAGGCAACATGCGAAGAAAATACTTGTCAGGATCCCTAAGAAACTCTGCAAACTCTGGTGTCCCTTCCTTCGGAATGAACTTCCGACATAGTGTCGGTCTACTTGGAGGGTAACCAGCGTATTCATATTGCCCAAAGTTCACTGCAGCATGAAGAGCTGATGTAGTCCATATGAGAGTTGTGAGAGCCTCTGTGAGGTTATTAAGAGCTGTCATCGGATACCACCACGGTTCGTTGCACTTATCCCCATGACCCACATTTCGAACTTCCGACCACCATGCCTGGATTTCATCATCGGACCTCAATGAGTTATCGTCCGTGTAGAAGAGTGAGCAGAAGTTCGTTACCCATGTCTTAATGGCAACCCATATCTCCAGTCCATCTGCACCATAGGGGTAGTCTTCAAAAAGGAGCTGAACCCCGCCAGGGTTATCTGGGTTAGGCAGGGCCATACCTCTGGAAAATACGTTCGTAAGTGGATATGGGTGCATATACTCCATTGACTATACATGTATGCAAAAACTTGGAAAAGAGAAATTGTGTGGAATAGTTTTGGGATTAGAAGGGTTTTAAAGAGACTTAATACCAGTCTTTTCCGGTTGGTCAAACTAGCTGTTGGGCTACAACTACTTCAAAAAGACTTTTTCTTTAGCATTATTGGGGATAGATAAATCATATTCATGCAACATTTGTATGAGAAAATTTCAAGTCAAGGCTTCAAAGAAAAAGAAAAAAGTTGTTACTAGTCTGGATATGACTGGTGGCTATACGGGGAGAAAGCCGACTTAGTACTGGGCACGTGGGCGAAAAGGAGAAAAAATAATGGTTATGGAAGTATTAGATTAAAGGGAGATGAATGGATTATTGGGCATTTTATTTAGCTTGTAGTAGGAAGCTACTGACCACCAATTTCTGATCTCTAGTATTAAGGCTACTGGTGATCAAGTGAGAAAGCTTTGATGCTTATTGCATCCAACGTATGGGTTGCCTTGCTTCTATGTTTCCTCCAGGAAAGGAGTTGCTCTATGTTGCCTTTGGGAAAGGAGTAAGACCAAATTTAATGAATAGGTAGAAAAGAAATTACATGTTGCCTCGGTCAAAATAGAAGGACCAAGTTTACGTGATGGACTATTTTCTGGTGATCAAAAAAAAAAATGTTTACGTGATGGATCCTAGAGGGAGAAACTATTTATTACTGTCCTGTGGAATAAATTTGGCATATCTGAGTTCCCTGGAAAAGACCAGTGGCGTGCGTATGTTGAAGGAGAGTAGTTTCCGTACCTTTTGAGTAGATCCGCGGGAAGGCCTTGTTCATCAAATCTCCAGTCTTTATAGATTGCAGAAGTCAGCTCCATCGAGATTTCACCAGTAGACAATGTCTTCTCAAGGATTCCACCACAGTTTACAATGACACTCCTGGCTATTGCATTTATGTGCACGGTGTCTTTAAAATGAGGATCCAGTAGCATGTGGATGGGGTGCATTGTGCTCAACTGCCTTCTGGTCGCAATGATAAATGGCTCAACAACTGCATGAGTTTTTAACCTGCGTATTACGCACTTCATGATTATCATGAGATATTTCATATTTGGCATCAGTTACAGTTACACAAAGGGGATAAAATGACAAGTTTTGAAAATTTTAGTGAAGATCATTCAGTTTTTCCAAGTTTCAGTTTCTGATAGAATGAAGTAAATTAGGTAAACTTGCTTCACTAAATTGCATGAAGAAAAATCAGGTAAAGCTTAGTAGACTTTGATAATGGCTTAATCAACATACCAGTGGCTGATTAGCTGGTGGTGACAGGAGTCATTGGATGCAACATGAGCTTTAGCTAACTGCCAAATAGCTGCCTCAGTGCCCTGAGTTGATGGGAGAAACACTCTCTGGTCCTCCTTACCAGCAGAGGAGATAGGCAAGCTCAGTTCTATTGCCAGTGGCTTTAAGGTGGAATCATTCCTTAAGAACAGTAGCGTCCGAGATGCATAAGCACATACACCTTTTGTGTTTATTCTGTTTAGAAATGGCATCAGATAGTCATGGTGATCCAAAATGAAAATTCTCCATTGGTTAATAGCCTGCAGCGTAATATGTGAAAAAAATACTGCTGTTAAACCACATGTTTGGGAGGAGATTCATAGCATATTTATGCCTGCATGAAAACACCCAACGTGAACTTTTCTTTTTGGGTAGGAGAATCTGGGATATACCATTTATGTGTATCAGAATCATGAGGTGGTGGTGTTGCAATGTTTTGGGAGAATGTAGAAGTTTTGTGCGAGAACTTGTATTTGCTCTAAATAAATCAAGTGTGATAGATCTTGATTAGTTTAATGTTTGCACTCTTCGACTATAGCTGGTGCTTGGTTTTGTAATATTCTGGTAATCAACAACCTGAAACAGTAGTGTTCCAGTTTGATTCCCAAATCACAAAAGTTGAATATCTCATTCTGGATTGTTGTCCAAGCATATCATACTGATTACCATATGAACATGTTCATGGTTGGCCATCAGTACCTTTTCTGCAAATTGCTTCATCAAGGACCGAAGAGACTTTATATAACCTTTTCCAATCAGCTAAGCTACCGTTTGTACCTTTGGCCTTGTAGCCCCTTGAATATGAAGGGCTTAATGTCAGTGCCCTCATCACTAATGCTGTGTTTGATTTTTCTTGTGCATCACTATCTTAGCAAACTCTTGTTATCATTTCGTCTTGATCCTTTCTTGTATTAGATCATTTTAATAAGCTCCATTCTTTACTCTAGTTTAAATAGAATAAGGTTTGCTTTGCTTTTGTTTTTGTTTTTATTTTGTTTTGCTTATGTCATGTTTTAATCTATCTTTCATTAAATTTATTTATTGTGTGGACACATGAAACTTCAGTGTCCTTCTGCAGGAGCCTCTACATAAACATTTTCAATACCCGATCTGCTTAGACATGCCTGATCAACATAACTTGTCATTGCCTATTGTGCCCCTTACATTCACGGTGATAATAGAACCAATATCGATGTGTGTTATCACATTCTTTTAAGACCTGTTATTGTCTTCCTCCAGTTCAGTAGGAGCATGCAGATGGGAGAGACAGGGGAGAGGTGGGTTCTACCTGTTCAAGAGTCAGCCCGTCGAGGTTGGACTCGATGTGTGATCGCTTGATAGAACTCCACACTCCACTTTTGCTCCTTGGGGGGAAAATCTGTAGTCCATTTCAATATCCCAATATTAAACTTCCTGCTTATACTTCACAGATGGTATGAAAGATATACAAAATATATTAGTTTCATTGCACATAATCAATGAGGCTATTGGAGAAGGTTTACCACTTCTCGCAACTACTGGATATGTAAACATACCATCAGGCACTGGATTACTGCTGGATTTGTTCCTGCAAGCATCTGACGCCCAAATTCCTCATCATCCTTCCATGCAAATTCATTTCCTGAAAAGTTGAAAAAATCACAAAAGTGGACAACTTACAACTCTGCAAATGCAATGCCTTCTAGCCCTACTGTTACTTGTAAGGCACATCACCTGCTATAACTTGAGGTAAAGGAAATTTCGTTTGGTTCTCTTTGCTTGCACGTGTAATCCTTTTGAAAATCTCAGGTGGTACCTTGCTCTTCAACTTCTCTGCGGCCCATCCGTCAAGTATTTGACTTCTGCTGGTAGTGAACAAGTCACGGATCTCATCAAAAGATTCAAAACTTCCGGTACTCTGATTTGTGAACAACGATTTTGCCTCAGGTAAAAGGAAATGTAAACTAGCTTTAACCGAATTTGATATGAGTTCCGATAGTTTCTGGGGGCTGATTCGCTCGTCTGGGGGAACGTATGCATCTAGCTTGATTGTTCCTGCCCAGAATATTTGTTGAGTAGAATTACATATACAGAACATATTCATGATTGTTGGATACTTCATCTGTCCCATTGGTCTTGTATTTGATTTTGGGATGTCCCAAAATGAATTTCCGTTTCGAAAATTAAAGCAAGAAGTCTGCAACTTTCTGAAGTTATCCATTAAAAATAGCTACCATTGGGATTCCCATAAAGAACCAATACCTTGGTTGCCCTGAGGGTGGCCAGTTCTTCCCCTTCGTGGATACGGATACATTACAGAACCGCCCAAGATGGGTCCCACATGCCATGATCCTTCATTGCCGAGGTCGTTATATAAATCGTAGTCATAAATTTGTTCCCATTCCTTCCTCTCCCCAGTCCCATCGCCTCTCAAGCTAACAAGTTCTTCCTTCCTCAGTTGCACCAAAGCTTTTGGTGTTTGGCTTGGGATATAGCTCTGGACACAGCAACATGCTTTGTGGTTTCTTGACAAAATTTTGGAAAAAAGAGACAAAAACAATTTGTCATGTGACTTACAGTGTTTGAGAAGAAGAGCCGATCGGTCTTTGTTTTGTGGAAGGGGTAAACCCATGAGTTGCAGTCGAAGTGAACGATGGTGTTGCCAGAAACCTCAAGTGTGGCAGATTGAAGGAAAAACTTGTGTTTGTGCTTGTTTTTTATGACAAAAGCTCCCGGAATTCCAAATTCTGTTGTGACATGAAATTTTATATCATAAGTTGTGATCTTCATCCCAGAATGCTTGGTAGTCTTCCCTTGTCTGAGTTTTGCCGTCTCACTCATCTTCCCTCTTCCGGTGGCTGTTACACAAAATTGGGGAAAGAGAGTGAAAGAGTTTGCGTTAGTATCACCATACGATAGAATCGCTCTTTAATTCATTAGTTATTCATAAATATTTTACTAACATGGGTCGACATGAGAGCAACTATATAGCTGAACTGACGCTGCTGATCTAGGAGCTGATTCTCCATGGCTATTTTGAATGATGATTTTTCCTTTTATGACGCAGTTGCCGCTGGAATTGCTACTACGAGCTTTATCATTTGCCCCAGCTTTGGTTCTTATTGCATTCAGACAACTCTGCACGCTAGAACACGGCCTTTGGTGATCTTTCATTATCGTCTTTCTTTTTCCTTTAGCTGTTTCTTCCATTTCGCCGGTTTTGCTCAATTCTGCAATTGGTGAGCCTCTGAATGACTTTGTACATAAATACATAATGAGTGGCACAGATCCGAGGATTGCTTGCATTCGAATGAAAGAATGTGCATAGGGTACGATAAAATATTTGTGCTTGTTTGTTTTTCTTCATTGGTAGTGGATCTGATCCTTTGCCTTGATGGAGGGTTTTCATTTTCCATCTTTGGATTGAAAATGCCTGTTTGTGAAGAGTGGATTCAAACTCAAGTTTCTTGACAAGTCTTCTTAGATGTATTCTTCAAGAAGGAAGTTTACATCGAACCATATACAGAATGTAAAAACATGAGTCATGTTTTGCAAATATGTTTTTAAAAAAAGCACTCAGATTCTGTGCATGGTTCGGTGTAAGCTTCTTTGCGCGTAACATTTCTGATTTGATTACGTAGCTGCGCATATAGGATCAATCTTGTAATTTTGGATGGAAAACATTTCAAGAAGCTCTAAGAGATGGACAGTAGACTGACCAAGGGTGAGACTGAAGTAAGCTACCAAACTGATCTTTATTCTGAAGTGCTTGAACTTTATAGAACATTGGTCGATGAATAAACAGCAAAATTGTCCCAAAGAGTAACCATGCTAACAATTATTCATGATGAATAGATTGCATCTTTCTTTTCTTTTTCTTTTTTATCTTTTTCCTCTTTTGTTTATTTATTTCGAGCTACTGTTCTCCTCTCACCGGGTATCGACAGAGATAATTCACAAGGACATAGCAAGTCTTGCTTGGGCTGCTTTATTCTTTGTCCGCTTTACATTTTCTCAATCTCCCTAACGAACATAATGCATAATGAAATCTACCTTACTATTACTCACACAACCTCCAGCCTAAAACCCTAACTGCTGAAATCTCAACCCCTATCTACGCGAGAATCACTTTGTTCACTTTGCATTTCCAAAAAATTTTCCAAAAAGATTATTTCCCCATCTCTCATCTCTCCAATCATTAATCATATTTCTCTCTCTACTCATACCCCACTCTCCAATCATTATTCTCATTTCTCTCTCTATCTCTCTCCAATTATAACACCTCTCTCTAATTATTACTTTTTCCAAAAACTCATCCAAACATTGTTTCAAAAATATTTCTCCAAATATTCTTCTCAAAACTCTCAACCAAACACAGTACTTTCAAGCTAAACCTCATGGTAATTAAAAACGCACTTCTTCCTTAATGAGCAATGAACTGGACTCTAGTCTCTAGATGTACGTCCGATTTAAAAAATTTTAACTAGAAGGACGAAAAAGTAATGTTCTTTTTTGAACAATGAAGTGGACTCTAGTCTCTAGATGTACGTCTGATTTTACATTAGTTGTGATGTCAATGGGCTATTAAACTTCAAAGGAAACCAGACAAGGCCCAAACCGTTTTGTCCATAACCCATATTAAATAAAACAGTAGTCACTGAGGCCCATTCTTTACTCCGCACCGTACCGGATCAATTTCACCGGAGGTCTCCATTTTCCCCCTTGAATCCTCAAAAGAGGTCTCCAGCAGCAACAATGGCGATCTTCTCCAATTTACACAAACTCACTTCCCGCCTCAATCGAACCCCTTCCCTCTCTCTCTACTCCAAACAACTCATCACCAGATCCTCCGCCTCCTCACCCTCCCCCTCACCGGCAACCTCATCCAAGAAGGTCTCTGATCGCATCGTCAAGCTCTTCGCAATCGACTTCGACGGCCAAAAACACGAGATCGTGGGGCTCTCTGGCCAGACCCTGCTTAAAGCCCTAGCCAACAACGGCCTCATCGATCCGGCGTCGCACAGGCTCGAAGACATCGAAGCTTGCTCCGCGGAGTGCGAGGTCAACATCGCACAGGAGTGGCTCGAGCGGCTGCCGCCTGCTTCGTACGACGAGCAGTACGTGCTGAGGAGGAACTCTAGGGCTAGGGTTTTGAACAAGCACTCGAGGCTCGGGTGCCAGGTGGTCCTCACGCAGGAGCTACAGGGGATGGTCGTGGCTGTGCCTGAGGCCAAGCCGTGGGATATCCCGTAATGAGTCGTGACTCTCGGTGAGTTACAGGATGGATTTTGAATGTGTATTTTTTTCAATCGAATAATGTGCACACTTGCCTACTAAAATTCTGGTTACTTTGACTTGGCAATTTGGGTAAGATTGTCGTGAATTTCGAATTTGGGATTGTTGGAAGTTATATGTTGTGTGGTATTATATGCACTTGTTTTGGTTCTTATTACTCTGGACTTTGTTGGTGCTTGTTTCTTTTGGTGAATTTTTTAGCAACGTTTGTAGTGATTTGAAAAAAGTAGAGCAGATAAACAACAGACTTTGGGGGTGGGATCTGGTTCTGCTCGTGAATCTCTGGAATGGTTAGGGTTGGCCTGTCTGAACTCCTCTCTTTGAAACCTTCCTTAGCCTGCAAAATGAGCCCATCAGATTTAGTTAGCCGTGGGATATCCCGTAATGAGTCGTGACTCTCGGTGAGTTACAGGATGGATTTTGAATGTGTATTTTTTTCAATCGAATAATGTGCACACTTGCCTACTAAAATTCTGGTTACTTTGACTTGGCAATTTGGGTAAGATTGTCGTGAATTTCGAATTTGGGATTGTTGGAAGTTATATGTTGTGTGGTATTATATGCACTTGTTTTGGTTCTTATTACTCTGGACTTTGTTGGTGCTTGTTTCTTTTGGTGAATTTTTTAGCAACGTTTGTAGTGATTTGAAAAAAGTAGAGCAGATAAACAACAGACTTTGGGGGTGGGATCTGGTTCTGCTCGTGAATCTCTGGAATGGTTAGGGTTGGCCTGTCTGAACTCCTCTCTTTGAAACCTTCCTTAGCCTGCAAAATGAGCCCATCAGATTTAGTTTCTAACCTGCCTTACGCAGCCGGAAGGCACTTCAATGCCTAACTCCATCTCAAATTGAGGGAGAAAGAGTATAGTACTTACTGAACTGAAGATAATAATGGCGCACCTCTTTTATCATGTACCTTTATATAGTGAGACTAGACTAGGGCTTCAAGTATGCTCGTGCCTTCCATGACATGACCAATGCCTGCCTCTTGAGAGTAACATTATGCATGACGACTGCTGGATGGCACGTGGCCGAGTTATCTTGCTCAGCGTCCATATTGGCTCCACCCTGTCTTATGCGTCAGCCGAACTAGTTAGTGACCCAACACGTCGCCCCACCCCGAATGCCATGGGCTGAACTAACCGTCAAGCCGTTGTGGGGCTTGGTTGTTGAGTTTTGGCCTTTCTTCTCATTGGGCTTACCCATCAGGTCCGGGCCAAATGACCCATCGTGTGGCCCATTACAAGATTCATGAAAAACTATTGGTTCTTTTCAATGAGAAAATCCCCGCAGTTTTAATCTATTTGAACATCTACAGTCCTAAGCAAGTTGTGATGCTCATATCAGATTGAAATGCTGAATAGGGGCTACTGATTTAAGAATTTGATTCATCTATTTTGATTGAAGAAAGATGGTAATTGATGCCTCAGAATTACTTTTGTTTTCTGTAATAGGATATTTGGGAACCATTGAAGTTGATTATGATGATATTGGAAATTTTAGTTGGAAATGTGTAAATTTTTTGGATGAGTTGTAACTAAGGTTGGTATTTTTTTTCCCTGAAATCTTGGTTCTATTCCTGAATTGTAGAAATTGACTCTTCAAAGTGCCCGTTGAATACATTCCGCCTAGTTTGTGGGAATCAAAAATGGTTTTGGATAAGTTTGAGCTGGTTTTGAGTGAGCTTTGCTAACAATAGAAAAACTTTCTTCTAATAAAATCTGGAAAGTTTGTACTCCGTACTTCGTAATATCAACTAAGTATTGATGCTCATTGCCCAAGATTCCCTTTCTTCTCTTCGAAAAGAAATGGTGCAGTGGGAGTGTCCTCTTTTAGGAAGATCACTGTGGGTGCGGAATGCGGATTAGTACATCTCTCCTTCCTTTCTCTTTTTTTTTTCTTTCCCCTCCTACCTAAACTTCCCTTCCCTATCCCCATTGCATCCAAACATATTGCAAGAGTCAAAGGTGATACCTCGTACATAATAGTCTTGTTCAAGGGAGGGATGAAGGAAGAGAGAATACTTGTTCTTTCGTATGGATGAGGCTAGAACTGAATATGCATTAAATTTTTCTTCTTTGTTCTCGTAAATGAAGCACTGCGTAGATTATTGATTAAGAATCTTGATATTCCTCTCTTATTGGCTTAATCCTTATAATTGACCTGACAACTCCATAAGATAGTTCGCCCAAAATTTTCTTGGATGTGTGTTGTTTTTCTTTGTATATTGCAGTAGTTTGACCTGTGCGTTACTTTTCAGTTTATGCTACTTATTCTATGTCCTGGGCAATGACAAGTAAGGAAGAGGTTGCTTCAGATATCTACCAATTATAGAATTTTCCTATTGAGATTCATTGTACATAACTTTCGGTCGTATGTTGGGTAGTAAAATTCACTCTCTTTTCAGTTCGGACTTCATAATTGAGTTTCCATCATCCCTTCGTTCCCTTCCTTTTAGTATTTTGCTTGCCTCTGGAAATGCCAAATGCAAGATACCGGAAAGTGGATAGATTTCTCCTGATGGATTTGATTATCAGTAACATGATTGCCAATGGCGATATGCACAAGACGGTATCATAGATCTGTTGAGCTCTTAACTAGCTGACCACAATGATATATGCCAGTCTGGGCTAGAAAAAGGTTGCGTTGTGCCTGTTTGTCAGCCAAGTTATCCTCAATCCAATTACATGCTGCTTCTTTTTTTTGGCTTTCTACAATGGAGTACATCTTTTTAGTCTATGTTCTAGCAAAGCAAGCCTTGGCTGTTTTTGTTCCTTTTCCAGTTACATTGCTGGAGCCCGACATCCTACAACAGTGACACAGTGTATAAGGGCATCCACAATGGGCTCTCTAAAAATAGCTCCTAAGTTGACTCCTAAAGTGTACACATAAGCCTAATTGGGGTCCATTTGACACTCCTAGAGTTTGCTAAATATAGAGAGCATAAGTGCATCCAATGGACTAGCAAGAAAATTTTCTATTTTGTGAAGAAAGTAATAAAAAAAAGTGTGGGTCCCATAAAAAAAAAGGATTAAAAAGGCTTGGGTCTCACTTGAAGCTAGCTACAAGACTAGTTAGATTTAGCTAATGAGTTAGGAGCCATGCTCAGGAGCCACCATTGAGAGCTAGTATTGGGAGCCCATTGAAGACCATAATTGATCAAATGGCTTGCTAAATTTTAGGAGCCTCACCTAGGAGTCATTTTAAGAGTCCACTGTGGATGCCCTAAAGCCTTTAGGAGCCTTACGCTTTGGCTGCCAACTTATCCTCAGTGAAGAGTGCTTCGTATAGCAAAAGGAAAATGGTATGGGTACACCAAACTGTGCTTCGTATAGCAAAAGGAAAATGGTATGGGTACACCAAACTTGCACCCCACGTGCACACCAAGGGGTGCAAGTTTGGTGTACCCATAGCATTGTTGTATAACAAAATGTAGCATAGTTGGTCATTAATAGTTCATTGTACCAAACTACCAATAGTTATTTCCTTTTCTATGGTCCGCTATTAATAATGCCTCCGTTCCTTTTTTATGGTCCGCTATTAGCATCCATATTGAAAAATTAGTGGGTAAAAGTTGATAGATTTCTCATTTTGCCCTCAAAAGTAGTTTTCATTTTGAAAAGTTAGTGGGTAAAGTGTAATGGTGATATTTTCATCAAAGACAATAATGGAAAGTTGAAAATTTTAAATTGTGTGACGATTCATAAAAGTTGGATTTACGAAGTTGAACATTTGAAAAATGATGTAGGGGATATATATTATAGGTTGACGAAATAATGAAAGCTAATGTCTCGTCTATACCCCAATCGAAGGGTTGCTACAATTGAACGTCTGCTGTTAGGAAGCTGAGAAGCAAATGGATTTTACCTCCGTCCCAAAATATTTGTTCGGTCTACAAAACTAGAACTTAAAAATTATAAGTGCATTTTTTTCCCGGAAAAATTAAATTATTTTTGCGCAAGGAGTAGCAATTTGTCCAAAAACTATCCAGCATCAGAGCATGCGGGCTCTTCGGACAAAATGGGCTGAAGATAAGGGCCCATTAGCATTTAACAGCCCAATTTCGTAAAATCATTTTGGTGTCCAGACCCGCTGGTAGGTATTCGATCCGGTCCACACAACACCTTCCCGAAACCCTAATCTCCATCAGATTTCCGCCTATATAAATGGAAGGAAACCCTAGCTTTCTCTCTCTCTCTCTCTCTCTCTCTCTCTCTCTCTCTATGTTGCCCTTTTTTTGGAACGGTTCTGTCTATCTCTCTCTCTCCTCTGTGCTGCTGAGAACTGTATTATTGTGTGTTCTTTTTGTTGCAATTCGAATTCTGGTTTGTTTGTAATTGAAAACCAAATGATGAAAGCAAGTCAGCTTCTTGACTGGATCTCGAAGAAAGCCTACGATCCAGCCAATTATTTTACTACTAAAAACTTGCGACACAGAAGCCTCCAGTTTCACTCGCCTGAATCTGACCCGATTTCTGCTGATTTTTCAGGCCCTTTATTTACTGGAACATCTCGCACCTAATTTGCTTCTCACAATTTATTTTCTTCTCTGTTTTCCGCCGAAATCTTTAAAAAAAAATTCTCAAAGTTTGGGGAATTGCTTGGTAAGCAAACGCACTCTGTCCCAAAACCTTACCATGTTTTGTGGCAATTTCTTCGTTTGCAAAATGAATTCAGTTTCCGACCGACTCGCCCGTTGGATCGGTCACCGATCATCGGTGGATTTTTTTTTCCTTGCCATAATGATCTTTTCGGGCACATGGTTGGATTATATTTTCTTTCTTTCTTTTTCTCTCCTTTTATAACTGATGTTCTGCCAAAAATGGCCTTCAATTTTTTATTTTATTTTTTCTGGGCATTCCTGGGGGAAGATGATTTTAGAGAGAAAGAAGACAGATTTGAACACAGAGAGTGTGTGTGTGGAAGAGTTATTAGTCCCCGGCCATTACTATTGGACGGTTTGGATATAACGCACTATCAAAACACATTTGGACGGTCCGGGTGCGCTAACACATTTGGACAGTCCGGATGTGCACTATAAGATAGTGCATGGTGCAAATTCCCGAATTCGTAGGGGAATATGGTGATGCAGAAATAATTTTCTATTTGCGACAGCCGGCAGAGATAAAATACAAGATTTATTGCTTGATGAATGAAAGCACAGCAATCATAATATAATGGAATACACATTAATAACCAGAAAATTGTAAATCACAAAAATCATTACTGCTTTGGATGCTAGAAACTTGAGTTTCACAGGCACTGACCGCTATACCAAGTCCAATATCAAAGGAAAAACTCAGCTGGAGTTCAATTATCCGTGTCCCAAATGCGTTAATCCAGACATGAGTATCGAACTTGGACCGTTGTGACATACCACGAGGGTGCCAACCTTGCCAACCTAGTTAGGATGTTCGTTTTCTTTGTGATGTCCTTTTCCTTTAAGTTCCCGTTAATTTTTCTAATGTGTTTCCAAAGAATCAGTGATTCAAACGAAATTTGCGGCTATGCTCAAATGCCCGTCGCTTTTCTCTCTCCCTTTTTCCTTCCAACATATCTATAAATAACCCACATAGCGCCACGCCGTCACCCTTTTTGCCAATCTTTTTCCATTTTCGTACCTTTTGATTTACCCATCGTCTTCCTTTGTAGAATTTTCATTTTCCTTGTTGCCTATTTCTTCCACAACCAATCCCCAAAGGCCGAAACTCTAGCATTCTTTCTGCCTTCAATCAATCACACAGGCGCCGCGCTTTTCTCATTAATTTTCATTTTTGTTTTAGGAGTTTAGATTCAATGAGATATGGAAACAGGGGAGCTGTGTAGGGTATCCCAAATGTTCGATAAGAACGGCGACGGGAAAATTACCAAAAAGGTGCTTAGCGACTCGTTAGAGAACTTGGGCATACACATGGCCGAAAAAGAACTCGTCCAAATGATCGACAAAATCGATGTGAACAGAGACGGGTACGTCGACATTGATGAGTTTGGAGCTTTGTACCACACGATAGTGGAGGAGAGAGATGAAGAGGAGGATATGAGGGAGGCTTTCAACGTGTTCGATCAAAATCGAGACGGGTATATCACTGTGGATGAGTTGAGGTCAGTTTTGCAATCGTTGGGGTTGAAACAAGGGAGAACGATAGAGGATTGTAAGAGCACCTCTAACAGCCTAAGCATTTTTATAGCCATTTTGGCAAGAAAAAGGTGGTTTGGCTAGCCGGAAGGGAGTGTAGCACGCAGCAGTCCAGCTATTTCATTAAAAAAAAAAACACGCGCCATCTTCTTTTGCGTCGCACGGGCGTGTGCATCACACGCGCCGCGAGTTGATCTCACTCGCCGGCACACGCCTCCTTTGTCCGGCGTGTGCGGCCACCACTGTAGGCCGGCGGCGATGGGGTTTGCACCAGTAGAATCGTCTTGATGAGGGGTACATCCCTCTGGTATCAAAATGATTTTAGGATGAACGATTCGTCTTCGCCGGAGATGTAGCTTCTTGGCCGCAATTTGGCCTGTGGGGAGAGAGAGAACGCGAGGGCTACAGTGACTCGTCCACCCCAGCGAGTCACTGTAGCAAAAAATTTCTTGGCGAGGAAGAATGCGACGCTGCTGGGCGCCAGAAATGGCGTTTTGGCTTGCCATTTTGTTGCTGCCGGAGTTATAGAGATGCTGCTAGAGATGGCCTAAGAGGATGATAAAGAAGGTGGATGTGGATGGAGATGGAATGGTGAATTATAAGGAGTTCAAACAGATGATGAAGGGTGGTGGATTTGCTGCATTGAGTAGTTGAAATTGACATGTATTGTGAATTTTGGGGATAGAAAGGGTGAAAATGATTTTCTTGTACCATGTATTGTTTGTCTCCAATGAATACAATACCATGTCTGTTGGTTTCATATTATCAAACTATTACATAGTTACTTTTTGTTTGAGAAAAAAATTATATGTCATGGTTGCTGATGTTACTAATTTGATCATCTCTGCATGCATACTCCTTATAATTGCTATGCCATTCGAAGGGGGTTCGCAATGACCAGGCCGGGGCCTGGGCTACTCCCCATACAAAGTTACCAATACGAAGTGTAAACGTTGATTACCAACATAAAGTGTAAACGTTGAAATGTACGAGAAAATCGAAATTTCATGAATCTTAGGTTATTTAGTCTTTTGAATGAGGAGAATATGTTTTGAGATTTATGGGTATGATTTTTGATATTCACATCTCCTATATGAATTGTACATTCCGGATTACTTACCCAAAAATTATTAATACAAGTAGTTGTCTACATAGAGAAGGGAAAATAGAATTTGTATATCCAAGTCACTACACCCGTAGTAACATCAATTGTAGGCTCTTTATAATCTGTATTTGAGATCGGAATAGTAGAATTTGTCCCCTTTTTTTTGTTCGGTTTTTCTGTACTCAGCCCATTGGGCGGATACTTAGGAGAAAATAGAATAATCTTCTTTAATTGACCAAAGGCCACGTGCCTCAGCACTGACCTCATTTAAGCACCTCTTCCCGATGTGGTCTATTTTCACTTTTTGCTGTACTAACATTGTTTCATTTTACAATTTTAGCCTTCATTTTTTCTGCCTTTTCACGAAGCGCTTCTTTTTTTTTTCCGACTAGGGAGGTCAATATGGGTGGAAAATTTTGATACGACATGAACCCAACAAGAAATTAGTGGATTATGGTCAGTTATTTTTGACATGAAACACGAATATGACACGACACGATAATACGAAAAACTGAACAGGTCGAGTTAAGGTTGAGAGAATTCCGACATGAATACGAGATGACATGACATGCCATGACGTTGGGTGGAAAATTTTGAAAGTACACCTATAGCACGACACGAATCCGACACGAAGTTAGCACTAGTTAATTATTAGAATTTTTTAGATCTTTACTTTTTTTTTTTTTAGATCTTTACAGCAAAACGTAAAGATCTTTAAAAAACGTGCATTTTTTGGACCACAAATTTTCAAATTTATTTTGCATCGAATTAAAAATTTCTTTTAGTAGTTTAATTTTGTGCAAAAAAATAAAATTTATGCGTGAAAGCACTTTATTTTTTAATTCGAAGGATATAAACAAGCCAAAAATGTAAAACACTAAAGTATATAATTTTTCAAAAAATTTTGGTATCAAATTAAAGATTTTTATTAGTAGTTTAATTTTGTGCAAAAAAATAAAAAATTATGCGAGGAAGTGCTTTATTTTTAATTTTTTATCCGAAGGATATTGCAAATCAACTAACCAAGCCAACAAGCAAAAAAATGTAAAAATACTAAAGTATATATAATTTTTCATATTTTTTGTATCGAATTAAAGATATCTATTAGTAATTTATTTTTGTGCAAAAAAATAAATGACTTGCAGACGAAGTATATTATAGTTTTTTATCCGAAAAAAATTGCAAAGCAAGGGAATTGTCCAAAATAAAATATTTGACCAACATTTAAGGACAGATGAAGTAATGCAATATGCAACAATGCTATAGGTACACCACATGTGCACTCCAAATGCACACCACCCTTGAGGTGGCAACTGAGGAGAGGCCCATTTTTTGGGTGAGCCCCACATTGGGTTTTTCCTCATTTGCCCCCCTCAAGGTGGTGTGCATTTGAAGTGCACATGTGATGTACCCATATTATTTTCCTACAACATTTGACGATTGGAGCGTATCAAAAAAAATCTCGAGTATCTATAACCATGTGAACTTTTTTTTTTTGGTTGTGAGAGCAAAATTTGGTACAATAAGGACTTGTTCTCCAATAGATTTTAGGTGTATTTTATGAAAATCTCATAAAATGAACATTTTATGGAGAGGCGATAAAATGAAGTTGTTTTCCCAAATGATAAAATGTAGTGGTTTTCCTATAGATTTTAGGAGGATTTTATGAAAATCTCATAAAATACTTTTACATTTTATGTGTTAAGATTGGAGTGTGATAAAATGTGAGATTTTATTGGATAAAATGTGTAGAAAAACAAGCCCTAAAACGAAGCAGTTAAAAACAATAAACATAAAGTGAAGGGTATCGTTGTCATTTTAAAAGGAAGAGGCATGAATGACTTGCTTTAAATAAAGTAAAGGACACGACAGGAGACTGAAGCGTCAGTTTTGCATCGGGGGAAGTTCTTAGGCTACTACGCCCAATGCGCGTACAGTAGAATAAGCCTTTTTCGTTTTGTAATTTATTTTTTGTATTTGTCGGAAATGTTGAGTAGATTATTCATATACTATAATAAATTAAATTAATTAGATATTGGTAGTTATATGGTCGGATACCATTTATAATTATATGGATGACCAATATTATTTGAAAAATACTACACTATAAGACAAATTTGTCTCAATTGTGTGTTTACTAATATCTAATTATCATAATTTTTTGTATCATAATGTCCTCAACATTTCTTGAAAAAAATGACGTTTTCTTTGATCACCACAATTGATTCGGTGATGCTTTTCTTTTTTTTCAAGGAAAATTAAAGAACTTCGAGAAACAATTTACAAGCTAGAAACAGCGAAGATGCACCACTTCTGCTGCATAAAGGCTAATCTTTTTTCGGTAATGCAAAGATAGGACTTAATCAAAAGAAATTCAAATTGCGAGAGAAGAAAACATATACTGTAATTAATTACTAGAGCACATGCTTTTCTACATCAGGTTTAGAAAGAAAGAAACAAAAGACAAAAAAAATTCTAATACAACAGTGGTTAACTAATGAATATTGATTCCAAGAACTCATCAATTGGTTCCAAGAAATCATCAATGAATATTGGTTCATCAATGAATACCAATTTTGCTATGGGGCACGAAATAAGGCCCGAAGGAGGCACCGATCATTGCTGGCAACCAATGGGACCCACTGAGATTTCCCAATTCAAAAATTTCGAACATTTAGGCCCTTGAAAATTTCAAAATTCAAATTAGGGCCCAAATTTCTGAGACACTGGTTTATACGTTCTTAGAGAGAGAGAGAGCGCGAGAGAACAACAGGAGATGATTCCCACCACCCCTGCCTTGATGACCACCACCGGCAGCAGCGCCTTCCCCTCCGTCACCGGCGACTACCACCACCGAAGAGAATCTTTTGGGTCCACTCCAAAGCGTGAACCAAATCTCTCTCTCTCTCGCACTGACCGTGGATCTGTGCATCCTCGACGAACCCAACGGCCACCCGAAACCCTCACAATCAGGTTTGGTACGTTCCTCTCTCATGTTTGATCTTAACTGGTGTTTGTCTATAACTAGGGTTTGTTCATTAAAAATTGGGGATTTTTACAAATTAGGATTTTTCAGGATCTCATTGCAAGTTTGGTATGCATTTGTGCAAGAATCTCCATTGTCATCACCTAATGCAGAAATTTCATCAATTAAACAAGAAAAGAAAATTATAAAAACAGGATATGTGTATTGGAGACAAAATGAGTAGAAAAAATCTAAGATTATAAAACAGGATATTTTTCCTATCTTGAATGATTGAGTTCATGTTTTAGCTTTACAATGGTGTGAATTTTTTTTGGCCGATCAAAGAGGTTGACTGATTTCATTTCTACTTGGCTAAGTTCCATGGTGTTTTAACTTTTAAAATGAGCTGGTATAGTTTCTGAGTGTCCATTTTCAGGAATTTGATTCATTAAGGTCTTAGAAAGATGATGTTGCTGATATGGTCTTCCCACTGTGAAAGCAATTAGTCCATCAGAAAACCAAAAATCTTGACTAACAAGCAGCTTAGTTTTCTGTCAAAAGGGGGGAAAAGCCGGGTTTTTTTTAGACATTACTGATGTACGTGCGTATGTATATGCATATGTATATAGCTTTCCTCGTGTATACAGATTTTATGGTGGTATTTGCTAATTTATGACTGTCTGGGATGGCGAAAAAAGCAAAGTTTTTTTTCACTGAAATAGCATCGAAAAAGCTTAGATGTATGGCTTCTATATTTTAGCAAATACCCACCTCATATAGACCAACTTATTTCTCAAAAACCCACAAGACCAAGAAGCTTGGTTAACAAACAGCGTAGTTTCTACCAAAAAGGGGGCTAAACCCGCCTTTTTTAGACATTCCTAAACTTGAGTTTTAATTTTCTTTTGCATTTGTTGTAGTGTTTGTTTGGTTTTAGTCCTCCTAATGGAACTCAAATGTGCTTTGTTGGCCTTGAAAGACTCGCATGAAAACTTAAGTAACTTTGTTTGTTATATACTTATATTGCTAGCTTGGATTACTGGAGTTATGCTACCTGAAAAAGAACTGTGGGCTTCATAAAGCCCGTCCACGTTAGTATTCATAATTTATTTTTAAGTTTACAAATTCTCAGAATATTTGTTATAATCCCATCCATCAGGGATCTAAGTCCGAATAAGATTCTCGAGGTGATACCACACCTTACATGAGCCAGATTATGGTTTGGTTATAGATTCTTTAGGTACAAGTGTACATATATTTTGCAAATGAGTTCTTTGCTATCTTGCAGGTTTTTCTTTGTTTTGCCCCTTTCATTCTCTCTATAAATCTTACAAGAGGTGTTCATATTTTGCAGGTGTGTCCGGTTTGATTTGGATGTGTAAGGTATAATTTTACCGTATATCGAAGTTGGGGTATCTCGTATCCGTATTGTGTCGTGTCCTAATGACACTGCATTTTGGTTTTTTCCAGCGAGTTTGGCGGATATTTTTTTTGGGTTGATCAAGTAGTTGAAGGGAAGCTGTCCTGCAAAACATGGTGATCTTTTCCGTAGCTAGCTGGTGATTTTGTCCCCAAAGCTTCTTCTAGTTCAAGGAAGTTATATCTAAGGCGGATTTGGTATTTGGATATGTTTTGTATTAATGATACGGCAAAGTGAACCGATCTCATTATCTACGCAAAGAGGGATCTGTTGTGGTTTTTTATTATCCAGTGTGAAATTTACTGCATGTGATACTTTGTTCATCCTAAATGAATGATGGTCATACTTCATTACCAAAGCAAAAGGCAATGTTTTGAAATTTCTCCCTTTCCAGATTTGTTATTTTTACTATTTAGCTTAGTTTTGCTTGTATTATCCATGTGGGAATTGTGTCCAATTCCTAGAAAGTTTGCTACTGGATTCCTCTTTCTTTTCCTTTTTGGTTTCTCATTTAGCCTCTCGCTCGATGTGTTGCCATTCCTCATCTTTGCATGGATATGGTGTTTTCTCCTCGATGTATCCTTTGTCGAGTTTGAAAAAAATTGAGAGCTTTTGAAAAAAAATAAAAATTTGACAGGGTTTCCTTGCTTTATGGCCTAGCCCAACGCCTAGCGTCTCGTCTCAAACAAACAACATAAAAAATTGAGAGCTTTCATAGTCATCATAAGCATTATTAACAAGTGGATGATCGGATTTCATTAACCAAACTCCATTCACAATCCAAATACACATATAAACCCATGCCGGGTGTTTTCCATCCTACATTACAATTCACAATTGAAATACAGTTTTGCAGGCTTCGCATTGCCACTATTGCATCAACTAATCGGATTGATTGCGCAGTCATGTTGTGGATCATCAATATGAACTTGGAAATATGCTACGAGTCGATCTCCTCAAACATCTTCTTCTGCAACTTGAATCCCTTTGGATACAACCTGATATACTCATGATGAGGGTTTGTGCTCCGTATGTATGTCAGAATAAATGTGCCAGGATACTCGGATTCTCAAGGCTTCGCACCTCATCAACTTCTGCTTTAGCCCTTCCTAAAGTTGCGGTAGCTCAACATCATCTTCAAATGAAGCCACTAATGGATCAACAAAAAGGACCATTACCTGTATTAAAAGGCAGAAACTAAACATCTATGAAACATTTAAGCACTCCACATGTTGAGTCAACATTAATACAATGAATTTAAATGGTGAAGCTCCATCCTGATGAGGTTATCAATAAACAATTTCAGTTGCTACATAAGGCCCATCTGAACAAAGGGAAAGAGGCAAATACAGACAGTAAACAGATTTTAGCTGAAGGCAAATGAACGTTTCTCTTCCTTCTAAAGTTGGTATGGTTATGCTTGATTTTGCTACGAAGTATGAACAACTCCAATGGTCTTCATCAAATATTTTAAAATAATCCAAACTTATCCCAAGAACCCACTTCCAACAAAAAAATGAATGCCCCAGATCCTTTAAAATCATCTCCTCAAATATTTTATGAAATTTCAAGCTAATTCCCAAAGCTTCTTTCACCAACTTGTCTCTTCCTCAATTTGACATCATTTAGGCGAATGGACTGAAATTAAGCCTTCTAATGGACTAATTGCTTTCACAGTGGGAAGACCATTTCAGCAATATCATCTTTCAAAGACCTTAATGAATCAAATTCCTGAAAATGGACACTCAGAAACAATACCAGCTCATTTTAAAAGTTAAACACCATGGAACTTAACCAAGTAGAAATGAAATCAGTCAACCTCTTTGATCGGCCAAAAAAAAATTCACACCATCGTGAAGCAAAAACATGAACTCAATCACGCAAGATAGGAAAAATCCTAATTTGTGAAAAGCCCCAATTTTTAATGAACAAACCCTAATTTTAGACAAACTGCAGTTAAGATCTAACATGAGAGAGGAACGTACCAAACCTGATTGTGAGGGTTTCGGGTGGCCGTTGGGTTCGTCGAGGATGCACAGATCCACGGTCAGTGTCGGTGGAGGTGGGGGACGTAGGGGAGAGAGAGAGAGAGAGAGAGAGAGAGAGAGAGAGAGAGAGAGAGAGAGAGAGAGAGAGAGAGAGAGAGAGAGAGAGAGATCTGGTTCACGCTTTGGAGTGGACCCAAAAGATGCTCTTCGGTGGTGGTAGTCGCCGGTGATAGAGGGGAAAGCGCTGCTGCTGCCGGTGGTGGTCATCAAGGCAGGGGTGGTGGGAATCATCTCCTCTTCTTCTCTCGCTCACTCTTTCTCTTCGTCTCAGAAAATTGGGCCATTTGGATTTTGAAATTTTCAAGGGTATGTTCTCCCGAAATTTTGAAATGGGCAAAAGTTAGTAGGCCCCATGGTTTGCCAGCTCAGATCGGTCTCCCCTTCGGTTTTGTCTTCGTGCCTCATAGCAAAATTGAATCAATTTCAATTCCAAGAAATCATCGGTCGGCGTTGATTGGTTGTTGTTCAAACTAGGCTTCAGCTGATGTTGGTTGTGAGAATATTCCTGTTTTACCAAAGGGAAGGTTGGGTAAGAGGGTCCAAGGGTCAAGTTGGTGTTTGGGTAATGGGTCGAACCCAAGCTAAAGAAATTGGAATCCAAGATTATGTGAGGAGCTTTTAGTGGATCTCCACAAGAGTGATTGCCATGGTATGTGATTTGGTACTCGGGATCCCGCCACAACTGGGTAGGGTTTGTTCCTTCTGAACCTTCTCCGCTGTCACCGTTAAATTGGTTTGATCCGACGGAACTCGTGCTCGGTTCCGATTCACGACGGAACATCATGATGGAACTCGGCGCCCCTAAAAATCCGTCTGGAGAGAGGATGTCTTTGAACGGCGACGTTTCGGAGGCTTCGGTGTCCTCGCTGTGGTTAATCTTTGGGCGCTTGTTGAGGGTGGTGTCGTCATGGTGGTCTTGGTCTTGGAATAAGGTGAAGAAATTAGGGAAGGAGGTGGTTTCGCGGTTGAGATTCGGAAGTGAGGAGGCTTTCATCTTGGGTTTGGTTTTGAATTGGAGCGTGAAACCTGGAGCAGAGTATCAAGATCTGAACTTGTTGAATTTGGAGAAACGGGAAAGGGAAAATTGAGAGAGAGAGAGAGAGAGAGATCTAGAGAGAGAGTAGTGAGTAAAGTTTCGAGGTGTAAAGATACTACTCTCCTCTCAAGGGGGAAAGTAGAGAAGAAGAATGGTGGGTTAAATTTGTGTAGGCCCAAACCGCAACAACTGGAATCCATGGGCCATAAATTTGTGCCAATTTATGTAAATTCTGGACTGGACCCTTGAAACAAGAGCTGCAACTCATTCCAGCACGTTGTTCACCAACGATAAATGTAAAAAATCGAACCCACTTATATCCAAACAAAAACACAAGAACAAAATGCAATTACTCTCCCCAAAAACTGTAAACTTAATGAATTGCAATGTTTCTCCGGATAAAAAAAAAAAAATTTAAATTTGCACTGTTAGCTGATCTAGTTGTATCGCTTAGGGAGGTTTAGGGTTCGAGTTTATGGAGATATGTTGAATTCCCTTAATTGTTAACCTATTAACTCCCTTTTAAATTCCACTGATGTATGCCATCTCGCAAACAAAAAAAAAAAAAAACTTGATGCTCGTAACAATAACAATTGAGTGTTAGTCCACTGGGAGTAATTAATTTTGAATTAAGGTGCTTTAGCAAAAAAGAAAAATTGATTTTTTAGTTTTTTTGGTTTTGTCTTTATTCAAAAAAAAATTGCATTTGTTAGTTTTGTGTCAAATTTTCGTGGTTTATGGATTCGTCTTGACGAGACGAATCCAAATGGTATAAAATTATGGTCGAAACTATTTTTTTTAATAAAGGAAAAATTAAACCAATAAACTGGTTTATTTTCGGTTTTATTCAAAAAAATATTACTTTTGAACCTAATTTTATACTCTTTTGATTCGTCTCGTCGAGACAAATCCATAAACCACAAAAACTTGACGTAAAACTAACAAATGCAAAAAAAAAATTGAATAAAAACAAAACCAAAAAACTAGTTTTTCTCTTTTTTCCAAAGCACCCCTAAGAAGCGTTTCAATTTTTTTGCTAGTTTCAGTAATTAATTTAATTTTAACCACCGCATCCACTATCACTAAAAACACGTTGTGATTTTTCTTAATTGTTATGGAGTGAAAATATTTCCTATATTAAAATTCGTCGCCACCACATCACAACCACCTCCACCACCACCAAAACACATTTGAGAGTATTCTTGGTCCAAAAAATTGAGAATTCTCTCAATCAATTAAACCACCGCCCACTTCAAAAAAATACCACGTCCATTTCCACTAAAAACATGTTGAGAATTTTCTCATTTGTTTTGGAGTCCGAAATCACAAAAACTTTGTTTGAAAAATGGAGAAAAGAAAGGAAAAGTTTAAAAAAAAAATCTTCTCTTTTGAGGGGGGATTACCCACCCAATTAACGGGTTCAAACCCCACTCCAACCTATGGACTCTTCCCATGTTTGGTAGAGAGAAAATGGCTAAATAGAATTATAGAAATAATGGTCTTGTTCGTTTAATAGTTTTAGTTTAGTTTAGTTTTAGAAAAAAGTGTAATGAGTGGAGAGAGAGAAACGATTGTAATGAAATCCAAATCTAATTTTCTCCTCTTTTTTATTTATTTATTTTTTCTTCTTCTCAATTACTACTACTATTTTCCTTCTCTTCTTTTATTTTCCACAAGTTCCAAACAGTGCCCAAACCTCAAAATCCAAATCAAATCCCCAACCATCCGACCCAATCGATGACTGACTGTCCCCTCCTCAAACCCGACGGCTCCTCCGCTGCCGCTGCCTCTGCCGTACTCGTCCCCCAGCCGCCAGTCTCCGCCGCAACGATCGAGGAGCATTAAGGTTATCTTAATCTCAAACCCGAAATCTGTATTGTCATCGTCAAGATTTCATCTGTAACACTGGTTCAAGGTGGTCATCGTCGCCAGACATGCTTTTGTCGTTGAGGTCATTGAAGGGCATTATTGTAATCTTATCTTCAAACTATCCTTACTGGTAAACACAGTACAAGTAGGAAGGAAGGGGAAGAAGAGGTAGAAGAAATGGGGACGAGGGCTCTGTGTAAATCGCGACAACTCAGATATCTCTTCTTTAATCCTATATTCTTCACTCCTACTGTCAACAAATTCCTTCTTCAAAATCACAGGTAAGCTTTTCTTAGCTGAATTGCATTGATGTTTTCCTTTATCGCATGGAACATTATATGACGATCTGCAATGCTTTCAACGTAACCTGAATTTACGAGTTCTACTTTTGATTTGTAGTTCAATTCCTCCAAATTCCTGAAAAAATTACCAATTTTGCTTAATCCGAACTAAACCTGAATTGAAGATATAGGTTTTTATTGGATTTCATGTTGGCGAGTGAAGGGACGCTTCTATTCTGTCTTTATTACTGTATTGTTTTGTCTGGGACTAATTGAGTTCCACGGTAGTAGAAATTTGCAAGCTTTAGTCAAATGAAGTTCCATGTGAAAGGGAAAAAGACGCCCACCCAAACTACTTTGACCCCTTCGATCATCATCAATATGATGCTTTTCATCTTCCAACCATACTAGGATATATATAACAATTTACATAGGACAGAAGCAGAAATCTTCTAGTGAAAATTTGTTTTTTTTTTTTTTTTTGCAAGTTAGGTTTCCGGGCTAGCTTACGCGCTCCTCGACTAATTTTGGGACCAATCCCAGGGTCCCCAATTGCTCTTACTCCGTTTGAACTGACCTTAAAGGAGTTGATAGCCCCTGAGAGATTTCAAACCTGAGACCTTAGGAGGAGCTAACCCCCAAGTAGGCCAACCTCTTGTGTGTGTGTGCTTAAATCTAGGTGATAGCACCTGAGAGGTTTCAAACCTGAGACCTTAGGAGGACCTAACCCCCAAGTAGGCCAACCTCTTGTGTGTGTGCTTAAATCTAGTAAATTCGAGAGTTGAGGTTACCTTAAAGCTATTATAGCTACCAAGGTTATCATAATGGATAGCTAAGGTTTCTTGTGTGCTTTATGATGTGTGTCTGAATTTACTTTGAAATAATGTTTGAAAATTGTTTCAGATAGTCGATCTATGTTTAAAAAACCTCATTGTGCAATAGATTATGTGATGTGGTATGCAAGGTTTTCAGTCGCGAACCGTTGCCGCTTGTTGATTCATGGAGGTCTCCGCTTAGGGGTGCCGTATGGATTCATTCAGGCCAGTTTCTAAACACGGTTGACAAAGTTGTGGAGCATCCACCGCACTCTGGAAGCACCACAGTTAGCGATGGAGATGTTCAAAAGAAAAGGAAGAAACTCAAGGGGAAAAGAGCAGTTGTCAGGTGGTTAAAGTTTTTCAGATGGAAGAAAAAGAAAGATTACGAGAGAATGACTGCTGAGGAAAAGATTTTGTACAAGATGAAGAAGGTAATTTAGTCCTTTTATGGTTATACGCTTGCTCCAACTACTAGCAGCAAAGTAGTTTCACACCAATATGTAATGTTGGTTCATAACTGTAGGAATCTTGTATTCAACTCGTTCTTTTTATTTTCCTGCATGAGAAATCAACAGTGCTTTCCTTTTGGCAGTTTATTCGGTAGGTGCTTATCATTTTGCATTGTACTATCACATAGTATGTGTTCTGTTGCTTCTGTTTAGTAAAAATCCAAGTTGACTCTGTCACTGTCTTGTATTTGTTCTTGAAATTAATCTAGTTTCAATTGTTTCAGGAGTACATTTATTGTTTTGGCATAGTTTAGCAATCCTTTCCCACTTTCTCAGTTTAGTTGCCCAGATGAAGTTGTCACATCTCTGTTTCACAGAGGAGAAGTCTTCCATTGTTGATATCAGTCAATTCGCTTTGTTTGACGATTATATTTTGTTTTCCATTTTTATATATCATACCTTGTGAATTATCAAGTGATTTATTGTGACACCTTTAGCTTGGTTGTTTCACTTCGCAACTGTACACATTGTGGATACTCATGTTGAGCTATCGCAGCTTTTATGGTTTTATTGAACAATATCAACAGCATGACTGTAAGGATAATTATATGGGCGCACTATCTTAAAATAAACATGGTATACTGCATCTTGTGGGGTATCCTTCCAAATTTTGACTTGGTGAAATCACCGAAATGTAACAAATCAAGGGCTATGGTTGCAAATAATCTCTCTAAAATGGAATAGAATAGGTAGACCTCCATTTGATATGGCCCAATATTTTGTGTTCTGGTCCGCAAACTTGGATCTATTTAGTCCACCTCATACTGTTTTCGGCAATCCCACGCGGTTCTTTTCCTTTTCCTTTTTGTATGGAATTTCCCTACGTTATAAATATACTATAGATCCTAATGATAGGTCCTTCCAATATCTTAATTCCAGGCTCGAAGGAAAGAGGAAAGGCTTGTTGAGGCTCTCAAGAAGATTGAACCTAAGGAAACATCAGAAACAACCCATGATCCAGAGATATTGACTCCTGAAGAGCACTTCTACTTCTTGAAGATGGGCATCAAGAGCAAGAACTATGTGCCAGTCGGGAGACGAGGAATATACCAGGGTGTAATCTTGAACATGCACTTGCACTGGAAGAAGCACCAAACTCTGAAGGTGGTGGTGAAGACATTTACCCCAGAGGAGGTCAAGGAGATTGCTGTAGAGCTGGCACGATTGAGTGGAGGGATTGTGCTTGACATTCAGGAAGGGAACACTATTATTATGTATAGAGGGAAGAACTACTCTCAGCCACCAACAGAGATAATGTCTCCAAGGATCACTCTTCCCAGAAAGAAGGTTATTATTCATTTTCCCTCTTTTCTTTTCTATACATATAAATACAGTTTTGCTTTTACAAATTTATGCATGGACTATTTTGATTCCATGGATGGTAAAATGCATTTTGGTCCGGCATACAAGAAAAACCTAAAGTATCTTTCTGCCACTCATTTCTTAAATGGTTTGAGTTTGATAATGTCGCATTTAATCACATGAAATTAGTTTTTGTTGCTGTTTGTGGGGTAACTGTTAATTCCTTGTTATAAAAATTTTGATTTTATGCTGTGTACCCAAACCCTTGGGCACATTTTACCTCGATTTGTAGCCCTCATGTAGCATGGCATGTTGATGAAGGTTTTTAATAAGGTACGCCACTGCAGATCTTAATCAATGCAACTCTGTTCCTTTTTTTCCTGCAATCTGTTTCCCATCCTATACAGGCATTGGACAAATCGAAATATCGAGATGCCCTAAGAGCTGTTAGGAAACATATTCCAAGACTTGAACAGGACCTTGAGCTCCTTCAAGCAAAAGCTGAAAATAAATTTAAGGTTGCAAAAGAAACCCTCAATACTGGCATAGACGGTGGTGACTCTGGAAGCATTTCAGATTCGCAGTTCGAGAAATCTGATAAGCTGAGAGCTCTACTGGCTGAAAATGCAGAATGCCCTCCAGAGTATGACTCCTCGACAGAGACGGGTATGGAGTCAGATTCTGAAAATTTGTCAGATATTTTTGAAACAGATTCTGACACAGAGAATGGGGAGAAGGAGGAACGTCCTCTTTACTTGGATGAGTTTGACAAGTTCCCAGGGCAAAGTGATGGAGGAACACAGGATTTCGAGGAGCATCTGCGTCAAGTGGCTGCAGAGTCGAGAAAGGCCAAACCAATGGGTAAAGATGAAGAGTCCAAGGATTTTGACGAAGTTGATCAGATGTTTCTGCAAGCTGCTTCACTTTTAAGGAAACAAAGAAATAAAAGATAATCTTGCATTTGTGGTGGTAAATGATGGTAGATGTTCTTCTACTCCATTTTGCTCTAAACTTTATAATGGTAACATTTTTCTGAGCACAATAGAGTTTGTTTTTTGATAATCGGAAGTTTTTCTGCTTTTATTGTGCTGATGATGGTGTTAATATTTGGAAGTGTAGCGTTTAAATCTATTATCAATATGCATTACCTATACCCACCCATAGGCTGTGTTTGAATCTTGGTTTTGAGGAAGAATTTGCACAAGTGAAAAACGCAGGAATTTCCTCCTGTGTTCATTCGCCATGTTGAAAGTGCAATGACTACTAAAAGCAGGCCAGCTTCAGAATTATCTGATGTTTAATTTCTGTCAACTAACCAGACAATTCAGACAAAAGACCAAATTCTTGTCCAGGAAATTCAACGTTTCCCCCGATTCGCAAAATTCAACAAAGTTAAGAAGATGACAGTGCCTGTTCAGATGCAACATTATACAAGCAACACTGCTAGGCTCTAGTATAATTACATTTATACTCCAAGATGTTAAACTGCGGTTTTGTGCCTGGTTAAATTGCACTCACAATCAAGGTTCTCTCTAATTATGCGCCTAACAAGTCTAGCTAGCTATTAACTGATAAAGGAAACAACTTCAACCGAAAACATCTGCTCCATCAACTTTATACTTTCAAGCTTGCACTGGTACAGAAATGCAAGCACCAACTTTGTTCCCCAGCTTCTTTGGCTGCACTAACGTACAAAGAAAGAAAATTTCAAAACTTTTGAGTCATCCGCAACACCAAATGTGAAAATAATATTGAGCTTTCCAATTAAACATCGCACCGACAATCTGACAAGTGACTATTACAGACCAGGAATTGCCATTAGGTACAAAGTATTGAGAGAGAATACTCACTCTTACAGCCGGGGCTACTGGTGATAAGGCGCATTTTGTACTTCAGCTTCTACATCTCTCACATTGTCGACAACTTCTTGGATTTTTACTGACAGCTGTTCAGTTTGTTCCTCGACATTCCTCAAAAACATAACTATATGTTCTCTGTACCTGGTGCATAACTGATCCTGGCGCTCCAACTCCCTATGGAGTTCTTGGATTCTCCTATCTTTTGCATCCTAGAAAAGAAAATCACCCAGTACATTGATACACAGAACTCCGATTGAAACGAAAATATGTCAAAATCTCAATATATTATTATCTCATGATCAAATGGAAAAGAGACACAAAAAACCTCGATCATGATTTACGAAGGCAAACACATATTACTCAGTAAAATGGAGTCCCAAAATGAAAACCAATAGGAAACACAATGAGGGAAATTCCAAGATTCCTGAAAGACAAGGGCAAACCAAGGTCAAAGAAACTCAATAACAATCGAGGGGATTTTATATTTTCATCAAGGTAAAAATTGAGAATGAGGAATATCAGTTGACTGTATGAGCAATGTGATAATCTTATCAAACTACAGTAACAACAATGAAACTGAAAAATATAAAATTGCAAACAACATAGGCCAGGGGCAGTATATACTAGTAGAACTCACCGTGGCATGAGAATGGCCCGCAGTGAATAACGGGTGAGTATGTTCCTTTTCAAATCTTGTTACAACCCATTTTCCAGATTTATTCACCTTGACCAACATCATCGCGTTGCAGCCTTCTCTTGTGCTTGACCTTGGTTTCCTAACAGGCCCAAAACGGTCTCTCGACTTAATATAGTAACCCTGCTTATTACATGAAAGCCTCCGGGAAAGGATCCTCTTATCAACCTCCGAACGACGGCATTGATCAATCCGCATGACGAATCCTACGCGTCTCGCATATTCTTCATAAAATTTCTTGGCAGCATCTTCAGAGTCAAATTCCATACCAACGTATGGGTCTTGATTCACATTTTCTTCACGTGCAACCAACTCCGTTCCATCCGAACTGTCCATGTTGTTGGCTCCAACATTCAATTCCTGAAACATTATGTCCAATCATGTTCAGAACCAGCAAAGACTATCTCCCCCCATCAGTGTGGGAGTGTGTCAATTACCCCAATACATGTAACAACCACTCTCATAGATACAACAGTAAGCACAACTGTCACGATATCATATTTTGTTAACTTTAGACCCAAAAGAAGTTCATGTATCTTCCATATTCAGGCAAACAAATCCACTTGATATAAATCATATTGGCTCAGTACACAATCAAGTTAAGGCTTTAAAGGAGGGGACAAAAGTGGGTACAATTCCATGGCATGGAAGGGCAGAAACGTGGACTACTGTGTGTTTGTGGGTGCATGAGCATGGATATATAAGTACTATAGCCACAATTTTCCGACGTTCAAAAAAAAAAAAGTACTATAGCCAATTTAAGCACTTTTTTCTTCAAGCATGGAGGAGGGGGCAACCAGGCATAGTAGCCCTTCCCTGGTGTAAACATAGGGACTCCAGACACATGGTGGGCCCTGGGAAGGACCAGAGAGCCCTAGTATCTACCGCCCCACCAAGAGCTAGTGGAACACAGCTGGGCTTCTCAGGACGACAAAGTTTGAGGGGCGTCGATCACAAGACTCGAACCTTGGATCTCTTGACCACCCAAAGCACTTGGGAGTAAGCCATGAACCACTAGGCTACCCCCCCTTGGTGGTAAGTACCCTTTCTCAGAAAGAATGCTATCAGACCACACAAAGGAAAAATGATTCTCTCGTAGCTCCTCTACATCCTTCTATATTAAGACCATTATTCTTTTTTTGGCACATATGATTGTCGCTGTTTCCATCCCCTAAAAACGAAAAAAAGAAAAGAAAAGGGCATCGAATGGGTACCACGTGGCCGAGCCTACATGGTACCCAAACGTTGCATCCGTGGCCCAGATCAAAACCCTTTCTCTCCTCCTCTCTCTCTCCCTCTATAATTTGGACAGTCCAAAACCGAAATGGAGGGCCCACATTGCGCGCATGGGTACCACGTGGTACCCGCTCGGCATTGAAAAATTGCTCCTAAAAACGAAATGGATCAAACATTCCTGAAAGTGGAAAATGCAGTATCTTGCCCAAAAGCATCTCCACTGGAGAATCAATGAGATTAAACTCACAATTCAAACAGTTCTCATCAACTCCACAGGTGCTGCTTTCCTAGAATGACCACAACTTTTCACATTCTTCCGTGACTAGCATTCACAATTGTTAAGCCCTAAACCTCTGACACTCAACTACAATTCGAAGGAAAACATACTCTTTACAGACACATAAATGAACAAATATAAACACTATAAACGTCAGGGCATCAGGACCGGCCACGGATTCAGCCTCCCCGAAAGAAATGCTAAAAAGAGGAAGGGTCCTGAATGTTTAGTACTTTCATTTGCTCCAGTTACCCCCAAAATGTAACATGTTTAAGCACCTAAATTACACACAAAAACAAAACAGAAAGAGACAGCCGACCAGAAAGAGACAGAAACACAGACACACACAGAGAAGTACCAGTTAACGTCGTCGGAGACGCCGACCGTTGCCGGAGGTACTGAGCCTAGTGCGATTCAGGATTTAAGACTTTTGTGGTGGGGTTCTGATTTGATCGAATTGTGGTCTGGGCCGATACATATACATATTCTCCGTTTCGCTAAATTTACCTGCAAATTTGAAGGAGTACCACAATTTTACACCCCAAAACTTCTTATAATTATACCAATAACCCCAATGCCCCGGATGTCTTCTAATGGGGTCCCTGTGAAAAAGACGTGTCTGAACAGGTGTCTAGCCAGAAAAATACTAATATGTGCGTATTTTGTAGTGTATTATTATAATTACAAGGGTCTTATTCGTTTCCCTGTTTAGTTTTAGTTTTGATGACATCATCATTTCCCTCATTTCTCTCTCTATCTCTCTCCACTCATTACACATGCTGACATCATCAAAACTAAACTAAATTATCTAACCAAACACAGACAAGCTATTTAAGAGGAGCAATGACATAAATACAATTCCAGACTGCGTCCCAAACTTTTCTATACATACGAGTCAGGGACGGAGCCATGATTTTACCTTTGTGGTGACAAAAATATATACTTAAAAAATAAAAACATAAAGGGAAATGATTTTCACTCCAAATTTTACAATCCACACTCCATTTTTTTGTCTTTATCCACATGAATTTACAATATTACCCTTGCATGTGTGAAAAAAGTGTATTGAAGAATGGCAATATTGTAAATTCATGTGGATAAAGACAAAAAAGGGAGTGTGGATCGTAAAATTGGGCAATATCATTTCCCAAAAACAAATTGCATTTTGAATATTCATCCACTCTACAAAAAACTATAATAACATAAAAACTTTAATCAATAATATTTGTCACATGCACATAAAGTATTAAAAAAGAGTAATTTCGGTTTAATTTATCTATTAAATTGAGGCATCTTAAATTGTGTTCGACGCTCTTCCATGTCGTTGAAAGCGTCGACAATAGACTCAGCATCGAAATTTCAGGCAATATCCCTCTCAATGTATGTGGTCAAGAAACTTGCCAAAAAATCATCCTCATCCTATTGCGCAATCCGTCTTTCACAAGTTTCATAACTGAAAATGCACACTCCGTTGAAACGGACAAAGTCAATACAAGACGAGTTAATTTATCAAGAAGAGGATAAATTATAGGACTTTCTTGTTTTATTCAACACTTTAACATAACTCTGAAATAGTAGTCAGACTTTAAAACTCTACATGCTTGAAAACATTGGGCTCATAATTTTGCAACTGAAATTTCAAGTGTTCATGTTTTACTATTTTTTTTTTTGATCAATTCATGTTTTACTATTTGAGACCACTGATTACTATTTCAGAAAACGAAAGGTTGTGTTTGGGACCACTGATTACTATTTGGGACCACTAATTACAATTTGGGACCACTGATTACTACAATATTTCTTAACTCTGAAAGGTTGTGTTTTTGAGAGAGAGAAAACAGTTTGGTGGAGTTGATCCTAATTGCTTATTCTGCTCGCAGAAGCACAAAAAAACGGAAACTCTAAACTACCTCAAGCTCTAAAAATATTTTAGCGCTGATCAAACAGGAAAAAATCGAAAGCCACAGATCCTGGAGCTGCATCTACAGTAATTGATCACATCGCATATGTACTTGTTAGCCCATTGAACAGGAGATGATCACATCACAGAGGTACTTCCTTGACGTCGTAAACCCGCGCCAGAGCAAGAAAACCAAACACGCGTAGTGAGAAGCCCAAAGGCATAATGGTCATTTAACTCACCCGGTGGATAGACCAATTCCCTTCATATACAAGTGTGTTGACACATTCATCCACTAAAATAGTGCCACATGCACATTTAGTGTAGTAATTTGTATGTATACTAGTTAGTGCCTTTAGCATTTCTCGATCAAGAATTTTCCGTTACAAGTCCCATGCGAAAATTTGCATCTTAGCATCAGATTAACGAAGTTAAAGCTCTTACATATTTTATAAGCTAATGCATAACATATCCACGGCAATCACAAAAATTAAATAAAAACACCCAAGTTTACCAATGCAAATAATTAGAGAAAAGCATCCTCTCTTTTTCTCATACTTTGGAGTAGCCAAGAAAATGTCAAAAAAATTACACCCCTCTCACTTAGGGCAATGAGAATCAAGCATAGCACTGTTTGAGCTTGACTCATTGTAGGTATATTTACGTAGCTGAATAATCAAAGCAGTGCATAGTAACAAAGCTGCTGCCTCCTAAGTCCTAACCAGCACCAACACCAACATCAAAGGATAAAAATACCCTGGAACTGCATAGATACAGATAATTTAAATGACACTATAATTTACACACCAGGAACAGCTGACCTGGTTAATGATTCAAGTTGCAACAACTGGGACTTTATTTGCTTATCCAACACAAAACCTGCCATCTCTACCTCCTTGCATAACTCTCTACATTTTGCTAACCGCCCAGAAACCATGTATATGGTGAACAAGTTCCGGTAGATGTCATAAGTAGGAGAGAAACCTGCCTCCTTAAGTTTTGAAAAATATCTTACAGTCCTGGGGAGATCATTCAAAGCTACAAAAAGCTTTATTACCACACGATAAGCTGGATAGTCAAAGAGGCAATTTGCACCTTCCATTTCCCAAACCACAGGCAATGCCTCCCTATATTTCTTTTGACAGAAACGGCTATGAATCAGAGTAGTGTACATAACTACACTTGGATCCTGCCCCGATTGTTTGAACCAATTGTAAAGGCTCTCTACAATTTCAAATTTCCCAAGCCTTGTGCAAACTTTCATGATAGCCGTGCAGCCCTGCTGATTTAAGTTCAGATCATCTCTTTCTCCAAGCTCTTCTAATAGGGGCAATACCCGCAAGTGCTTATCTGGGTTCTTTCCTAATTCCAGTATTAGCTTAGCGTAAATGCTAGAGTCTAATGTCCTTTTACCAGCTTTTGCGGATAAGATAAGCTTCCGGGCTTCTGTCAATCTTCCCCCTTTAATGAACCCCCTCACCATTGCCTCAATCACGCTCCGGCTTCCAAAGGTAGTGAATTCCTCTAAAGCAGACGGCAATTTCAAGTAATGGTTCCTTGCCAAGACCTCAACAGTCGAAGCCAAAATCCGGTCTTCAGGAAAGAGGTGGGGTTGTTTTTTAGCCCACAAAAAAGTTTCTAGAGCTCGCTTGGGAAGGCCCATGTGATCCAACTCCCGAACGGTTAATGAAAGAGACCCTTTTCGAAGGAATCTAGACCACTTTTCAAGAACCGTGGACACATCTTCATCGGAAGGAAGTCTTCTAATCTCTTTGGCAAGGTCAACCAAGAAACTCGGGTTCTTGTACACTTGCTTAGAGAAAGTTTGTCGTGAAGAAACAGCCGCAGAAGAAGCCATTCTCACGTGTTTCTTGGACGTGGGGAACCCTAAAGGCCGGATTTTTTTGGGAAGTGGGAGTGGCAGAGGCCTTTCCCTATTTAATGGTTTTCCTGGTTTTTGAGGAATCCTCCCTCTAAAAAGAGATGAGATTGCTTCTATCTCATCGGGGTCCCAATCAATGTTGTCTCCACCTTCTTGTCCTTCTTCAGCCTCAGTCTCAGTGCCATCAAAATTATCAACCATAGGATCCTCATAAACTGAATCATGAGTCTCATTTTGGTCAGTGAAAGGCTTCTTCTTCCAAAATCTATCAGTCAACGATTCTCGAGGAAGCTTGGAGCGTCGCGGGTACCGAAGGTTTTTTGGTTTTTTACTAGGGTTAGTTCTTCCCCTCGTTTGTGCCCTCAAAACTACTCTACAATTTTTTGGAGAACTTTTTCCTAGAACATTCCTATTGGATCGTTCAACTCTACGAAAAACCAGCGTCTCTGAAAATGGACAAGTACATCGAGTCAAAAGTACGATACCCATCTCCCGCCTCGGAGGTCTAAAGGAATTCAAACTTCAATCGCTGTCGCACGGGAATTTCATCAAACACCTGGTGTGCTATCAAAGCTAAGTGCTCAAAGAAAAATACTTTCCCGAAGTGGGATGTACTCACGTTTATGTATGTATACAACAAGAGAAAGTGCAATAAAAAACAATGCCTCTGGTAATCAAACGGAATGGAATCAGAAAGTGGCCGGCGGCAGTCGATCAAACGAGTTTCCCGCTCGATATTCAGTCCGGCAGCAGTGAAAGTTTTTAGTCTCAGAAAAATCGTTATGTTTGTGTGCTCCAAACAGAGGGAGCCTTTTATATTCTCGGGGAATTGCAATTGTGGTCCCTTTAGTTTTTCCCATCTCATTTTCATCTCTATACTAGAGGAGGGTCATCAAAACTTGAGCATTAAGGTTGTGTTTGGATGACCGGAATCTTGGGTAGAAATAGAAATATAATTATCGGGAATCAAATTCTTAGGAATTTTCTTGGACATGAATAGGAATATTGATAATCGAATTCCTAGGAATTGGATACGGAGTAATCATTTTGGTGTTTGGATTAATTCAGTAATTTTATTCGGGAAACAATTATTTTAAAAATTTATTAAAGTCAATATTTTCTTTTCTTGATGAATGAGCCTAAGATTCTCATGAGATTAATTCTCACTCAGTTTGGGAATGTGATTCCTGATTAAATATGTCATCATGAATCACATTCACTTAAGAAGGTCTCGAGTCCCCTTGCGAAGGTCTCAATTTCATTTGTTCGAACCTTGGGAATAGGCCAAATGGTTAGAACTCAAACTTCCCTTAAAGAAGGTCTCGAGCTCAAACCGTGCTTTATGTAAGCTTCCAAGGTTTTTTTTTTTCCTGTAGAGATTGTAGACTCACACATCAATACACCATTAAAGCTGTTGAGGGTGATCCAATTACCCGTCCCCGTAAATGTAGGCTAATGTACAACCTAACGATTGTCAAAAACACAAATTTGTTACTTATATTGGCTCGTTCCTATGCATCATATCTAATTAGATAAAAAATTAATTTAATTGGCAACAAAATTTTACTAAAAATTCGACAAAGGGTACATCGAGGAAATCCATATCCAAGCACAAATGCAAGGATATGGAAGGCAATATGTAGCGGCCGGGTTCATAGGGGTCAGCAAAGGCCCATGTCCGAATCACAAAGAGCTAAAAGGGTCACTGTCTCAGAATCTGCAAAACTGAATGCAGATTGATCCGTCTCGATGGTGCCGATCGCACGGTGCCCTCGGCGGGGAGCGCAGATGTACGGTTCTGGACGAATATAGATTTAAACGATGTCTGTCGAACGGTTAGGTGCTGAGGACATGACATTCTCCGCTTGGCCCTCGGAATACCCTCGGGATCTCCGCCGAATGACGTGCCGAGCGCCTGAGGGGCTGGGTTACTCGCGTACCGAGTCGGTTGACTTCGGCCACGTGGGGGGCTCGGATTTCCCTGATTTGGCGGTGGCGTATCGGGCACGCTACACACCCCCAGATGGAGCATTAAATGCAGCAGTAACCTACTCTGCCACCGCCACCTGCAGGAGCACGTGGGCGATGGGAATGTCTCGAGGTGATTTGACTACTCGAACCCACGTGTCGTGACGTCGGCCGAGACATGGCATCTGTAACAGAGATAGAAGTCACGTCAATTGTCATTCCGAGCGCGGATGACGGGCGCGTGAGGGGCACCGAGCGCGTGGGGCGTACGCCCCCACTGCCTATAAATACCCAACTACAACTACCACTAAAGGGGATCAATCTCTCTCTCCTCATTTATCACCCTCATAACTGCACTTCTCTCTCTAGGTCTCCGACGTATTCTCTCCCTCCGGTGACTGACTTGTCCGTCGGAGTGCCTTCCCGGACCACCACCGTCCGGGTTTGGCACTAACGCGGTTGTCTACGTGTGCAGGTTTCCCTCTCCGGCGGGCATCTAGGATTCAGGCATAGCTTGTCCACTCCACCACCTTTCACACCCATTCAGAGGGTCCAAAGAGCTCACTCCGGCGAAAGCACTCCCACACAATACATCTAGCGAGAAACTGAAGACTTGAAAAGAAAAGAAAAAGAGAACTAAAGGAACCTGGATGGAATTAAAGGGAACTAGGGAAGTATAATATCAAGATTTACAGTGCTGAAGACTTCAAAAGGAACTTGGATGGAATTAGAAGACTGAAAATTGGGACAAACCATTAATGGTTAATGCTGGTGATGGGTGTGTGTGTGTGTGCGCTCAATATGGGTTTCATAATATGGGTTTTTGGGTAGGTATAGGTGTGGGCTTTATGGTTCCTCATGGGTTCTGTGTATGTATTTGGTTGGGTGGAGTCTCCTATAACTTTTGGAGAGGACTCTTGTGTTATTTTTTCCTTCCTGTCATGTGTTTTTGGGGTCTGTTGTTTGTGTCTTCTCGTCTGTGAGGGTCTGTGTTTGTATCCTCTTTGGTGTCTGTCCCCTCCTTGGGCGGTTGTTGTGTCCTACTTGGGGGTCTGTCATGTTTTGGGGGCCTTTTGTCCGTGTCTTCTCTTGTATTTGGTGGTCTGTGTCTTTATCCCCTTGGGTGTCTCTGTCCTCCTTGGGTGGTGTCCGTGTCCAATTTGGGGTGGTTATGTCACATTTCTATGGCTAGTTTCTATTTCTCCATTGATGTATCCTTGGAGGCTTTTATGTGATGATGTTTCAATATTTGAAGGCCAGTGGTATCTGCATTGCTCCTGTTACTGGTTCTGATTATGCAAACGCTACTGATGTTGGTTATGGTTTGGTTCAGAGAGAGAGAGAGAGAGAGAGAGAGAGAGAGTTGCGACTTCAGTGCCATCTCAATAAAACAATTCTACCAACGTAGTACGATCAAACGATTTCAACTGTCCAAGGAAGTGATTCAAATAAGAATGTTCCGTAGTCTGTACAGAACCTGAGAATTCATGCCGTGACAATATACAATCCCACAAACACAGAAGACTACGAGAAGACAAAAAAAAAAAAACTGTAATTCCAAGGCTATCTATGTTGGGGGAGTTGCTGCTGCTCTTCAGCTTCGACTTTCCTCACATTGTCGACAACATCTTGAATTTTGGAAGACAACTGATCAGTTTGCTCCTCAATGCTATTCAGAAACTTCAATAGTTTTTCCCGATACGATGCACATAGTTGGTCTTGACGCCGCAACTCCCGTATCAGAAATTCAATTTTCTTATCCTTGTCCGCCTGAAAACATCGATGACAAGAACATTAAGACCAACGTGGCAAGGGTCATTTCAACTATCAAAACTATATATTTTATTTCTTAGATAAACCAAAACCAATAACGCAAACATATAACTGATCTGTTTTTAAAACTTACAAACAACTTAATTAGAGAATTGTAAAAGGTGAATGTTGTGTGGTGCAACTGTGCAAGTATTAAAATTTACACCCTCCATAACTTTTTGAAGGACTTGCGTTAAGCAACACCTATTGTAGAATTCTACAACAAGAACCTTAAAACTTTCAATTTTCGAAGTGAAGATTGAAAGCCACCTCATCATTAGCTTACAAGTATTTAGTATAAGTCTCAGTTGGAAAGATCTTCAACAAACAGGGAATTTGGAAAGCATTTTAAGATCACCGAGAAGCATAAAATATTTCAGTGGTTTTTCTGACATATGCATCACGCGGAATTCATAACGGGGTATCAATCCAAGTATTAGTTGATGGTGGCCTATAAATACGAGTATGGTTTAGTCTTTCAGAAGCTAAAATAGTGCAAGTAATGTCACTGGTTCTAATAAAAGCAGCAAAAAATATGCACATATCCCTCGACACAAATAGCAAAAATTATGCAGCCAGCTAGGTAAATAATTCTGACATATATGACACAGGATTGAAATCTATCATGTGTGTCATAAAAGCCTCATCTGAATTTCTCGGTTTCCCATTTACTCATGGAACCTCGCGCGATCGTAACATTTTTTTGGTAACTCGTGCAGATTAAAACCACTGACCCCCCTAGACACTATTTCCAATAACCCAAGCCAACAGGGATGGAGCTAGGATTTAAGAAAAGGGGAGGCCGAAACTTATAACCTGCAATTTTACATATTCACATAGTTGTTGAATTTTTAGGTATTCCTTATGCATAGTTTGAAATTCAAGCATGAAATCTAAGGAATCATATTCTAAAAGAAAATATACGTAGCCACTTTCTATTCATACTTGGCAAATCAAGCATATACACATAGAAGGCAGTAGTTTTCTTCCACTACATAGCAACTTTTTTATCTTATTTTTGAAAGTTTGGAGGGGCCGATAGAACACATTATGCATATTTAATGTACATTTTATACTATATATAGGGCTATTCTAGAAAGGTTAGGGGAGGCCCGGGCCTCCCCACCCATATACTTCCCTCTGTCCCTGCAAGCCAAGTACTAGATGGGTAACTTTCTCAGGCCTCCATGCAAAACTGATAAATTCTAGCATTAGGATAAGGGTGCTTGGCGTAAGAGTTCAATGCGGACTAATGTTCAGGTAACTTAATATCTACCACGATACAAAGTTTGATGTTAAATTATTTCTCTGTTCTTCTTTTCCTGTCTGTCAACTTTTAATTATTTTTTCTTGGGGCGAGGGGTGGGGTTAAGCTGCCCATTGCCCAATGACAAGATAAATGAGAGGAAATTATCTATGCAACAACCTGAGTAAGTAGCATATGATTTTGAACTTCAACCATAAACTAGAAAGTAAAATAGACAATTCACAAGGATAAGGTTGACTTACATTAACACGAGGGGAAAAATCTACTGTGGTACTTGGTCCTTGTTCAGTCACAACCAAAGGATGGTTATGTTCCTTTTCAAATCTTGATACAACCCACTTTCCCGACTTCTCCAACTTTACCAGAATCGTCGCCCGGCAACCCTCTCGTGCACTAGGCCGTGGCTTGTTATCAGGTCCAATAGTGCCATAATTAGGAGAATATCCCTGCTTATTACATCCAAGTCGACGTGCAATTACTTTCTTGTCAGTCTCTGAAATCCGGCGTTGCATCATACGCACAACAAACCCTATCCTTCTAGCATAATCAAAATAGAATTTCCGAGCTTCATCTTCTGTGTCGAATTCCAAACCCACATATGGCTCTTGAACTTCAGTTCTTTCACAAGTACCCACTTTCCCTTCATTAGAGTTTTCTTGTGCCCCTTCTCCCTTGTCCATCTCCACTGACACATATCAAGTGCAATACCGTTAAAATGTTAAACAACTTATCTGCTCTTGTAAACTGATACCCATTTGAAGGAAGAAAATTTCACATAATTTGACCAAGAAAATCCATCATTCTCAAATTACCAAAAAGTCCCTGCTCAAAATTTTTTCCTTTCAAAAAAATCAGAAAGATTTATCCTCCAAAATTTAAATACGGATCACGAGGTCGTTGGCTGTTGAGCTTTTCGGTCGTAATCAAGAAACCTAGTCCATAGTCAACGAAATCAGTCTTCATCTAATTCGAAATTTGTGCAATTCCCCTACGTTATGAAATGCTATTGTGTTTGTATATGACAATACCCGTAATAAGGATATTCAGGCCATATTGAATAGTTCTCAGTAATTCAAATGTTCGCTCATTGATGTTAAGCAGGGCCGGCCCTGGGCAGAGTCCTAGAAAGCCAACTCTTCAGTTCCCCCCATAAAATACTGAAAGGAATGGCCCCAAATGTTAAATACCTTTGTTTTGTATACCAGAAATATTTGTGTTCCAGCATCTCAATTACCTCCGAAAAAAAACAAACTGAAGGCGAGATGGAAGACCCCAGAGAGAAAGATGAAGACGAACGGGGAGAGAGAGAGGGGTACCTGATATCATCGTCGCCGGATCTTCGCCGGAGCTGCTAAGCCTTCTTCGATTTGGATTACGGTTTTGGTGTATTACGTTCTGATCGATTTGTATTTTAGGGCTGGCAAATATACACTATATTCTTCGTTTCACAATGCTTAACCTTCAGCTTTTAAATACTAACAGTTTTACCCCAAGAAACTTCTAAACGTTATTATAGACGGTAGAGCAGAGCATGGATCCGCGGAACCCGACCAACCCGACCCGGAGGCCATCGTGCGGTTCAATTAGAGTAATCGGGCGGTTTGCGGGTCAATTTATAGTTTTTTTCGGGTTCCGGGTTAGGATCGGGTTGGGAAGTTCACAATCCGGTGAACCCGACCCGACCTATATGTACAAACACAATGATCTAGAAATATCTACCACCAGCTGTACACAACTTGGCATCTCCACCGTACACATGTTCAAATCTCCTCATGCCTTGACCAATATTCTAACCCTAATCTCTACCCCACTCCCTAGATCTGCGCCTACACTCCCACACGGCCACACCCATACCCATCGTCTCTCTCTCTCTCTCTCTCTCTCTCTGATCAAAATGTAAACCGTTTCTCCTTTTCTCAATCTTCCAAACTTCATCTTCATCCCCTCCTCAACCATCAACAGAGCCTTACCACTTACGAGTTACCAATTTCCAGTATTTGGTAAGTTTTTTTCTTTTTTTTCTTTTTTTCTTTTTTTTCTTTTTTTTGTGTTTTTTTAGGTGCTAACCTATCTTGAAGGAAGCAATCTAGCAGTCCATCCCTCAATCTCTTTGACACCAGCATTTGTTTAGTTCTTCGTTCCAAAATAGTGCTATTGCTTGATTTTGTAATAATTGTTTTTAGTTTAATTTTGATTTTCAACTTACTAACCCATAATGAGAGGGGTGGTTTTGTTTTTCTGGAAGATAACAATGGAGTGTGGCATTTTTTGTTTTTTCTTCTTTTTTTTCTTTTTTCTTATTTTCCAAACCCAAAGAAGGAAGTTAAAAAACCAAATATTAAAAAAAAAACACCCAACCCGATGAATCCGACCGACCCGACCGACAATCCGAAAGTGCAAAAATCGGGCGGTTCCTCCAGTTCAATTGGTCGGTGTCGGGCCTAGAATTGGCCAACCCGATCACTTCGGGTCGAGTGTCGGGTCCGGGTCAAACCCGACCCGACCTGACCCGTGATCACCCCTAATCGACGGCATGGTCTTCCATACGTATACCAAATTGAATCCCAGCATTGCGGACAGGTCTTAAGTCTTAACGGGGTCTAACCCAAAAATCCAATTAATACAAAATGAAAAAGTCCAACAACAATTATTTCATGGTATTGGGGCACCGTCATATGGTGTCCCAACGCCCTTATCTGCAATTATTTCATGGTTTTAGGGCACCGTCATGTGGTGTCCCAACGCCCTTATCCACTACACATTTATGTGAGACCCAGTACAATGTGTGGTAAATAACGATGTTGGGACAACGCTAGGTGCTGCCCTAAAACCATAGACTAATTGGTCATACATTTGAGTGCAATTACTTCTAATTGGATGAACATGACTCAGTTCTTCTATTGATCCATTCGCTTGGTACACGATTTTTTCACTGTGAAATTTAAGTAGTGGACTGTACTAAAAGGTAATCAAAATCTCAAAGGGGTGGCAATTTTTTTTCCTAATTTTAATTAGTGACCATCTACGCACTAATGTACTTTAAGATAAGATGAACAAGATCGACTTCGACTTCTGTTTTTTTTTTTTTTTTTTTTTTCTTTTTTATAGCCATATTTGTTTGATTGATTGATTGATTAATATAATTTTTCTCTCTTTTCTCTAAAAAAAAGAAAAAGAGAGATAGAGTGTATTTTACAAGTATAAAATATCATTACACCTGAAAAATGTAACTGTTGGGAGAGTTAACTCTCTTTCCCCTTTATCACCAATCACCATTCACCAATAATTATGATGTGGGCAAACTGAATTAACGCAAATAGTTTAAGTTGTAAATTGTTTAACTTGATAGTTTCAGAGGTAAAGTGAAACTACTTCAATATTATAGGGATGTAAAGCGAAATTTTCCATAAAGCATGAATCACTGGCATTTGTCCAACCACTTTAATCCACCCCTTCCGGCTCTGCCGAACTCCGACGTCTCTCTCTCTCTCTCTCTAACCCAGAGGAAGCTTGAGAACTCGAGAGCTTCCAGTGGATTTGGATATCTTGACCCAGTAAGTTGTCCATTTCTTCATTTTTCACTCTTCGTTTATGTCCAACTCCTTACCTTTCAATCACATGTGTTGTTGATTAAGGGCAGAATCTAAGATAGTAGTGGTTATTCACGATTATAATCTGTTGGGCGAGTCTTAGCATAGTTGGAGAAATGTGAAAATCGAGCAGGTTGTTGAAATGATTGTGGAAAGCTACGTTGTGTTTAGTTTCTTGTGTATTGTAGCAAGAGGGAAATTGCAATTTAGTTACTTGTACTGGAAAATCTTGTGAATCTTCAATTTAAATTGGTTATTACGTTTCTGCAATTGTAGGGTGCTATTTGAATAACAGATGCTCTTACTTGTAATGAAGTTGCTGCACTATTACTTGAACCTGCTGTCTCAAACACTAGGCCTCGAGCTCGCTAATGCTCTCAGTCTCAAGCTCTAGGCCTGATACAATTGAACTTGAAATGTAGTGATATCCTCGGTTATCTGGCCCACTCATGAATTTATGCAAAGTTTGGTGGTAAACCATTTACAAAAACAGTAATCCTAATTCCTATACAAACAAAAACAAAGGTTAATAATTTGTATTTGCAATGAAGTGATGAGCTAAACCTATCTTCTAATATCAGATACCCTTCAAGATAGCTTGTAGATAAAAAAAATAGCAGGGCATACTTCATACCATTCTGTGCAAAAATTACACAAGAATAGAATTTTTCTTCCCAGACCTTGCCTAGCGTGATATAAGGCCTTTTGTTGAATTCCAAGGTTCTATCATATCACCTCAAAGGTCATATGCTGTCTCCTTTTACTGAGGGAAATCTCTTTTTCCATAACCTATTTGACCAGTTCGGATGATGAATTTCTAGAAAAAATTATGTGTTATGTAAACAAAATGAGCCTTTATGTGTTATGTAAACAAAATGAGCCTGTATAAAATTCCAGAGGTTATCTGTTGATTTACAGTTGAAGAGGAGAGATAATGTTATACAAGTTATTATTGTGAATGCACCTCTATGGGAGTTCCTTGAAGTTTTGGTTTAGGGAGTTTTGATTTCAATTCAACGTGGATTTGTACTAAATATGAATTATTTGTTGTGGCAGTGGATGAAAACCCATGTGCTGACAACGGCGGTGGAATAATCGAGTGCACTAATGGAAATGATTTAGCTGCTTGTGAGGGAAATTCAGACGTGGAACCGTTAGTGGGTATGGAATTTGAATCTGAGGAAGCGGCCAAGGTGTTCTACGATGCATATGCAACACGCTTCGGCTTCATCATGAGAGTTGATGCATTTCGGAGATCAATGCGTGATGGTAAGGTTGTTTGGCGTCGACTTGTGTGTAATAAAGAAGGTTTTCGTAAGCTCAGGCCACGGAGAAGTGAAAACAGGAAACCCAGAGCGATCACCAGGGAGGGTTGTAAGGCAATGATTGTTGTGAAGAAAGAGAAGACAGGAAAGTGGGTTGTTACTAGATTTGTCAAAGAACACAATCATCCACTTGTTGTTGCACCGGCCAACAATCGTCGCACGGTGCTCCTATCGCAAACACCGGTAAGGGTTATTGTTTGAATAATTAAATTGCGTATGTAAAATTATTAGTGTTCTACAATAGTTATCCTCTGACAGTTAATTTTACATGTCACTTTCAAAGTTCTTAAACGAAAATAGGTTTGAACTTGAAAGATCTAAACTTTGCCTTTTGTTTTTTGATATAGCATATAAAACGTGGCGTGCCCTACCGAAGTGTGATGCATGCTATTTGCTACTTTGACTGCTATAGGCTGATATGTATACTGGAAAGAATCAACTTTATATGTGCTTAGTGCTTAGTGCTTACCACTGGTTGTGTTCATTCTTCCTTGTTCATCCAATTGTGGATATACTTATAGGTTTGTGCGCCTGAATAATCAAGCCTTCATAGATTTTGGTGCCCAGCAACTTTTGGACAAAAATGGTATTGAGAACAGTTATAGTCCTTTAGGTTGGGTCAATTCATTAATGGTTCCTACTGGGTGTATGCCTAATTCTTGATCGGTACTAATTACATTTCGTTGTTTCACTTGCTCTTTAGTTTATTCACTTGCTTACAAAATAGCCATTGTTACATATTACCTACTAATGGGAGTCCTGTTTACATATTGGACTTGTTTGTGAAGATGAAGTTTCATATGGAAACTGGTGGCCTTGGACTAACATTTTGCCATTCTAGTTTGGCTGCCAATTTGAACCAGATACTTTTGATCTGAACATTGCCATGACATTCTGTATGTTGAGTAGCGAGATAACTATCTTTTGTGGTTTCAAAACTGGCTAATTTGCTCCTGGGGGGATTAACTCCATGGTGATGATATATATGAAATTGAAAGGAGTGCACACAGGGGAACATAATTAATGATCATCGAGGAGATTTTTGAAATTCAGTGGAAGTTCACTTCATTGCTACATTAGCCCTGCACGTTATACATGTTTAATGTTCAAATCTAGCATTGATGCATGGTTTCTTCTCTGAATATGCAGAGTAGGTATGGTTCCAGACGAGTATTAGATTTTGCTCTAAGATCTGTTTTATTTCCCGTTCTGCCTAATGGGTTGATGGAAACTTCCGTATTATATTAGTTTGCCTATTACTTCGATTGATAATGAGTTGAATAAAATGATTTTCTTGATTTTGGCTGTAACGTAGTCCAGAGTTTGTTTCAGTGCATACTCACATGCTTCCTTTCCTACATGTTTCCAAAAAGAAAATTCAATTTGCATTATTTCTTGTTTTCTTTCTTCTTTTTAATATCATCCATGTTTACCTTAGCTCTTGGTGCTTCTCAGGATGATAAAGACGTAAAAATACGGGAATTAACCGCTGAATTACAGCGGGAGAGAAAGAGATCAGCGGCTATTCAAGAACAGCTTGATATGGTTTTGAAAGACATGGAGGAGCACTCCAGTCTCCTATCTAGAAACATTGATGACATAGTCCATAGTCTGAAAGAAATAGAATCAAAGAGAGTAGTCCTTTCGCACTACTGATGTACCCCCCATTTTTGTTTTTATTTTCACTTTGTGCCTTTTATGTTGTAGGCAGTAGTAGTTTTCTGCAGATAAATGGCCCTGTATATTTAGATTATTTCCCCTGTACTTGTAAGAAAGAAAGAAAGAAAGGTGACAAATTGGGAGGCTTTGAATCTCCTGCGTTTCTGGCGAAAAAATCTGTCACTTCATAGAGTAGCAGTCAGATAGCGATTCTATGTCCAAGACTCCAAATTTGTTTGATGAAGTTAAATGTATACGAAGTTTTAAGAAAGTATTTTGAAGGGCAAATCAAAGGATAACCTAAAACCTACATTTGTTTTCCTCCATTATTTGTTGAGGAGACTGCAGAGTCCTCTTGGTTGTCCTCATCAATGCTGTGGCCTTAGGTTAACAAATCCGGTATCAACTTCATGTTTAAAGAAAATAGCCCAAAATCTATGATATTCCATACATAGGCCGCCAATATAAAAAAGTAACAAACAGAATTGAAGCAAAATCTATGATGTTAGATTCATAGAATGCCAATAAAATAGTAAACTTTTACAAGCGAGAAAACTTTTGTTCAGTAACTTCAACCTATTACACCAGATCCCTTCAAAGAAAACAAAAAATTCTTACACCAGAGAGAGAGAGAGAGGAACAACTTGTTTCCAGCATCAATTACAGAAAATGAGGAAGCAAAGCTACCTCGAACTCACCAACCATACTTGGCTTGTGTTTCGGCTTTTGTTAGGAAACCTTTGGCACGACGGTCTGAAAGTTCCATCTCTTTCTGTCTCATATCAAAGTACAAAGAACCAATCTGATGCTTCCTCTTCTGCAGCTTCGAAGGCTTGCCTTTGGTTGAAGCAGGCTAGAAAAACATAATTCATCCATTCAGAAAATCAACCAAAATCAACCAACTATGAAGCACATGAACTATATGGATTATGCCTACAAACAACGGATGGGGCACTTTTCCAAAGGTAAAATCAGCCATCCAACTGGACAAAGAAATAACCTAAGTAGCATGCATGTTCTGTAATTGCTTCCATTGAGTTGAGCATATGACTTTGAAAAAACAATGCTTCATCAGCATATTAAAAAAGATTCCAGCTTCCAGTTGAAGCATTTACTATCAAATAACAAAGACACTCCACAAATAACAAAGCCAGAAATGGAAAACTTGGATAAAACTATGCAACACAAGTCGAGTCTCCAGAAACACTATTAATTTTTTCAGTTTTTCTTGGTGAAGATAAATAGAAAATACTCCAGGTATGGATCCACATTCAGAAGATGAACAAAGGATACTTAAGAGGGAATGTCAAGTTTTCTCATTAGTATTCAACTATTCGTTCCAGCCCATTTCCTCTTACCGCCATCAAGAGTCGAGACTACAAAGATGACGGGATGTCTTTGGTGGAAGTCTTCATTTGGAGGATTTCTATCTCTAAGATTGGCATACACACAAATCCCTTGAGAAGGATTGGGATAAGCCACCGAACTAAAAAGATCCTGCAAGTCGGTCAGAAATTATTGCTCCAAAATTGTCGCAACAAACCCTACGGGGCTCATGAATCCTATGGCCTACTCTTTGACCTCAAGATGTCAAATAAAGAGATAGACTACCAAAAGAGAAAAGGTCTACGACGCTTGGGGAGAACTAAGTGCATCATAGCAAGTACAAGTGCCACTACAGAGTGTACATGAGCACTTAGGTCCAAGGCCAAAAAAAAAAAAAATTTTGCCGCTCGGAAAAATCGAAGGAAACATGCAATCACATGAGTTAGCCTTGTAACAAGCGTAGACTGTAGGAGATTAACAGCTGGAATACGATAGCACCGCATGGCTCATACCTCATGTAACCAAGATTGTCAAATCGCGAATTGAATCGAGAATCGAATTGATCCTTTTCTGAATCAAATCGTATCGAATCGTGAATCGTAACAATTCGTTCCAACTTTCACAAATACATTGGAAAATGTATCTATGCCTCTACATAATAAAGATACATTGTAAAATTGAAAAATTTAAGCTAAAATACATATTTAAGATTGTTTTCTACTATAAATTGATGATCACATGGCATCATAGCAAAATAAATACTATAGTAACATCGATATATGCATATAAATGTTAAGAATTCATAATAAAAAGCTTACAAAACAAAGCTTGTAGCCTAATAGGTAGGAAACTAGCTTATATGGCAACATGTGTGGGTTAGTCCGAGCCTCAGAGCCGTGCCCTGATCTATGATTTAGAGGATACAAGAACCAAAAAGATTGATTTGTGAAATTATATATCCATGGTAGATACGTCTCCACTGAATAAGGAATACGATTTCCCGTACTATATGATCTCATATTCTTACTTTTCTATAAGAAAAAACAAGGCAAAATAGCAAAAGTGGTTTCATATTGTCGAATGAAAGTTGTGATAAACCTTGATTCACCTAAAGATTCGAATCGTTTTTGCGTGAATCGGGAATCGAACCGTGAATCGGACGATTCACCTCCGATTCTATATCAACATTGATTCACCTATAGATTCGTATCGATTTTGCACAGAATCGTGAATCGAATCGTAAATTGAATCGTGAATCGAATCGTAAATTGAATCGTGAATCGTTCGATTCTGACAACCATGATATAACCCTCAAACAGATGCCACAACGGCAAAATCAATGGTCCCATAAGGCAAAACCATATTGCTAGGGTATATGATAATGACAAGAATATAATTCATTCACAATCACACTCATGAAGACTAGGGTACATTTTTGTCCTTATAATGGTTATAAAATAAGCATAGTCCAAGGAATTGGGGGAAATCTTATACTCCACAAAACACTTCCTAATTGTTCTAAAGATGTCTAGATCCATAATTATCCTACTAAGGGCATACCCATCACTTGAGTTAAAAGTGGCAACAAAAGTACTTTCTATCTTTTATAGCATCAACCTAAATTGATAAAACCATTATCATAACCATGTCAAACTACCAGTGTGGCATTGCCAAACACTACCATTCTATTAACTTTCTGTATGAAAACCAAGAAACTACTATCAACTTTACTAGAGCATTGAAAGGTGGGAAAGAATCTCTTCACACCCCCAACTAATCAGGACAGGCCTTAGTTTAGGAAACCAACTAGTTTAAAGGAGCACAACAAAAAAGCCCTGCAAAGGCAAGGTTTGTAACAAAGAACGGAAACATAGAATTACAAGCCCAGGGAAACCAAGACACCTGAACTTTGCTTCAAAAGAACAGAAAGAACCATATCATCGGCAAACTAGAAAAGAGAAATTAGACACAATCCCTTCCAGTTCCAAAATCTTCTAACTGCAAAAATTCTCAACTTAAAATAGATCTCCCAAGATCATCTGCAACCAAACTAACAGAGGGATAACAGGTCTCCTTCCCTCAAACCCCTTAAACCGTTGAGTAACAACTATTTCTTTGCTGCTATCTACTGATTTAGCACCCTCTAAAATAAGAACATAACTATAATTGCATCACAAATCCAATCCAAAATTTCAAAAAATAAAATTAAGCTCTAAAAATGAAGAGGACCCTTGGCTTCACCATTAATAATGCTAGAAAAGTCCCCGAAGCGAGCTGACCCATCAATACAGATCTCCACAATCCTCCAAAACAATTCTGTGCCCACCCACATAATCTAAGATCTTGCAACCAACAAAGCCGTAGGTCTTTTTAAAGTCTGAGGAAGAAAAATAAGTGTGTTCCCAGTAATCCTAAACAACCTTACCATCGTCATGAAGGCAACCAGAATTTGTCTAGCTTTAAAAAATCCTTTCAAAGAAAACACACTCTCTAGCACAACGTGCCAGTCTTTCCAATACACATATAACACTTTTCTAGTAGAACTCTCCAACTACCTCCCCCAGCCATTCTCTTCAAGTATCACCCCAGTCCTAGAAAACAACTATGATGAAAGTTCCTACTTGAGAGATTTTGTTCCCACCATTTCAAAATGGAGTCGTTACGCTCACCTGAGATTGTTAGATGTCATAAAGACATACAAGTAAGGCATCCTGATAACACGTGATGTTGTAAACCTCTATTTATTCTTTGAACCATCTACAAATTAAATGGCCAATCAAAAAATGCATTGGACGCATTTCCCATGCCATCATTTGTGTCTAAGACAAATAGCCTAGAATGTTCCCCAATCTATGTACTCTACTATGAGTCTATAACACAACCTCGTAAGTAAACATCCAAAGAGATATAAGACAATAGCTATCCTTATAATGTCCCAACCCCAAATACCATCCACCATGAGAAATACCACTAACCAGACAAAATATACACGGGGCACAAGATAAGTCAAAACAGAAAACTAATACAGAGTAAGTAGAACAACGCAAATTCAATGACACAAAAATAAGGTTGTATACCTGGTAAGAAGGCCCAAAAGCTATTCCAGTTACTCTGACCTGGTCCTCCCGTGGTCGATTCTTCATCAGTTCATCCTGCTTCACCTCAATTATTTCCTGAGGAATGTCATTCCTACCTCTCTTCCCAGGCACTTTCACAACACTTTCAACCGTTCCCACCACATCTGATGGCATCACTGCCGTCGAGCCATCACCCCAATTACTTTCATGCTGCCCGTAGTAATCGTAGTTCCCGTAACCAGCATAATGCTCATAGTTCTCATTATTTGCACCAGATGAAACCCAACCAGAAGTATCACTGCCACTGCTCTCAACTACATATTGCGCAGAACTTCCCACATCTCCTAATGAAGCAGAAGACGACCCATTAACCACTTGGGCATTAGGATTGACACCCACTTCAGTAGCAGTGCTGTAAGCATTCGAATTGGACATCGCGTTTACATCGGCTTCAAGAATCGATCTTCGACCTGAACCCGCAGCAGAGGGCAAAGAACCCAATGTGGACGAGTTTTTTGGTGCAGGAATACTCGATAGGAATGACTTAACAGTCGAGGTCTGAGTAACAGACTCCGTCGTTTTCTTTTCCCTTTCTCTTTCCTTATCATCATCATCATCATCATCATCACTATCTAGAGATTTCAATCGAGATGGGTTAGGAAGCTTCAATTGAATAATCTTTTTGGGTTTAGGGTTTGAAGTAGATGAAAGATTGGCGAGAGAAAAAGGGTCTGAGTTTTGAGACTTGGGTGGAGGAAGGAAAGAGAAAATAGAAGAGGAAGAGGGAGGTTTCGGAAATTCAATTGGTTGGGATTGCGGTTGATTTTCTTCTTTTTCTTCTAATTTGTGCAATTGGTTAATGGGTTTTGAAGATGGGAGATGGGTTAGGGTTTGAGATGGTGGGTTTGGGAGCTGGGGTTTCGGAGGAGGGAGAAAAGAGAAGAGAGAGGAGGAAGAAGAAGAAGATTTGGGCGGTGGGAGAGAAGAAGAGATAAAGTGAGAATTTACCTTTTTCGATTGCTCGTGAATTTCTTCTTGTTCTTCTTCATCTGAGGAAGCATAGTTCGCTAACAAAGAGTCCATTCTAGAGAGAGAGAGAGAGAGATCTAAGCCCTAATTGAAGAAAGAGAGAGAGAGAGATCTAAGCCCTAATTGAAGAAAGATAGACAAAACTGGAGATTTCGTGAATCAAATCGTATCCGAACTTGGATGAAGGAGCTCAGACGTAACAAGGAAGGGGAGGGAACACGTGCTTCTGCTCTCCCCTGTTAAACAATGGCAAACAATGAAAATTAACCGAAAGAAAGGGCTTGTTGTAGTGGACAGATAAATGAGGTCAAACAAAACTTTGGGCTGAGCCTTCTCTTTTTGGTTTTATTACGGGCCGGTACAAAAAATAAATATTTATTACCTCTAACTCTAATCATTCTTTTTAATTACCACTAACTCCATTAAGGTTTTTTTTAATATCAAATGCAAGTTTCATTCCAAAGGAGCCTAACGACACTTACATTAAAGGAGCATAAAACTCGGAAAGAGCTAGCACTACAGAGACTGAGATACGAGCAAACCACAGATGGGCTTGTAAGCTCAAAGACACATTACTGCTCAAAGGCAGACCGACACAATGCGGCATAGAGTCCATCCAAGAATCAGTAGAGGAGCAACCCAGAGCTCAATCCATTAGAACCGGTCCGTAAAGTGGCTAATGTTGGCATTCACGGAGTAAGGAAAGAATCCCTCACAGCCACAAAGGGATGCTCCAATGCGAGTTCCTGCTGACACTTCGAAACTCCGGGGCGGTAATTGACCAGACAACCCACAACAAGCCAGACCTCCAAGTAAGCACCAGTGCACCACTAACCGGAAAACTGGTGAAACCAGTCCCGAGAAAACCAAATGAAGAAAAGCAGATAAAAAATAAATAAAACCCAACCAACACAAACTAAAAACATTTACTAAACAAAAAAGAAAAGGAACAAAAAAGAAACCAGTTCATAACCCATAGCAATAACTGAGTCACCCGAGTCAAACCAATACTGAGTCGCCCCGAGTTGATCCGTAACACTATGAACTCATGCCCAGTCGCTGCTCCGGGATGGACCCAACCTCCATAGCCGCCGCCTTCGGAGTATGGAGGCTTTATTCACCGGAGAGAGGCCCCGCCACCCAAGTTTCACCACTGCATCCAACAACCCCACCAGATCTAAAATCTCCGAAAGGGGCAAAAGGCGATGGAGGGCTGTGGAAGGGCGGAAGATGATAGCTGGAGGTGGAGGATGTAAAGATCTCAAATCTGAAGGAGGGTTTTGAATAGGCGAGGGGGTGAAAAAGGGGTGGCGGCGCCAAAGAAAAAGGGGAGGGGGTGGGGCCGGGAGGCGAACGCCCCACCCCAGCAAACCAAACGGAGAAAGGGGAAGAGAAGGGAGGTAAAGAAAAGAAATCTGGGGATGTGAAAAGGAAAGAGAAGGGCGGCAGTAGATTAGGGATAAACCCTATGAGTTTTCTTCGAGAGGAGAGAGAAGCTCTCCAGAGGAGAGAGAGAGAAAACCCTTATTTTCTCTTTACTAACTCCATTAAGGTCAATCACTCTTTTTTGGGGCTTAGGCACCTAAGGTGCACTTTCCTATTATAGGGTTTTTAGTTGTTTAGACACTTTCATAGGGGATCCTAGGATTTTAGGTACTTTCATAGGGTACCCTAGGGTTTGGGTTTAGGTTTAGGCACTTTCATAGGGTACCCTAGGGTTTAGGTTTAGGGTGCACTTTTCTATTATAGGGGTTTTAGTGGTTTAGACACTTTCATCGGTACCCTAGGATTTTAGGCACTTTCATAGGGTACCCTAGGATTTAAATTTTTTTACCCTGGGGTTTAGGTGGGGAGAGAGAGAGAGAGAGAGAGAGAGAGAGAGAGAGAGAGTTTTTAATGAGAATCACGGAAGATGGGGCGCCTCATGCTATTAGTCAACTGGAGCATTAGCACCGACTGACATTTTGGAAGCTGGAGTGCGCGGGGCATTTGCTCCAAAAAGTTGGAGCACGCGGTGCATCGGGTTAAAAAAACGGAGCGGCTGGTAAATCCCCCTCTCTTTTTGTGATCTTGGGCTCAGTAGATCTAAAAAAAAGGCCCATGTTAATTTATAAGCCCATGGAGAAGATCATTTTTGACAAATTGACAATGTAATTGAGAAGGAAAAATTACTGTCATAGTGTCATGCATGTAGAGATTCAAACTTCGAAATTAACCAATTTTGATGCAATCTCTTAGAGGTCCCTGCTATGCAGATCCGGACCATCCAATAATGTCCGAATTTAAATAAAACTCCATTGGACAGCTTAGATCTGCGCAATACGATGCACAACACCTACTGCGCAACACCCATTCGGATCCGTTTACAAAGCCCATAATCAAAATGAGTCGTGGACATTTTATTTATTCATATTTTTATGCGACCCAAACATGCCGCTTTTTATATTTTAGCCAAATTGTTTGCTTCCTATCTTTTGCTCCATCTACACATTTCACTTAAGGTTCGAGATTGTCCATTGCAGTGAGTCAGTGACTTTATCAGATGGAGCTTTTACTGAAATTGGAATTAAATTTTGAATCACAATGGAGATGAAGCTCTTAGTATTTAAAATTGAATTGCCATATCCCTAGGAAAAAAAATTTGAAAAAAGGTTACCCAAGTTTGAAAATTTCCATTGCACCAAAAATATGTAATATATATAATACCATAATTATATTGAAATACGGAAATATTATAAACCAGAATCATGCTGATTCGCTAAAGCACGGGATAATGGAGTAATAGAATTTTTCATCTCAATTCGTCTCGAGTCAAAGACAATATTGAGAAAGATAATACGTGTAGAAATTATCCAATGTCAGTCTCTCTCATTATACACAATCATTTTCTATATAATACGAGTAGATTGCAACAAATCCGTAAAATATGCATTACTCCCTCCGTCCCTATTTAAGTGATGATGTTACTATTCCAGCTGGATTCGAAAGTTGTTTATAATTTTCAATCTATATTACATAAAATATGCAATATGGATTTTGTTTTATAGAAACCAATGAGTTCTAAAATACAATTTTTTCAAAAGTACATAATATATTATAGATTGAAAGTTATAGACAATTTAAAAATAAAGTCAAAAAGTGAAAGTGGTCACTTAAAAAGGGACGGAGGGAGTAGATATTTAGGGAGTTTTAATATATAGTGGTCGAGAGCTAAACTTTGACCTCTATAAATTTAGACAAATTTCCAACCAACTGCGCCAACTTCGAAGAAACTACTCCCTTCGTACCTTTTTAAATGATCCATATGAGAATACGTGCAATTTCAAACCCTTATAAAACATATTTCTCTATATAACTTTTTAATTTGGTGCAAAATAAATTTAAAAGCGTTATACGAAAGTATATCTTTAAACATCCGCAAAAATACACGTTTCCCAAGTGGATCATTTAAAAAGGGATGGAGGGAGTAATAACAAGTCTCCTGACACCAATAGAAGCTGAGGAATGGAATTCGCAATTCTCGAAAATGTGCTGGAGCACCAAAATTTTCACCAAATTTAACTTCAAAAACACATTTTATAAATTAGCAAGCCACTTTATCAAAAACTCACAAAATCAAACTCTATATTTTAACATTACTATATTAAACTATTCCCCTCAAATCTAACCAAATTTGGTGCAATACTGTAGCAAAAATAATTTGGTGAGGGAAAGTAGAGGGGCTAATTTTGATAAATTTTTGGGGATTTGACTCTCTACTTTAACTTTTAAGTTAAAGTGGGGAGCCAAACGAGGATGCTCTATCACATGGAGAATGGGTTGTCATTAGAGTCCCACACATTCACCCCACCCGTATTTAGTTTCCCGACAGCCAAGGACATTAAGTTGGTAAGGGCATTGAATGGTGGGACACCCTTATTCTTCAAGTCATTGAATTTTATGACACCATACTTATCAGATATAGATCTTTTAGTGATTTGGTTAAAAAGGAAAAACAGATTTTTTGATTTTTTTCGTTGTTTTTATTAAAAAAAAAATTGCATTTATAATTTTGCATCAAAATTTTGTGATTTCTGAATTTATTTCATCGAGACGAATTCAAAGAGTATAAAATTATGGTCAAAAGTAATAGTTTTTTGAATAAAGCCGAAAATAAACCAGTTTTTTAGATTATTTTTCGTCTTTATTCACAAAACTGTAAGTTTGGCTAATAATTTTATACTTTTTAGATTCCTCTCGTCGAGACAAGCCAATAAACCACAAGATATCGACCGAAAACTGACAAATGCAAAAAAAATTTGAATAAAAATAACCAAAAAAACCAGTTTTTTCTTTTTAGCCAAATCACCCGGTATCAAGCCTAATGGCCAATTCCGATCAAAAGTTATTGTTTTTTTTTTGGATTACTCAGAACAAGTCCAAAGGGCTTAAACCCCATCCTTAACCCTCCGTTAGGAAAAACAATTCACAACTTTCGGGTTATCAAAAACAATTCACAACTTTCGGGTTATCGAGTGTAGAATATCATCCTCAACGGGTAGAGAATCCACAATCCACATTTCCGACCAAATTCAGTTGACCAAATTCAGCTCACGTATCAGCCCCTACGTTTACTAGTACATCAATTTCCCCAACATACCCCAAATTCCAAGGTTCAAACTCATCCTCAACCCAACATCAATATAACAAATCTCAACTCCTCAGAGCAACATTTAATTTAATTAACCAAGTGCTTCCCAAAAACCCTCTAATCAAATTGCATTACCAATAAGGCTAATATTCAAACAACTTGTGCTAGATAGAGTTAATTTTAACCTAATTTGATGCTTGCTTTCAGCAAAAACTAAGCAGGAGTAGCACATCCAAATTTTCAACTAATTGCTAAATACCCAAATCAGAAGAAGTTCAACTCTGTATAGCTAGTAGTAAAGCATCAAAAGTATTCCCAAAAGAAACCATTTCCAGCAGTAATTGATTAACTGGATTATCAATTTCTCCAAAGTCTTACACAAATCATACACACTCAAAATCATCCGTAGTTCAAATCAATACTAGCACACATTACTATTGCAGAAATGCATATACAGCAGTAGATATATAAACAAGAAGAGCAGAAGTCACCAGCACAACCAGCGCCGTCACCGCGTGCACTGTCGACTTGCTTCCACAAGCCAGAGTCCCCAGCCGTATCTCAATCACGTTCACCATCGACAGCATCAGAAACACGCAACCCATCACCGACCCAACGGCCGACGCCAACATCCCAAACCTCAAAACCTTAATATTAATGTGGGCCCGAAACGCCTCATCGACGTCATTACTGTTCTTCAAATTGATGGCGAGTTTGAGGCCCTGCGCCACCAAGGAGGAGAAGAGGAAGAAGCTGAAGGATACCACTTCGAACACGAGTAGGTGCTTGGCGGCGGAGACCCCGGCGTCGCAGGCAGAGGGGTTTTCGAGGCTGTGTTGGTCTGGTGTGGCGAGGGAGAGGCCCACGAAGACGGCGATGGTGAAGAGGGAGTTGACGTTTACTATGCCATCGAGGGCGGTGACGTGGACGCTGGTGGTGGACGACGATACGCGTGGGGTGGAGGCGGATCGACGGTCGTAGTACTCTTTTGGGTAGGATCCCGATCTGTGAGAGAGTAAAGTTGAGATTAGAATTGAAGGATTTATAAATCAAATCACTGTAAAATGTTTGTGTGTGCACAGAGAGAGAGAGAGAGAGAGAGATTACTCATCCATGATTGATTCTTCTTCTTCTTCTTGTTGTGGTTGGTAGGAGAGAGAGAGAGAGAGAGGCTTTGGAGGGTGGTGATTAGGTTGCTTGGAGGGTTTGTTTATGTTTTTCCTGGAGTGAAAGGGAAAGTGAGGAGAGGGAGGAGAGGGAGGTTCTTCTTTACTTCTTGATTTGCTTTATTTATGCAAATTGAAGAATAGTTTGATTTGAAGAGACAAAAAATTGTCCGATTAGACCAAAAAAATGTCCACCATTCAATTTTATCTTTTTGACTTGGAGTCGTGCTAGCCCACACAGTACAATAATGAATTTTAGGAGGTGCCAGTCTAAAAGGGGAGCAATTTTTTCAATAACGGGTACCACGTGGTACTTGCGCACGTGATCCGCGTTGTTCATTTTAATTTTGGATGGTTCAAATTATGGAGAGAGAAAGGGAGCGAGAGAAAGAGAGAGAAAGTTTCGATCTTTGCCGTCCAATACATTTTTAGACGGTCAGGTGCAAAATTCGGATACAAAATTCGGATACTACGTAGGTTCGGCCCCATTGGGAATCAAAAAATTTTCCTAAACAGTTCACTTTATAGACTTTGTTTATTTCTCAAAAGCGTGAGAGAGATGTTTCACTTACTTCTTGATGTGCTTTATTTCAACAAATGGAAGAAGAGTTTGAAGAGACAAAAAAAAAAAAAAATTGACCAATTAGACAAAAAATAAACTAGGATTTTATTTTATCTTTTTGACTTGGAGTCGTGTTAATGCAATAATGAATTACGAGGTCATAGTGCAACTCTAAAAGGCATTTCGAGATATGTTAATTGCGATCTACTCCCTTCGTCCGGATTTGTTGATCCGCTTTGGGGATTTCAATTTTTTTTCATTACCTTTTGAGTTTGTTAATTTTCTATTTTATCCCAAATCTCTCCATTTAATACTTCTTCCATTTCAATTTGATAGTTCAGTACGAAACTACGTACAATTTTCAAACTAAAAAATAATGTAGTTACAATTTTTTTTTTTATCAATATGGATCTTGTTTAATAGATCTCATTGAGAACTTTAATACGGTGCAAAAAATTTCAAAAATGTAAACACACATTATTTTAAAAAAATAGTTTTTAAGTTTGTTATTTTAAGTTTTATAAAATGGGCAAAAAAATAAAATTTTCATACTTTATCCTTTGACTTTTGAAAATAGACAAACACTTTAGGACTTGAAAAAGTATATTTGTGGACTAACAAATTCGGCCGGATGGAGTATACAGTTCACTTTTAATCGAATAGAGAAGAGACAAAAGCTTGTCTGCATTTTTTTTGGGAGCGGTAATTTTCACTCCCATAAAAATGGGGGTGTGAAAATCAATGGCCTTTTTTAACTATGCATAAATTTTTGGTCTGGTACTATTTTTGGTACTTTTTATTTTTGTTATTTTTTTAATCTGTCGTAATGTTTGGGATTAACTCTTAATCTCAACGATAGAAATTACAAAATATAAAAATGGGGATCGAATTTTTAAAAAATCACATAAAACGAAATTAAAAACTAAAATGTCAACTCTTTGATAAACTATTTTTAGTACTCATAATTTTTACTTTTCATACTCATGTCATTAAGATGAAGGATTAGTTCAAAAATATAATGTGAATATAGCAAAAGTTTAGAATAATTAACGAACAAAAATAGCAAAAGGTTTAGAAAGAAAATAGATACTTCCTTCGTCTCAAATTCTTTATCTACTTTTACTATTCCGGATACCTCCAAAAATTGCTTGTATTTTCAATTGTATAAATTATTAAATATTCCATACAGATTTTATTTGATAGATCTTGATCAAATCTATTAAACATAATTTAAAATAGTAAAAATATATTATAGATTAAAAAATAAAAATAATTAAAAAATGACAAGCAAGTCAAAAAAATAGACAAGAAATTTTGGACCGTGGGTGCACAAATTTGTTGTTGAGGTTCCATCTTGAATTGGAAGGTGGAAGGTGGCGATCGACTGTGGAGGATTGATTCTTCTTCCTTTGAGCAAATGGGAGGTGGTGATTGTCGAGGAGAGAGAGTTTATTTGAGCAAATGGAGAGAGAGAGAGTTTCAACTTTCAAGAGACAAAAACTTGTCCGATTAAAACACATGCTACTGTGCAATTTGGAAACAACAAAATATTTCAAAAACAACCTTATAACCAATTTTTTGATCATGTCAATCTTTTCAATATTTTCAGACTAAATTCAAACCGAAAAATAGTTACAATAAAAAACATTATTAAGCTATTCAAGTTTTTGTATAGGAAAGTTTTATACTCTGTTTGTCAAATATTCACCGGCCAAAAAAGCAATTGATGTTAATTAATTACCATTTGATAAATTTATCAAAGGAATATTAAAAAGGATGACAACTTGTTCATTTTAGACATTTATCAATTGAAAATTCCCAAAATGTAAGTCCAAATTGATGAATTTATCATCTAAAATATATTTAAACAAGGATAATTCTCATAGTTCCCGTAACCAGCATAATGGAAGAAGGGTTTGAAGCAGTGGCGGCTCCAGGAATTCTCTTGAGGGTGTTCAGAAATTCTACTACGGTCCTCTAGAAATAATTTTTTATATAACTGGGTGATCCAGACTATCCTGCGAGCACTCATGTGTAAAGGGGAAGGAATCTAAACTGAGCAATTTTGTTGTGAAAAGACGAAGACTTGAGTTGAGCCATGACCTGTTTGGTTGTTTCCATCCCACCATCTTCCACTTGCATTTACTGACAGAGAGAGAATAGACTAGGGATTGATCTTTCTAAATCGTATTTCACACACATAAGGAAATGTATGAGAAAATGGTGACATTCGACAGGGAAAGGCTACTCTCTAGTCTTGATCCATCTAGTCCCATCCAATTTTAGGCCTTCTTAGATCTTTTGTAGGCTTACAACGGTTAATCCAAACCATTCAATTTATGAATCCTGCATTGGATATTATTATTGCAAAAACTGTGTGGTCAGACACGATAGCTGTGAGAGCATAACACATTTAACACCTTCGTGCAAGAAATTTAAAAAGGATGACAAAAATGATGTTCGTGCGTCCAATTTTTTTTTTTTTTTGTTAAATCAAAACATTGTTGCCACAAACTCATACTACACGGCAGTTGGGAAGAACATAATTTTTCAACTTGTATTAGTGTTAGATTTGAATTTACAGTAGGAAGTTTGTTTTACATACATCTATACCTTTCAAGTACTTGTGGATACTAAACATGACGCGGATGGAGGAGAAGAGAAGTTTTAACTTGAAGACAAAGACCATAGACTTGGCTTTTGGGGTCCTGTATTGTGGTCCTGACCTTTTTTTCTTTGGAAGTTAATGTTGATTGCTCAAGATGTTACCCCGGAAGGACCAGCGTGTCCTTTGTACTATTTTTTTTTTTGATCCACGAGTCTTTTGCACTAGTGGCAGCTCCACGAATAGTGGCGGCTCCAGGAATTCTCTTGAAGGTGTTCAGAAATTCTACTACGGTCCTCTAGAAATAATTTTTTATATAACTGGGTGGTCCGGACTATCCTGCTAGCACTCATGTGTAAATGGGAAGGAATCTAAATTGAGCAATTTTGTTGTGAAAAGACGAAGACTTGAGTTGAGCCATGACCTGTTTGGTTGTTTCCATCCCACCATCTTCCACTTGCATTTACTGACAGAGAGAGAATAGACTAGGGATTGATCTTTCTAAATCGTATTTCACACACATAAGGAAATGTATGAGAAAATGGTGTCATTCGACAGGGAAAGGCTACTCTCTAGTCTTGATCCATCTAGTCCCATCCAATTTTAGGCCTTCTTGGATCTTTTGTAGGCTTACAACGGTTAATCCAAACCATTCAATTTATGAATCCTACATTGGATATTATTATTGCAAAAACTGTGTGGTCAAACACGATAGTTGTGAGAGCATAACACATTTAACACCTTAGTGCAAGAAATTTAAAAAGGATGACAAAAATGATGTTTGTGCGTCCAAATTTTTTTTTTTTTTGTTAAATCAAAACATTGTTGCCACAAACTCATACTACACGGCAGTTGGGAAGAACAACATTTTTCAACTTGTATTAGTGCTAGATTTGAATTTACAGTAGGAAGTTTTTTTTACATACATCTATACCTTTCAAGTACTTGTGGATACTAAACATAACGTGGATGGAGGAGAATAGAAGTTTTAACTTGAAGACAGAGACCATAAACTTGGCTTTTGGGGTCCTGTATTGTGGTCCTGACCTTTTTTTCTTTGGAAGTTAAGGTTGATTGCTCAAGATGTTACCCCGGAAGGACCAGCGTGTCCTTTGTACTATTTTTTTTTTATCCACGAGTGTTTTGCACTAGTGGCAGCTCCACGAATTCTCTTGAGGGTGTTCAGAAATTCTACTACGGTCCTCTAGAAATCATTTTTTATATAATTGGGTGGTCCGGACTATCATGCGCGCACTCATGTGTAAAGGGGAAGGAATCTAAATTGAGCAATTTTGTTGTGGAAAGACGAAAACTTGAGTTGGGCCATGACCCGTTTGGCTATTTCCATCCCACCCTCTTCCACTTGCATTTACTGACAGAGAGAGAATAGACTAGAGATTGATTTTTCTAAACTCTATTTCACACACATAAGGAAAGGTATGAGAAAATGGTGTCATTCGACAGGGAAAGACTACTCTCTAGTCCTGATCCATCTAGTCTCATCCAATTTTGGGCCTTCGTGGATCTTTTGTAGGCTTACAACGGTTAATCCAAACTATTCAATTTATGAGTCCTGCATTGGATATTATTATTGCAAAGACTGTGTGGTCAGACATGATAGCTGTGAGAGCATAACACATTTAACACCTTTGTGCAAGAAATAAAAAAAGGATGGCAAAATGATGTTCGTGAGTTCAACTTTTTTGTTTTTCTTTGTTAAATCAAAACATTACACACATAAACCGGGCAAAGCCAATGTCCTCTAGAAATCATAACTGTACATAAATAAATAAAAATAAAATTCTACTAGTACAACAATGCTACCGAAAAAACAACAATTCCAAGTCAATACGGCTCCGCTTCGACAAGTTTTAGGGGTTGCTATCATCAAAAAAGTTTCAATAGGAAATGACTCTTGCACCATTCTAGATTTTCTTATCACAAACTTGTCCATGGTTCCAACTACCAAACAAAAATTAAAATCGAATCAAACCTATGAATGACCTATGTAATAATCCAAATCTATTATGTCTATATACCCTCGTGCATATATATTAAAGTGTTTCACAAAAAAAGATAGCGCGCATATATTAAATTATTGATCTATATTTTATAATGTAATGAGTAATCATTTGGAATAAGTATAAATAGATTAAAGAGAGATAGTTAAAAGTGTTCTTATCTCTTTGAGCCAAATGTGTTGAGACAAAGAAACACCCAAATTCTCAAATATACAATTTATACTATTATCTAATGGAGTATCAAATAGTGCATGGTGAATTCCGTCATTAGGATTGGGTGTTCAAAATTTTTGGGTAATGTGTTCAAACATTTTGGGTAGAATGTTCAAATATTTTGGTTAGGGTGTTCAAAATGACAAAAATTAATAAATAAATAACTTTTTACATATATTTCTAAAAAAATTATTTTTTTCAGGGTGTTCGAGTGACCACCCTCGGCTCTTCTTAGAGCCGCCTCTGGTTTGAAGCAACAAAAGATTGTCTGACTAGACAAAAAAAATTACTCTACTTTATTTATTTATTTAACAGCAAAAAGATTTTATTTATTTTATTTTTTTGACTTGGAGTCGCGGTAGTACAATAATGAATTACGATCAAGGTCATAGTGCAACTCTAAAGGGTATTTTAACAAATTATCATCGCGATCTAAATAGTTCCTTTATAGAGATTTTGGAGCAGTATATTTCTCAAAAGCATAGGCCGGAGAGATATTTTACTTTACTTCTTGATTTGCTTTATTTTAGCAAATGGAAGAAGAGTTTGAAGAGATAAAAGCTTGTCTGATAAGGGAAAAAAGGCTTGTTTGTAGGAAATCAACATATTTGTTTCCGAAAGAGAAAGGGAAGAAAATACAAAAATGATAGATACACTCCCTCCCCAACCACTCCCTACCACTCCCCCTCTCACATGTGGTGGGACCCATCACATGTGGGACCCATGGTGGGACCTACCACATGTGAGAGAGGGAGTGGTAGGGAGTGGTTGAGAGGGAGTGTATGTATCATTGTTCAAGAAAATAATATGAAATGTGAGTAGTTAACGAAAAGGGGAAGGAATAAGAAAGTAGTAAAAGAGAAGGAAACTGACTTCCATTTGCTAATCATTAATTTCTCTCTCTCTCTCTCTCTCTCTCTCTCTCTCTCTCTCTCTCTTTTTTTCCTATATTCTGGAGAGGGTAAATTTTCTGAAGTTAAAGGGAAAGTGAGGAGAGGAGAGGAGAGGAGAGGAGAGAGATGTTAATTTTACTTCTTGATTTGCATTATTTGAGCAAATGGAGGGAGAGTTTGAAGAAACATCATTCCCTCTCTCTCCTCATGTATATTGTTGAGATTATGACTTGAATTGACGTTCAGAGAGGATACAGAAGTTAGATGCGCATAGACTCGGTTGCTGGAAATCCCGTCCGAACAGGATTCATGGCCGTCCAGATAGTCGTGATCGACTTTGTATGGAATAATGCAGGGTTGCATGATTTTTAGGGTTTTGACCTAGTTTTATGTATTCTCTTTTTAATCGCAGCCTTGGGGGCTGTTATGGTTGGGACTTCTTGAATGAATCCCTTTGAGGAAGCCCCCATGGCGTTCCAAGTGTTAGGGTTTCTCGGTTCTTCTATTAATGGTCTTTTCTTGGGATTAGAGATATCTAGGGTTTGTCGTCTCTTTCGTGTGTCTGAGACATTGATGCTCTGTTAGGATTTATTTCAGATATTTGTTTCTAGATATTTCAAGTGGAGTTACGGATATAGCCGGCTCTGTGTAATTTCTCCCCATTAATTGTGAATCCTCCTTAGCTTGCTCCTCCCCGTGACATACCTTCTTACTTCGTGCTTGAGGGAAACCACATAAATCTTGTGGGTTCATTACTCGCTGATTTGTTTTTTTTCTTTCTAAACTTCGGGTGTTTCAGCATAACATGTATTTCGTCGACGGTTTTTATTTTAGTCATTGTAATTTTTTAGATTAATCATTTATCTCGAATAGAGGAATCATAAAAATATAAGAATGTGTATTGAAATTAAAAAAATAAAAATAAAAATAAAAATAAATAAATATATATATATATATATATATACACCGGCGATCCTGTCAAGGATCCCGGATTTCCCGGACCGAAGCGTTTTGATGCTTTTCCCAATTGTTTTTGGGAAATCCGAGCCGTCCAATGTGTTCAAAAGGTGTTTTCCAAGGCCCACGCGGGAAATCTTCAAAAAAAAATACCGGGAAGGGCTTGATCCAAGCGGTTTTTCGCAAAAAACTGCATATTTACGATTTTGCGAAAACCGCTTGGATCAAGCCCTTCCCGGTATTTTTTTGAAGATTTCAGCGTGGGCCTTGGAAAACACCTTTTGAACACATTGGACGGCTCGATCGTCAAAAATATCGGGAAGGTGGAGTCCCGGATCCGGGACTCCCGGACTAGATAAGGAGTGTATATATATATATATATATATATATATATATATATATATACAGTCCTTATCTAGTCCGGGATCCCGGATCCGGGATTCATAGTTCCGGATCAAATTTTGACGATCCGAGCCGTCCAATGTGTTCAAAAGGTGTTTTCCAAGGTCCACGCGGAAATCTTCAAAAAAATACCGGGAAGGGCTTGATCCAAGCGTTTTCGCAAAAATATATATATACGCTTTTTTTGCGAAAAACTGCTGGATCAAGCCCTTCCCGTATTTTTTTTTGAAGATTTCCCAGCGTGGACCTTGGAAAACACCTTTGAACACATTGGACGGCTCGGATTTCCCAAAACAATTTTTAAAAGCATCAAAACACCGAAAAGGCTTCAATCCGGGATCCTTGACAGATCGCCGGTGTATATATATATATATATATATATATATATATATATATATATAGTAATGATCTCTTAAGGATCCCTTAACCAAAAATTTAGTGCGGACCAGGGGTATTTTCGACTTTCGGATCAAATTTTGACGATCAACTTTCTCAATGTTTTTAAAATGCATTTTCCAAGGTCCACGCGGAAAATCTTCCAAAAAAAATACCCGGAAGGGCTTGATCCATACAATTACCGAAAACTGTATGGACAGTTTTTACCGTAACCAAAAACTGTATGGATCAAGCCCTTCCGGGTATTTTTTTTGGAAGATTTTCCGCGTGGACCTTGGAAAATGCATTTTAAAAACATTGAGCGGTTCGGATCGTCAAAATTTGATCCGGAAAGTCGAAAATACCCCTGGTCCGCACGGTTTTTTGGTTAAGGGATCCCTTAACGGATCATTCTCCTATATATATATATATATATAGGAAGCATTTCCTATAAGGGCGACCTTATATAAGGAGAGTGGGGGCGTTTTAACCATAGCCGTTGGATTCCAACGGCTGAGATTAGATAACCACTTAAAATTTAACTCGCGGGTCACCAAACCGGGTCAAAACGTTTTGCGGGTCAGGATCCGGGTAATAATGCCATCCGGATCCCTTCCCCTTCCCCAGATTCATTTCACCCTGTTGTTCGAAGAGAGAGAGAGAGAGAGAGAATGCGATTCCACGAACAAGATGAAATCGATCGATCTCGAAGGTGTAATCGGACGTGTTTGACGAAATCTCTCAGGTATTTCTCTATTCTCTCTCTTCCCTCGCTCTATCTGGTTCGTTTCACCTCAATTTTTGAACTCGTTTTTTCAAATTTTAGGGTTTCAGTCAGGAGAACTCAAATCGAACAAGTAGAGGTCAATCAAAGGTATCTCTCTTCTCTCGCTCTATGTGGTTCTTACTGAACTCGATTTAGGGTTTGGTTCGTTACTGAACTCGATTTAGGGTTCAGTTCAGTTATGAGTGCTTTGTAAATTGCACTTTGTAAATCAACTCCCTGATGAATAGTTTTTCGTTTAACAACCATGAATTTTAATGTTAAGAAGTGTTCATTGGGGTGGAAATATAAATTTTTTATGTCATGCATCACCATCTGTATAACTATTGTGATTCCCTTATAAAGTTTTGAAGTACTAGTTTCTTATTTTGTTGCTCAAGCTGTACCAACTTGTCTACTCTGTGGTTGGATTTCACGTGTACTGGAAAATTGTATTTCCTTAAAGACATGTCCACTAAGATGGTTTAAGGAAAGTGGGACATGCAATTGTTTCCTGTTTCCTGTTTCCTGTTTGTGTTTGTTTCAGTGATATTGGTTTCCTGTTTGTCTTTTGCATCAAATGTATTTATTTCAACCTTTATTAAGTATTTCCTTTCTTCCCAACATAATATTGTCCACAAGGACATTAAACCTGATAATCTGTTGCTCACTGCCTCTGGCACAGTGAAGATTGGCGATTTCACTGTTAGCCAGGTTTTTGAGGTATTGATCTCAGTTGATTCTGAATTATTTTCCTTCAAATCAAGAGTAATGGTTGTGGATTTAAACAATTTGCATCATATCAGAGGGATCAAGCATGAGCAACAATCAACAACCCCCCACAAGGGTATGGTCCTCCTCCTCCACAAGGGTATGCTCCTCCTCCTCCTCCTCCACAAGGGTATCCGCAACAAGGCTACCCTCCACAAGGATACCCACCACAGGGAGGGTACCCGCCCCCGCCCCAATAAAGCTAGGCGTTGTACTGGATGCGGGTTAACGGGACAGTCCCATGACAAAAAGAATTGTCCTAAACTTCGAAATATGTACGTGCATGCATGTTAATGTTGTTATTTATAGTTTTTAATTTCACAATTATGATGTGGTTATTGCTGTCTTTTTTTTCTTAGGTCTTCGCAAGAAGTTGGGTTGACTGATGGCGATGATCATGATGATGAGGACGGATACGACGAATTTGACTCTAACGATGATTGTAAGTGTTTAAAGTTGTCGAAAAATTGTTTCATTTTTTTTGTTTCTTTGATTAATATTATGACCTATCTGGTTTTTAGGATTGGAAGATGGCAACATGCGGAGATATGTTACTGAATTTGCAATCTGTTGTGGATACAGAATTTGTTATGTACTGAATTTGCAATCTGTTGTGAATCTGGAGTTATGAACTGTCGGACCCGAGTTATGAATCTGGAAATTTGTAATGATTCTGGAAATCTGTTTGAAAATCTGTTTTGGTTGTGACTCTGAATCATAGTAAAGCCTGAAATTCTCACGGCACCAGTCCCAATATGCGCATCTTCCTTTTTCCAGCCATAATAAAGCCTTCCAGGATTAGCATTTGACTCTGAAATTCTCACGGCAGCTCTCAAACCAAACCCACATGTCGTGTTTTGAAATTGTGGGTAAGAACTTTCAACGTGTCCCATGTTGGTTGATGTAGACATCACTATGTTGACGAGCAAGTTAAAGCAAAATGAAAGCAAAATGAGTATCTTACAATTAAAGCAAGAATAGGTGAGGAAATGTAGTTCACAGGTGAAGTTCCATCAAACTTAACCATGTAACATAGCCTGAAGGAAAACATAAAACTCTCATTATTGTCAAACAAATATGATAGCATCCACATGTTTGGTTATCAATTGCCAAACCCAACCTGTTTGGTTATCAATTGCAAAACCCAACCTACTCATCTTCCCCAACTACGGGTGTTGGGACGGATGGCTGAACGTGGGTTATTTTTTGTGGGTTAAGCATATTTTTTGCATATCAATACTGCACAATAGAAGGGCAATCAATACTAGAGCCTAGTTTAGATCACAACAAATCTTAAAGCAAGAATCATAGTTTTAGATCACACAGAGAAACCTATTAAGCAACAATAAAAATTCTGCAGTTCTATGACCATGACCCAGAAACTGGCATTCAAATCCTTGAATTCGATAAGAAATCACCCAGACAACGACATTATGAAAGCATTTCTCATTATCTAATATGCATACTAATCCTTATACAAATAGTGGAATCAGATCTCGACAGGATAGTGTAAAAATGAACCAAACCCTAAATCCAACAAATCGAGTTCAGTAAGAACCACATAGAGCGAGAGAAGAGAGAGAAGAGAGAGATACCTTTGATTGACCTCTACTTGTTCGATTTGCGTTCTCCAGACTGAAACCCTAAAATTTGAAAAAATGAGTTCAAAAATCGAGGTGAAACGAACCAGATAGAGCGAGGGAAAAGAGAGAATAGAGAAATACCTGAGAGATTTCGTCAAACACGTCCAATTACACCTTCAAGATCGATCGATTTCATCTTGTTCGTGGAATCGCCTTCTCTCTCTCTCTCTCTCTCTCTCTCTCTCTCTCTCTCTCTCTCTCTCTCTTCTTCGAACAACAGGGTGAAATGAATCTGGGGGAAGGGGAAGGGATCCGGATGGCATTATTACCCGGATTCTGACCCGCGAAACGTTTTGACCCGGTCTAGTGACCCGCGAGTTAAAATTTAAGTGGTTATCTCCAACGGCTGTGGTTAAAACGCCCGCACTCTCCTTATATAAGGTCGCCCTTATAGGAAATGCTTCCTATATATATATATATATATATAGGATTACACAGAAAAGCAAAATAATAACTATTAGGTATTTTTTGTCTTTAGTAAATTTTTTTACTTTTAATCATAAGTTTTATTTTTCAGACTCTTCACATTGACATGAATGATTAATTCAACAAAACATATCAGAATCTAACAAAAATCCAAAATAATTTGACGGAAAAAAAATAGTAGACAACAAATTTAGGAAAAAAAAAAGGAGTGAGAAATTTCTTGCAGTGGGATCATCTTGAAATCAAAATGTGGTAATTACGCAGAGGAAAACTAACAAATTGAAATTCACAGATCTAATTGAAAAGGTAATGGGAAACGAACTCCCGAGTGCTCGTCGTAGACACAAAAAACAAAAACACGCTCTTTATTACTTATATTAAAAAAAAAACATTACACACTCTTTTATTAATTAAATTTCAAAAAAAAAAACCTTACATTGATTAATGGAGCAACCCCAAATCAGTACAGGTACAACATATATCAAATTCTAAAGTTTCTCTCTCTACAAACTTTCCAACCAAGCTTCCTCTGCCCTTTACCCTATTGCACCAACAGTTGAGTAGCAAGCCTCCCCTTCCATTTAACCAATCTCCTGTCAAGGATGGCTATAGCTAGGAACAGGGTCCAATGTACCAGCTTTTGAAACTTCAAGCAACACAGATTGAGGGACAACATGCTGGCCCAACTTCTTTTTTAGGAGAGACACATGGAAGACAGGATGTATCTTGGTGGAGGGAGGAAGAGCCAGTTTGTAAGCCACTTTACCCACCTTCTGCAACACCTGATAAGGCCCAAAAAAAAAACCTTGGAGAAAGTTTCATATTAGACCAGAATTGGGCAGTAGTCTGCTTGTATGGCTGCAACCTGAAGTAAACCCAATCCCCAACCTGGAACTCCCTCTCAGTCCTGTGATGATCAGCCAATTGTTTCATCCTATGTTGAGCTCTCACCAAGTGCTCCTTTAAGAGTTTCAGAGTTGATTCCCTAGCTATTTTGACCCCACTGGTCAACTGCTGCCACTGAAGACATACTAGGAATGTGATGGAGATAGGTGGGAGGGACTTGTCCATATAAGGCTTCATAGGGAGTGATATGGGTGGCAGAATGATACAGAAATCATTGCCTTGGCCTAGTGGTTGCTGCGTGTTGGGAAAGTTCCATGCGATCAGAGTTTGACTCCGCAAACCCACCCCAAAAAAACAAACAAACAAACAAATAGTTTTTGCAAACCCAGAAAATTATCTACAGCAAGATTGAACATTTCAGCGGATTAAAAACAGAAAATTAGTCTGACTAGAGAGTACTGATCGAAGAAGAGAGTTACCTGTAATGATGCCATCGGAGGAAAGTGATCAGAGAGGATGAGGGAAGTAGAGATCAAGGAAATAAGGATTTTGATTGGAATGGTAATGGGTTTTCCCGTTTGACGATGAGCATGAATGGGTTTTTTTTTTCCTTCCAACGTTGGAATGAGATGGTTTTTGAATTTCTCAAATGGGGTTTTGGTTTCCAGAGCAAAGAAAGCACCGATGGGTTCTGCAATTTTTGGGTTTGTGTACAAGGGCTTCTCAATCGAACAATGATACCTACACTCCCTCCCAACCACTCCCCCTCTCACATGTGGGGGAGTGGTGGGGAGTGTATGTATCATTTTTGTTCTCAATTTCTCCACTTTACCTCAGTACTCCTGAATGACGTTTTTGAGCGGGACAATAGGCTGAAAATTAATGATCCTAACCATGGGTTTTTACCATTTCAATATGAACCGTTGAGTATTTAATGAAACCCAATATGGGCCCTTGGATCAAAATTCAATGGTTGTGATTTATGGGAATTCAAAAAGTATGAGCTCCCTTGTTATAGAGATAAAAAATTTGACGCAAAACTGTCAAATCCGCAAAAAAAATTGAATAAATACAAAACTAGTAAAAAATTAAGCATTTTGAGAAGCTGCCCCATGTGTACAGTGGTGACTCCAGGAGTTCGGAAGCGTGAGGTCACTCATAAATATTAAATACTTTTATCAACCATAAATTAAAGAAAAACGTCACAGTAATGACAACTAAAAATCTTGCTTTAATAAAAATTACATTAAAACTCAACCTAATAAGACAGATCAACCTCTGCTTGTCAAAAGAACAAAACAAGTGACAATGATTCAAACAAACCACACAAAGAAACAACTTTCATGAACTTTTAAGAGTTATCTAGTGGTGTTACCACCAAATTTAAGGGGTTCATTTATGAATATTTAAAAAAATTAATATAATTAGTAGTAAAATTTTGTCTCTCCGTGGGGTCCGCTGACCCCTATGCCCCTGCATGGGTATCGGAAGGTTGGGTATGTATAGCAGTATCGAAAACTGCATACACACCTGTACATATATAGACAATAAGAGCAGATGCGCCGAGTATAATAAGCGCCACCAAAGAGAACACCGTGGAAAAGCTGCCGCAAGACACCGTCCCCAGCCGTATCTGGATCAAATTCACCATCGAAAGCATCAGAAACAAGCACCCCATCACCGAGCCAATGGCGGAGGCCAACATCCCGGCCTTCAAAAGAAGAATATTAATGTCGGCCTTAGACGCCTCCTCGTGGTCATTACTGTTCTTCAAGTTCATGTGCAGTTTGAGGCCCTGGCTCACTAAGGAGGAGAAAAGGAAGAAGCTGAATGCGAATACTTCGAAGACGATTAGGGATTTGGCGGAGGCCAGGCCGGCGTCGCAGGCGGAGGAATTTTGGAGGCTGCGTTGGTCCGGGGTGGCGAAGGCGAGGCCGGTGAAGACGGCGAAAGTGAAGATGGAGTTCACTTGTACTATGCCGTCGAGGGCGGTGACCTTGATTGAGGTGGTTTTTCGCTGATCAGCGGCAGAATGTGGGGCGGTGGTGGTGGGCCTGGGCCGCCTGGTGGTGGAGGTGGAGGACCTGATCGAGAAAAGAAAAGAGTGCATGGAGAAATCAGTTTTCCAACCAAGTAATACGTGTTAAATACTTCAGAATTTATGATCAAATATTATTGCGGGATTTATGACTTTTGTGTTGGTAAATCAAATTGCAAAATGACGTGTATGTATGCCTTGCTTTAAAAGCACCCCAATAACCTCAGATCTTGAGATAGAGCCGGCTCAAGGTTTTATGAGGTCCAATTAAAGTGACAATTTTAAAATAGTAGTATTTTTCACATTAATTAAAAGCTGCTGTATTGAAATTTATGCTCAAGGTTTTTGGTGATACAAAAGTATTACTATTTAGACTTTATGCTCAAGGTTTCCTGCTAATTTTATTCCAGCTAATAAAACTAATCCACATAACCGAAAAGATCGATAGCATCAGAGAAGGAATTTTTCAGTGGCGAACAGATACCACATGATGCCGTAGCATCTTATCAGAGTCATCTAAAACTGTTATCAATAGTCTGGGTTTTAAATAAACTATCACCGGTAAGATGTGCCGACGCCCGATGGGTACGCCACATGATACCCGGTCGACACTGAAAAACTTCTCACATCAGAGAGAGAGAGACTTTTTCTTTTTATATTAAGACGAAAAAAGGGAATTGTTTCTTTCATTTTTTTGGAGTCTTTTTTCTAGCTTTCAGAGGCCTTCTCAATACAACTTTTTTCAATGTGCATTAACGTACATAACAAAATGAAAAAAAAAAAAAACATTATATGAAAGAAGGAAGACGCTAAAATGTTCCTTAGAAAAAAAAAATTTGCTTACCAAAAAAAGATGCTACAATGTTAGTTACCACAGAAAAAACCATTAAAAGACATAACAAAGGCGTAACAGAAACAATTAAAATGCATAATAAAAAATCATTAGAAGACATAACATGTTATACAGCGTGACATAAATCATTAGAAGGCTTACGAAAAAATCATTAGAAACATTTTTCAAAATAGCGTAACATGCCATGACTAAGTTATAACTCACTTTTTTTGCAGTGCCCCCTATCATAACGTAAACCATTAGTAAGCATAACATGTTATGATATATTGGGACACACCATAAGGGAGTAACATAGTAACATTTTGCATGAAAGAATGGAGGTCTTCTAAAATGGGGGACCCTAAAGCCTAAACTTTATAAACCTTATAATAGTTGAGCCTTATAATAGAAATGTGTGCATGCGCGCGCGTGTATGAGAGAGAGAGAGAGAGAGAGAGAGAGAGAGAGAGAGAGAGAGAGAGAGAGAGAGAGAGAGAGAGAGAGAGAGAGAGAGAGAGAGAGAGAGAGCATACATGATTGTTTCTTTGTCCTGTGTTAGCTAAAGGAGGGTGCCGAGGTAGAGATTGAAAGGATTCGGATGGTGTTGATTTTTGGGGATGCTGCTGCTTGGAGGGTTTGTTTGTTTAGTATTTATAGACTTTCCTCAAAAGGGAAAGTGAGGGCAGGGGCCAGGGGAGGAGAGAAGAGTACTGTTGCTTGATGTGCTTTATTGCTTTATATTTGGCAAAATTTAAGGAGACCAATTAAATTAAAAAATAAGGCTTGTCTGGTCTGGAGGAATCCATGCAAGACGAGTTAACGCTTCCCTTTGCTTTACTTTCTGATTTTGCGAATGAAGAGAAAAACAAGAAGCTTGTTCCATAAAAAAAAAAAAAAAAAAAAGAACACTTGTCTGGAGGAATCAACATTCTCTCTTTATCCAGTAAGAGATGCTTTACTCTGCTTTGATTTTGCTTTATTTGAACTACTAATAATGAAGGGAATTTGAAGAGACGAAGCTTATTCGATAAGGAAACCAAAAAAAAAAAAAAACTAGCTTGTCTAGAGGAATCAGCTTGCTCTCTGTCCTCCGTATGTGATGCAGGAGCAAATAATGAAAACGTTGGAACCGAGGAGTCTTCTTAGATGTTTTTTAATCATTAGTCTAAGTATTTGTTTACACAATTTTTAGTGCCATTTTAGAAGTTCGAAAAGTCATTGAGTTGTTCAAAGAGTCTACCTAGATTTAATTAGTAGTCAAAGTCTTAGGCCTTATTAATTTTTATCGTCTTGAAAATATAAGTTCTTTTAACCTATACTTGGAGGGGTGTTCCAAGTGGCCTATAAATTATATTGCTATGAATGAATGAGATAGAGCTTTTGATGATTAATGAAATTGAGAGAGTTTCTCGTTATTCTTCCAATTACTTTGGTATTCTGCGGAATCAACAAAGTTATTGATGCCCTTAGTCCTGGTATTCTTAGTGAATCAACAGGTTTAAGGAAGGATTTTGATCTCCGGGTATTCGTGTGCGAATCAACGGACTCAAACTCGTGCTATATTTTAATTCTTCAAGCTTCCGCTACATCAGTTTAGTATCAGAGTTGTATCAGTGTGAAGTGAGGATAGCGGAGGAGAGATGAGAGATGCTTTGATTTTGGCTTTATTTGAGCAGATGGAATTTGAAGTGACCAAGCTTGTCAAGAAAATGTTCAAGTGAAAGTGAAAGTGAGGGTGGGGAGTGGGGACGGGGGAGGAGAGGAGAGAGCTAATAGAGAGCAAGGAATTTGCTTGGCTGTTGCTTTATTTGAGAGCTAATAGAGAGTGAGGGAATTTGAAGAGACCCCAATCTTGTTCAGAGGATGTCCCAAGGAATCCCCAGAAAGAGAGCAGGAGGGCGGGAGGAGAGGAGAGAGATGCTTTGCTTTACTTCTTGATTTCATTTAAGGAAGCAAATGGAGGAGAGAAAATTCGAAGACACCAAAGTTTGTCTGACGATGTTGAAGTGAAAGCGAAAGTGAAGGTAGGGCCGCAGGGGCAAACACAAATAGTGGACCCTACTGGATTGAAACTTCCTACATACTATATTTTTTTGATGTTTTGGTTCTTTTACCCAAGATCCCATATTCTACTTTCTAAGGCCCCGTTCTGCTAAAAAAAAAAAAAAAAATTGTTTTAACTCAAAAACTATCTCATTTCATTAACAAAAAATCACTTAGTTTTTTTGCAAAATTAAAAACCAAAAAAACTAGTTAGTGGAACAAATTAGTTTTTTTGCAAAACTAAACATACAAAAAACTAGTTTAATGGAACAAGTTAATTTTTTTGCAAAAATAAAAACCAAAAAACTAGTTAGTAGAACAAGTTAGTTTTTTTTGCAAAACTAAAACATCCAAAAAAACAAAAAATAAAAAATAAAAATAAAAATAAAAACCAAGTTAGTGGAACACCCCCTAAATCTTGCATTAAGTAATATGAAATATGTATAACTTTGCCCAAGTAGTTCACCGAATCACCCCTAATGTTTTTTTTTTTTTGTGATCCCGCCACTTTTTAACACTCTATCTCACGTGAAAAAGTGGAGCACAGCCACGACACATTATTTTCTTCTTTGTGGTCCCACTACTTTTTAATGCCTCTCTCTCTCTCTCACAATAAAAGATGGAGCACCGGGGTGAAGTCTGAACTGTTCGAGATCTAAAAAACAACGGAAGTTTATAATATTTAAATTGCAATGCCCCTCTCTCTCTCTCTCTCTCTCTCTCTCTCTCTCTCTCTCTCTCTCTCTCTCTCTCTCTCTCTCTCTCTCTCTCTCTCTCTCTCTCTCTCTCATATTTGAGAAAAGCAACCCATTGATTATTATCAGGTAAATTCTAACCTTGGGCTTTGAGGGGATTTTTTTTTTTTTTCGTGTTGCATGTGTAAATCCATCCAATTCATTTCGGAATTTTGACAAGCAAAGGTTAAACTGCTTTGCCGAATTTTAATCTAGACTACTCGTGCAGGCATTGAGCTTTTGGCACTTTCAGATCAACTTGAGAATTTCATCATTGATGCGCGCTCTAGTATTGAGTTTTCAGACTTAAAAAGAATTGGCGATCTCGCTCATGAGAAGATGGTTGAGACCCAAAGAGATTGAAAATCTGTTGGTATACAAGCTTTTAACATTAGCCCTAGTTTTACCATATGTGACTACTACAATAGAACAAGCATTCCTCGAGAATGCATTCTCCATTTTTGACATTCCAAGCCAAAAAGAGCTCCAAAGCTCCTTTTCAATTCTACTTCTCGTTTTCCTTTTCCCTTCAATTTCTCTCTCCCATTCCTACCCCTTGTTTACGTTATTCCCTTCAATTTCTCTCTCCCATTTGGAAAGCTTTTCATCTCGCTTAGAAACTAAATGGTGCTTGCCTAGCTTTTCTTGGCTTTTTGTTTCTCGTCGGGCACGTTTGTCCTTCCGGGTGCATTTGGTCAGAGGAGTTGGTGCATAGTGTATGTAATGGCGTGTGCGTGGTAATTGTTTTTCTCGGGATTGCATGTTTCTCTGCTTGTGTGGTGAGGTTCACCTCGTACAACTCTCTTCAATAATATGCATCAGAAGCGGCGATCTCTTCGTGCGAATTTCGGGTTCCTGCGGCATATACCCAATGCGATGGAATTTAGTCGTAAAAGTCCATATTCTTGCTTTACACCAATCTTTGGTGGAGGTGAGCCTCAAAGTACGCCTCGTGTTTTATCCAAATTACACTTTGATTGTGCAGTCATCATGGTCATTAGTCGCGACTTGTATTCTCGGATGCAAAAAGTGGGCATACATCTTGTGATTGCTCTTTACCCAAAAACGCGTTCATCGCTTGTTGTGGACCGTTGTGCTCGTCCTTGCCTCTTTGATTTGTTCAATGGGCATGGGGCGTGCGAGTGTCGCAAAAGGAATGCTACCTGGTTAATCTTGTTTATAGTCATATGCTTGTCTAAAAGATTAAGCTATGCATGTGTAAGTATGAACTAATTCAGACTGTGAAACTGTGAATGGCTAATTAAATTAGTTATAGTTTGTTTGATGATATCTTCTACTCGTATAATTGTAGTTAGGGATGACAATTTCACCCAAAATCGATGGATACCCGAACCAAACCGAACCTATCGGGGAGGTTTTTTTTATTTTTTCCTACCCATGGGGCGGGTTTGGTTTTCGAAACATGATATCCAACGGGTTTGGATTTGGGTTTGGTCTTAGCAAGTATTCGGCCAAACTCAAACCCAAACCAAAACCAAATCCAAACTGATCCATATAATATTACTTATAGGATATGTTAGCTATCCTCATGTCTTCTATTGCTTCTGAGTCGGCATTTAGCACTAGTAATAGATTGGTGACTCCGCATCGTAGTCAACTTCATCCCAAAACAATGGAGGCATTGATGTTACTTTTTTGTTTTAATATATAATATTTTCCCTTCATATGTTCATTAATGGAATGAATATTAATGCTGGTTTGGTGTGGTTCGGATAAAATCCAAATCCATATGGTTTGGTTATGGTGCACTAAAAATTATATCCGTCGGATATCGGTTTGAATTTGGGTATAGATAAATACTTTGGGTTTGGGTATGATAATCATAAAATCCGGACCAAACCGATCCATTGTCATCCCTAATTGTAGTAATTTTAGAGCTAATACGTGCAACAAACTCTAACTTCTGGAAATGATTCATTTATTAGATAAAAAGGTCAATGATAAAAGGTCAACGCGGGCTTCGCCCGTTGCGCTGATGATTCATGATAACTCGACAGATCGCACGGCCTTCGTGCCGGTGACGCATCATTCAAATTTCTGCCCTACGAACTTTCGATCGTAGGAAGGCTTGGTGCGCAGTTGATTAAAGAAGTGATATTTCGTGAGATTCAGAACCACTTGAGCAGTTGATTAAACAAAGGAACGAGTATCCTATTTGAAGTGCATTCTAAAATGGGGAATGGATCAACACTAATTGAGGAAGGCTTGGCTTCTTGTTGAAGTTGTTACAATAGCTTGTGAAAGGTTGAGCGAATTCTGGCCAAAAAGCCTTATTTCTGGGTATGAAGTTATGCAAGTGCAGATTTTGCTGTTACGATATCATATTAGTGGATCGAGAGGCATGGTCACAACTTTTCTTGTTCGTCGCATGTAAGTAAAACCATACTTGTGACAATCTTTGCCAAATATTAATTCTCACTCCTAGCCTCTATACTGTTATCAGTAAAGTGAAGGACAAAAAAGCTGCATATCACCAATCTATCGCTTCCCGTTCATTGTTAAAAACAACAATAGTGCATGCCAAGCCAAGGGAGATCAGCTTTACTTATAACATGGAATGTGAAATCTTGTAATTTTATATAACACAGAAGGCAAAAAGTGAAGTTCCAGCAGTCCAAGTTGGATGGAACTTTGCAACACTAACTGAATACCCACTGCCAACATAAACACATCAATAGCTAACAGCCGCCCCTCCGTATACAGTAGCACCAGTGTTATACACCCACAGAATTTCACCAGTACTGGCATCCATCGCATAGAAAGGGCCGTTTGGTGCCACAGACCCTGCAAAAAGGACACCATTTGAGATCGTTACGGGGCCTTGGCAATCGTCGTTGCTGGGGTTGGCCGCGCTCCATAGGATGTTCCCTGTGTTTGCATCTAAAGCTACCCATGCACCGAATGTTGTTCTCTGGGTAGATGGGGCAAGGGTGAAGCTAATTCTGTCACTGTTGACTATGTTTGTATAAACCCTTATCCCTTCTGTGGCTGCACCCCATATCCCTTCTCCGTCGTTACTTCCTGGTCCTGCCAGCTGCAAAATCCATCTTGAGAGCCTTAGTAAAATCAGGTCAACATGGTGATTCATATTGCATAATCACAAAGATATTGGGTGGTGTTGTGCAATATCTGACGAAATTAAAGGTTTCCCATTTTCTGTCTCAATGCACTCTCAGTTACATTGAGACACAATATCCAGAGTCACAATGTGCAGTCAGGTGTGCAATGAAACAAAAAGACATAAAATTTTCAGCAAGAAAGGATCTTATGACAGGGGAAGGGACTCTTCTATCCACAACGTCTCTGTGTTCTCATATCTCAACGCATTTTCAGTTACACGATATGATGAGATCTCAAAATACAAAAATCTTAAAAGACAATCGTGGGGTTGAAGGTGCTTTATGACAAAAGCGCAGAAACCTGTGGGGGAGAATCTCGTGCCGTATTAGAGGTGTACTAGTTACACATGCACTCACCTTGGACCAAATTATGTCACCATTATCGCGGTCTAAAGCCCAAGCAAACCCGCTCTTCTACACAGCAACAACTACATCCATCTTCCTCCCCTTCACAAACGACGTAACCAGCATTGGATCCTCCCCAAAATCCGCATCCAAATTAGGCCCCGGTGGACAATTAGGATAACCGAGAACTAAACACACGAAATGGAAAACATCATAACCCCCCAGTTGCCTAGTCCACACTATCTTCCCAGAATCCAAATCAAAAGCCATAATCGAATCAAAGTTGACACCGGGCCCAATGCACTGATCAGGTTGGCTTGGTTTTGTGGTTTGGCTATTCTGTTTTGCTTGACAAGCAAGCACCTCCGGCGGGGCATTGTAGAGGTTTCCGGTGCCGATGTAGACGAGGTTTCGGGTTATGTCGATGGAAGGGCTGTTTCCCCAAATGGCTGTTCCTAAGTAGCCGTTCAGTTTGCCACCGTTGTCAGGAGAGTGTAGGTTTGCCATAGGATTGAGCCTGTTAGGACGGATAGCTTTGCTAGGCTGCCTCTGAATGTGCAGCATTGGGTACTTGGTAGGATTACTTCTAGTGAAGAGACTCCGATGTAAACCGCCCTACAAAGAAAATAAGTAGTCTATCATATACTATGTGGATGAAGTTTTAATGAAGTCGCTTTTGGTAGTCACTTGTTAGAATCCTTGAAGATAAGATGAAGGGAAGTTTCTTGAGACTAACATGCATCTATTAAAAGATGAAAGCTATTGGCAATTGTTAAAGCTGCAATAGAGGAAATGAAAAACATTATATGGAAAGTGTAAATCCTACCTTAAAAGACATCGTGCTAGTGGTTATAGAAGGAAAAGATATTTGTTCGAACATGTACTAAAGATTTCGTTGTATTAGTTACCCATTGTAAAAGGTTCCGGATTGAGTAATCACTGTCAGAGGACGCGGGTCTAGCAGAGTAGACCAAATAAGATTTCCAGCAAAACGAGTGACTGCAATCATATATGCAGACCCGTAAATTGAGATAATCAAACTGTCACCAGCGATTGTTGGGGTTGATCTCGATACACACACATCAACGTCTATCCCAGTTCCGCTCAGCCCAGTTAGCTCACCGAGGTTTTGTTTCCATATTAGGTCCCCATTGAAGGCATTCACCGCGTACAAATATCCATTCCATGAAGGGAAGTAGACAACTCCATTTGCCACAGCTGGAGTGGCTGAGATGGCTTTTCCAGCAAAGAATTTCCATTTTAATTTCAGGTTCCGAACAGTCTTCGGATTTATCAGGATTTCTCCTTTGGCATTCCTTCTGTTTTTTATATCAGCTCCGTGATTAAGCCACTGAAATCAACCAAAAAAGTGTTTCAGTCATGGTGAAAAGGGAAAACGAGAATAGAAAACAAGGTAATCATACGTGCAAAAAAGGGGGGAAGTTATGTCCACGGTTAATGAACAAATTTGATTATGAAAGAGGAGAGTATAATGAGATGTTACTTGGAAATCCAAAAGCTCTCTATTTATAAGAAATATACAAAACTCAAATTAAGCGAATATGCAATATAAGAAACCAGGTCTAACCTAGCAGGCGGGCTATTGGATCAAGCTAGTTGCAAGCAGCTTACAGAAAACCCGGGTAATTAATTTTGAGACAAGCCACAACAACTAGCAAAAAATTACTACTAATAAGATTCATGCCAGTATTTCTCACCTCTGCAACTGCATTGTCAACAACTATAACTAGGCACCATGCCACAAGCAGGATTACAACAGGACCATGACTGTTTTTCTTCTGTTTGAAAGCCATTATACAAAGGCGTGGTTAATCAAGGGTTAAGAAAGAGGACTACTTATATAATCATTCAAGAGAGTAGGAAAGCATGGTAAGCTAGCTTAATTTAGTAGTTTAAAAAATATGGGGTACATGTGGGATGTGACGTTTGTGAGTTACCTGTATTGCTGGTTTACACAGAATAAAATATAATGTTAAAACTACAATAGTCCTTCTCTTTCTCCCATATAAACTGTTACAAAGTGGATAAACAGGGAATAATTTAGTGAATGAGAAAGTCTGTTAACAAAAGCGTGTAAACCAACTTTGTATAACATATCGATGAGACACTAGATGTTGTGTTGTGTCAATAATGCAGTGCTCATGTGGTATGTTGAAGAACACACTCATTAGTTTACCTGACTTAAATGTAGTTAAAACTTCAGATTGCTCCATTAAAAGAGGATTTCATTTTCTTTCTAGTCTGGACGAAGTAGATATGCAGTGCATCCACTCGAGTCTTTTGAAATTAGCACGCCCATCCTCACTAATCAAGTAATAAAAGATATCAACAAGAGAATCTGCATCTAATCAAAAAAATCATCTAACTCTTTACCTAAAGAAAAAGAAGTGATACTTCATGAGATTTGGTCCACTTGTGCAATTGACTGAATAATGGAACTAGTATCCTACTGAAGTGTATCATGAAATGGAGATGGGATCAACACAAATTAAGGAAGGCTTGGCTGCTTGTTGAAGCTGTTACAATAGCTTGAAAAGGGTGAGGAGTACTGGTCAAAAAGACCCCTCAACTAGCCTTATTTCTGGGTATCAAGTTATGCAATGCAGATTTTGCTGTTATGATATCATACTAATGGATCAAAGGGTATGGTCACAACTTTTTTGTTTGTTTATTGCATGGAAGTCAAGTTGACTGTATTTTTCACCACTCCTCAATACACTGTTATCCCTAAAGAGAAAGAAGAAAGAATTGAATATCACCAATAAAAGACTTTTGATTCTCTAGATAAAGCTTGTGAATGCTATTATTTCATACTCTCCAGTCTCCAATGATTTAACTGTACTGGTAGGGTGTCAATGTTGTTGGGGATCCATAAAATGATAACTTGCTTTGAATCTCAACTGGAGTAGAACCTTTTTTTGTCACAGCAGAGCAAGGCTAAAATTTGATCTAAAACCAATCAAAATATGAAACATATCTTCAGTTACAACTTACAAGGCACAGTCCAAGCACAGAAGTATCGGTAAAGGGACTCATCCTTAACAACAATTTCTATCGGTATTATTTGTAAATTGTTTAGATATGAACTTGAAACCATATGGGTATTTAGAAAACAAATTAAGGAACTTCATTTCTCTTCTATGTCAATTGTTAAAAACGAGCACTTACCTCACTCCATCTCCTGGAGCAACAGGTTTCTGACATGGGCACGATATAGACGAGTCCTAGTAACTTAGCTCTTCAAACTAGTTCATGTTACAATCTTGTCCTATCCATAAAGCTTGCACTATATTTCCACCTAGATTTCAAATTCAGCCTTACCCTATCTTGAATTGAAGATTTAAGTGTTCTCCTGCATCCGCCGTTGGGAATTTGGATTAAAACACATGGGAGCTTATTGTGTTCCACAAAGTCCTAATTTTTTATTTATCATTCCTATCTCCAATACACTGAACTAGAATGGTATCTGGACAAGTTAAATACAACTAGAGTGCACCATAAGTTTAAAGTCCAGACCTATTTATTCCTCTTGAATACCACCTGATTAATTCCATTGTTGCAAATCATAAGTTACTGAGAGCACCTTTACTAAGCAGCATCAATTGTAACTTGCAAAATTCGGACTATGTAATTCTCTTGAATATAACTGATCACTTCCATTGTTGCAACTTGCAGATCCTATTATTAACAAGAACTCTACTTAGTAGCATCAATTATATTTGTGTAAAGTGTACACAGAAATCCACACACAAGCAAACACATATCGAGACTCATACAGATGTGGAATTAACAAGAAACTGAACCTAAGAAGCACAGATATTGACACGGATACAGAAATTTAAAAAAAAAATGGGGATACCGACACCCTTACCGCCTAAACTAACTACCCTTCAACAACTTTCCCTTGAATTCGGCTCCATCTGCCAGGTGTCCTAGCTGCCATAGACGGCTGTGTATGTCCTAGCTGCCATAGACGGCTGTGTATCAAATTTCTTCAGTCATGGCTGTTAAGCAAAAATATTAGTTTCCTAGTAAACCCAATTTGAAAGAAATCCTATAGCAAATACAAAGATTCAAACTTGTGTTCCTTTTCCTGCATCTTCCAAATCAACCAAAAACGAAGAAAGAAAAAGAGCTTCAAGATAAGGCTACTACAATCACCTTGGATTCGACGTAAATGAGTTGGAAAAGTAATCATCGCTCTTACTTATGCTGCCGTCAACCGTGGTCAGAGATGATGGACGGCGGCCGTCGGTGCTACGATGTTTCAAGGGAATTCAGTCGACGTCGTATCAATGGAACGGTGTGCTTGATATGAAACGCCAACGCTTTCTATAGTTTTGATTCAGTGTAACCAAACTCATTGTAAGAAACACAGATTCAATGAGATCAAGTACGAATTCGTATTAAACTACAATGAAATTTTGACATGATATTGAATCTTAAATTATCTACCAAATGAATGTCTCAGATCACAAATCTATCACTAATCTAGGTAGAAAGTTTCCTTGAAAGAATCTGAAGATATGCAGAACGGTAGAATTCGAAACGACGTCGTAAAACGGGGCGTGACATAGATTGAACCTATGTCACTTATTAAACGACGTCGCATCCTCAGTTAATCTCCCTTAAAGGGTCTGCAACGAGTAATTTGCCGATTGCGATTGATTCGAGGATTTTTTATATGATCAAAGCAGTTCATCTTGTAGATATTGCCAAAACGATATAATATGTGAAAGATCAGAGTAATCCATTTCTAATTGATATATAATCGGAGATGATTTTTGTGTATTTATTTTTCTGAAAATAGATTTGGCTACACTGGATGAAACCTTTTTCTGGTGTCCTCAAAAACATCGACGTCGCCAGCACTCATTTGAAGAAGCTCATCTTCTCCGATGACGGTCGGCGGCTCCGAACGCGTTAAGAACAGGTACCCCTTCTCTTCAACAGACTTCTCTCTGCTCTTTTCCCGTAATGAGATTTACTGATGACATATATTTCTTCTTATTGGCTGCCAATAAGTCATCTGCTGTGCATCATTGATCTCAATGTTTGCAAATGCAAACTGTGGCACACCCCATATTCCCCCTACTTCCTTACTTCCTGGCCCTACCATCTGCAAAATCCATCTTGAGAGTCTTAGTAAAATTAGTTTAATATGGTGATTGATATTGCATAATCACAAAGATATCCTTATCGGATGATGTTGTGAATCATTTTGTTTTGTACAGAATTCCCATAACTTCATAGAACAATGTGGCTCCTTAATGTCCTTAACATTGAAAGCAAAATATATACTGTAACAGATCATAACTTAAGATATGATAGCAATATTAGACTTGTGAGTTTCCGTTTTTGGAACAAAATTTGACCCGTTAATTATTTTGATGAAATTGGAGTCTTCCTATTTTTTTGTCTCAATGCACTCTCAGTCACATTGAGACACAATATCCAGAGTCACAATCATGCAGTCAGGAGTGCAATGAAACAAAGAGATGTAAAAAAAATTCAGAAACAAAGGATCTTATGCTGGAAATTATTTATTTTCGCATCAAAAAAGTGAAAAGGGAAGGGACTCTTCTATCCACAAGGTCTCCGTGCTCTTGCCTCAACGCATTTCCAGCTACATGATGTGATGAGTATCTCAAAATACAATAATGACAAAAGACAATTGTGCAGTTGAAGGTGCATCATGATACAAGTGCTAAAACCTCCATGAATTGTTAGAGGTGTACTTGTTATTCATGGACTCACCTTGAACCATATTATATCACCATTATCCCAGTTCAAAGCGCAAGAAAACCCACTCTTCTGTACTGGGAAAACTGAAATCTCTAAGTTCTATTCATAAGAAATATGCAAAACTGAAAATTCAGAGAAAATCCAGGTATACATATCAAAACCAACAGTCAGAAGGCTACTGATCAAATGGGTTGCAAGAGGCTTAAGACAATCTGGGTTAAATTTGAGACAAAACACAACTAGCCAAAAAGTACGAATAATGTTTACGCTAAAAGCAAGCGGAGATCGAGAAGAACAAGAATTTCTCATCTCAGCAACCATGTTCTCAACAACCATAAACAGGCACAATGCCAAGAGCAGAATTACAGGAGGGATTCGCTTCTGTTTAAAAGCCATTGGACAAAAGAAATGATTTACTCCAGGTGTGAGAAAGAATTCTACTACTTATAGTTATTCAAGGAAGTACACTGTAATGGTGAGCTGGTTTCAGCAATTTGCAAAGTATGGGCTACATGAAACGCTAACAAAAGGTAGGATGTGACTTTGTGAGTGAACCGCTCATTGCTTCTGTAAACGAAAGATTTAAGAATTAAAATTTTCTCTTTATCCCCTAGAAACGGTACAGAAGTGAATAAAGTGGGAATTACTTTAGTTAAGGAAAAAGGATGATAACCATGTACAATTGGTATAACTTGTTGATGTGGCACTCCAAAAACTATGTTGCATGTACAATATGAATGACATTTTGGTGTGGCATTGCATGATCGATGTGCCAATGATGTCATGCTCATTTGTTACAAAGTCAACCACACATTGCTTATCTTAGTAGACTTACTCTCAGTTAAAATCTGGAATGCTCCATTACATGAGGATGTCATACCATTGTTAGCCCGATTGAAAAAGATATGTTATGTATCCATCCGGGTCTAGTGAAATTTGTCAGTTGCCAATTTAACTCCTGTGACTAATCAAGACAAAAAAACCAACATGAGAATCAGCATCCACTATAAAGATCAATGGAGTAACTTATTTACACAAAGAAGTTATTCTTCATTAGATTAGAACCGCTTGTGCAGTTGGTTTGGCTGTTTGTTGTAGCTGTTGCAATAGCTTGCAAAAGGTGAGGAAAATGAGTGAGGAAGGCCCCTCAAAAGCCTGATTTCTGGGTATTAAGTTATGATTTTTCCGTCATGATATCATTCAGTTGCTTGATAGGTATGGTCAGAACTTTTCTTGTTTGCTTCATTGAAGTCAAACCAGAGTTGTTGTCTCAGTATTTGCCAATTATTTTTCACCCCTAGGTCCCCTACTCAGGATATTGTTATCACTTTGATGTTGGAGCATCTCCGAAAGAGAACCTCGTCTTGTATGTTAATGGTGTGTTATATGACAAAAAGTGTTCAAAGTAGGACCCCTAATGATGTGTCAGAGCTGGGTTGCACGCAGAGAAAGCCAAAGTGTTTCATTTGACATTGCAAGATATTTTTATAGTGTTGGTGTGTAAAAAAGAAGGAAAGGACAAAAGCTATACAAAGGCTCTCTCTCTCTCTCTCTCTCTCTCTCTCTCTCTCTCTCTCTCTCTCTCTCTCTCTCTCTCTCTCTCTCTCGTGTATAGCCACAGCTAACAAAAGGTCTAAAATCGAGATTGTGTTTGTTATCTAATCAAGTCACTAAAGTGTTCAAATGCAGCAACAAAAGGTAAAAGTTTCCATTAACAGCACTAAATCTAACACAAACCATAAGTTTAAAGACCAAATGGATGCTCTAACCATTGAGATAGAAGCGCAAAATACGTCTCATTGACCTAAGTAGTGAGGACACAACATAGGCACACGGCCAGGCCAAGGCCACGTTAAAGGTATATATTGCCCATATTTTCATATCTCATTAGCTTGGTGTCAAATAAAAGAAATCTTAAGGAGTCAATACATAAAAATGTCGACCTTTGAACCTAGATGGACTTATGTACCAAATGAAGGCACGTAATTTGGCTCTACTTGGTCATGCCTGTGGTCCTATTATGTTGCCATAGCTAGAACAATTGGGTGTAAAAGTTGTCACTAGCTTTTGTGTGTTACATTTCAAGAAAGATTCTTTATTGAATCTTGTTGTTGCTAGCTTCTGTATTTCACAGAAAGAAAGATAGGGTTTGGGGATGGCCTCTCAACTTGCTATGATTCTCTACTTAGCATCTACCCCGTTTTCACGACCGAGTTCAGACTTCAGAGCTCTAAACAGCCTTATCTCCTTTAGCACTCCTCCACAAAGGTTGTATGGTGCTAATGTTAGAGCTAAATGCAAATGGAGAAACACCTATAAATAGTGTGGTCACACGAATTTGCATTACCAAGCATCCGAAAGAAGAACGATTGAATGAACTTCAGGTGTACCCTAGAGTTCCCTTGACCACTTCACTGGGGATTCCTACAATATAGTGATCCTACTGAAGTGTTTGGGGGAACTCCCGGGCTCGCTTGATACTACTGCACCTGACAACAGTGGGTGGCACTTAATCTTGTCAATCACCCTCTGGTCAAGGCTGTAGATTACAATTTTTCAGTTATTGATTATACGATGCAAGTATTAGAGCTCCAAGCATTTTGAAGTTAATATCCTTTAACCAATAATCTCAGTCTCAAGAAATACAATAAGATTAAGATACACCCTTTTTCCTACGCGTAGTATGCGTAGTACATTCCATAAACTTTTTGCATAGTGCCTACCCCATCTCAGCGTTAAACCCCAGCACTAATACCACCTTCTCACGTGCATAATCGACATTTGCGTATATACATATCTATCTTTCTCTATGCAAAGAGCATATATTCTCATATAACCATTTTCCTCCAAATTTTGCAAACCAGGAGAATACAAATGAAAGATCAGAGCTCAAAATAAGACAGTCCACAGAATAGGACGACTGGATAATCCAGCTTCCCTTCCATGTTCTAAATGTAGCATTTTCATAGTATCTCACAATGAGAGAAGCAGTAAGCCCTACTGTCCTGTTAACCAAATGAAGGTAGGCATGTACCTTTGGACTGATCCACTCTCGAACTATGTTTTTTCGTATGTTCATAGCATGCTTGACCAAGATTATTACGCCAGCATTGAAACTCTGTTTGCGAATGAATGCATATAGAAAACCCTGTAGCTACTTGCACTAAAAACAAGTCCTCTTGGAAATTCAGCAAACAAATAATCCATGGAAAAGAACGATAGCTTTTCCTGAGTTCTGTCTCTTTGCAAGTGTTCCATTTGGAAAAAAGTATATCTTCTATAGTGGACACTTAAAAAGGGGACGAAGGGAGTACGATTTCTCAGAGTCCACAAGAGCCTAACTGTACCGTACAATCCGTGAAGGGACCTCAGAAATGCATATAGTAATAATTTGAAGTCCAAAAATGTTGTAGGTACACTGAACCCGACTCCATTTCGACCTGCCAGTATGGGGCAGTCCCGAGCTCACTCATGGCTTGTTGGGCCGAACGCGAGTAGGTAGAACTGAGTCACCGACAACCCATCTGTTCTACGTAGCCCAGCATTGGAAAGTCTACCTTGTCTCAGCGGTTTAGGACAGGGTCGAAGGGACCTGACTCGTGAGCTGGCCTGAGAGACGGTTGGAGGAATCATGGAGACGCGTTATGAGCACTTGAGATCGGCCACGTGTTCACCGAGTGTCATCCATAACGCCACTAACCAAAGCAATTGTGTGTGACATCAGGTGCTCATGTCATACACACGAGACTTGAAAGACAATTACAAGCTGCTTATAAATACCCCTGGATGAACTCTAGGGCAGGTACGCCGTTTAATTTCTAGAATTTGTATTGTACTCTCTTCTCTCCTCCAAATACTAATTTGAATTTCGAGCATCAGAGTGCCCTCCGACAATTATCGCCAGAGTGCACTGACAATGATTGCATTCTGTAGGTGCGCAGAGCTCAAAGAAAGAAGGGTTGAACCGATCAAGCTAATTGTAATCCACCATCCCCATACACAAGTCACTGAGCTAGAACTCTATCCACAAAGTCCCAATTTTTTATTTATCATTCCCATCTCAAACACACTGAACTAGAACTCTATCTGGACAAGTTAAATACAACTAGAGTGCACCATAAGTTCTAAAGTCCATACCTATTTATTCCTTCTAAATACCACCTGATTAATTCCATTGTTGCAAATCATAAGTTACTGAGAGCACCTTTACAAAGCAACCAAAAACAAGAAAGAACAAAGAGCTTCAAGATAAGGCTACTAAAATCACCTTGGATTCGAGCCAGATGAGTTAGAAAAGTAATAACCGCTGCCCCGTATCCGGGGATGATGGACGGCGGTCTGCGGTACGACGTTTCAAGGGAATTCAGTCGACGTCGTATCAATGGAACGATGTGTTAGATATGAAAGGCTTAACGTTTTTGATAGTTTTGATTCAGTGTAACCAAACTCATTTTAAGAAACACAAATTGAATGAGATCAAGTACGAATTCGCATTAAACTACAATGAAACTTTAACATGATATTGAACCTTAAATTATCTACCAAATGGATGTCTCAGATCACAAATCTCTGGCTCATATAGGTAGAAAGTTTGCTTGAAAGAATCTGAAGATATGCAGAACGGTAGAATTCAAAACGACGTCGTAAAACGGGGCATGACATAGGTTCAACCTATGTCACCTATTAAACGATGTCGCATCCAGTTAATCTCCCATTAAAGGGTCTGCAACAAGTAATTTGCCGATTGCGATTGATTCGAGGATTATTTATATGATCAAAGCAGTTCATCTTGTAGACATTTCCAAAACGATACAATATGTGAAAGATCAGAGTAATCCATTTCTAATTGATATATAATCGGAGATGATCTTTCTGTATTTATTTTTCTGAAAATAGATTTGGCTACACTGGATCAAACCTTTTTCTGGTGTCCTCAAAAACATCGACGTCTGACAGCACTCATTTGAAGAAGCTCATCTTCTTCGATGACGGTCGGCGGCTCCGGACACGTTAAGAACTGGTACGCCTTCTCTTCAACAGACTTCTCTGCTCTTTTCCCGTAATTAGACTAACTTATTACCTCAGCATGCTTGACCAAGATTAGTACGCCAGCATTGAAACTCTGTTTGCGAACGAACGCACATGGAAAACCCTGTAGCTACGCACATGGGGTCGAAGGGACCTGACTTGTGTGCTGGCCCGAGAGACAGTTGGAGGAATCATGGAGACGCGTTATGAGCACTTGGGATCGGCCACGTGTTCTCCGAGTGTCATCCATGACGCCACTAACCAAAGCAATTATTGTGACATCAGGTGCTCATGTCATACACACGAGACTTGAAAGACAATTACAAACTTCCTATAAATACCCCTGGATAAACGCGAGGGTAGGTACGCCTTTTAATTTCTAGAATCTGTATTGTACTCTCTTCTCTCCTCCAAATACTTATTTGAGCATCAGAGTGCCCTCCGACAATTAACGCCAGAGTGGCACTGGCATGATTGCATTCTGTAGGTGCGAAGAGCTCAAAGAAAGAAGGGTTGAACACTTGAACCGATCAAGCTAATTGTAATCCACCACCCCCCATACACATTTCACTGAGGCTGCCTAAAACACGTGAGTCGTTTGATGAAAGAATACTTGTCTAATTCAAAAGCTAGACAAATACTCTAAGATTTTACTTTACGGAAAACACATATCCTTTTCAAATTGAGAAAATCTTGGCAATACCTTAACATTCGGCGGTTGTGGAATATTGCGATTGTCAATTCTTTGAAGAGCAAGGACTTCATTAATAGCAAGAACTTCATTAATAGCAAAAAAAGTAGTCATTACATGAAAAGCACCGGCGACGAGCAAAGACGAAGAAAATGCCCAAAGAACATAACGGTATGCAGTTTTCTCTTTGACTGATAAGAATCCACCTCCTAAAGAAGAACAAAAATCATCAAGCCACAACCATTCAAAATGAAGACCACAGCCATTCAAATCATTGGACCTTTGAGGAGCTTTCCGATTACACGAATTCCGGCATATATATATACAGCAGAATACCCTCTAAAAACTAGCAGACATAAATGATTGGACAACTAAAAGGAAGAAAAAATAAACACATATATGGAGAACGAAAACACTCGCTAAAGTGTTGAATAGTGGAGGGAGCGATTAACTAGTAGTACTTGGAAAAGCCATCAATGGTGGAAATTCACCAAAACCCTACATGCTAACACTTCAACATGGTTATAACTGATCTTCTTCATCCTCATCTTCAACTTCTTTCACATTTTCAACTATTCCTTGGATACTTTTTGTAAGATGGCTTGTGTGTTTTTCTATATCTTTCAAAACCATTTCCAGTTGCTTTCGGCACTCTGCCAACTGTTGGTTTGTTCGTTGAAGCTGCGTCGATAACTCCCGAATTTTCTTATCTTTTTCGTCCTGCATATAAAAGGGAAGCTGGGTTATACTCACTAAAAAGCGAAGACGTAGAAAGTTTGAGCCAGCAACAACAGCAGCTAATCATTTCAAAATGCATTTTACCAGTTACAAGTCCAAGCTGTTGCTAATCATTTCAAAATGCATTTTACCAGTTACACATAATGATGGACGGAAAAAGAAAAAAAAAAAAAGAGTGAAAGAAGGGGATACCGTGATTTTTTGTCAATTACAAAGTTGTTTTCGGCAATGAAAGCACTTGGCATTACAAGCAATAAAAAAATGTGATGCCCCCAGGGTAAATAAATGCCAACAAAATGCAGCTTTTCTGCCAAGCAGTATTTTTTGGTTAAACAAACAGACCCTTGAAGGATCTTTTTCTGCAAGATTAATCCACTTCGAACAAAATTGAGGGGATTTTTTCGGTAACTCTTCTATTTGTTAGACACTGCGAACTTTGCCCTTTTCAAAAGAGATAAGAGCAACAATTGAGAAAACCTGATTATTGTTTACCGCCCACGAAATCACCTGATTATTGGCCCGTGATCTGTTGAATATCAGCTACAATTTTTGTCTACAAAACCAGATATTGGTCTCTAAATTTATGACATATAAGCGAATTCTGAGTCTGTGTTACCAACAGCAGGATTTGAGCTAAACAGCAATTCATCACACTCCATGTACTAACAATAAAATCGATCGCCGTATGGGATGCTGAAACCTTATGGGGTTCCTAGCATGTCAAGAGGAAGTGGCATGATAAAATTTATTACAGCGAGGCCATAGAATCTTGGTCATAGAGGCATGTTAGACCTGAAATCCAATTCATCTCTGATGCATTAATGCATAGTTTTGACTTAGGAGGTATACCTTGTTACTGTAGAATTTCTTTTCTTTTTTTGCAGCGAGGTTACTGTAGAATTTTACACGCATCATATGCGAACTATGATTCAACGGAAACTAGCAGCTTCTGTGCAAGATCAAAGGATTCGGATTGTAGCTCTAGGGATGAAGACTTTCATGCAGCATTAATTGAGTATGAATTGAGTATGAATTCATACATCAGTTTTTTCTTCTACGTTTTTACTGATAAAGGATTAAGCAAATTGCCTTGAACATATAAGTATAAATCACTTATCACCTATGAAGCACTGACACTTCAAGAGGCAGGCGTGTCCCGGGTTCGACACAGGGACACGCAAGGGACACAGCAAACGTCGCGTGTCCATTTAATTTAATTAACCATTTCGAGGGTACACAGTGGGGGCACGGGAGGGATGCGAAAAGAGACATGGAAGGGGTTGAATATGCAATTTTGTAAAGTTTTTTTTGGTAAATGTGTATTACATTAAATATTTTGGGTCCAAAGTGCAATATGATGTATATTTGATGCTTGTTTTTTTATGTTGATGTTTTTTTGCTTATACATATAGCTATGTTTCCACTGGTATAAAATAAATACTATTTTTTACGGTGGTTCCCTATCATGTCTGTGTCCCCATTTCTTTAGCAATCCCGTGTCCGTATCCATGCTACAAAGATGATCCCTCGTGGAGAGCTTAACCCAAATAGCCTTGAAATTGCGAATGGAGACTTCTGGGAGCAAGACCAAAAGAGATCATTGATAGGAATTCCTCCTACTCAAGTAATTTTGGTATTTACAATCTCACCTGAAGGGCCATCCACTGAATGAGTCTATCACAAAAGGACAAGTGAAACTCCCTGGCAAATACATGATGCAGGTAACTATGATAAACCATTATCTTGGTGAGCCTATGCAAGCAACTTCAACACAGAATTATCCACCAATTAGAGACCGAAAGATCCACCAGTGGTTGTGAATACAAAGCAATAAGACATTCACTAAACTGCCACCTTAAAATCTGTCTATACATGCTACAGTTTCTATGGGTATCGTTAGCAGTGTGGACCGTATAAGAATGATTCAGATACCCAATTGGAGAATAGTTTCCAGAGCTAAAGAAGAGAGTAGAGAAGGGAAGGGGAGAATGGAGGCTTAGCCAAAAGTAGAAGGCACTATCAGATTCAACAATATGTATCAATGGACAAGAAATTTCAACAACACTAGACTCAACTCGAGTAGAAAGAGAATAAACAGTGAAGATAAAGAATATATGTGAATGCTGTGAAACAAAAGGGAGTTAATCATGGTAATGATTATCTCAACTAACCTGAGGCCTGGCCTGAGTTGTGCCACGATGACCCTTCCCAGCAGGTATGCCCAATGGGTGACTGTGCACTGTTTCAAGTTTTGTGACAACCCATTTCCCCGACTTCTCTTTCCTCACCATTATCATGGCCTTGCATCCTTCTCTAGTTAACTCCCTTGGCTTCCTCACTTCAAGCCTCTTTATTTTCCTATTATTTAACCGAAAACCTTCTTTGTTACAAAGAAACCTACGACTAATAACTGACCCATCGTGACTTGAGCGATGGCAGTTACCAATACGGATGATGAAGCCAACTCGCTTTGCATATGCATCATAGAATGCCATGGCAGCCTCTTCAGACTCAAACTCCATTCCGATGAAGGGTTCCACGTTACCATCCGTTTCGTGAACAATTAATTCTCGTTCATCATATAACGCGAGCATTTCACCCTCGCAAATCTCCCTTTCTATCATCTTGTTGTCCACATCATAGTTGTCCATATCTGCATCAGTTTGTATTCCAATAGGCTCTGCAGTGATTTTGTAATGCTGGCTCATACATGTTGAGAAATTCACTGCGAAAAAATGTGAATTGAGGAAATGTCCAAATCCAAATGTTAAAGCAGATTCAAAAGAAGGTAAAGTTCACATTCATATATGATTTCACTGAAACCATGTTCAAGTCTCAACAATGGCCGTTGCCCTTGAGAACCCAACTCATCTATTCTGGGAGCATGGTGCCCAACTCTCACCTACTTACCTACCCTAGCTCAGTTCAGGTCATATCTAAATTACTGGTTGAGAGGCCTCCACTCGCCTATGATTGAAGGTGCTCGACCAACCTACCTAAGCAGCTATTCAAGCCCCCCTTCGCTCCACCTCCTAGAGATAACCCCCGGCCTACCTTTAGCAGTGATTTCCAAGGACAGTAGCTTGAGGGAGGAAGATAATTTATGATTATATATCTTGGTAAGTAAGGGTGCAAAGCAATTCGTAAACCCATCATTTAGAATTGTGCAGCAGATGGAGAATTTGGGTGAGCTGGTTTATGAACTTTTTGCTGTTTTTATTTTTCCGGTAAAAATCAAAATCATACCAAACTGTGCCATCCACACATATTACTCTGTATTCACTTGTTCTATATGTCCAGAATCAGAGAAATGGAATCACACAGTTTAAAACTTTAACGGTTCACAAAAAATCTGCACTCACTGAAACTAGATGCAATCTTATCGACTTCCTCAATCAGTATATGAGCAAAGTAGACCTTAGAAGCTCATACCACGAAACTGACTTATTTTCAAAACTGGGTTATTGCGTTTTACGAGACGGTCATTCTCTCACAATACAATACACAATACAATACGTCAACTCAATTTCACTCAATGGAACTATCTCCTCTCACTAAACCCATCGTAGCGATTCCAATTGAAATAAAATAAAAAAAAACCCAAGGGAAACAATGAATCTAGGTTCTTGAGAAAGCCCATCGTACCCATACAAATATTCGATTACGGAAGCTAAATCCTTTGCGTCGATTCATTATATCCATAGACGGTGAATGAATCGATTCATCGAATAGAGTACGTATACATGTATGTATTAACAAAGGCTAGGACTGTGAATTCTAGGGTTTTCCGCTGCTTTTTTGAAAAGGTTTAATTCTTTGGATTTATATAGCTAGTTATTGTCCATTGGAAACGATTCTGTGGTTGCAAGGCAGCTTAATAGAATGAGAGAGAGAGAGAGAGAGACTCACTTGGGAGTTGGGACGGGGTATTGCTTCGCAACCTCAGCGATTCCGTCTTCGTTAATCCACTAATGTCTGCTGCCACTTACTAAGCTTTATACTCCCACTACAACGCTATCGCTATTGTTACGCAATCTAGTACCGCGATTTAAACTCTAATCTAAAGTCCAAATAGAGAGAAAATTTTACTTGTCGGATGCGTATCGTCACGTGGTATCCGTTGGCGCATCCGAATCATCCAAACATATTTTGGACGGCCCAAATTTGTTGAAAATTCTCTCAAAATTTACGAAAATGCCACCCTTAAATTTGGGTTGTCCAAAACATGTTTAGACGACTCGAATACACCGACGAATACTACGTGGCGGTACCTATTTGGCCCACAAATTTTTCTGCTAAACGGGAGGAAGTTGAAGAATATCGGATAGAAATTACTCCAAATGAGACAATCCCCATCTCACTCCCTAAACACCATCCTAAATTGAGAAAAAGTTCTTCATTAGCCCCCTAAAGCACCTCAACAAATTCCTTTACTAACTATTCACTCCCAACTCTTATTTTGATATTTATTTCTCTCTCTTTTCAACTACCATCTCAAGGGAGGTTAATTTGGATGCTCTTAGGGCGAAAAAAAATCATATCAAATCTGGCATAAGTTAAAAGTTTAATTTGTAAACTTAACAAATTTCATAAATATGTTCAAATCTTATTGTTTATGTCAAATCAATCAATCTCAAATAAGATTAATCGGATCGAGCTGTTTCAATCCAGCCATTACAGGGCCCCAGAATAAGTCGTGATGCGTGCAAACTGGCATGGACGTCCGCTTATCAAAGAAAACTAAAAACTCTCGTAAGTGAACTTGGTGTTTTTAAGTATTTGCTACTAACCGTTTCTTCATCATAAGAAAATGCAATCGCACACAATAAGAAATTAAGAATATTTTACTAAGGGTTAATAACCAAAAGAAACTCATGTCCCTTCGGGACATCCAATAAAAAAGAAACTCATTACATTTCATCTTCTAAATTCGCATTCAAAGTTTTATCGTCAATAGTCAAGTTGCATGTAAACTTATCACGACTCTCGAGTTATCAAAATAGAGAGAGAGAGAGAGAGAGAGAGAGAGAGAGAGTTTTACCGTTGATTAACATTTAGTTAAGCGAAAAGAATATTAGTATAATTGCAGAACACATGAAATAATTTATTATCATACATTCAACAATAACCTTCCAAATTCAGTCTTTCATTATTTTATTTTTTTAAGAAAACGCAACTTCTATTCAGAAAATGAGATACAAATTGTGCGGACCATAGGCCTAAAAACAACAGAAACTACAACCTGGTTCCCCCAAAAGAAACTCACGGATTTGCTATCTATCATAAGTTTGAGATATCTCAATTGCCTTAGAATTCCAACCCAATTTAATTTTTGAACTTGGGCAGCCTCGTACCTCTTCCCACATGAAGCATGACATTAGACGGGAAAAAAAAAAAATGTCCCTGAATCGGCATTCCCGGATTTTAGTAAAATTCTAGCTATTTTTTCTACTAGTTCAAAATTTCAAGGAGTTTTACAAGCACCAAGAAAACAAGCCCGTATGATATGATCTGGTTTCGTTTTCATGTTTTGGATAAATTCATAAGCCTCCTCATCCGTAGTGCTCAATTTATGGTTTGATCTGGTTGGTTTCGAAAATCTCAGAACCTAACTCCTCCATGCCACCATGCCTACAAGCATTCAAAAACACCAACAAAAGTGATACTAGTTGGTTGCATTCCGCGTTTCACCATTTGTCTGAACATCGGTGTAGCCTCGATGCTTTTTCCATTGAAAAAAAGCCCCGCGGACATAGAGTTATAAGGGGTTACAGTCTCTTCTTTCAGCCCCTCTTACACGAGCTTCGCCTCATCAATGCTTCTACACCTTTGAGTACATGTTCATACCAATGCATCCAATTCCATTTTCCCCCACATACGAATGCATCCATCGGCCAAGTTCTAATGCTCCCACCTGAGAACACGCAGATAAAATACAAGCAATAGTGATTTCATTCGGCCTCGCACCTTCTCTATGCATATCCATGAACAACTCCAAAGCCTTAGTCATTTCCAAATTCCTAACAGACCCATCAATCATGGCCATCCAACAAACATGGTCCCGTAAAGATTCTTAATTAAGGTTGCTTTTGCCTCAGAGTTACAATTCCATATCACGTCTTGAAATCATTTAATACGTGCATATAAACTCATCATAGGCAAACCAACACAAGATGGTCTTAGAGAAACAAAGAGTCTTGACTGTAAAGAATATTGACTGGAAACCAAGATTGGAAGAAATTAGAGAAAGTTACTTGCATATACATTAAGAAATCGTATCATAGACTAAAAAAATATAGAAGCTTTTGATCGTTAGATATGAATAAAATAAGTTCGTACAAGTGTGATTGCTGGGATTGAAAGAGATATCAGATGCACCATCAACACTAGGAGACAAGTCCAAAAAACCCACCGAAATAGGCTTCAGTGGATGGAATGGAATGTACGTTTTTCCTCCTAAGGTGTTTTTTATCCCAACGGAAGTAAAGATTGTTAGTTGTAATTAAGGAGGTTTCTCCTAAAAGTGTTTAGGAGAATCAAAAGTGATTGTTTTATACATCCAGCACATGAAAAACCCAACCCGCAGAGCAAACACTGATAATTACGTAGCACCTTACGAATTGTAGAAAAACACAATAGTTTAATTACGTTAGGCTCTTTCTACATGCTGGATCGGTACCTACCAATTTCACACATGATTAACAATTGAAGGTGTGAGGTCTCCAATGGAAAGATATATTGCACAAACTCATCCTAAATCTAAATTTTCACCTGCATGTAGTGGCGCAAAAACCAAAACGCATCAAGAAGGTTACCAATCCTTCTTAGTGGTCGTTTGGAAACTCAACCTTGAAATAGTGCAGATTCAACAGCAAGCACGATAAGACATGCAAACATTGAAAAACTTGCAAATTTAAGAGAAAGGTGCACCTGTGATTGAACTCAGAAATTCTCCTGTAATACAAACACAGAGACAGAGAAAACATGCGGGCTGAAATGCACCTTGCTTGAGACAAAACAGACTAACACGATGATATCGATAAATGGGATGACAAACACATAAATGAAACATACTCACACTTTCATTTGTATATCACGTTGTGCATTTTTTTTAAATTGCACAGCCGAGTACAGTTTTGGGGTTTTTTTTTTCCCCCCTCATTATCACCTTTTGAGGAAGAGCCCTCCTAAATAAGTTAGTGTTGATCCATTCGGAAAAAAACCACATGTTTGCACATACAGCCAAATGAATCTAAGATTCTAATACATTGTGGTTGCTTGCTCCAATTTGTTATGTAGTCTCTAGAAAAGACTAAGATTCTAATACATTGTGGTTGCTTGCTCCAATTTGTTATGTAGTCTCTAGAAAAGACTAAGATTCTAATACATTGTGGTTGCTTGCTCCAATTTGTTATGTAATCTCTAGAAAAGACTAAGGTGGAAGTATTCCCTCGGAAGACTCAAAAAAATATCATATGGGCATAACTCTTATCTACGTAGTAATTGTTCACCTAAAAATATGAGGACAAAGATACAATAAGTGGATGGTAGAAAGAGCATTCATATGCCACAACAATGTCGAACAAGCTACGATTCCATCAATTTGGACAACTAACTATTTTAGTGTTTGTCTTGTAAAGAAAAGAATTTTCGATGGATAAAGCTTTTGGAACATACAAAATCTATCTTAAATGTTACAATAAGGATTTTAAATACTGGGCATATGGGCATTACGTATCCTATCGGCCGTTATGTAAACAGGATTTTGGACCTCCTATGCCATTATTTACTTACGTATCGGCCGATACGGGTCCAATATGGCCAATTTATATATCTCCATCGCTGCGTGTATTTGTGTATATCTTACATGTGTGTGTGCGCTCGCGATATATAACAGTATATAACAATGTATATATCTAACATATAAAAAGAAATGTGTATATATCTCAAATGTATTTATATGTATGTCGTGTCCCTCGCCGTATCTGTTTTTCCATTTTTTTTAGAATTTCCGTGTCCGTGTCCTTAATAAGTTGGAATCCCCAAAAGGAACCAAAAAATGGGACGAAGGGAGTAATCTAGATAAAAATCCCCTTTTGAAAGACTAAAATTCAATTCTTTTATTGAACACACTAAAGATACGATTCCATCTACCCACTCAACCATATAGCGAAGTGACCCTCCCCAATAACAACAATTCAATCACATACAACAGATTAAACTAAGAAATTTGAGAAACCAACCAAGTCATGGCGAAAATCTATAATGTAGTTAAGTTTCAGACTTCTAATATGAACTTTCAACTACAATAATACATATGAAACAAATTTCAGCCACAAAAATTAATCACAAAATAGGAGCTTCTTCAAGTGGCCATGGTAGCAAGTGGTGGCTAGCTCATGCGGTAGAGCTCTTTGATGCCCCACGCTGTTGGGATCGAGTCTCATTCCCCCCTCCCCCATGTAATAGATTAGGATTGACGAATGACTACACACACACACACACACAAAAAAAAAGTGGCCATGGTAAGAGCTACTACATATTTAGCTAAAACAAGTTCTGATATATGCCCTAAAATCATGTATGCATGTCTCCTATGTCAAACTAAGAGTTTTGAACAAGTTGTCTTCTTTTTGTTCTAAAACCATAACAAAGACAACTTAATCAACTACCCATGATTTGTAGATCTTCCAAAATTATTAACTACTCAATTGTAAACTATAACATAACAGTCTGCTTTGTAAAGCAGAAAAACAAGATGATCATACTCAGAACAATTCTATTGCAAAGTTTAGGGAAGAGGCAATGGATGCTTAAAAACTCAAAACATAGAACTAAAAGGTGAATTTCTGTATCTTGTTAGTTTGTCTTGCCAACTTTCCCTTCTTAGTTTTTGGCATTTTTTGTTTCATGTAAGGGGTTTGTCCCATCTTTGTTTGAGTTATACTTTCCTTGCATGGATGTTATGGAGCTAATGTCCCTTTAACTCGCTGTACTTTGTGTTTTCAAGCTAATAAAATCCCTTTTTTACTGAATAAAAATAAATGTATCAGGTCACTATCAGGAAATAGAATTTCTTTTGTTAATCTTTCAAAAACTCCGTTAGGAAGTTTGAAATCTCGAATAGTATCAGTTACACATGGGCATGCATCAAATATTTTATTCGATTAAATTATACTCCAGTAAATGTTAAAGTCAAATTAATGCATAACATACTATACATTTGCAAGAATTGAATTTCACTTAGCAGGGCTAATAGAGTCGTATATGTTGAGGAAAAGCTTGAAAACTTTCAATTATCAAACTAATTAGGGCACAAACTAAATCCAAGCTATTGGCAGAAGTCACCTGTTGCTGCACCAGTGATGCAAACCGGAAGAGAAAAACAACCCACTTTGGCAAGCAAATTATGACAACGAAAGAGAGCACGCTTGTAAACAATCATGTCCTATGCATGAAATGTCAACTAGCGTGCTCTCTCTCTTTGTCAGAAGCTCCAAGCCAAATTCACTAGAACTTTTTCTGCAACAAAGAGCAAATGCATAGATAAGAAACAACTCAAGAAGGATCAAATCGAAAACTTAACTGATCTCACTTCTTACAAAGAGGATGGAATGGACCTTGAAAAAAATATCCATCGATAACACTTTCAATTATATTCATCTCCTCCACAATCATTTTGGAAAGCCAGGAGGTCAATTACCTGCAATTCAGAATCCACCTATTTTCAATTCAACAGCCGACATGGATAATCAACAATCTAACTTGGTCGACCATGATGTTAATTTAAGGGGAAAACTAAAAAGACCTCGATCAGGGAAATATACATGAACTACCACAAGCAAGAGATAACTATAAATTATCAAACAAGAAATCCCTGGGGACATCCAGAGTTGTCTACAAGTTCTCACTATTTTTCGAGACACAAAAATTGATTTCTCAAAAACGGTACATTAAGAAAACTACTAGCAACATTGAGTAAACTAATGACAATTACCCGAATATTTGTGTGTCCTAGGGGTTCATCCTTATGGAAATGAAGTAACATAAAGTTAAAAAAAGGCTAGAGCAATGATCTTGAAATCTTGACTTTTTAAGTATCTAGCAATTTCAAACAGCGTGACCCTAAATCCCTCGTAAAACCACTTCCAATGAACCAAAACTACAGATTCCGGAAATCATCAACTATCCGAAAATCATCAACTATCCGAACACCTTCGTTATCAGAACAATACGCCTCAAAATACACAAAGCTATTGACCTAAACGTATTTTTGATGCAAGAACACGAAAATCATGCGATTCGTGATGCGTATTGCAATTCAATTCGATACACTAAAAATCCATTCACTTAATCTGCATGTTTCACTTGCATAAGAAATTATTTGAAGTCATCAAACAAGATATTTGAAAATAAGTGTGGCAATTTGGAGACTGGAAGCTGTCCGAAAAGAGTATTAGGACTATATCAATAGCAAAAATTATGTAATTTCACCTATTTGATGAAGATAGAAAAGTAAAAGCATAGGAATTTGGAATTGTTTTAATTATTTTCTCATAAAAGTCCTTTTTGAATGATCCTCTCTTCCACAAATATAGATAAACTTTAATTTTGGCACAAAATAAAAGCGTTATTATCAAAAGTAATGAAGCTAGAGTATCATGCATGGATGGATATTGTTTCAAATTCCTCCCAATTTAAGTTAAATTATCAATCTTTTATTCTTCTTTTCGCAAAGTCCTTAAAAAGAGTTATTCGAATCTTTTTCCTATTAAAAAGGATCAAAAAATAAAATTCATAGAATCCAAACCTCTTGCAGCACAAGTACCTTCCCTATTAGAACGAGTGATCCTCGATTCATCACTTGACAAGCTTCATAAGTATACATTCCCCATCAATAAAACCCTTCACTAACCCATATCCAAACACAGTATGAGGGACACTGAAAGACCCTCAGAAAACCCAAAAGAAAAAATACGAATTTAAGAATTAAACAAGGCTAATTTCGAATTACTACCTTCGTCACACGGAGGATTGAATCGCTGGGGTTAGCTCTGTGTTTGTACTTTGTATGAGAGAGAGAGAGAGAGAGAGTTTTCACAAAGGACGGAGAAAGTCTCAGAAAATACAGCAAAACAGTTGATTAGCTTGACTAAAAAAGAGAATATATTAGTCAAATTCTGGTGGGGCCATAGTTGGCAAACCCGTCATCTGATACGTCCACGTGGGGATAAGGTGCAGGATTAGTGATGTAGCTGTGGAGGATCCTAACAGTGGGAGTGGGGACAGAGAACGATGACAGCCAATAAGACAAAGGCATCTGGTACGACAAGGACGAAAACGAATACGACCAATTGGCATTTAGGGTTTCTTTTAGAGGCTGTGTTTGCATAATAGAGATTCTCATCAAGAATCAATCTCATTTGAACTGAACCAAAACTCTTGTTTGCCTTTTCAATTTTATTTTATTTTATTTTTTGAACTGAATCTTTTCATATGTTACTTCATAGAGATTCTCATATGAACGATGGATCACAAAAAAATCTTGTTTGCCTTTTCATGTGTTATTTCATAGATTACGCAAACACCTTAATGTCTAAATCAAAGAAAAAAATATCATGCAAAGCAAAACACAAGACAAGTTGCTACGATCGTTGTCAAAATAGGCTTGTGAAACCAACCCACATGAATTATGTTAAATTTGATGGCAACTTCTTCACATGCCAAGGAATGGGAGCTGTAGTGAGTCGAACTCACTACAGGGTGTAGTCAGTTTGACTCGGTCATCCAATCAGCGATCGATGGTCTAGATAAATGAGACTTATTATATGTAAAATGTTTATTTAAAGTGTAAGATGATCTCGATCGTCGATCGGACGGCCGAGCCGAGTTCACACTCTCGGCTCACTACAGGGCCCCGCTCCCTTTAAAAATGCAAAAGGGAGTATTAAATAAAAGAATTTGACATAAGGGTTGGAGAGGGAGGTTTTGATGTCAAATTGGAGACGCTAAAATAGTAAAATGCCACAAAAGCTTTCCAAAAAGGAAAATTATAAAATCAACTCATTGGGCTGACATTAAACATTTTTTAGATTTGACATATCAAACATTTTTTTGGGGAATGTGACAATATATTGATCATTTTAAGTGTTACCTCCCAGCTGGTTCTGCTACTGCGACCGAACGCAATTTAGCTGGTGCTATGTATATCTATGTTTCTAAGTCCTATATGTAAGTCAAAAAGTAAGGAAACTAATTTTTGAGCCCTACTTTACCTTCTCAAGTGGGGACTGTGGAATATCCCAGAAATGTACAAATTCCACCGTCCCATGCATGATATTGATAGCCTTACAAATGGAAGTACAATTTTGCAATTAAAAAAATATAGTATTTTTGTACATGAATTTTTGAGTTTCTTTACGCCAATCCAACAATATCGATTAGTTCTTTGACTTGGCACGAAAAAATTCAAAAAAAAAAAAAAAAAATTATGAACGGAATTACTCAATTTTTTTATTCTAAAATTCTCTTTAGTTTGGGATGGAGGGAGTACTGAAGTACTGATGAATCTCTCTCATCTCACAAGGCCAGGCCTACAATCTTAGTACCTTGCCCTAAAAGAAATTGAGCAAATTTTCTTCGAATCAGGAATTCTCAAATATGTCTAAAGTAACACCTCAACAAGAACAAAAAACAATTAGTTTAAATTAGAACCAGTCGTTTGTACTGCCACTTATGAAGCAAAACTCTCCCTGGCAAAGGCTAACTTGTTGCTGAAACTAGAATGCTTAAGATCTACCGCCATGAACCGAAAACAAATTCTGGATCGCCTAACACCAAGCTATGTGCTACACAATAGGAAAAGCCAAAGGCATACTAATGTGAATTTAGTGCTGAAACGAATCTAAAAAGCCAGACAACAGAATAAGTAATAGAAGGAAGAAATATCTTAACACTTAAAACACAGGCGTAGCAAAAGAAGAGGAAGAGCTCAATTTCCAGGAGGGTTATGCCCAGAATTCCTTAACATATGGAGTACATTGTCAGGTCCCAAAGGTCTAACGAAATAAGAGTGGTCGTTTGTGCAACCGTGTATAGGGACTCCATCTTACATAATACTAGAGACTAGAGAGTATTAAGAGAAATACTGAAATTTTCAGGATACAAATAAAGGACGGTGCAAAATAATATGTAACAACATATGCATTCACAAGAATCACAACAATGGCAAGAATATCTCGAATATCTAAGAATTCAAATCATGAGAAAGAAGCTGAAGTTGAAGTATCCAGGAAGAAAACATGCGACTAACCACTGCAGCTCAAGCAGTTGTCTAGTTTTGGCATTTCTCATCGTTAAACAAGCACTATGATGAAATGAACATTTCTAGCCATACATTCTGTTACCAACACAGCACTTCAATTACATAATTCATGCTACTTGACCCTTTCCATGATGATAACTTGATGATAGATTTGAATTTACTTTGATGCGCTTCATAAATGCTTACCGCAATTTTAGTTTTCAAACTAAACTACAAGATGCTACATGATTGTTCCCTATTTAGGTTTAAAAGATAACTATCTTATTAGCTGATATGCCCTGACCAAACGTTCTGAACTGTTTCATTTACGATTGCTTAAAAGCTACAAGGATGTGGATACTAGACCAATAATTGTCAACCATTCCAAACTCAAACTCGATGGCCACCAAAAGTACACAGTAGCCCCAATTAAACTTTCTAACACAAAGGCAGCTTTATGATGGATATTGATTGTTGGAGCAGCTTGCAGTTTCTTGCTTACTATAAAAGGAGATATGTTATCACCTTGTCTAAAGCATTGCAACTCGAACAAAACAAACACTGCTACTTGCATTTCTACAGTTTGGATGTAGAAATGCATTTTGGTAAATCGGAAATATATTAGCAACTAAAGGGGAGGTTCAACGTGCATCAGGAGTGCAACAAGATAAGTACAGACATAAAAGGCATACAACTAGCAAGATCTAATCAAGGATTTGCCTAATATTCAGACTATCCCTAATCAGAAATTCTCTAAGCGCTAGTGGGGGGGATGAGACCACCACCAAATCTTCATCTTGTTCAGCTCCAAGGTGAGCCAGGCAGTCCGCGCATTCATTTGCAGATCGCGAAATGTGATTGAGAGTGCTTCCAGTCCGAGCATTCTTGGATGTTTATCTGACCAAGACAAGTAGAAATTTCAGACAATCAAATACTTACGCTTCAGCTGCAAAAGAACTACAAATCCATTGACCAAAACAAATATTTGGTAAGGGCAGTAAGGCCCCGGACAAAACTTTTAACCTTGATGGGTAAGATGACCACTTTAGGAACCAAAAAGAATTTGATTCAAATCTTACGTGGCGAAAAGTTGATTTTTACAAGTCAATCGATCACTATTTGGGATAAAATCTTCCTCACTATTTGAGATAAAATTAACTTGATTACTAAAGCAAGTTTATCGATTATGGAAGTAGCGGGTGGAAATTAGGCAGGAACTGTTTATGGTTTAGTTGTTGAGCTACAAAACCAAAATGGTAGGAACAGGATTGCAGACCTTTTCATAAACTAGGGCTTGGAAACGTAGGGTTTGTAAGGTGGTGAATTATACCGAGGGATGGTAACTAAGGCTCTTCATTAGAAGGATGACAAACAAAAGAAGAAAATGAAAGAATGCAGAAAAAGATTCTCAAGGAAAAATGAAGCAGTCGATAAAAGAGAGAGAGTAAATTCAACTGGCTAGCTAGACGCAATTCCAAGGTGAAGCTAACATGAACTATGCATACTAAGTCAATACTCTACATTGTCATTCATGTTTCTTTTAAGATTAACACATTGCTTATCAGCTTTACTTTGGTAATCCCATAATTGCGATTCCATAATTTCTAAAACATCGAGATTGTGCAATGAATTAAGGTTGTCCATGGTTGATAAAGGTCAAGATATTTGAATTGGTCTCCATAACAATGTACAAGTTCTATAGATTTAAAAGCCAGAATTCTAGTTAGTAGTCGGATAATAGAAGTTCAATTTGGGGACAATCATGTAAGAATTGTAAGAGTTTTTACACCATGAACCCGAGGTTTCAAATCTACCTTGGGTAACATATTGCACTCTAACCCTAGGTGGCTAGGTGCAGAGTCTAGAAATCTAGATGTGATGCCCAAGACCTTTTATTAGTTCTCATTTCGTTCGTCTCTATTTTCATATCTTAGAACCGCTAAAGTCCAAACCAGACTTGCAAGAATCCATTCTCACCTTCCAACATCACAGCTTTTGAGTTAATATCTAATGTGGTTCCCTAAGCATCAAACCAAAACCACATCACGCTCAAAATCAGCTTTTCTTACAGTTCATGGCACCTAAATAGGACGAAAAATCATTTGATTGCTTCTTTTTTACAGGCCCAAAGGAATAGGATCGTGCCACACCTTCTGAGACCTTAAATTCCTATACTTATCACCTTCCTGACAACAAAACAAAAGAAAATCAGCCAGATTATGCCCTTGCCCTCACCGTCTGTTGGAGGATGTTCTTCCCACTCAACCATTCGTAAAAACAAGTCTCGCATTATAAAAATCAACTCCTCTAAAACAGAAACACCACAAAATGCATATGGTGGTGTTACAATTTGCGTATTCTTGTAGGGATAAACTCAACAATAACAAATAGTGAAATCTAGATAAGGATGTTGTAAAGCAATAAAGAACAAAACCTATGAAGCACCGACACTTCTAGAGGTCGCCGTATCGGAGCGTCGGACACAGGGACACGGCGGGACACATACGTGGCGTGTCCCCAAATTCTTTAAATTTTTTGTAGGGGACACGGTTAGGGACACAGCAGGGGTCAAACTGTAAAATTTTTTGAATTTTTTTTGGGTCATCTATAATTTTTAAATTTTCAGGGGTCAAATTGTAATTTTTAGATTTTTGTGGGGTCAAACTGTAATTATTTATTTTTAAAGTTTTTTATAATATTTATATATGTATTTAGATATATTAATATATGTTGTTGTGTCCCCCGCCGTGTCCGTGTCCCTTTTTTCAGAATTATTGTGTCCGTGTGCGTATCTGTATCTGAGTCCGTGCTACATAGAACAAAACTATTAAACAAACAAATAAGAAGCCCCTACTCGTATAAAACTAAATTTGGACTACTAAAACCTGGTAAAATAGAGAAATAAATGCTAGCATACACATTCCCGCCTAAAGGAGTCTTAGATACAATACCAATTTGTGGAGGAGGAAGTCTGGAAAGCAATAGCTTCATGCGATGGTAATAAAGCCCCTGGGCCAGATGACTTTAATTTGTCCTTCATTAAAACCTGTTGGAAATCAATCAAAGGCGATGTCCTGCAATTCTTTGCGGAGTTTCACTCCAATTCTAAGATTCCTAGAGGTCTGAATAGATCCTTCATTACTCTTATTCCAAAAGTAGAAAATCCTATAGGGCTCTCTGACTTTAGACCTATAAGTCTCATTGGTTGTGCTTACAAGATTCTGGCCAAGGTTTTGACTGAAAGGCTTAAGTGTGTAATGCCTGCTCTGATCTGTGAAGAACAATCTGCTTTTGTGGGTGGGAGAAACATACAAGATGGGGTTTTAATTGCAAATGAGATTGTGGACATGTGGAAGAGGAGGAAATAGAAGGGTGTGATCCTTAAGCTGGATTTTCAAAAAGCGTATGATAATCTCAATTGGAATTTCCTGCTGGACATGCTCGGTAAGTTTGGTTTTCCAGAGAAGTGGATTAGTTGGGTGAGGGAGTGTCTGTCCTCAGCATTTGTCTCAGTTTTAGTAAATGGATCAGCTATAGGAGAGTTCAGAATGGAGAAAGGACTAAGGCAAGGGGATCCACTATCCCCTTTTTTTGTTTGTATTGGTTGCGGAAGGGCTTAACATCTTGTTTAAAAGGGCTAAAGTCTTGGGTCTTATTACAGGTGTACATATAGCTGCTAATGGACCTTTTTTGACTCATCTACAGTTTGCAGATGATACAATGGTTTTTTGTAATGCATCCAGGGATGAGGTTTTAAATGTTAAGAATATCTTACTTTTCTTTGAGGCGGTATCCGGATTGAAGATCAATTTCCACAAAAGTGTTGTAAGTGGGGTGGGGCTCTCCCATGCTGAATTAATGGCTTTTGCAGATTGTTTGGGTTGTAAATCCCAAACTCTTCCTATGAAATACTTAGGGCTTCCTCTTGGTGCTAATCCCAGGAAGAAATCTACTTGGAAGCCTGTGATTGACAATTTCCAGAAAAAGCTGGCCATGTGGAAGAGAAGACATATATCCTTTGGTGGTAGGATTGCCCTAATTAAGTCTGTATTGGCCAATCTTCCCATTTATTTTATGTCTTTATTTAACATGCCCTCGTGTGTTGTTAAGGAGTTAGAAAAACTTCAAAGCAGATTCTTGTGGGGTGGTGGGGAATTACAGAAAAAGGTCAATCTTGTTAGTTGGAGTAAAATTTCAATTTGTAAAGAAAGGGGGGGTCTTGGTATTAAAAATCTAAAACTTATGAATGAGTGTTTGTTGTTGAAGTGGTGGTGGAGATTTGGGGTTGAGAAAGATGCGTTGTGGAGAAAAGTAATATGTTGTAGGTACAAGTTGGATGTTTTTTCCTGGTTGCCATCAGTGGAGTCCGGAACAGCTTCTATTGTTTGGAGAGATATTTGTTTGGCGGGGCAGAGGGATGGTAATTTGTCTGCAATTTTTTTGGCCAATGCTAAGATTGTTGTGGGGAATGGCAGGACAACTAGATTCTGGCATGATATCTGGGTGGGGGGCCTATCCCTACAGTCAGCTTTTCCATCGATTTTTCGCATTTATGTTCAGAAAATAGCCCTGGTGGCTGACATAGCTAATGAGGAAGGAGGCATCTCGGTATCAAGTTTGGTAACTAGAAGAAGATTATATTCATGGGAGCAAGGGGAATGGAACAGACTTGTGGATCTGCTTGGGTGCATGACCATTAACCCTTTGAGGCCTGATCATCTGAGTTGGGTTGATAATCAACCGAACTCCTTCTCTGTCCGATCGCTGTACTCTTGCAAAAAAAGCTGAGATGGGTGGACTTAGAAAGGATTTGGGAAGAGTTTGGAAGAATTTCGCTCCTCCTAAAGTACAATTTCTGGGGTGGTTAGCTTTTTTGGAAAGAGTAAAGACTGCTGAGTTACTGTTTTCTTGGGGTATTTTCCATGATTTCAATGGCTGTCTTTGCCATTTTTGTGGTGATGCACCTGAGTCAGTCAACCACCTCTTTATTCACTACAGATTGGTCTGGTCTATTTGGTGCCGAGTGATCTCGTGGTGGAATTTAAAGTGGGTGTGCCCAATTTCAGTCAAAAGCCTCTTCAATTGGTGGCAGGGATGGAAGTTCAAAAAAGTTAAGAAGGTGTTGTGGGTTTTGGCCTATTTTGCAGTACTTTGGTCTATTTGGATTTTTCGGAATGAACTCATATTCCAAGGTGTTACTCCTAAATGGTATCATTTGGAAGATATAATCAAATACCGCATAGCTTGTTGGTTTAGAGCGTTCCGGGATTCAAGGAAATATGCCTTCAGTGATGTTTTAGCTAGACTTCCTTCCCTCGTTTAATCTTTGTGAGCCTTGTCCAAATAGTCTTGTAGAGGTTGGTGTGTTATTTTGGAGTTTGAGTTTTTCGGTGTTGTGTTGATTTCTTATCAACACCTTTGTGTTTGTTCCTTTTCTTTTGCTATTTTTGCTTTGTTTTGGTCTGGGCTGGGTGGTTTTTTGGGCCATCGTCCCATTCTAGTCTAGCGTTATAGCTTCATTGTATTCTCTTTATTTCTTGATCAATATATTTCTTTTGCCGATCAAAAAAAAAAGATACAATACCAATTTGGATTCGTTAGATTCAAGACCATGGAGGAGGCTTCTAGCTCTGTCCTAGCTTTTAACGGAATTACTATCCGGGATTTCAATATATCGGCTAGGTTTTGGGATTGTACTAGGATCTCTGATTGCTATCAGAAGTATTACTATGAGGGTCATCAAAAAACCGTTGGTAAAAATCTTCTCCCTAATATCAACGGTGGAGGAAATCGAGTTAGCAATTCGTTAAGTGTAAAGGGAGCAAGTCCTCCTTTTTCTCATGTTATTTCAGGTAAAAGGTCATTGAGATCGATGGGAATCACAAGATCAAACATTGAAGCTCGGGAGGAAGACATTGAATGGCTTCAAGGAAGTGTTGTTGCTTGACTTCCTGCTATGACAAGTTTGGATTCCCCTGGAGAAGCGTTTTATGTTGAGGGAGTTCTTGACATTCAAATCAAAGATATGGGTGGTGATCTGCTTTTCCATCTGAGAAGGTGGGGGTTAGAACTCGTTGTTCAGTTGGTTCGTGCAGGTTAAATAGTGGACTCCGAATCTTAAAGTGGAGAACTCTATCGTGATGGTTAAATTGTTATCAAGTTCCTTTAAACTTGTGGAATGCGGATACCTTTTTTTTAGAATTGGGAAGTTATGGGTCGAGTTCTTAACTCTAGATGAAGCAACATCCAATAAAACACATCTTTTTCGATGGGGAAGATCAAGATACCTTCAAGTGCTTTTGAGGCCATTAACCATTCATTTGATCTGGAACACAACGACATGCTTTTTTCTATTAGAATGGTTGAGGAACAAGTTGTGGTTAATAACTTTATGAAAGTGGTTTGCAAATGCAATGGTTGTATTTTTGCTAGAACGGAAGGAATGATCAAAGATAAGGAAAAGGTAGAAGATGAAGACGTATTTGGCGACAAGGAGTGCTTTGATGAGTTTAATGTTCAAGATGATCAGAAGGCGAATGAGTATAGGGCTTTTTCTATCCCAAATGAAAGTCGTTCAATTACAAGTCCTATCTCTCATGTTCTCATATTCAGAAGATGGGTCCTAAGGATTCGAGGCCTCATGTTAAGGAGAAAAAAATGAGCTTAGCTTTCCTAAGGAGAGATCCTCTCATTAAGCTATTCTTAAATTGGAAAGGAGATTAAAGAGATTCCAAAGGAAGATTCGTTTATCTCTGAATTTGGGATCAAGGCGGCCATTGTTAAAAACACAGCTAGAGTGGTCTTCTCTACTTCCATTTCATCTCAGTACATTCAGAACAGGAATTCCCTTCTCAAGAATGCGCATAACCCGATGGATACGGGGTCTCGTTGGGCACTAAATTTAGAAGGAGAGAAATTTTAATTTAAAGAAATTTGTTGAAATGGAGAAGGCCGAAATAACGGAAAGGATCAATACTCTTGAAGACTTGGAGGAAGGTGATTTCTTAGAGGAAGAAGATGATTTCAAGGAAGGTGCCTCTCTCTCTTTAGTCTTTGGAATTTTAATTCCGGGGTTTCACGGGTTTTGGTTTGTTTTTCTTGGTCTTTGGTTTTTTTCTTTTGGTTTGTTCTTCTGGGGTTCAGCTTGTACTTTTGGATTTTGTTTGTTTTGGTTGTAGGTGATTGGATTGTCTTAGCGGGTGTGCGGTCTTCGTTTTGCTTATGGTGTTTTGGTTGGCTTCTTGCCAACCTTTGGGGTTTGGTTTAGTCGATGGCTTTTTGCCGGTGTGCCCGAGATCCGTTTAATCTTTATATCCCTTATCAAAGATTAGTGAAAATTTTATTTTGTCAATCCAAAAAAAAAAAAAAAAAACTCAGAAACAAAAGTGACAAATTCTACACCTGCCCCTAGTCCATATATGGAGCAAAGATCCTAAACTTATGGAATCCTCCGAACAGTCCATCTTTGGCACTTATGAAACATCAAACTCTTATTACACATTGGTATAACTAAAATTTTAAAAAAAAATGTTCCTTTTTCCGGATCCCGAAAAAAATTCCACACTGGTACAAATGACTGATATAATACCATCTTCTATCTAATGGCCATGCCACTGCCACACCCACACATATCAATTCAGCCACTAATATCCATTTCTAAATACAACAAATTTCCATTCAACCTAAGCACAACTCAGATAAACTGACCTTAGACCATGGGGATGATCAGTCATATCACAATCGGGCTTGCATTGACCAGCAAATCGTATGACGACGATAGAAAGCACGCTTGTACACAACCGTGCCCCAAGCATGAGTGCAAACTAGCGTGCTCTCTCTCGTCGTCAGACAATAGTGTCTCAAAGCTTCAAGAAGAGCTGCACTGAAAAGAAAGCATGCCATTAGAAGGTAAGATTAATAAACACACAAAAAGCACTCCACTATCTTAGCAGTTCATTGGATATGTTTCATCATGGATTTATGGATGATATAAATAAGGAAAACAAATAGGGAAACCAAAAAAATGAATTCTACTTCTCCACTCACATTATTATTTTTATCCTTTCTTCTTTACAGTTGTGAAGCCACATATTGAGTGATACGTATAGAAATCAAGTGTAGCAGTAGTGAAGTTTTTTAAGATTGTTAACAACACATCTAAGACAAGAAAAAGTCCATTACAATAATAAGTTACCACCTTAATCAATGTTATGACGTCTATGCATTGCCAGTCAGAAATAGATTTTAAAAAAAATAGGTCTATGCATAACTTTGGCAAATTAATCTCTCCGCCCTACTTTGTTTGTCCACCTTCCTATTTTGGTATACCTCAAAAGTTTGTCTACCTTGAAAAGTCAATGCTGTAAGTCTAATTTTGAAAATGGGGACAAAGGAATGATGCTGAAAAATGAAAATTTATGGTTCACCCAAAGGGTGGCTTGCAAACAATTCGAAAAAAACCATCAATCCCACGCAGCTAAACAAACTTTATAATGTTGTGGAAGTGCAAAATCCAAAATCAATTCAACAAAGAATAGTAAGTGCCCAATCCTCAAGCATGCTTCAAACTTCACGAAGGACACCAAAAATCTACCATTTGTGATAGAACTGAAATGCAATTCAAATTTTTTATAATTTCCAACAGTGAAGAGGCTCTATGAAGGCCTAACTGTTCCGGTTCTTCTGTGAACAACCTGATAGAAAATAAGAATTGTTACTAATACGGAGCGGCTGGTTCATCATGTGAATTTGGCTCTCACCTGAAGCCAGTGAGTATCCGATGTGGGCCTTGCACCAACAGTGATGAACCGGCAGGCTTTTAAAACATTTAGAGGATCACCAGAACTGTGAATGAATGTTTCAAAATATTCACAACACAAGCTCCAAGACGTACATCGAAACGAACCTAAAATACCCCTAACAAAGATGGTGCTCCATCTCAACTATTTTAAGCATAAATGAAAGCAAAATCAGTCCCAATAAAACTGTATGTTGTAGACAAAATTTATAAGTAGACGTCTAGCTGATATAGCATGATCACATGCAGTATAAAATCCAAGGTCTTCTTATAACATGAAGAAAAAGACACAAATAAGTGACAGTAATCTAGTTAAATCAGAAAAATACAAAACGAAAAGTGTAAACGAAGGTCTATCGATATCCGGAAAAAGTGAATTGATATACATGAAAGTGTATTGATATCTGCGAGATGCATTTTCAAATTCTAGATATCCATTATGACAATATGCAAATCATCTACCCGTAATGGACATAGGGTGGTTAGCCAGACCCATAAAATGCATCAATCGCATTAACCTAAAGGCTAAACACTCCTGTAAAACAAGCACTGTGTCAGATCTTCCATAATAAACTAAACTAAACAAAAAAATCAATTAAAAAAAATTCTACCATAAACATAAAGATTATCCCCAAGTCAGTGCTGCATCAGAATTTGGTACCAAAATATGTCTACTACTAATTTCCACCAGCTTTTACTACAACTCACTTAATCATCACAAGGTCAGAAATTATGTTTAGCCAAATGTCTACAATTAAAGGGGTAAGATCAACAGAAGCTCCAATAGTAGAGTCACACCCAAAGCAATTAAGCAGTACCAAATAAGGAAGGGGGGGAAACATTTGGAAAAAAAAATATAGTGAACCCTAAGTGAAATGAAGGTAATGTAACAATCAAAAAGTGTTCCACCTTCCAAGCATAAAACCTTAAGGAACTGACTCCATAAGGTCATCACCAATGGAAGAAACCTTCACCTTAATAGAACCCTAGATTTCATTTTCAAATGAGAGAACTTTAATAGACATCACCACCACAGTTAATTTTTTCACTCTATTTGACAAAACCATTAGGTAAATTAACAGAAAATATTACTCAGAAACCCTGCACCCCAAAAAATCTTCCAAATTCCCCTACTTATATGTATACTCTATACAGCCATATATGCTCAGAAATCAGGATTCCCAAATCTACAATAAAAAAATTTAAAAAAAAACTACAAAGAATAAGGTCAACCCAAAATAAAGAAAGAAGAAAGTGAAAAGGAAGGGTTTAGAGAAAGGACCTTCAAATCCAAGAAATTCAAGAATATGCCCGAGAGAGAGATACCATATATGCATTCAGAAGATAACCAAACAGTATTCCGATGTACCAAAAAAAAAAAAGAGAGAGAACTAAACAAAAGAGATGAACCCAGAACAAAGAAACAAAAATGTGAAAAGGGTTCGCAGGAAAGGACCTTGAATTCACAGAAAAATTCAAGATTATTTGCAGAAAAAGACCATGAATGAAAAGCTCGGCAGAATTCTAGAGAGAGAGAGAGAATTCTAGATCTCTTGTCTGTTTGCAGAAACGTGAAGTATTGAGAGGTGCAAACCAATTTATTCTCAGCTTCCAGGAATTTTCATCAGCAGAAGTGGAACACTGAGTCAAGCAAGACGAAAATGATGATAACTAGTTACTAGAATCTGTCCTAATCAATTTCCAGATAAAGACAAGGGGAAGGGATGAATCATACATGTGGGAGTGTCACTTTAAATTTTGTGGTACAACTTTATTTTGTTTCTGTGGTACAACTTTATTATATATAAAACTGCTACAGAGATGAATAGAAACACACAAACAAAATATAGACTAGAAGCTCAGGACACGCAATGCATGTCCAAGTGAATTTTGGATAAAGTATGTAAAGTAATAAATCGGAAATTATTGTTCATACTTCATCACGTGAACACGCATTGTGTGTGCCCCAGCATTTAGTATTTCTTAAAGTAAGCAGTAATTTAACTTCATAATAATGATAAGAATTGAGTCGCTACGCTAGGAATTTTCTAACCTACTTCAATTATATTTTTCACCAAAATATTGGTGAAATTGGATCAAATCTGATTTTTTTTTCTTTGATGAAAGACCCAAAGTCCCCATGACTTCAATTACTATAAATTAGTAACATACAAGCACTCAACTTTCTTTTTTTTATTTTTGGGTTTATTCGGGAATTTTAAAGAAGGGTTGACCAAAAGACAGAGGAAAGCATTGATTAAATTCGAGTATTGGAATACGGCATTGCCTACTAACAACGCAACAGAAATGATGAAATAATGTATTGTCTCACCTCTATGGTGATGGAGAAATAGGTGGTGGCTCGGTTGTAGCCGGTGGCAAGAATGGAGAATATGCAGATATAGGGGGAAAAAGGTGGGAAGACGGTGGAGGGTAGAACTAACCTGCGATGGCGCGGAAAGTGTCTCATTTGTAGACATCAGACGGACAATGGAGGTTTTACGTTCTAAGAAAGCTGTAGAGATGGAAGATTAGTGCATAGAGGTTGGTGGAAAAATATTGGTGGAGGATGGAACTAAATGTGTAAACGTGCGTGGGATGCAATTGAAGTGGGTTGGTAATTTTCTTTTTCACCCCTAGCTGTTATTCTAATGAATTCTTGATTAGTTAAATTGTATAAGAGGGGAAAATATACACAATCTTAAAAAAAGAGGACACCAGAGAAGGGTTCTCCCTTTGTATATTAAAATAGATGTATTTAAGTTAATTAATAGTATCCACACCCATGAATGGCATTTTGTCATTTGCTATAGCCATTTTTGGGCAATGAAAAGTCATTTCGCCAAAATAAAAATGGCAAGGTTATTGCACCCCCATGTTTTGCTACTATTTTTTTTTTTTGGCAAAATATGATTTCCCATTATTTTCTACGACAATCATGCAAGACTTGTAAGAGTTTTTAGACCTTTTACACAAGGTTTCAAATTTATCTCGGGGTAACATAATGCAACTCTAACCCTAGGTCGCTAGGTGAGATGATATGGAGTCCAAAAATCTTCATGTGAAGCCTAGGCCTTTTATTAGTTATCTCGTTTGCCTCATTCTCGTATCTTAAAGCCACAAAAATCCAAACTAGACTTGTATGAATCCATTCTCACCTTCCAGCTTTCGAGTTAATACATAATGTGGTGCCTTAAGCATCGAACCAAAACCACATGACACTACATAATCAACTCTTCTTACAGTTCATAGCCCAAAGGAATATGATCATGTCATTTTGTTAGACCTTAAATCCCTATACTTATCACCTTCCCGACAACAAAACAAAAGAAAATCAGCCCTCATGCCCTTGCTCCGCATATATTTTGGGCTCACCGTATGTTGGAGAGTGTTCTCCCCACTCAACCAACATTAGAATTTCATAAATTCAAGTCTCACGTTACAAAAATCAACTAATCTCAAACAGAAACACTGCAAAATATATGGTCGTGTTTACAATTTGCCTAATAGTAGTAGGAATAAACTCCCTAATAAAAATCAGTGAAAACTAGATAAGAATGGGGCAAAGCAATAAAAGAACATAAAACAAACAAATAGGACGTCCCAGGGAACTACGCAATTGTTATAAGACTAAACTTGGACTACTAAAACCTGATAAAATACAAAGATAAATTCTAACATACTCAGAAGAATAAAAAGGCTAAACTCTTAGAACTTAGTCAAATGATGTCACTGCAAGTCTATAAAATAAAAAATAAAAATTGCTTCATCGTTTTTCGAGCTTTGCATTATTAAAGTTATATTTTAGCTTTAGCTTCCAAGCAGAAGAATTCCCAAGAGAGGGAAAGGAAAGAGGGATGGCAGCCCCGCTCTTCCTTATAAGCAATCCACTGCAGAAACCTTAGATGCACGAAGCGGGAGCGTGAGAATATAAAATCTCCCAAGGTTGGGAGCGTGAAAGGAAAGTGTAGGTGTACATATTTTACAAAAATGATATAACGTGGGAACTATACTTTAAAACTACAATCATTTTAGGACGTAAAAAAAATATGGGTCAAGTCTACCTTAAATAAAAAAAAATATGGGTCAAGTCTACCTTAAGTATAAGAAATGGGATAGTGTTGGAATGTATGGTTTTATTTTCAAGATATTATGACTTGGGCTATATATATGAGCTAAACCGAAAACCAATTTATAAAGCTAAGGAGTAATAAATCACCGTTTTCTATACCTATATTGTACAAAAGCTCCCATCTTCGTAAGGAATGAGATCTCATCTCAATAAGAGCGGGTTCCCATAAAGCTCCTAAGTTGGGAGTGCAGAATCGCGCTCCTAAGGTGGGCGCAACACCACTTTAGGAGCTCCCTCCAACTAAGCAAAAATAAAAGTGAGAAATTCTACACCAGCCCTAGGTAACCATGCCCTAGTTCATGTAGGTAACAAAGGTCCTACAATTCTGGAATCCTCCTAAAAGTCCATTGTTGGCACTTTAGAAACATCAAACTCTTAATTCACATTGGTGCCTTTTGCTATCCAGGAAAAAAAAATTCCACACTGGTACAAGTGGCTATGACATAATACCACTGTCTACACAGCGGCCATGTCACACCCACGCATATCAACTCAACCAGTATTATCAATTACATTCTACACAACTTAAGCCCCCCTAAATAAAATATGAGATATAGCAAAATAAAAACAATGATTAAGGTTTGGACTAACTTGAAAGAAAAATATTTCTCCTGAACCAAATTTATTTCTTACAACAACAACAACACAAAATCCATCTATTCCCCAATCATTGGGGGTAAGGGCAGGAGATGATTGGAGATAGACCTAACCTTTGGCAATATGCACAAAGTAGTTGCTCTCAAAATACAACTGAAATAGTGGCCCCCCTAAACCTCCAAGAACCAAATTTATTTCTTACATCCCGAAAATTCTAATAAAGTTTTGTAGGCATTCCAAGAATACAATGAAATCATCAATAACTTCCCATCCTCTTAATCTCATATGCAGTGAGAGGTTCTCAAATCTATCAAAAAAAGGGAAGCTTAAATGAGAATCATCCACTCTGATGAGATAACAATACAAGTTTGATATTTATATTTCTGCAATTCACGTAATAGCAACATCAGGCCTTAAATGAGAATCATGCATCCTTTTAGTGCCAACATGTAGTAGGGAAGCATAAAATTCCATATTTTGAATAATATACTCCCTCCGTTCCTATTTGTTTGTCCCACACTCTCTCTTTTGTTTTTTTTCAAATAAAAAAATTAAGTGCTTTCGTGTATCATTTTTCAAAAAAAATTCGCACCGAATTAAAGTACACGATGAGTACTTTAATTCGGTGTAAAAAAATTTGAAAAATGATACACGAAAACACTTTATTTTTTTATTTGAAAAGTGGCACGACTTTTCATAGTGGACAAACGAATAGGAACGGAGGGAGTATATGTTTATGTTAAGTCTAACATAAAAAAACATAGCCCATTTCCACTCAACCTAAGCACAAATAAGATAAGCTGACCTTAGACCGTGGAGATGAGTTATATCACACACTGGTAAACATGCAACAAGCAAAATGAGGAATCGAGCTTGCGTTGACCTGCAAATTGCATGACGACGATAGAAAGCACGCTTTTACGCAATCATTTCCCAAGCATGAGTGCAAACTAGTGTGCTCTCTCTCGTCGTCAAACAATCCAAAGCTTCAGAAAGATCCGCACTGAAAAGAAAGCATGCAATTAGGAGGTAAAAATTTATAAACAAACAAAAAGCACTCCACCATTTTTGGTATCCGTTGTATGTGCTTTCATCATGGATTAATCGATGATATAAATAAGGAAAATAAATAGGGAAATGACAAAAATAAATTTCACTTCTTCACTTTTTCTTTTTTTTAATTCTTTCTTTTTCACCTCCAAAATGTACACATTAGCATAAATGAGCCTTAAATTAAAACTTCCAAGATGCAATTCTTATTCTACTTGGTCTTCACCTTGCAATAAATGGATAAGAAGATGATACATAGTAAGTAGAGACAAGAAAAATAGCTACGTTGTGAAGCCACATATTTAGCGATAAGCATAGAAATCAAGTGTTGCAGTTGTGAAATTTTTAAGATCATTAACAACAAATCTAATACCAAAAAAAAAAAAAGTTTCATTCCAATATTGACTTACCATCTATATTCACTTTTATAACGTCTACGCACAACTTTCACAAAATTAATCCCTCCATCCTACTTTGTCTGTCCACCTTTCCATGCATTTTGGCATAACTCCAAATCTTTGTCCAACTTGAAAAGTCAATACTAAAAATCTAATTTGGAAGATGGGGATAAAGGTATGATGCTGAAAATCTAGGGTTCATCCAAGGCTGGACTTCAAACAATTCAAAACCATCAACCCACACAGCTAAACAAAATCGAAATAAAGCCCCAAACTTTATGACGTTGTGGAAGTGCAAAAGCCCAAGCCTCAAGCATGCTTCAAACACAAGGGCATGAAGAACACCAAAAATCTACCCATTTGTGTTCAAATTCAAATGCAGTTGAAATTTATTAGAATTTCCATAGTGAAGAAGCTCTATGAAGGCCTAACTGCTACAGTTCTTCTGTGAACAACCGGATAAAAAAATAAGCATTGTTACTAGTTTGGCACAGCCAATTCACTATGCAGATTTGGCTCTCGCCTTAAGCCAATGGGTATCCAATTTGGGCCTTGCACCAACAGTGACAAACTAGCTAGCTGGCTTTTAAAACATTTAGAGGATCGCCAGAACTGGCAATGAATGTTCATTCCCAAATATGTATGATATCTACTGTTTAGTGTTTACAACACAAGCTCCAAGACATAGAAACATGAAAACCATCTAAAATAACCCTTACAAAGATGAAGCACCATCTCAACTGTTTCAAGCATAAATGAAACCAAAATAAGTCCCTAGACAAATTTCTAAGTAGAAGTCTAGCAGATCATATAGCATGATCTATGATCACATGTAGTATAAAATCCAAGGTCTTCTTATAACTTAAAGAAACAGATAAAAATATGTGATAGTAAAACAGTTAGATCCGGAAAATAAAAAATGAAAAGTGTAAAAAAAAGGTATATTGATATCCCAAAAAAATGAATTGATATCCTTGAAAGCGAATTTATATCTGAGATATGCATATTCAAATTCTATCTAATATGGCATTATATGCATATTATCTTCCACTACTAGACGGTAGTTACTAAGACCCATAAAAATAGATCAATCGCATTAACCTTAAGTCTAAAACACCAGTTACTGTTCCTGTTAAACAAGCACTTATAATATCTTCTGTAATAAACTAGCTAAACAAAAAAAAGCAAACTTAAAAAATAAACTTCCCACCATAAACATAAAGATTAGTCCCAAGTTAGTGCCGCATCATAATTTGTATACAACTAATTTCCACCAGCTTTCACTACAAATATGCTTGACCAAAACTCCAAAAAGACTACAAATAATGGTTAAGATCAAGGACAGCTCCAACAGTAGAGACACACCCAAAACCAAAATTAAAGCAGTACCAAATAAGGAGGGGGGGGGGGGGGGAGAACATTTGGAAAATAAAAATGTCCGAGAAAAAAAAAATTGTGAACCTAAGAGGAATGAAGCTATGGTAAATTTGAACAATAAGAAAGTTTTCCACCTTCAAAGCATAAAACCTCAAGGAACTGACTCCATAAGTTCATCAGACTCATCACCATAGGAAGAAAGTTTCAACTTAATGGAACCCTAGTTTTCAAATAAGAGGATTTTCATAGACACCACCACCACAGTTTATTTTTTCACTCTATTTAACAAAATCATTAGGTAAGTTTACATGAAAACATATCACTCAGAAACCCTACACCCCCCAAAAAAATTCCAAATATACAGCCATAAGTATGTATGCTCATAAATCAAAATAAACAATTTTGCAATAAGTGCTCAATTACAACGAAAAAAGACAAACCCAAAATAAGGAAACAGCAAAGTAAAAAGGGTTACCTTCAAATCCAAGAAATTCAAGACTATACCGCAGAGAGAGAGAGAGAGAGAGAGAGAGGGAGGGAGAAATGATGAAAGCGTGAAAATTCAATACTGAATGTACAGAATCAGAAGATAACCAAACAAAAGAGATAAACCCAGAAAAAATTAGCAAAGAAAAGTGAAAAGGGTTTGCAGGAAAGGACCTTCAAGGCACAGAAAATTCAAGATAATGCGCAGAAACAGACAATGAGTGAGAAGTTCGGCAGAATTCTAGAGAGAGAAGAGAGAATTCTAGATAGATCTGCTGTCTGTTAGCTCTTACCAGAAAAGTGAAATATTTGAGAGGAGCAAATTAACCATTCCATTCTCAGGAATTTTCATCAGCAGAAGTCAAGAAAGATGTGTTCATGGTCGAGAAAGATGAAAGATCGCATACTCCACCACTGCTTATGAAGTCCTGATCAATTTCCAGATAACTACAAGGAGGAGGGGATCGTACATACATGTGGGCTGTCACTTTATATTTCTGTGTGGTACAACTTTATTTTTCGTGTGGTACAATTTTATTGGAATATGAAAAATGCTAGTACTAATAGTATTAAAGTACACAAATTTATTAACATGGGAAAACTAGTCAAAAATCCCTCAAATTATTTCCAATGTAGGATAAGGATAACAGAAAAGAATTTTCGAGCAAAACTCCCTACTCAGATTTATCTAAACATGTAAATCTCACATTTATCGGATGTGTAATAGTTTAGACATATAGCTACTGACTAGAAGTGAAAATATAACTGAGAAAATCAAACTGACTAGTGAAATCGATTTGAAAATTTAGTATTTGATTGGGTCTTAATTTGGTCCCAGTCGTTTTCGATTTATGAGGAGTAAGAAATTTAATTTTCGGTTCAGTCTCGGGTATTGAAAATACTCCTAACCGAACCAAACTAAACCAAACCGAAATATATCTTCAGAATCGATTAAAATTGATAGGGATTTTTTATATTTTAATAGTATTGGGGTTTTGAGATTTTAGACGTTAAAACATCTCCAATCAAGCTACATATCTCCATATTTTGAAGATATGGAGATCAAATGCACTCTAACCAAACTCCAATTTGGAGCTCCAAAATAGAGACAACATTTTGGGTCTCTAAATATAGAGATTAAACAAAAAAAATGGAGATCCATCTCCATTTCTACTTTTCAATTTTCATTTTACATAATATTAAAAAGATAATGACGATATAATTAACTTCACACCCAAATAAGATATATTTAGTGGGAAAATAAAAAATAGTAATTTAACTATTGAAGGAAAATGTTGGTAAGTTTTGGAGGAAAGTGAGAGAATTGTGAATTATTTTGAATGTAGAGATGAAAATTGAGATTTGTGATTAAATTTATTTTTTTGAATAAAAAATAGTAGTTTTTTGAGTCTGAAAAAATGAAGGTTCGAAGACTCGTTGGTTGGAGATGCTCTGAGACTGATTTTCCACTAAGGTATGTTCGGTATTCTTGAACTATAAATTTTTTTATTTTTACAACTGGATGTCTGGGCCAGCTTGCGCGTACCTCGACTAATTCCGACGCCCTAGAAGTAACGATCTGTCATAACTCCCAATGGCTTCAAGAGAATCGAACCTGAAACCTTAAGTGAGAGCAAACCCTAAGTCTCAAGTCCAAAACCATTTTGTCTACCTCTTAAGGTTCTTAAACTACGAGTTGTCAGATTAATTATTCTATGTAAAGAGAATGATATTAATTTGATAATTTCTAGTCTCAAAATATAAAAAATACCATAATAAATCAAATAATCTGGGTTGGCGTATTGGTTCTTCTTCGCGTTGCATTGTTGATCTGGTCTGGTTTATCGACGTTTGAGATGGTTTGATGGATTGGATACTTGGGCGGTGATGGTGTGGGATTGGGGTGTTAATTTGCTGTAATTAAGTATGAATAAGCTAAGGGAGATCACCACTGATGAAACGGGATTCTTCGCAGCAACTTTTTCAATAACCTCGGTTGCAACTTTTTTCGGCAGCTTCTCTACCGATTTTATAGCTCTATAGTTGGCTTTGGCCTTCTAGTTGCACAACGCCTAACCGTGCCGCGGAACTCTCGACTATAAGTGTGTGACAAACACTTGGTTTGTATCGGTTAGATTCTGTATGGAGGTTTTACCAACGGGGGTACTACCGGGCAGCTGCACTTCGGTAAGTTGCTGGCAGGGTTTCGGACAATTAACCAACTGAATTAGCCAACACGAGGGATGTATCTTTCAGTTAATTTAGTTATGTATTTGTCTTTCTTATTTGTAATTTGTTATTTTCAGCTGTATTTATCTGTGCTCGCCTGCTCGGTAGCATTTGATTTAATGAATTTCTCTCTTTAGCGAAAAAAGAAAAAAGAAAAAAAAAACCCACCTAGAGACTCAAAATATATTATTTCTAATTTGGAGCAACAAACGTGGCTATGAATAATTACCCAAAAAAACGTGGCTATGAATAATGTGGACAGAGTACCAAATTCAACAAACGTGGCTATTGAATGGATAAAGATAAGGGTACAGAGCCCAGGGTACCGAAATTGCACAGATCGCACACGGGGACCCACGTTTGGGTCCTACACGAGTGATCCGAACCGTTCATTATTCTTAAAAACAATTTCCGAGGGCCCCCACAAAATTTCAGCTCAATCGGACGGTTAAAAGTGTGTAAACCGAAGTCCCACCGTTTCAATCAAAAAAAATTTGATTGAAACGGTGGGACTTTGGTTCACGCACTTTTAACCGTCCGATTGAGCTGAAATTTTGTGGGGCCCCTCGGAAAAATGTTTTAAGAATAGTGAACGGTTCGGATCTCTCGTGTGGGACCCAAAAGTGGGTCCCCGTGTGCGCTCGGTACATTTTCTGGACAAAACAGTCGGTACCCCTAGCAGGGTCCGTTTATTACAGTGTATTTTATTCACACAAGTACCCTCAAATTTCCTTCAAAAATTTACCGTGTTGTATTTTGTAAATTTGCCCTCTCCGAATTTGGTAATTAGTAAGGGCATCCACAGTGTATTCTTAAAATGGCTCTTAAGTGAGACTCCTAAAATTTAGCAAGTCATTTGATCAATAATGGCCTTCAATGGGCTCCCAATGGTAGCTCCTAAGCATGACTCCTAACTCATTAGCTAAATCTAAGTAGCATTGTAGCTAGTTTTAAGGGAGACCCAAACATTTTTAATCTTTTTAGACTTATCAATTTATGGGACCCACACTTTTTATTATTTTTTTCCCACAAAATAGAGAATGCTTTTGCTAGCCCCCCATTGAGTGCACATATGCTCTCTAAATTTAGCAAGCTCTAGGAGTGAAAAATAGGTCCCAATTAGGCTTATGTGTACACCTTAGGAGTCAACTTATAAGTTATTTTTAGGGAGCCCACTGTGGATGCCCTAACACACCTTTTATGTTGGTTCCTTCCTCCTCGTTATTTTTTTAAGAAAACAAAATTTGTACTTTCTATTTTTTGCTAACTTTCCAATTTTGCTTCGTGATTGGATGTTTTTTCAAATTCTAACATATCAAGGAGTAAAAAAAAATGGGAGTGATTTCCATGCCACCAAATTGATATCCACACCCTTTTTTTGTCATTTAGCAAAAAATTTATGTTTTAAAGTTTCATTAAAGGCAAAAAAAATGAAAGGAATTGATATTGGCACTCCCTTTTATTTTCAAAGTAAGAGAAAAATGTAATTATAAAATACAAGAGTGATTTAGTAACTTCACCTAATAAAGAATGCCAATATCAATTCTCAAAATGAAGTGCAAATTTTTAGTACACTTGTTCTACTCGACGAGCTCTGCAAAGTGAACGTTTCCAATCATCAGAACAAGACCGGAGCGGACCAGAATCGCCCGGGATAGCAGGTTCAGTCCTTCAAAGGGACATCAGGCCCCCTCATTCCCAATTTGAGAGAGTGAAAATCAATTACCGAAAAAATTGAGAGGCAAAATGAGATTGTGCCTTTATTTTTTTTTAAGACTTTTCAAAATAAATGATCTTTTTAGGACATTCCGAAATGGGTCAGTTTTTTGGGAGGACATAGTAAAGGGGTTTTTACTTAAATTAGGACATCAATTTTTTCTTTATTGCCAAAAATACAAATCACTTACGCATTCCAAAAATGCCCCCACTAGCTAATGAAAGTGTCTAAACCCCCAAACCTAATGAAAGTGCATAAACCTAAACTCCAGGGTACCCTATGAAAGTGCCTAAAACTCTAAGGTACCATATGAAAGTGCATAAACTACTAAAACCCTATAATTGAAAAATGCACCATAAACCTAAACCCTAGGATACCCTATGAAAGTGCCTAAACAGCCAAAACTCTATAATTGGAAAGTGCATCATAAGTGTCTAAATCCAAAATGCCTAAACCCACTATACCCTACCCCAAAGAGCCTAACCCCCCTAAAATTGAACCCCAAAAATTAAACCCACCCCCAAAATTGCAGAGAGAGAAATTAATTTTGTCCCACCCACCCATGACCCACGCATGAGAGAGAGAGAGAGAGAGTCTGACGGGTAGAAATTAATTCAGTGTCATGTCGCTTTCAATACACTCACCTGTCTCTTTCACTTTCAGTGGCTAGTCGGGATTCCTCCACATGTGCGCAGAATATTCCTCCACATTAATTTTGTCCCGCCTTTCGTTTTGTACGCAAGAGATTCCTCCACATGTGCGCGAGTGGTGGGGGTTCATTAAGAGTATTTTTGTCTAGTTTTGTTCTTGAGCTTTCAAAAAATTTCTATCAATGTATTGGAGGCATTAAAATAAAAGTTAAACTAGACTAAACACCATTTAAAACCTCAAACTTGGCCTTTAGACCAAATTTCTGATCCGAAATAAACCATCCGCGGAATGGAGGGATTAGGGGCTAGGGGGAGGGGGATTCCCCGTATATTTTTCTTTTCCTTCTCTTTTCGCGTGAAAATTCCCAAACATTCCAGGACACTTCTCTTCAATTCCAAAAAAAAAAAGAGCACACTTTTCTTTTCGGTTCTTCATTTCATTTATTTACCTTCTCAAGGTCTTCAAATTTGAGAGTACTGCACTTAAAAAAATAGTTTAGTCCAAAATTACTTGAATATGTAACCCTACACAATCAAAATAATCCTGAACCCTGAATTGCAATTTTTTCTGGTCCCAGAATTAGGACAGAGATTTGTTTTTCCTGTAGTTTCCAAAAAAAAGGAAGGAAGGAAAGAAAGAAAATTACTGTGGTATACATGTAGTTATTATGATAAAATAGAAATGCAAACCTCATGTAAACCAATTAAATATCCTCCCAGAAAGCATAAACAAGAAAGAAAACTATCAGTGAATTCCTGAATTGTTAAATGTGATGCAAAACTCAGGGGAGGAAAAAAAAAAAAAAAAAAAAAGATTCAAGGGCACAACTGAAATATACTTATGACAATTGATTTCACAAAAAGTTCCAAATTGACATCAAATCCAACTCCTTTTGCTAATGATTCCTGCAATGATTTGACCTAACTCCTCGCCGCAATCCTCCTGTACATGATGCCCTGCCTGAAAATAGCAACAAATTACATGCAGTTAACTCCATAAAAAGAAACTCAATTGATGGATAATATAGCCACAAGGCACGGCACGGTAGGTTTCTGCTCCCATGAGCCCGCGACCATGTGTGAGAGTTGGGTAGTGGAGAAGCATGATGAAACATTTAAAACGGGTGCAAACAGGGAAATTTTTGCGAGTTCTGAACAATGGAAAAAACTAAGAACACTGAAGAGCCTAAAGAGAACCTCGATGAGGTTTAACTTGAGATGCCATACCATCTTCAGGATGACACATAAGAGAATTGACCATGAAGGTGATTTACTCGAATCAGATGTCAGGATTTTGAATCCAAAGTCTTGGGTCTCAAAACCAATGGCTAACAGGAAATAGGTCATTTTCTGGTGTGTTCTTGCATAGGAAAAATCAAGTTAAATAAGATAGTGCCCGTATTTCTCCAAGGGTTCACCATATTTTCAGAATTAGGAGTCAAAAATAGAGTTTTCCGTCTCACCATTCACCCACAAAAGAAAAAGGAAAATTAACTTCAAAGATTGAAACTACAAAGAGCGCCTCAAGAGTATCTTTCTCCGGGTCAATACTAACATAAAACACCTTTTCCCAAGCCACTCACATTAATTAAAAGTAAAAGTGAATACCTTAGGAAGTTCGATGAGTCTATGCTTTGAAACTTTACAAAAATCTTCAACGCCGTCATAGCTTAACCAACGGTCTCTTTGGCCCCAGCATATGGTGGTTGGAATTTTCCAATCTTTGTCTGTAAGTATGATCCTCATTTCTTCAACATAAGCCTGCAGGAACCAAATTGAGAACACAAGTTAAATAAGTAATTGGCAGCATAGTCCTTTTACAAGATACATCGGGCACTGAGCTGTCAGCGTGCACATTAGATATAAACCTGTTATTACGTCGATAAAAACAGTATAGATTAAAATGTCAACTCCTAAAACCTTGCAATAGGACACACGGTTTTGAGTTGTGAGCTGTCTAAAGCACCCACCATGGATTGACCTTATTTTTGGAATAAATGACCACATTCAGTTCAATGCCCACATGAAACCATCAATGATTTTTAAAGCCAAAACCTGCACATACAATTTTCTATTTTCATTTCTTGTAATTTTATTTTATTTCATTTTGGGGGGATTGGTTGGGGTACATTACGAATTTTCCTTCCCAACTAGTACGATAAATTGCCTTAGTAACTAGACTAAAACGACAGCAAGCAAAAACTGCACCTTAAGTTCCTTCTTCATTGCCCTACTAATCGCATTCAACGCAAACCCGGAGGAACCAGAAGTGAGGTAGGGCCTTCTATAAACCATAGCATCATCTTCTTTCATTTTGTAAGGTCCACAACTTGTCAAGGCTTTGTCACTGGCCCTTAGAGGATCCTGGTAGGCGAAGGAGCTAGGTCATTGATCAGATAAAAAGCTTCTATATTTATGAAATCAAGATTCAAGCTTGTAGGAAATACTCAACAAAAGTTAACAGGACACGTAAGGAATGGTTATATCAAGCAGTTTTCCTACCTGGGAAAAGATTTCACCCAGCAAAAAGTTGCTGAATATGGACAATGTTGATGGCAGGTTGGAATGTTTTGCTGTTAGCTATAACACGCCATGAAGAAAGAACAAAATCAGGTTTCATTGTCCAACAAAAAGAAAAGCACCATTCTGTATTCTTGCCAAAATTTCACAACATATCCATGTCCCAAGCTTGGTAATATGATGGACCCCACCATATAGGACAATAAGTAACCATCAGATATTCAAAAGCAGAACACAATGATTAGAGGAATAGATTGAAATATAGGGACACGGTAAGAAAAAGTTTCGAGTAATTCATACGGGAGGATTAAGAAGTATCAGATTATTGATCTTTTCCTGATGACTGCTAGCATATTTAACAGCAATTGGCGCAAAATAGCCCTGAAAAGTACACCATAGAGAAAGATTGGTTTATGCTAATGTCTCATTAAAAGATAACCTGACTGCAATATGTAGATCAAGACTCAGAAAAGGGGAATGTACCTGAGCAACAAGTGAAACTTTGTTGATTGCAAGTTCATCAACAAGAGATTCCAAGGATGAGACATATTCTGCAAACCATACCAACAAATATTACCTTATTGACTATCCATTTTGAATTCATTAAAACGTTAATCTAAAAACCTAGATCCTGTGATCATTTCATTTGACCTGGAAAAGGAATTACCAGGCAAAGTATAGTCAAATCCATACCCAGGTTGGGGCTTATCCGAAAATCCAAAACCTGCAAGGGAGGAAAGGCAGGAGGATTTTTCCTATTGTTAAAAATAAGGTACAAGAAGCATTGTAATGTTGAGATGATTCTTTTGGACTATTTTGGAAGGAAAATCATCGAAATATATCAAAAGTCACAAACTCACGATAATCTTTGTTTGACGCACACAGTTTAATAAATGTACTGCGGGCTCAGCTCAACATAGAAAAGTGGATATCATTAACAGTGAAGTGTAAAATTAGCTTTTGAGACTTCAGGAGAGAGGAACCATAGAGATGAGATGGGAGAAATATTAATTTTACGTTCTTAATAGTATATTGAGACAGTCTAATCATTTAATTACCGCGTGCACCATCAGTCGTAAAGTTTCATAGTTCTTGCTTAATTTTTTTACTATCTTCATATTCTAAACCAAAAAGGAAAGTAATTCATAGAGCTCAAAAGGATAGCTCTAGTCAGTAAATGCACAAGATTTTGGAAGAGTTTGGGATCTCACCTAGCCAATCAAAACCGATGGCATGATAGTCCTTGGAAAGTATGGGAAGAACTTTGCGGTAAGAATATGCCTGTAACAGCACAAATGAAAAGTAATTGTGGCTTCAGACAGGATCTCCACATGCTGACATAAAATAAAACAAAAAACCTTCCAATTTGTCATTTTTCCTTTTTCCCATAGGACCATAGGTTAACATTTTAACACATGATTACAACTTGCCAGATATTCCATCTGTAGTAAGAGAAATTAAATGAAAAATTACACCACCACCAACAACATTGGTCAATAATGCAGAAATTTATCTGAACGTATATGCATAAGATGCAAGTGATACAACAAAGTAAGCATTATACTTTCTCACTTTATGACGATAAGTTCATAAATCAAGTATTTTCAAAGATGGAAATGATCTCATTTACCTAACTAGAAAGTCATCACAGTCCAATAAAGGCTGAATAAGGGATGAGTAAAAGAAGAGGAAAGATCAAACTTCAAAGGATGCTGCTGTATTCAAGAAACCAAAGGCGAATAATCACTTATTCTTTGCCCCTGGGCTTCTTTAAGAATAGGTAACAGGAGTCGCTTAGGCACCAAGGTAAGGGAACAGGAAGGACCACTCCATGCCATTCGTGTTTGATCCTTGAGTACATATTATTTGTGTCAATGTTATTTGGTAGAAGTGAATGAAATGCATATTCAGGATCTGACTCAAAAAACAATAAGAAATTGCAAGTTTCAATGGCTTTAAAATTGGCAACGGATGGTGTCGACCGAAGTCACATCATTTCAACTTCAGCAGAATGTGCGAGGCTACGGCAGTACTCAGTAGGTTAATTATATAATTGGAAGTGCTAGGAGTTATACCACGTTCAACACTGTTAGATAAACTTCATAGCTTAGACAGATTCAAACGTAACATAGAATTCACAGAAAATATTCAGTAAGCAACGATAAAATTACTTATACTATAAAAAAATAAGGAAAATACATAAGACTTACCTGCGAAGGCAAACCATGAAGTAATATAATTGAAGGATTTTCAACGCTTCCACTTTCAACGCAGAACCATCTATTGCAAAAATCATATATACAGAGCATGTTTCAATCGGTACAAACCCTGCAGATATCCCATCCTCAATTTCTGCATAATATGGACCTATGCTTATTACAGGATTTGAGCATCTTCACACCCTCCACTATAAACTAACTATTCTGAATACAGTGTAATTTACCTGAAAACATCATTCGAGGCCTGAGAACCACCACCCATAGTTAGACCAAAAATTGGATCTTTTGCCTTATTACCGGAGCCAAAAACAGGATGAGCTTTCACCTGAAAATGTGATAATCATCAAAGGATACTCAAGTAATGGTATATGAACCAGTGAACAAATGAGATTCGACTTTAACAAGAACACCATATAATTTTCAGTCACAGCAAAGATCACCACTGTAGTAAATCTTTTCTCCTTTTCTTTTATTTCCCATCAGTTCCTTCTTATATGGTTACAGAACTCTTCCGACACATATTTTAGACAACTATACACAGTACATAATTACAATAGGAATAATGGTTAAACAAAAAGATAAGAGAAAGACCGAATCATCCCCCGGCCATACCCCTAATGATTGGGGATAGATAGGTTCTATTTTTGTTGTTGTTGTTGTATAAGAGAAAGACCGAATGACAAAAAACTGAAATAGTTCACTTGGTTTTCAGCTAGGCGGTAGTTGTGAAACAGGTTGATCTTGCAGCATGCAATGAAACAATCCAAATATTACCAGAAAAGACTAACTGACTGTTATTGAAATCTCATTGTTACCTTTAAAAGAATAGGATCAAACAATAAATTACCAGGTTGGACTTCTTATGTCCAGATATAGAGCAGATAATAAGATACCCATTTCAAAATAGTGACCCCTAATTGGCTTTCGTGTAGTTTGTTATGCGAAAATCGTGCAAACTAAAAAAATAAATCACTGATTCATGGCAGTCTACCCATTACAAACAGTGATTAAGAACCTCTAGCGCCGTATTTGTGACAATTGGAGACAAATTTGAAGATTTATAATGGTAAATTGTGTGCTTATGATTCGAAATGAGAATAAAAAGGAGAGCACAAGACTTACAATCTTCCCTCTCTTGAACCATTCATCAGCAGGATTTGGCCCATCTGAATACTTCCCTATCCGAGTCAAAAAGTACAACTTTTTCATCATACTAAAATACAGCCAAACACCTTTTCCTTTTGTTTTTCTTTGGAACAGAGAAATTTGAAAGGTAAATAAATCCAACCTCCACTGAAAGAAAATCCATCCCCAACTGAAACTGGAGCGTCCAACAGATAATCCTAAAGTTGATCACATCAAAAAAGAAACACCCAACAAATCATAAAAGGGAAAAGGTTATGCTATCTGCCGCATGTGGACTATTCTGCTATTCAAATCAGTTAAAAACCGTACCTCATCACTGTCACTGCCCGATCGGCAAGTGAATCCACAAAATCCTTTTCTGGGGGCATTCTGAGCCGTTGATTGGAGAGATCCACTGAGAAGCGATAATGGGGAGGTAGAAGAGGGACGAAGAAAGAAAGGAAGATTGTGGGGTTGAAGGGAAGAAGATGAAGGGATGTGAGTGGCCATGGTAACAGCTAGAGTTACCTTGGGCGCGAGAGCAATGGGGGTTCCAAATGGAGTGACAGTTAAAGCGGTTGTTGCCTTGCATTTTTTAGATTGAGGTTGGGATTTGGAGATGCGGTATTCACGGATAGGGTTTCTCTGGTTCTCGACCCTTTTTTCTGTTGCAGCAGCTCTACGGTCCCAAATTCCCAATATAGATCGTGGGACCAATTAACTCTCCGGAATTTAAAATCAAAGGTATATGTATATTCATTTATATGTATCATCTTAATATCTACTACTAATACACAAGTAAACCATGATTTTAAATCATTTTTTATTACGTATGAAACTATTTCTTTATCTAAACTTTATCTAGGGGAGTTTTCCTTTCTATCATCACACGCATTTATTTAGGCCATGTTCCACTAATTGGTTTTTTAGGTTTTTGGTTTTTTTATATCTTTAGTTTTTCAAAAAAACCAACTAGTTCCACTAATAACAAGTTTTTGGTTTTTTGGTTTTTTTAGTTGTGTTATGAAATTACAAATCTACCCTTCATCCCAAACAAATCTTTTTTTTGAAGGGAGGGCGGATTCGTAATTTTACATGATTAAAGTACATGTACTTGATTGTGCAATGATTAAAGTACATGTACTTGATTGTGCAATGATTTGGTTTTTTTTAGGTTAGTGGAATGAAGTGGTTTTTTTGTTGGTTTTTTGTAAGGGTTTTTTTAGTGGAATGAAGTAGTTTTTGATTAAAAACAAAACTAGTTTTTTGTTAGTGGAACATGGCCTTATTCTTGTAACCCCAATTCTAGAGTTTACGATTTCTAAGTATTTCTTGAGACATTGAATACAATCATCATTTTCTTTTTAATTGTTAATTATTTCTCACCTCTCTTAATAGATCTAAATAATTTTCCCCCATTTTAGATTAATGAGGTTTTCCATGTTGGACCATTCAGTCTCAGGGTGTAATAATCATCAAATTCCTTACATTCTTTTGTGTCCATGAATAAAAACTTCAACTAAATACAAACGATAGAGAACAAGATCCCAAAGAAGGAATTATTAACAAAATACTACAAAAGCTGATTCTTTTCCTTTGAAGACTGTCTAGTAATCGATGTATACATAGACTGAAATATATGCTTTCTAATTGGCTCTGCTATAGGACTGTTAAAGAAGACTAAACTCAAACATGTACGAAAGTATGATGATTGGAATTCTATGTAACTGGTTTTCTCTATAACCGACAAACCTATTGTCATTTCATGTGTGCAACATGAAAGAACTACGAATCACATAACGACTTCATACCTGACTCAACCATTGCCATTGCCACGAAATTTATTTTCTAAACCACCAAGAAAATCTTCCATGCACGATTTGTACATATCCATTCCCGGAACCTTCCCAGCCAAATCCAACCCAATACTCATCCACTTCCTCGCAGCCTCAACCTGCCCAAGCCTCACAGGCAGGGCTGCCCGGTTCCACGCTGTCATTGCAAGCCATTTCCCCTCCTCAAGGGGATACTCCCCAGCCTTCAACCCCACCATTATACGGTACGCTTGCTTGTACATACAGTACACCACATCATCATCTGTATCGCCCTTGTGAATGGCACATACAGCAATAAGTTTCCTGACAGTTAGAGCGACACATTGGTAATCAGGCGATGGGGAAGCGAGGAGGGCAGAGAGGCAGGTTTTTAGAGCAAAGGTGGCCACTTCAGGGTTAGACCGTGGACCCTGGGAGGCGTGGAGGCCAAGCTGAAGAAGATAATTAGAGCTGCAAGATTTTGAGGCCGCAAATTTTTCTACCAGAAGGAGCCGTTGGGATCCGGTTTCATTGAGCCTTGTATGTAGATCGTACGCGTTTAAGGTGTATGTGAAGAATAAGTTGGGATCAATGGTGGTGATCTCGTCGCCCTCTACTTGGCTTCCAACAGAGGTTGTCGTCAATATCTGCATGAAACACGATTAACATTACATACGATGCGGTAGAAGCCACTATCGCCACAAGGTCATCATTATTAACAGTAAAATGCAGCACATCTCCTTGGTAACTTTTGGTTCGCTTGAATGATTTTGGAGACAAATGGAACTTTCAATGGATTGGCCATCCACCTAAATTGGTGGATGATGATTCCCTTTATAATCTACATGCCGTCATTGTTTTGTAGAGCCAGACATCATCAGGAGTATTTTCCCAGATAATATTTACTTACCAGCTGAATCCCAGTAACCCAAAAGTGCTTATATTAATCTGAGGCTAGTTATCATAGTGATGCAGAATACCAAAAAACAGACGGATTGCGTTTCAAAACCCTAATTGTTACCTTTCCGGCTCTGTCTAGCAGTTCAATGGCTTGCTTTACTTCCGTGTCCAACAATGTAGCCTTCCTTTGTTTCTCATCAGCTATCATAGCAGAAACGGTCAATATCAGTGATTTACAAACCATCACATTGTTCCCTTGTACTTCTCCATCAACCACAACACCATAAAACTCTGAAGCCAATCTAAAGAAATCTGCACATAATCCGTATTTTACTTCCTTCCCTACTCTCGTTCCTGTGTTCCATGAGTTCACAGCTAGCCAATCCCGTTCCCTTCTCCCCACCTCACCTTTCCCAAAGAAGCAATCAGGACCAAGCTCAGTCAACCGCTTATGAGCTCGTTTCATGTACTTGAGGGTTTCAGGCTCCTTGCCGGAGTCTTCTGTGAGAATTGTGATTAGGGTTCGCAGCACCATGACCTCTGTTGTAGGCATTGGTTTCCCTGAGGGGTAAAAGTTTAGGAGATTGGATAGAGAGGAAACAGCAACAGGAAAAGAGCGACAAGCAATAGCTTCATGGGCTGAAAGGGAGAGGAAGTCAGGAGTGAAATCAAGGCATGTTGTCATGGCTTGCACCTGAGTAATAGCTCCATTGCAGTCATTCTTTTGCAAATTGATCTTAAACTGCAAACAAGAATTTAACTGAATGCCATATTTGAAGTAAAACTGACATCAAAATATCGTAAAGAGAATGAAGCAGGTTTATCAGGTGCAGAGACAGAAAGAGTCGGGGGACTGAACCTTGAGGAAAGCACAAGCGATGTTCGGTTCAAGCTGCAAAAACAGGAAAGGATCAAGAATACTGCATGAAATACGACTTCACGAAGTTTTCTTCAGTCAACTGAGCAAAGAATGAAGATTCTGCTTGTGATTACTTCTAAATTTACCTTTTCAGCCTCATTGATGTACTCTTGAGCTCGATCTAGCTGGGAGAGGCCAAGGTGACAGAGACACAAAACTCTGAAGCCCTTTGCTCGTAGAATCCTGTTCTCTATGTTGTAAGGTACATAAAGCATAGACTTTTCAAACATCTCTGCACTCGTCTCATAATCTTTAGATCGAAAATGGTCTGCAGCACTGCAAAAAGACAACAAAAAAAAAAAAAAGTATGGGATTTAAGCTCAAGAAATGGATCCAGCCCCAATCACTACACCTTTTTCTGTAATGCAGCAGGCAAGACCAAATTTTCATTTGCAGTAATATACGTTCAGTGTACTTGTGACGTGAAAGCTTATATAGCGAGTTGCAGGTTAACTTTCACATCGTCGTTGTTGGCAAGCACAATGCCCTGCCACCCACCCTGCTATTGTAAATGGAAATGGAAACGGAAACAATAACAGTCCGATAATGACAAGAGCACAACAATGCAAAATGTTGAATATAGCCAAGGTGATATGCGATGTGAAGCAAAAAGAGTGAAAATGATGAGCAAGGGCACGCCATCAAACCACCTCATAGAACCACAAATAGCACCCATGGATGATGTAGTTACATGGTTTGTAAACCCTAGAACAATGGTTCTAAAATATACATAATACCATGATTCGCATTGGGAAAAAACTAACTGTAATTAAGTGTAGATATTGATGCAACTCTCGAAAACCATTAGGCTAGTCCGGGAGTCACAGGGAAATTAGAGATATGCTCAATAAACTTCTTTCGCTAGTCCTAAATAACAAACTGAACTGTAAGAACGGTGATTTGACCTCAACCATATTGGTCTTCTATTATTTTTCTGGAATTGCCTAGCTTCACATACCAGCTTACAGCAGGTTTTCTGCCTGCAAACACTAATGCGCAAAACCTTTGACTGCTTCCTGTTATTTCAAGTGGAATTGTCAAAAACCTTTTAGTCACTCCACTTTCCAGTGAAACAGACAGGCAGATGACATAGCACTTACATAAGCAGAAAGAAGATAACAGGAGAAATTATGTTAAAACCTGCGCGATAACCCCTGATCAAGAGACTTAAACAATTACTCAAAAGGTCTAACCTAGGTGGTACAAAGGAATTCAGTTATTTTCCACCCACTTGGGCTCAATTTGTTACTAAACCATCTCTGCATGCAAGTAAAATAATGTTGGCTTTGATTGTTATATCTTATAACAGCTATAGCAGCTCCAAATCTGAATGAAACTCTTTTTACAAAGTGGGATTCAGCAGGAAAATTTAATGGGTTTACCAGTTCCAGAGAACAGCATGCATTGTTGTCCTCTCTTTCACAGCTTCCTCCCCAGCAAAAAGAGCCACCACCCTCTCATCTGAAACCACTTCAGCCACCACCTTAGCCCTTACCCTCAACCCCTCGACAGCCATACCATCCCCGACCACCCTCCGAACAACCCTAATTGCTGCGCCTGCACTAACATGACACCTCCCCAAAAGTCCCAAAAACACACCCTTGGCCGTTTCTGCCCCGGCCACTCCTGCAGCCTGGAAATACGATTCCACTGCTGACACCCAAACGCCCTCCGGAACATCCTTATTTACCACCATACCCTTCAGCTCCTTCTCAGCCTCACCAAACCTCCCCAACCCTAACCACGCCTTCATCGCCAACACACTCAAACTCGGATGATCATCTCCACCACTGCTCTCTCTTAACACCTTAACACACTTCAACACACTCTCGAATTCATCTCTCTGCAAATGCGACGCCGCTATAAACCTAAGCGTTTTCGACCTGAGCGTTTTGAGAGCTAGGGTTTCATCTTGCCTCTTCACTATCCTCATCCCCTTCTCACAGAGTTCTAAAGCTTCGTTCATCAATTTTAACCCTTCGTTCACGCCACATGCCTCGTTATTCGACAGCACGATTTTCCCGAACACCAAGTACTGATTAGCTAAAGCTTTGTAATTCTCTGCGCATCTGAATAATACGGTTTTAGCTCGATTCAATAACGTAATCGCTAGGTTTCGGTCCGAAACCTCCCAAGCCGATCTCGCCCTCGCTAGGTTGAGACTTAGAAGGAGTTTTCTCTCTTCGTTATCGGTTACGGTGCTTACATCGATTCTAGCGGTGAGATCGGTGGCTTTCTCGAAGCAATTGATGGCCTGATCGAACTTGTGAAGATCGTGCCAGATGAGACCAGTCTTGTAGAAGAATGAAGCGGACTTGAACGCAGGGGAGGGGATTCCAACGACATCGTTTGCGAGGAAGAGGAGATCGGCAGAAATCTGACGGAGATTGGCGTGTTCGTTGGTGAATTTGGTGGAGGAGGAGGAGAGGACGGCAGTGGCGTTGGAGAGGTCGACACAGGAGTTCCATAGGCGGTAGCTGAGCTTCCAGATTTGGAGCTTGACGGAGTTGGAGAAGGGAGAGAGGGAGGTTAGGTGAGAGAGGCGGAGGCGGAGGTCGGTGGAGAGAGGCTCAGGGAAGGGAGATTCCGGCGAGTGGCGTTCGAGGTCTTTGATTGAGGATTCGATTTGGGAGAGGAGGTGGGAATGGGGATCGGTGAGGGCGTGGTGGAGGTCCGGCGAGGAGATCTCGGCGATTCTCATGGTTAGCGGGAAGTTGTTGATCGAAGAAGAATGAAGTGTGAGGATGGTTTTGGAGGGAAGGGAACAGTGACTTCTTTTTAAAAGGAGGGAGGAAATTGTTCTTTGAAAACAGTTCAAAAAACAATTTGTGTGATTTGTGTGAGTTTTTTTTGTGTGTTCTTTGAAATCCCTATGGATCCCAATTTAGAGATAAAACTTATTTATGAATGTGATCATGGTTTGCGCCACCCATTGTGGGATCCACGGTACAATCATTGCAATAATTTAAATCATTTATATTGTACTGACAGATCCAAACTCTTCATTTTTTAAATCAAAATGCAACTTTTGATATATTTATCAATGTTCAATTAAGTTGATTTTGTGCATTAATACATTATTTTACAAGCCCTACAAGATAAAGGGTTCAGGTTATTGCAATCTAAGTTTGGTGGGCCCACAAAAGCCGAAGCCACATCCGTAAATAAGTTTATCTCCCTAGTTTATAGCAACACTTATGAATTTATAGGGTGGAATTGGATTGATGTTGCCGTTGCAGGAGATCCCAGATCTTCAGTGCCCAAAACCTCTGTGCCGAGGGGTTTTGGGCCGTTGGATTGTGATTTTTGCTTTTATGTTTTAATATTTCTGGATGATCCAACGGTCGGAAAACCTCTCAGCACAGAGACACAAGGGTTTTTCGGCATAGAGGATCTGGGGTCGTTGCAGGAATGAAATTTCACCTCATATTACAGAGCTGAATTTTTCTTTTTTGACATACATTACGGAGTACTACATGACTACATAAAATTCAATGTAGGGTTGGTATATAATACTACATGGACTACTGCTTAGTAGATACTCCTTCCGTCCCAATTGACACTTTTTGCCGTCTCAAAAAAATTGTCCCACTTCAAAACTAAATAGTTTATTGTTAAATAATTTCCCATTTTACCCTTCCTTTTTGATCTGTTTGCTCCTATTTTGGCGCTAATGGGTGAGAATCCCACTACCTAATTATTCAAAGTTTTAAAAGGAATACTGATAACACCTATTTTGGCGCCTAAAGAGATGGGAATTCCAATATCCAGTCAGTGAACATTTAAAAAAGGAATACTGATTAGCACATTTACACTTTAAAAAATTGAAAGGCAAAATTGGAATTTAAAGTGACCAAACATGTAATAACTATGTTCCCTTATAAGTTCGAATCCCCAAAAGGGACCATAGAATTGGGACGGAGGGAGTATAAGCGGTATGCCATGCGATGTAGATATAAGCTCCACCAAGCGATGCATGATGAGTGAACATAAATCTTTCCCGCTTGATTAAAATATATGGAGTAGTAGATCTATTTTGAAATGCAATGTGAAGAGTCGATATTGGATTCTAGTATGTACAGAGTATATTATTTCATCGTACGTACCTTGTAAAAGTTGTTGACATGGAACCTGTACATTTTAAGAAGTAAAACTGCATCAACATAATTTGCAATTAAAACCACATTTCTTAGGATTAGAGACGTTCCTACTATCATCAGCTTAAAAGAGAGAGAACGTGGTTGATTTAAGTCATTTTCCAAAGATATTTTCAAATATAGTTCTTCATAGGATTACTGGCAAAGGGACCCGGGGTCATGTAGAGCGGCTCTACGGGGCAGTCCTGCTGCTCCTGTGCAGGACATATCAGAACCGTCCATCTCTGCAATCGACAGTGCGATTCACATGTGCCCTACAGGGCCGCCTTGCAGGGTCTCCGTTTCCAGTGGCAAAGTGGGAGTACAAATTTTTCTGATGAATTTGTTGTAATTAATTTATGGAACTTTGAATTTTCTAGAGTTAAAAGAAAACAACAAAGCATACATTGTCGTACTCCATAGAGATAGACAGTTTGTCAAAAAAAAAAATCTATTATGGAACCATGTACAATTTCGTATTCAACACAAAATAACGAAGACAAAATGCCTCCAGAACTGCAAAGCTGCACATTCAATCTCCTATCCTCCTGCCAAACAATGGTGGCTAAAACCCAGCAAAACTGTAACTTGATATGAGGCATACGCAAAGCTAAGGAGATGAGCTATGTTCATCATCACCATCATCTTCCTCATCAAAAGAACTACAATTTGTCCGCCTTCTGGGCAATCCTGTATTAGGTGGCTGCAATAATGGGTTCATTGGAAGAGGGAATTTATGGGTAGAACTGATAACAGTCTGCTCAATGATCACTCCAACTTCATGGCAAACCCGATCAAGAATCGTTAAAAAATCCCTCACAACCATGAAGATTCTAAACGGATGCGCTTCTTCCTTGGCCGAGCTTCCATGGAAGGCTTCAGTTATTTCCTTCACCAGCGAAAGAGCAACGCTCTTTTGCGCTTGAACCCTTATAATCTCCTCCTCTGCTGTTCTCGTAAACCTCTTCATTGACTCTGAGAACTTTCCGGTGGTTTTGTTCAACCCCATTCCTTCCTGTACTCGCGCAAGTTCTCGGATATTCTCAATTCCTCGGGAAAGTTTTGCTGCATCGCCATCGAGAACGTCTGAATCCATGGCGGCTGCTTTCTTCACATTTCTTAGCTCTGAGCTGAGACTGGAAACAACTTGGAGGCCTAGCTTCCTACATTTGGCATCAGCATCTATAGTGGTGTTAGGGTTTTGGTATCCACCTGAGAACCGGGCCCCTTCGATTTTTATTATTTCCTGCACAACGAAATGCAATAGAGTGGTTTTGCCATCGGCACCCTTGACGTCAACAAGCTTCAGAAGCGTGTCGAGCTTGAAGGCCTGGGCATCACCGCGATTCGTCCCCTTGTTCATCCGGTTTCCAGTCTTCAGCACAGCTTCTAGAAGGTTCAGAAACATCCTGCTGTTCCTTAATTCTTCACAGGCTGCCTGTTTGTTTTTTGGAAACAAATGAGTCGCATTATTATGTAATTCTAAAGTGAAGCCAACAATCTACGAATAGCAACAATGTAACAACTTTGCTTCACCTCAACAACAAGACCAAACGAATTTGAATATTTAAACGTCAGTCTCAATGTGAGATTAGGCGAATATTGTAGATATGAAGTTTGGATCAACCAGATAAGAAGAAGATAGGAATCTATGAATGTACGGTCTTTCGTAGCCAAATCTCTACATTTGGGGATCTTCCCGGCAATTTTTAAATGATGGGAAACAAGTTCGAGGAATCCTACGCAAACATAAATGAGACAAAAAACAGCAAACAAAGGTGATTGATTTACCTCAAGAATGTCGAATGACCTTCTGAGGTACTGAACATCAGATTCAAAATTAGCTATGTAGAGCATTGCATCCACTCTCTTAAATGCAGAAGGTATGTCAAGCACTGCCTTAAGAAATCTCTCAGCAGGCCCAAGTTGGTATAGCGAGTCATCTTTGTGCTCTTTCAGTCTACGTTCTTCGTCCTTAGTAGGAGCCATCTTCAACAAACTTTCAAGAAGCTCAGTCCCAAGAGCATCTGCATTGCCTGTATAGTGTATACAAGTGCCATGAAAATTCAGTTAGCAAAACCCTTAACATACGGAAGCTAAGAAAGGCTTCAGTAATGCCAGGACAAGCGTTGTGTGTTCAATGAAAAGATGGATCTCATGGAGAGAGAGGGAGAAAGAGGGCTTCATCTAATATTTGATCTGTCATTGTCAAAATTCTTGTGACACTAGGAGAGCTTGATAACATGGCAACACCAATCTGGGGAAGCATAAGTGATGAAATATTTGAGGACACGCAGCTATAGGAATAAGGAATGGAATTAGAGCGAAGGCTTCCCACAGAAAATAGGAAAGAATTGTTGTGATGTTACGGGGACTTGTTGAATCATGGAGTCCTAGCGTCGGACACTAGACATTTGGGTAAGGTATGAGAAGTGAGTCCAATATTTCTATTTCAACATTCACCCAGGAAGAAGGTATGGGAAGCCTAGTGTAAAAAAAACACCCGCGTCATGCATGAAGTAATCTTTGAAGCCTTGTCAATAAAATTTAGAGAGAATAGGAAATTAACTGTACAGCAGTATGAACATTCGCAATGTTCATGTGTCATAGACATGAGAACATGGAAATCATTCAATCTGTTTCGTAATTTCATTAATGGAGCAAGAATATATTGTAGCAAATGCAAAGGGAACAAATGAAGAATCGCCCAAAGAGAGAATTTCTTTGACTAGTTAACCAATAACTGTACATATGGAAGAGGAAGGACAGAGAATCGATGGAGTACTTGGCAATGGATAATCCATTGGAGCACAAGGCACTCTATCTAGCATATAGGCCAACAGAGTTACACAGTAAGAACAAATGCAGTAAACATTTCTCCCTAGTGAATGTGGATACAGATTCTAGATGTATAGTCAATACATATACAAGCAATACAAGTTCAATATAACCAAATACTACAATCAAAACAACCAAGTTCCGTGCATATGCATCACAAATTGTAAAACATAGCAGAAGAGAAAACACAGAACACTAACCATCTGAAAGGGCCTCACAAACTGCGTCGATGTTTACATTTAGTGCCCTCAAAGAGATCGCAATGTTTTGCGCCTTCTTCGGATCGAGCACCATATTCTCCTGGTTTGGTGAGTAAAGAACTGGACGTCCAGTTGATTCCTTCGAATTTGATTTTTGAGTATCTGCAACGAACAATGTCTCGATCATTTCCTCATTCAATCTGCAACCAATTAACCAAGTTCATACATTACCCATCGAAAAACAAAACCGACCGAAACCCATCTACTTGTATCACAACCAGAATAAGTTCAAAAGTTTCAAAGCTCATAGCCTACCTAAAAGAGCTCGATTTCAGTTGATCCCACACCGTCTCACTACTAGAACTCGCCCTGACTTTATCCCAGTGCAACGGCTTCAACTTGGGTTTTTGAACCTCCTCATTCTTCCCAAAACTTTCAGAGTTACGATGCAATTCGATCGGAGAAACCAAAGGTGGTTTCAAAGGAGTATTTGGACCTGGTGGTTTCAAATTTGGTTGACTAATCGATGGACTAGACACTAATCTTTCCCGGTATCCCCCAGGTGGCAGTGGCAGCCGCGGTGGAGGTGGAGGCAGTGCTGCAACAGACTTCTGAATCGAATTTTCGGGTTTCGCCTGAGATTCCATATTTGGATGAAAAGGGTTGAATACAAGTGGTGATGAATCTGGGGTTTTCCCCAATCGTCTTTCTGGTGAGGAAAATGATGAAGATACTGATGGGGATCGCGAATTCCTCTTTTGGGGGAATTGACTCAAACCAGCATTGCCAATTCCATTCTTGAACTCCTCTTCCACTTGGGTTTTCGACAAAATAGACTGTGACATAGTAGCAGTCTCACCACCACTACTACTACCACCTACTTTACTCCAAACAACAGTGTAAACTCTCACCGGAGACCCCTCTGCATTACCAATCGAAGAAGCATTCGACGTTCGTGCTGACGAATCTAGGCTTTCCTCTGAACTCTTACTGCTAGTCAGATTAGCCAATTGGGTCATAACAACAGGCCGTTGTGGGCCCACTAACGTTGGCGCTGGAGCAGTCTGAACCGCCGTTAATTCAGGCGATTTGTGTATTAGGCTTATAGTAGGACTTAAACTTACTGGTGGAGAAGTACTCAAAGATACCGACCGAGTGGAATACGACGACGTAGTACAACTCGATTGACTACCACTACTTTCTACTAAATTCTCCGCCGGCGCCGCCGCTGGGGCAGATGATAAATCCCCCCTCGCCGCCGATCTAGTTCCGATCGAGCTCGAAAGCTCCACTGGAGAGAAAAACACGTCTTCTTCGGATGCCACGTTAGCATTTGCTTGATTTTTTCGGTGGCCAAGCGGCGGCAGGGGGCTGAGATCCGGCGAGTCCAGTTTCCTGACACCGCCCTTGATCGGAGCAAGAAGAGGGTTAACGCCGCCGTGAGAGTCGACAATGGTGCCGACGTAAAGAAATTCCGATGAAGTCGGCGGCGATCTTCCAATGGGCCTTGGAAGCCCATTGGGACGAGAATCTACTCTGTTAGTGTTATCTGACCTGGAGGTAGTAGATTTGGAGTCGTAGGAGTTTTGAGGGCGGCGGCGGCGGAGGTAGAAGAAGAGAGCAATGGCGGCGAGAAGGACGACCGCGGCGGCAGTGACGAAGAGGATGGAAGGGATGGGGTTGGATTTGGGGGCGTGGGGGAGGGTGAGAGAGGAGATGTTGACGGGGAGGGAGGAGGGGAAGTTGTTGACCGTGGGGGGCGGAGGAGGTGGTGGCGGTGGTGGTGGGGGGTGGTGGGGAGGGTACGGAAGGGAAAAAGGGTTGTTGGGTGGGGGTAGGTGCGGAAAAGGAAGTAGTTGGGGATGGGGGATTAGTTGGTGGAGGGGAGGAGGCTCCTGGGAAGAAGCCGGATTGTTGGAGAGTACGGCGGGAGTGGGTGGCGGTGGTGGGTGGAGATAGGAGGAGGAGGAGGAAGAAGAGGGAGGAGAGATAGAAGGAATGCATTGGGTTGGGTTTTAGAGAGAGAGAGAGAGAGAGAGAGAGAGTGGTGGTGGTGGCCTGGTGGGTGGTTTTCTGTAGGGTGTCAACTCTTTTCACACTCCCCCGCACAGAAAAGCCAGAGATCTGCTTCTCCGAGGAGGGAGAGAGAAAAAGGGCGGGTGCTGACGGAGGAAGGTCCGGTCCAGTTTGGGTTATGTCCAGTCTTATCCAATTTATGCAATTTTTTTTTTCTAAAGCCTCTCGAGAGCTTACAACAATGATCAAAACAGTCAATTTTGTCGAAGTAGTTGTGAACTTTAACATTACAAATAATCATATCGATTGAATAGTGATCAAACAGATCAATGCCTATGTATTTCGAAACAAATGAGTCCGATTCGGTATGTGCAACACATTTTTTTCAAGATAAATGTGGTTCGATTAGGTATTAATGGTATTTGAATTTTGACAGACATTTTTTCACAAATAAAGTTCTCAGCGAGCTTAACAAAATGTACAATTTTGATCATTGTCACGGAACGAATATATACACACACACAAAAAAAAAAAAGTAGTACTAGTAAAATTTTGAACCGGACAGGACACAACTGAATTGGACTGAACCTTCCTATCCGGTCAGTCCAATTTCACTTTATGCTTTTTTTAGTACGTAATTCCCGAGACTACAACAATGATGGGGCAACCTTCGTCCCATGGCTGACCGGAGCGGAGTGTTAAGTGCGAACAGTTTGACAATGACAGGAAGAACACCTTTCTTGTTTTCCTATTTTTATGATATTGTATTTGAAACACAAATCATTAAAGTATTGTACATTCTTTTTTTCACGTATAATCAAATGGATAATCTTGTAATCTTTTAACAATATAAAAAAAAATATGAATAAAAAATAAGTACAAAAATGAATGGGTAATGATTTTCACACAGCTTTTTCTTATAAATTTGTCTCCTTTTTGTCTTTTATTGAAAAAGTTACACATAAAAATTCACTACAAAACAGTTGATAAAAAAAATACTACAAGACCAAAAAAAAAAAGTGTATTTATAAGAAATAGGGATGTGAAAATTAATGTACTCCCTCTTTTCTTTTTTAAATATGTAGCTTCGTAATTCAAATTTATTAAAAAATTATCGCCACTCATTTTTCACATCAATTTTTACATTGACTCTTCATTATTGCCTTTGATGGAGACATCATTATTAAACTTTACCCACTAACTTTCAAAAAAAAATCTACTTCTAAGGGCAAAATGGAAAATATACTAATTTTTTAACATCACGCTTATTTAGAAACAATCTAAAATGGTGTAGAATACATTTTTTTTTTTAAGGAATGGAGGGAGAAAATTCCTAAACACTTTTTCCAACGAACATAGACAACGAAAATGGTTGTTTCCAGCTAAAGATTCTTTCTGATACAAAAATTGCTAGAGATTCCTTGTCGTTTAGTGGTGGTCCACAAAATGTAGGAATTCTATACAAATGATCAAAGTCGTTAAATTTATTTAAAATATTTTTCAAATGATTTTTAAGAAAAATTCAGCTCATTCGGATACAAGTATGAGCTTGATCAATAATTCGTTCAGCTCTCCTTTCAGGGTAATGAAGAAAAAATTTTGAGTTGATTTTTAATAAGGATACTTAAAAAGTTATTATTTTTAAATAAATTGAACGGCTACAATCATTTGCGTGGAGTCCTAAATTGTTGAATCTCACACATACCAATATACATTTGTTGTGCACTCAATAGTATAACAATGATGGGGCAACCTTCGTCCCATGGCTGACCGGAGCGGAGTGGTAAGTGTGAACAGTTTGACAATGACAGGAAGAACACCTTTCTTGTTTTTCTATTTTTATGATATTGTATTTGAAACACAAATCATTAAAGTATTGTACATTCTTTTTTTCACTTATAATCAAATGGATAATCTTGTAATCTTTTAACAATATAAAAAAAAATATGAATAAAAAATAAGTACAAAAATGAATGGGTAATGATTTTCACACAGCTTTTTCTTATAAATTTGTCTCCTTTTTGTCTTTTATTGAAAAAGTTACACATAAAAATTCACTACAAAACAGTTGATAAAAAAATACTACAAGACCACAAAAAAAAAGGTATATATATAATAAATGGGGATGTGAAAATTAATGTACTCCCTCTTTTCTTTTTTAAATATGTAGCTTCGTAATTCAAATTTATTAAAAAAATATGGCCACTCATTTTTCACATCAATTTTTACATTGACTCTTCATTATTGCATTTGATGGAGACATCATTATTAAACTTTACCCACTAACTTTCAAAAAAGAATCTACGTCTAAGGGCAAAATGGAAAATATACTAATTTTTTAACATCACGCGTATTTAGAAACAATCTAAAATGGTGTAGAATACGTTTTTTTTTTTTTTTTAAAAGGAATGGAGGGAGAAAATTCCTAAACACTTTTTCCAACGAACGTAGACAACGAAAATGGCTGTTTCTAGCTAAAGATTCTTTCTGATACAAAAATTGCTAGAGATTCCTTGTCATTTAGTGGTGGTCCACATAATGTAGGAATTTTATACAAATTATCAAAGTCGTTAAATTTATTTAAAATATTTTTCAAATGATTTTTAAGAAAAATTCAGCTTATTCGAATATAAGTATGAGCTTGGTCAATAATTTGTTCAGCTCTCCTTTCAGGGTAATGAAGAAAAATTTAACCAAACTCTTATCGATATTTAATTGAGTTGATTTTTAATAAGATACTTAAAAAGCTATTATTTTTAAATAAATTGAACGGCTACAATCATTTGCGTGGAGTCCTAAATTGTTGAATCTCACACATACCAATATACATTTGTTGTGCACCAGATAGTATAACCATAGTTTTATTCTTGGTGGTGCATCCATCATTTTCCACTCACAAAAAGTCAAACCCTACCGCCGAGGAAAAAAAATTCGAAATTTATCTTCTGGATACTAAAAAAAGACTGATGAAATAAATGTTGAAAGTAGAATTAGATGATGAAATAAATGTTGAAAGTAGAATTTTCAGATTCAAAGGAATTTTCATTTGGGAATCGTCGTGGGACTTGGAATCCCGTTTTTTACTCGAATCAATTTTTATTTATTTGGGATTTATTTTACAGGATAGTTCATTTTTTCGAATGCTCATCGGGTCAAAAAAAATTTTGATCGAAATCTTTGGTATAACTTTCAATCTATAATATAGGAGTTGGTTGAAAAAATTGTGTTTTAAACAAATTTATCTTAAAACAAGATTTTTTTTTTATGTAATATGATTGAAAATTATAATTCATTTTCGGAAAATAAATGAGATCCAACCATATATAGGCTACGGAATATCCAATTAATTTGATTTTTTAAATGAATGATCAAATCAACTAATCATCCCACAAATTGAACGAATTAATTTGATCCGATTAAATTAAATCAGAATTATAGAGGGCCCTTGCAATTAATGTCACTAAGGAGGTGTAGTGACTTGGGTTACTAAGTGGACCCTAAATCGACGTCCTAAAAAAAAGGTCTATTGGTACCGACCGGAGGACATTCTGGCGTTGGCGTCGAGGTCCCCCTTGTGTTCCCAAAACATTTGGAATGAAATGGGTTAATTTTGGATCAAACTCATAAGGTTGTCCAATTGCGTCAATTCCTGCATTGACCCACTCAGAATTTGATTTTTAGATGGATGAACGGTTCAGATCGATTGTTTGGATCCACAAGGGGGTCCCCAACGCTGTTTGTACATGGACAGTATAGGGGTGGTCGGTACCCCTTTAGGAATTCCAATTATTTGGCGAAACATAATTATTACATTTGTCATACCTTTTATTACCTTCTTTTGCCGTTCAAAACATCCTCGTTACTTTTACTTACCTTAAAAAAGAAAGGGTAAAAGTGAAATTTCATTAGCTAATGCTCACTTAATTTTGAATTGAGGCAAAAAATTTAGGACAATAAAAAGTGGTATTTAGGGGGTGTTTCACTAACCTAGTTTTTTTGGTTTTTTGGATCTTTGGTTTTTTAGAAATAAACCAAGTTTTTTTTTTTTTTTTTTGAAGAATAGAGAGAATTGCATTAAATAATAAGAGTTTACTCCCGCCAACAACACAAACTGAATAAAACAACTAGAAACAACATAAAAGATTTTATCCACCATCGTCCTCCGTATCTGGATGGTGCATAAAAGAGGAGATGGCATGTTGGGCAAGCTCATGAGCCCGCTGGATCTCTTTTCGGGGAGCTTTGGAGATTTGACAAAAAGCCAACTTCGAAATCTTGTTCTTGATGCTGTGAAGTAAAAAAACGTCATTATAATGACATTCAATCCTCCCTGCAATTTGCATAATGGCATTAAAGCAGTTAGAAAATAGTGTATAACATTGTAATTATGAGCTAAAGACCATTTAAGAGCTTTCTGAATGGCAAACAGTTTTGAATGGAGGGGGCTGGAACTATAAGACGAAATAGCTTGTTGAGTCCGGAAATAAACCAATTTTTGCTTTTTTGCTTTTTAGGGGTTATTTTGTTAGAGGAATGGAGTAGCTTTTGGGTTAAAAATAAGGTGGCTTTTTTAGTGGATCACCCTCTTAGAACCAAAGATTGGCGGCGGATATGGCAAACGTCAGTGGTGGTGTGTGATCATGGGTGGTGAATCTATCAATGAAAACAACTAAACAAATGCTTGTAAAAGTGTGGTTTATTGGACAAAAACTTTAAAAGTCACTTCTTCTTTTTTTTTCTTTCTATAATTTAGATGTTTGATTTAACTTACGCATGCGTTTTAAATGGTGGACCCAACATAAATCTCATAGTAATATCTTAGTATAAAATCATGTCCAACTTGGCATATTGATTCAAAATTAAACCATAGATGATATAATTAATGATCTACACATTACCTCATATCCTTTCTATCATGTAGTATAATATACATGAAAATGTACATTACATGTGCATGTAATTAAACTTACAATTGATAAAAAGAAAGACATCTCGTTAGGACAAATCGAATTTGCAAAATGGAGTGACGTGCACAATCATAATCGACACGCAGTAAAAGATTTGGAAGTATTTTGGATTACACGATCACTCAAACGCGAGGATGAGTTAGGGGTGGCCAGTGGTGGCGGAAGGCTTCCGCCACCGCAAGCATGAATACCCTTGTTAATAAATGTAACATGTTAATGTAGCATTTGATATTAATAGATTTTTTTTAGGATGTACTGATGAATTAATCGTTCTTGTACACAATTTTGGGGTGGGCGGTGGTGAGATTTTTGGTGGGCAGTGATAAATGTATAATCAGTCTTTATTGTACTAATTGATTGAGTTCTATTGAATGTTCGATTTTGAACATATTTGACCGATATTCATAATTAGGTATAATTCACAGGTATAGCGACAAGGTGTAGATTATACGAAAGGGCAACCTAAATGAAAATTGTTGTTTGCACCCAAAAAAATGTAAATTGTTCCTACGAATTATCTATAATTTATTTTTTTTTTGCGAATTTGGAGCTGACATCCTCCATTTGTTTCGATGTAAAATATTTTTCACGTAAAATGATTTCACTGAAAAAAACTTTTTCCGCTTTTTGTTTTTCGAGTGTTTGGTTGGTAATCGGAAAATATTATTGGCAACAAAACTTTTCTCCAACATTCATTATCAATCAAGTTATCATTCAATCCGATCCCTTGATCTTTGAGTCTGATTTCGCAATTGACCCTAAATTCTTCGAAAGATAGAAAATTGTAGGGAAGGATTTACATAAAGTTCTTTGAATTGATGTGGTCCCAGGAATAATTGATGGCGTGTGTCATCATTGTGTGTGTGTGTGTGAGTGAGAGAGAGTGGAATGAATAGATCTTGATTTCAAGTTTGGGGAGGAGAGAGAAAGGATGAGAGAAGGACCAAACCGAAGACTCAATTGGGCGGTGGAAACTAGGAAGATGATAGCGGTCAGCACCAGCAAAATGACTTACGGAAGTTTTCACCGTAAGTCAATTTGCCACCATAGTCCACAAATATTTTATTGAAAAAATGATTTACGTGTGATTTTGTACAATCAAATACCTGAAAATAGATAAAATATTTTACAGAAAAAACATTTTTCGGTTGAACGGAGAT